>OX451737.1:1182151182-1182796787 GCA_948472305.1 Vicia faba
AAATATGTTGTTTAGTTGTCTCTCAAATTTAAACATAAACACTGAAGTGAAAAACAACTAAGTTATTCTTTTAAAGAATAAGTTATTGTTGAGAATAATATTGATTGTATTATGTTATGAAAAAAATGAGCTTCTTCAATAGGAGAAAATACAAACAGTCAATGAGACATATAAGAAAAATAAAATAAACATAAAATTTGAATAATAAGAAAAGGAAATAATGTATTATATTTCAACTTGCTGATTAATAATGTTCAACTTGCTGATTAAATATTTAAATGTTATTCTTGTAAAACTCTGGGTTAAAATATCATATACTTGTTGATTAGGAGAACAAACTATAAGCTGAGAATATCAAAATATATTTTATTTTTGATGAAATGATGATCAATCTCAATATATTTTATGTTATCATATTGAACATGATTGTGAGATATCCTTATTGCAGTTTTACTGACAATAAACCTTAAATGGGAAATTTACCACCATCTCGAGTTCCTTCAAAACTCTAAGAATCTACATACATTCATAAATCTCTTGAGTCACTACTATAAACTCAATTTCAATATTATTTTTAACAATCACTCCATGTTTTTTTCTTCTCCATGTTAATAGGTTCTTTGATTTGTTCTCGCACATGAATCAAACCGAATTAATAAAAATGTAGTTTAGAGAAGTGACACTCGAGAGTTGTATCACAAAGACACGTAATTTAATCAGTTAAATTTAAAATCAATAAAGTTATAATATTTATTTGTAAGAGCTTATTTATGCTTAGCATTTTTCAAATCAATTTTTTTTTACAATATTTTTAGCATATTTGTTTTGGAAAACAAAGATGTCATTTTTTATTTGTTTAACTTAAAAATCAAAAGAATAAATAAATTCACCAACCAAACTCATTTTAAATTTAGATTGCATTTTTTTAAATTTTTCAATGTACCTCTAAATTTTAAACCCTTCATCCATCACAGAAACGTTATCATTGATTCCAACCTTCAACACAATGGCATTCCCACTTCTTCATCTTCCTCCTCTCTAAACAAAAGAAAATCCACCACTATTGTTTTTAATATTCTTATAATAAAAGGAAGAAACCTACCATAACTTATCATAGCATGTCACCAAATTTGTTTTGAAGTTAACCAATACGAACATAACACTACTAAAAAAAATGACATTTGAGAAAATATCTTTACATCAGATATAAAAATATATGATGTAAAAAATAAAATTAAAAAAATTTTACATCAGGTATTTATTTACACTGATATAAACAATATTTAAAAAAATATTTTTCGCTACTATTACATCGGGCCAATTAATCTACCGATGTAAAAGGTTTTGTAAAAAAACACGGTGCCAGTTTTGTAAATAAAAAACTAGGTGGTAGATTGGTAAATAAAAAACACGCTAACCCTTACATCGGGCCTTGCTATCCACCGATGTAAAAAACGCGCTAACATCGGTTCTACAACCCACCGATGTAAAAACCTGAAAACGTGACCATTACATCGGTCAATGATAAGCACCGATGTAAAAACCTGATTGCGAAGTAACCCTTACATCGGGCTAAATTTGCCACCGATGTAAAAACTCCAATATATATTTAAAAAATAAACCCTGTCTTCTCACTACTATACATTTCGTTTTTATTCTTTCCTTAAAACCAACTCTTCGCCCGCCTACACAGTCCCTCCGCTCCGCCTACACAGTCCCTCTGCTCTGCCTACGAACGCCCTCTGCTCCGCCCTCCGCCGTCTCCTCGAAGGTCCACGTCGTCCTGCACGAAGACATCTATCACATGTCGCGGTCTCCCGCCGTACACGAAGGCTTCGTCGAATCTCCCGCATTTATATATATTGAATAACATAGATGAAGTTCAACCTTACTTATCTGCTCACAAAAGCATCATAAAGAAAAAGTACCCCAAGATGAATGAAAGAGGGTTGTTAAAAGAGCATAATAAGAGTTTCTCTGAGTGGTTTAAAGAAAGAATTGCTAATGAAGATAGTGTTTCTAATACAATTAAGTGGTTGTCTTATGGGCCTAAATGTAACATAATAACTTGGAGTGGATATGATATTAATAAAACCTCTTTTATACAAATTCAAAGGATGGTCGTAGTACCACGCAAAATAGTGGGGTAATGATTGTGGCCGAGTCCATGCACTTCTCTAGTGCTAAAGATAAAAACCCGGTTATGGCATCTACACCGTACTTTGGGGTAATTGTTTTTATTTTGTGCCAAATTTGATGTCTAATTGTTTTTATTTTGTGCTTAATTTTATTTCTAATTGTTTTTATTTTGTGCTTAATTTTATTTCTAATTATTTTTATTTTGTGTAAACATATACATGGGTGATTCAAACGACAATCCTTCTTCATCTAGTAACCTCATCAAACAGGTGAAAAGATAAAGGTCGAGTTTAATCCAATAACCTATGAATGTATTAGTGTTGGTAAATATGCTACACATTTTAAGAGTTATATAGCATGTCTTGCTCGGCAGTACTGTAGTATTATGAAAAATAATTGGAAAGAAGTAGATGAAGGCGTAAAAGATGCTATTTGGACTGATATTCAGGTATTTTAAATACAATATTTTAATATATTTTATAATCATATACTAATTAACAACATATGACATATATTATATTTGTAGGCTCATTTTACTATTCCAGAATGTAAAGATCCAAAGAATGATAGGTTGAAGAAAGAATGGATTAAATATACGGGAGAGCGATGGAGAGGTTTTAAGACACAACTCACAGACATATATATTAATCATCCCATAGAAAATGATCCTCCTCCATATGTCAAGTATAACTTTATTACGGAAGACGCATGGAAAGAGTTTCTCAAGATTCGAGATACCCCTGAATTTAAGGTTAGTAGGAGTTATCTTTTTTTTTGTGCATAACACTTTTATTATATTTAGTGATTAATAACTTTTTGAGTTTATAATAGGAAAAAAGTCAAAAGGGTGAGGATAATGTGGCTAAGAATGTATACTCACATTTATTGTCTCGTGGAGGGTATCGCTTGCTTGAGGAGAAAATTATGAAAGAAAAGTCATCATCGAGAGATAATTCCACATTAGATGATAATGGTGGTCTATCTCCACCATCACGCCATGAGTTATGGAAGAGAGCACGACAAAAGAAAGGAGGAGAATACACATCAAAATCTACACAAAAGGTTGCTGAAAAAATGGTAAGTAAACAATGAAAAATACTTCAAGTATCATTGTATTTGTGATTGATTAATTGTGTTTTTTGCATTTTGTAGGATTCTCTAGTTCAAGAAGTTGAAAAGGTGCAATTGTTCCGAATGGACGTAACGATGTCTTAACATTAGCCATTGGAACATCTGAGCATGGAGGTCATGTTTGTGGTGTTGGAAAATGCCATAAACAAAGTACTTACTTTGGAAGGTCACGTCAACAACAACATATTGACGTAAATGAACAACTTGTAATATTGGAAATAAAACTCAGAGTTGAACTTTAAGAAAAGTTGGTTGAAGAGCGTAATATGTTTCAACAATCTTTAATAGAGACACTTAAGTCTATGAGTTTATCACAAATCACAGATAATATTAAATGCATTGAAAAATGGAAATTGTCGATGGAAGCGGAAAAGGAAGTTGTTCAGCTGCAAAAGGAAGCACAAAAGACGTGGAAGTTGATGATGTTCAAAGATTGTTACTCATGGTTTTGAAAATGGATGACAACCATTTGGAAATACAATTAAGTCATTGTGCGAGTGTCTCTAATTTTTATATGTGAGCTAAGTGTATCAGAGAGTTATTGGTGGGTTTAGGTCATTGGCTTGACGTGTCTATTCTACAAATTTGGTGCACGTAAGTACATTTTATTGTTTTATTAAAGTCAATCTCTATTAATATGTTATATCTCTCATCACTTTGATTCTAATGTTTATTTTAAAATTATTCAGGTATATTCATCGTGTATGTCTTGAGAATTCCATTTCAGAATTATATGGATTTATGGACCCTGCTGGGTGTATTTATAATGATAATGGAGCGAAATCTCAAGCGGATGTTAAAAATTACATACTAGAAAAGTTACGTGATGAAAACAGAGTGTGCCACTTACTACCATTAATTCATGGGTAAGAATTTTTATAAAATTGTGTTTTATATTATTTAATTTTGATAACATATATATTTTATGTGACTTTTCTGTTTCCACACACACGTACAAGAGACATTGGCAATTAATAGTCATGTTTCCAAGAGACAATTTAGTTGTCGTATTTTGTTCACTTCATCGGGAAATTGATCAGAACACGAAGAAAATTATTACAAAGTAAGTTTATGTTTCATGTGACTTTTATTGGCAATTAGTAGTTATGTGATTTTTCATTGGTGAGTAAATTTAGTTATGTGATGTTTATCTTTCTGTATTAGTTCTTTTGGGGTTCATCAAATGACAAATGGAAATAGAAAAAAGGCTACATGGCTTCATCCCAATGTAAGTGTGATGTAAATTGTAATTCTATAGTTAAATTTATGATAAATATTCACTAATTATGTCATTCAATTATAGACAAGGCAACAACATAACTCTAATGATTGTGGGTACTATATGATGAAAAATATGTTGGATATTGTCTCTGCCAATATAACCGAGAATTAGATGCAAGTAATAAAAATAACTTTACTTTGTTATTTACTTTGTGTTTTGCAACTTAATATGAATTTTTAAAGAATAACTCTATATTGTTATATTTGTGTATTATCGGTATTTGATGATTCAACAGAATTAACACAAGATGATTTGTATGATTTGCGACTCCGTTGGGCAAAATGTTTCTTTGAGTTATATGAAAATTAAGCTTATCTGGTGAGTTTTATAGAATTGTCTAAGTTGTGGTTTTTGCATATAATTGTTATTATTGAGTTTTTGCACATTACATGTATGGTTTTTGCACTAATTATGTCATTCAAATGTAGACAAGGAAACAACATAACTCTAATGATTGTGGGTACTATGTGATGAAAAATATGTTGGATATTGTCTCTGCCAATATAACTGAGAATTAGATGCAGGTAATAAAAATAACTTTACTTTGTGTTTTGCAACTTAATATGAATTTTTAAAGAATAACTCTATATTGTTATAATTATATATTATAGGTATTTGATGATCCAACAGAATTAACACAAGATGATTTGTATGATTTGCGACTCCGTTGGGAAAAATGTTTCTTTGAGTTATATAAAAATTAAGCTTTATCTGGTGAGTTTTATAGAATTGTCTAAGTTGTGGTTTTTGCACATAATTGTTATTATTGAGTTTTTGCATATTACATATGGTGTTTGCACATGTATTGAGTTTCTTGATATTTTTTGTTGATGTTAATTATTATTATTTATTGTCAGGCAATGTGATTTTGGTGTTGTCTAACGAAGCTACAACTCATCTACTTGTGGATTTTATATTGGTAATTCAAGTTTGGAAAAAGACTTATAAATGGTTGAATATTTTTGTATGTTTTGTGAAGAATATATATTTTTAAGTTTGTTGTGAGTTTGTTTGTTGTGATATAATTGTATGTTTGTTTGTTGTGAAGAATATATATTTGTAAGTTTGTTGTGAGTTTGTTTGTTGTGATACAATTCAAGTTTGCAATATAATTGTTCATTTTGTAAGTTTATTGTGAAAAATATGAAAATATCGACCTAGATGTGGTCTATATGATGTTGGAAAGCTATGACATATATATAGCGACCTAAATATAGTTTGTGTGATATTAGAAAAATATGAAAAAAATGGGTACCAATTTTTTTTACAGGGAATCATCCAGAAAATAAATAATTTATTCAAAAAAAATTGCATACATTTTACATCGGTCATTACTTTCCACCGATGTAAAAACTGTCAAAATTGTATCTATTACATCGGGCGAAAAGCACAACCGATGTAAAAATAGTATCTTTTACATCGGTCCACACGGTCCACCGATGTAAAATGTTGCGTTAATTTTTTTTTAAAAAAAATATTATATTTGTTTTTTAAATCAGGCTTAGCTTATAACTGATGTGTTAACTGTCTTTTTCACATCGGACCCAGAACTAATGTAAAAAGTTCTTAATTTACTATATCGCCTGACTTTATATCAGACCCAAAACCGATGTAAAAAGTCAATTTCGCCCGATATAAAAAGTCATTTCTGCACTAAAGTAATATCATGCACTCAAAATGATAATTATTATCTGACTTATACTCGTGAGAACCATGTCACTTCAAAACCACTTATTATTACTCATGAGTTTTAACCACCATTCCTTAGTCTCACGTTCTTGCTCCCACTCCTGAGTCTCAATCACATTCCAGACATCAACTTAGAAGATATTCCATCTTCTGACCATGAGAATATGGATATGGTTGACTTCAAATATGGAAATATTGCTAAATCATGTGCAACATGTTCTTATAAATGAATTTTTTTTTAAAGAAAAATAGTAATATATACACCCTTCGGACATATTTATAAAAAGTTATTATTTTATATAAGATACATCAATTGTTCAATGAATCTAAAAAAAAAATTTGTTGCTTATAAATATGTATGGATGGTATATATATATAGTTTTGGACTGGCCCGACAGTCATAGTGGGTCCAGTCTAGTCTCTCCTCGTGGCGTGGCTCGTCGGGCACCATCAATCATTTGCTCTCTTGAACCGGCACTAACCCACTATAATCAACAAGCACCTCTCAGTCTGCCCGACATCAAGTCGCCCAGACAACCAGGAACCGACCAGACCGCTTCATGTAACCTACCTTCTCCTCGGAACCAACGGCTAGTTACGGACACACCTGCTCGGTATGACCAAATCTTGGCAGTTACCTATTTTCACGGGTCCGCATAACTAGGCCCAAAAGTAGGAACTAATGGCCACGCGGTAGAGACATTATATATACCCTCACACATGTGAGGGTCAGGTATCGAATATTCATTATTCTCCACTAAAATCCTAATATGTTTGCTTGTATCTCTTCGCTCCCACACTTACTTGATCGTCAGAGTTCCTTGCAGGTACAACCCCCCTTTTTTCTCCTCGACTTTTCAGCCCGACAGAAGATCGTCACTCGACCACCTTGTAGGTTCTAATCAACCGATAAGATCAGTGGCACTGTCTATGGTAATCTATCTTCCCCATTTTCTATTCCTCGTAGTCTGAAAACCAAAGATCCTCTTCACTCAATAGTCATGGTTGACCGTGAAGATCACCACCCTTCTGGAAAAACCATATTTTTCCCTGCGCACAAGACTGGCGGAAGTCAAGAACATCTTCACCTCAAGGATAACCTCAGCCTCTGCGACGGTCGAACTGTGTCCCCAGATTTCGTCGATGCCCAGCGTGACGATAAGCAAGTCTTGGACAGACAGCATCCCAAGATATCCACTGAGGAACTGCCAGAAATCCTACAACCAATTCTCATCCCTCACAACACCGATCCAACCATCACAGTATTGCTCACGGCCATTAACCAAACCAACGCCCTTATCTTACAAAAGAACAGAAAGATGGAGGCCTGGGAGCAGAAGCGGTCAAGATATCCTCCTCGAAGATCCCGACGACGATATTCCCCCAACATATCTCCACTCAGGTGTAGCCTTCCATCGACAAAGGAGAAGCGCGACATTTCTTTCCTCAAGAAATGTGACCGCACACCTCCCCTGAAAGACTAAGACTTTCCGTCATCCAAGATAAAGAAAGGCGACCACCAAGCCGACCATTGTCGATCACCATCGCCCAAGCCAAGACAACAACAGAGGAGTCCTTCCCCCCGTCGAGACCACGACGCCCGACGAGAAAGGAATTATCACTCCTTTTCTCCATCTCCTGTAGAAAGCGACGATGACGAGCCCCGCAGGCCGCTATCGAGAGAAATTAGAGGCACAACTCCCAATCGGCCCAGAGAAGCCACCCCTGTTGGGGATATACTATTGGACGACAGATCCGGACGAACATATAGAGAATATTGACGCCCTCCTTGACTACCGAGGACTCAGGGACGCCATCCAATGTAGATTGTTCCCGACCACTCTCGGGAAAGGAGCAATGTCTTGGTATATGAGTCTCTTAGATGAATCCATCACCTCCTGGAAACATCTTGGGAGGATGTTCTCAATGCACTTCACAACCTCACGTCGACATCTGAAGTCAGAGGCTTCACTCGAAGTGATCATCCAAGGCAGAGATGAATCTCTCCGGGTATACATCGAGCGCTTTATCAAGGAAGCAGTACATGTCTCCACGACCGACAACATGAAGAAATATCTCCTTGAGCGTGGGCTCTGCCCCCGCAGCAACTTCGCTAAAGCGGTGGGCATTAAAACACCGATAACGCTCGACTCCCTCCTCCTTAAGACTCAAGCATACATACAATACGAGGAGAAGGAAGCCTCCAATAGCGCCATGGAGTCAAGGCACAGAAAGAGTTCCAAAACCTCAAGAAGTGATGAACCCTTAACATCCCGTTGGGGAGAGGAGAAACGGGAAGACAGATCCCGAGATCCCAAGGACTACAAGGGATCTATTGGGAAGTTCCATGACTACACCCCTCTGACTACTTCAAGGGAGTGTATTCTATCTAAATGCGTGAATTCCAAATTCAAACAGGTCAGGATACGCTTTCCCCGATAAGCACCCTCAAAACCAGGAACCGACAAAAGCAAATATTGTAGGTTCCACAAAAGCTACGGGCACAACACTGAGGATTGCATCCATCTCATGGATCAATCGAGATACTGATTCGAGATGGGCACCTCAAGAAATATAAGAAAAAAGAGGTAGCCCGTGAAGAGGCTCTAGACGCTAAAAACATTGAATGAAGTTCTATAATTTCATGAGCTTGTTTTGAGAATGATGACATTTGAATAAGTCTTGTGTGAATGCAATCACCTTGAATCTAGCTTAATTCCATGGACATGTTGTGTTAATGTTTTATAATTTCACTTGTCCTTCAAGAAATCTGAATGCCCCTTCTTATTTTGCAAACTCCAAGCAAATCTAACCCATGTCATTAGGTAGCATTCCAAACGATTTTAAATAATGGACCCATAAAAGCCAAACCAAGTCAATCTCGCCTCCTTGCAAGAACTCTTAATTTTCCTCTTAACCTCATTTTTTACAATCAAAGTAACAAATAATAATAGTTCCTTGATCATATTACACGTTCACCACATCATCTTTATACCACGATTTAAACTTTGTAATCAATTCCACCCATGCACCTCAATAGACAACCAATGATCTTGAAGTAAATGTCACAGAGAAAATCTTGTAGATAGGAACAATTAGAAGCATATAAATGACGATGATCACAAGGTCCTGAGATCCCTTGAGATGCACTTTGATGGTTTAAAAGCCCATGGTGAAGATGCCCTTGTAGATTGATAAGAAAGAAGTCCATAATAGCCATGCATCCAAAACCCTATCTTCAAACCATAATTGTCGAAGAAACCAACTGATTCAAGCCTGAGTGAAGATGAGGACCATCAACGCCATAAAAACCCTAATTCCACCATATCACTGATTCTATGCCAAATTATGTTGTTAGAGAATGTATGCAATGTTAAATGACCTAACGAAAATATGTACATGAGAAAAGTGCGACAATGCGTAAACCAGATAAAAGTAGAAGTGTAGGACAAATTTAGGGTATTACACCTGGTAGGCTTCCGCCTGGCCGAAGATCTGGGAGCTGAGGAAGTAAAGATCTTCACCGATTCTCAGCTGGTAGCATCCCAGGTACGGGGAGAGTATCAGGTGAAAAATGACCAACCCACTAAATATTGGGCCCTGGTCCAGAAGAGGAAAAATAGATTCAAATCCATGGATGTACAGCATGTTCCCCACGAACACAATGCTCGCGCGGACATCCTATCCAAACTAGCAAGCACAAAAAAGAAAGAAGGAAACAAGTTGGTGATACAGGAAATCCTCCCTCGACCAAGCACCTAAATCCCCCCCCTCAACTTTGGAAGTATTTGCCATAGGGGACAGTGACTGCTGGATGACCCCCGTACATGACTACCTCGCAAAAGAAAATTTTCCCGGCGATTCAAAAGAAGCAGTCGTCGTCAGACGAAGAGCTTTCTCGTACGTCTTGATCGAAGGAAAACTATACAGGAGAGGATTTTCCATCCCCTTCTCAAATGCATTGGCTGAAGCGGCGCGAATCGTATCTACTCGAAATCCACAAGGGGATTAGCGGCCAGCATCTGGGTAGAAGATTCCTCGCTAGGAAAGTGCTACGAGCAGGATACTATTGGCCCACCATGCAGCACGACACAAAAGAACACGTTAAAAATGAGAAAAATGCCAGCAATACGCAGACATGCATTTAGATCCCCCTAACGATCTCAAGTCCCTCTCCTCTCCTTGGTCTTCGCATGGTGGGGATTGGACCTCCTCGATCCATTTGTGGTAGGGGCTAATCAAAACAAATATTTGGTCGTAGTGGTCGACTAGTTCACCAAATGGATAGAAGTCGAAGCTCTGGCCAAAGTTACCATCCAAAACGTCCTTTGCTTCTACAAAAGAAACATCCTCGCTCAATTTAGCATCCCACAAGCGATAGTCACTGACAATCGGACTCAGTTCACAGATCACACCTTCTAGGAATTCATCGCCAATTTAGGCACCACCCAGTACTTCTCCTCTGTCGAACACCCACAGACGAACGGCCGGGATGAATATGCAAATAGTGTAATTCTCAGGGGGCTCAAGCGAAGACTAGAGGAAACCAAGAAAAGGTGGGTCAAGGATTTACACAGTGTACCTTGGGGATATCGAACAATGGCACATTCATTGAGCGGAGAGACTCTTTTCTGACTAGCCTATGAAACGGAGGCCGTTATTCCCGTGGAGATCGAAGAACCCTCCATACGAACCGAAACTCCCTCGGACGAGGAAATGAACGACGTTGCCCTGCGGGAGGAATTAGATCTTGTAGAAGAAATCAGAACAGGAGCAGCCCTACGAGAGGCCTCGCTCAAACAAAAGATAGCTATGCACTATGACACCAAAGTCATACGACGAGAGTTCGAGGTCGGTAGCCTTGTCTTGAAGAGAAATCACAAAGAATCTCGCGAAGGCAAGCTCACAACAAACTAGGAAGGTCCCTACAACATCTATGCAAAAACGGGGACCGAAGCATATTACTTAGAAAATTTACAAGGGGAAAAACTTGTCCGATCATGGAATGCTGAGAAGCTAAAAGAATATTACAGTTAAAACACTGAACAGTTGGCGAGTCTCATCGATAAGACAAACTCATCCAGACCCGACCATGCGTTCATGCCTAGGTACAAGCATAGCACCCAAATCATATTGAAGGGGCAAGACCCCGCTCTTAAAACAAGCATGTCCTCAGCCCGACATGGATAACTCAATCAAGCTCCATTGTCCTCGTACCACGACAGCGGAACACCCATCTTGCAATGGGAAGTTCACGCCGCCAAGCTCAGGCCCTCAAAACGTAACCTGAGTTCCAGACCACGCCCGTCATTCACCCTGGTCGTTTGTCTGGTGAACCACACCGGCGAATACACAAACTGAACTAACAGTTCCCCACTACAAGCTCATAGTAAAACAGAATATGTCTCGACTAGACAAGCATTACAATAAACATGCAAACACAAGTATTTAAAGTTGAAACAAATGACCGTTAAGGTCGCCATTGTACGAATTTTTACAAAAATGGATATGTCTCTTGTCATATTTAGAGCAGATTCGGTTGTCTTTCCCAGGGATCCAAAGCAACCAATCTCCTCGACCTCCGTCGTCGTGCGTGTATACCTCGGTGAAAACCTCATTAGGGTGCTAGAAGAAATATGAGGCCCAATCCCAAGGATCTTGGGCGACTCAAGACCGCAGGTCCTTATCTTTGTCGGGAGGAAATAGGCCAGCCTGGTCAACAGGGACCATATGTGTATCTTCTCCCCCTAATTATTTATCTGACCTAATTATTTCTCCCCCGAAAATCTCCTGGACGCTCAACGTACTACATGAATCATCTGTAGAGCTTGGAGAGGATCCAGTTTGCTCATCTTAAAAATCATCCCAGGTATTCTCGGCCATAGTACCTGAAAAGCAAAGGATAGAGGTAAGTTTGACATCATCGCTAGAACCACCCTTCCACCACCAATCAAGTGAAAGGGCACTGATAAATAAGGATTATGTCCCCGACCAAAACCCTCACTAAGGAATTTGAGCAAATAAACACTTCTTCAAACAAGGGCAGGCCTCATTCCACAAACAAACAGCCTATAACCCTCAAGGGTTACTCACAGTGCACCATGAATATCAAAGGAAAGCCCACGGCAGTTCCAGCGCCTCTAAGATGCAAAACCACCGTCCCCCACCAACACTCGTCTAAAGAATCCCAACTGACAACATCCTAACCCTAACTGCATGTAGTTATAAGTCTAAAAACACGAATACCTAAACTACAAAGATCCAATGGCAGCAAAGAATTGAAAACTTACCAGTTGAAGAATGAAGGCTGAGAAGAGTGGCGGCGAGCAATAAAATCTTCAAAAATAGCGGCGATCGACAGACGAGCAATAACAAGTAGTATAAGAGAAGAATGAAAAATACAAACGCCTCACCCCTCTCGTATTTATACTTGGGACCATACGCGCATGGGAGACACGCGCCTAGGGAATCCTAGGGTCGTCATTATTCCACCCTAGCCCCTAGGACATCATTGCGTCGCTTCGTCAGTGCACTACCCGAAACATGCCACCTCTTCAAGTCCAAAGCCCAAAATGACTAATTGCTCATCTCCCCGCGAGAAAGGAGCAACGGGCGATGCTCGCGTCCCCAGTAAGAAACACCCCATTTCAAGGACGGGCGTTAAAATTGTCATTCCCGTGCCTAGAAGCAACGACTTGGGGGCTACTGTTTTGGACTGGCCCGACATCCAGAGGGGGCCTAGTCTAGTCTCTCCCTGTGGCGCAGCTCGTCAAGCACCATCAATCATTTTCCCTCCTAAACTGACATTGACCCACTGTAATCAACGAGCACCTTTCAGTCTACCCAACATTAAGTCACTCAGACAACCAGGAACCGACCAGACCGCTGCCAGTAACCTACCTTTTCCTCGGAACCAACGGCTAGTTACGGGCAGACCTGCTCGGTATAACCAAGTCCTAGCAGTTACCTATTTTCACGGGTCCGCATATCTAGGCCCAAAAGTAGGAACCAATGGTCACGCGCCAGGGGCATTATATATACCCTCACACATGTGAGGGTCAGGTATCAAATATTCACTATTCACCATTAAAACCCTAATACTTTTGTTTGTATCTCTTTGCTTCCACACTTACTTGATTGTTGGAGTGCCTTGCAGGTACAACCCTCCTTTTTTCTCCTCAACTTTCCAGCTCGACAGAAGATCGTCACCCGGCCATCTTACAGGTTCTGATCAACCGGTAAGATCATA
Organism: Vicia faba; assembly: GCA_948472305.1. Lineage (NCBI taxonomy): Eukaryota > Viridiplantae > Streptophyta > Magnoliopsida > Fabales > Fabaceae > Vicia > Vicia faba. Next base: position 1,182,164,673 of record OX451737.1, read on the forward strand.
TATATATATATATATATATATATATATATATATATATATATATATATATATATATATATATATATATATATATATATATATATATATATATATATATATATATATATATATATATATATATATATATATATATATATATAGAGAGAGAGAGAGAGAGAAAGAGAGAAAGCAAGTACTAACTACCAAAGTACAAGAAACACCTGAAAATAACAGGTACAAGGAGTACTACTCTCGGGAAAGAAACAACACACCATAAGAAAACAACAATGAAAAAATAAAAGAGATTATAAACAACGTCATAGATAACCCGAATTCAGACAAAGCTAGATCTCTCCAAACCTAGAACACATGCACAAACAAGCCACAAAAGAAACACAAGAGCACGTCCTAGAGTGGTCCAGGCCACTCGTTATGCTATTAGCCTACAAATAAGATAGGGTTCTCACGCCACGCCATGATGACTCTTTTGACTAATTCAAGGATGGTCTCTACTTGAAAGTTGGCTCTGATCTCCTTACCTCCTTAGGAGAATATTTGGATTGAGAGTATTCCTAACCCAAATATTCTCCTAGAAGGAGGTAAGGAGGTCAGAGTCAACTTTCAAGTAGAGACCACCCTTGAATTAGTCAAAAGAGTCATCATGATTGCTTTTAATAAAGGAGACCCCTCTCCATTAAGAAGAGGTCGACTAGAGACATTTTACTCTCCCATCCACCTATTTCCATGCTATATATAATACATGAAGAAATATTTACATGTCTTGGCAATCTAATATCTCATCATATCATCTATCTTTGGGAATTTCTTATTTCACCCCATGCTTTTCTAGCGCACCACGCGAAATTCTAAAAATGCCCCTGAAAAGCATAAATGTATTTCCAGTTCGCACTCTCACACACATATAATTCATTCGTTTTTAAGGTTCGCCTATTTTACAGTAAAATTTATTTTGAAAATATACTTCTGATACAAACCAGAAATGTATTTCTGGTTCCTAGAATTAACTTGAAAATAAACCGAAACTTTGTCATAGCATATTTTAATGGTGCATGCATATACAAGCAATGAAATCGGCAATTATGCCAACATAAAAAGTGAATTAGAAAAATTAGAAATTCTGAAATTGGTTGGACTCAATGTTTCTTTTATTTTTCTATTCTTATTCATAATTTACCATTATTCATGAATAATAATAAAGCGTTATCCTTCTAAAATTGACCAAATTTTACCATTATTCATGATTGATGGAATCGGAAATATACTTTTGATTTATATCGGAAGTGTATTTTCCGATTTTGCGTAAGTGCAACTTAAAAAAAGTGTGCATCAGAAATATATTTCTAATTTACTAGGGGCAATTTCATAATTGTAGAAATTTTTTTTTTTTTGTATGAAGTGGAATAAGAAATTCCCCTATCTTTTACTATTTCCCATTTAGGTAACACACGTCATGATTAAATGGTAGAAGTTCATCTTTGTATATATCTTATAGAGTAAGGGTGTGTTTGAATTGACGGTGAATATAATTGATTCTAGTAGAATTGAGTTAGTTAGAATTGATTTTATTATAATTGAGTTTAGCATAATTAATTTATGTTTGGAAACATTTATATAAAAGTGAGTTTAACAATAAATTTCAGTGTAAAAATCACACAAAATCAATTCTGGAAACAGAAGTTACAAATTCTAACTTTAAGTAAAATCAATTCTGAAAGCATAATCAATTCTACATTATCTAATCAAACATCTCAAAATCATCTAGAATCTCACACCTTTAAAATTGATTTTAATCTTTCTAAAAGCTAAACTAATCATTCACTGAGATGATGAGAAAAAGCCATCATATATAAAAAAGCTAAACAGTACTTACTACTCAAGTAATCATGTTGCTTTCTTTTTTCATACCTCATGTGTTGTGTCATGTGATGGGGCAATTATAACACTCTGTACTATACTACTCCTTAACCGGAGGCTTTTCTCCTGAAGATGAGCAACAAACTGCATTTTTATCTCTTACCTGATATTATCATGTCTCATTAAATTGTGGCTAGTGATGACAATACTCTACTATCTTTTTAGAAAGTTTTTACTGTGTTTTAACTACTCACTCCGTTTATTATTTTTAAGAAGAAAAAAAAAATAGTTTCAAAAGATATTAATTTTTAAACTAACTTTCTTAATCAGTATAAAAATAGTTATTTTAACTTATAATTATGATAAAAAATAATACTTTTATACTAACATTGCGTGAGTTTTAAAAAATTATAACATGAATCAAGATTATTGAACAAAACTTTATGTTGCATCAAATCATTTTAAACATATCACTCGGCAATGTTTCCTCATGGTGGAGGTTACACTGATTTGTAGAAAGAGAAAAATTCTCCGTCAAAATCGTCCCACGAGTAGGGAGGACCGTAGCATGATTTCATATTGTAAATAATCTATTATAATCTATTATAAATATATAAAATTGAAAGTAGTTTAAAAAATCATTACTACTCTTCTGATACAATAATTAATTTTTTTTATTTATTTCAGAGATATAAATAATTATTTCAATCATTGTTTTAATTTAGTTGATTTGGCAATTAATGAGGTTGACGTGTCATCTCATTTTTTTGTCAATCTTTTTTAAATTTTAATCTCTATTAAACTTCACTTTAATGTGGAAAAGTTAATTCAAAATCAAAATTAATATTTTGAACAATGAAAAGCATATGTTTTAGAAAAAGAAACATATACATATATTAATCAAGTTGCTACACCATTTAAAAGGGATACAAGAAAATCCTAAAATCTACTAAGTTACATTTGAATACACTCAAATTCTAGAGCATTAGTGACTTCTTTTCACTCACCACAACTTTCATCGACAACACTACACCACCGCCACCATAGCTGCTGGTACTCGAAGCACAATCAAATCGAATCACCCACAACAGACCCCTCTAGCAGCCGCACACCTACCCTCATCTCCTTGCTCTTAAGTAAATATTATCCCTAATATTTCAGGTGATGAGAAATTTCATATCACTTGCAGTAATTTCTTAATCATGTAGTTGTCTCTTAAACAACCATTATGAATTGGTTTTGATTTTGTTCAATTTTTGTTTTGTGGATTGTTATATTGAAAATATAATTTAGTTAATATCTACAATTCTCAATGCTTATCTTTAATAGGGTCTTTTGGCATTTTCAATATTTAGTATAAATATGCTATACTAGACTATCAATATTGTACCCAATTTTATCTCTTCTATTTTGATATACAACAGTAGTCTTGTTATCATTCTTGTTCATTCTTCTTCTCCCACTTCATTACCTTGCACCAACAAATTGATATCTAGAGCACTTGGTTCTGTTTTTTCCTGGGAAACACGAGTGATTGTGAGCTGTGTGTTTGATTTTGATTCATTGATTTTCTGTTGAAATCTTGAACAAAACTGAACAGAATTTGATTCTGTGGGTTAGGAAACAGTGTGTTTGAAGATCTGAAAAATCTGTGCAAGGTTTAAAATGAGTGGAGGCAGTAGTTTGAACACTAAACTCCCAATTTTTAATGGCAAAAACTAGAACAGATGGATGATACAAATGTGTGTGTTGTTTGGTGCGCAAGATGTTCTGGATCTGGTTATATATGGTTATGTACCAGCTGCAGCAAATGCAATTGAAGAACAGAAAACTGCTGAGAGGCTGATGAGGAAGAGGGACCAGAAAGCTTTGTTCTATATCCATCAGTGTGTGGATGAAAGTGTGTTCGAGAAGATTGCTAATTCAACAATGTCAAAAGGGACGTGGGATTTACTGGTGAGATGTTACGGTGGTGACGCATCAGTAAAGAAGGTGAAGCTTCAATCGCTGCGAAAGTAATATGAGAACTTGAACATGAAGAGTAGTGAGAAAGTTTTTGAATATATCTCCAGGGTGATTCTAATCACTAACAAGATGAAGGCGTGTGGAGAAACTCTGTCTGAACATGTAATCATAGAGAAGATTTTGAGGTCGCTTACTCCTAAGTTTGATTACATTGTTGTTTCTATTGAACATTCTAAAGATCTGGAAACCATGAGAATAGAAGAATTGTAAATCAGCTTATAAGCACATGAGTTACGTCTGTCTGAGAGGGGAGCTGAGTAAGCTCTGAAGGCTTCTTTTGTCAAGAAAGACCAGAAGCAGAATAAACATGGCGATAGATTCCAGAAGTCATAAATCTCAACTTCTGATGATAAGAGATATCATAAAGGAAAGGAGAGGTATGAAAAAATGAAGGTTCAATGTTACTCTTGTAAACAATTTGGCCATTTTGCCATAGATTGTAGGTCAAACAAGGAAAGGAAATCAGAAGAAGCGTATATGGCTAAAAGAAACTCTGATGATGAACCTGTGCTACTAATGGCTTCTGATTCTGATGGAAAATGCTCAGAAGATTGGTGGTATATGGACACTGGTTGTTCAAATCACTTAACTGGAAACAAACAATGGCTGACAGACTTTGACTCCAGAAGGAGAACAAAGATCAGATGTGCTGACGATAAGTATCTTAATGCAGAAGGTATGGGAGATGTCAGAGTTAGAGTGAAGAATGGGAAAGACATTATGATCAAAGACGTTTGGTATGTTCCTGGTATTAGAAGCAATCTGATGAGCGTTGGTAAGCTGATTGAGAAAGGTTTCTCAGTTGTTATGAAAAACAATCTCCTGACGTTGTATGATTCCAACCAGAAGTTGATTATGAAGTCTGAACAAGGAAGCAATAGAACTTTCAAAGTGAATGTAGAAATAGCTTAAGCAACGTGTCTTAGTGCAGAAGGCGCTGAAGGCGACAGTAAGTTGTGGCATAAGAGATTGAGGCATTTGAACTATAGAAGCCTAGGGCATCTATGTTCTAAGAAGCTTATACATGGTATTTCGAAGATTGTGAAGCCTGAGAAGTCATGTGAGATATGCATGAAAGGCAAGCAACCCAGATTGCCATTTGCATCAGAAGTAGCCCCCAGAGCAAAGCATGCTCTGGGAGTAGTACATTCTGATGTGTGTGGACAATTTCCAGTACCTTCACTTGGAGGAAATAAATATTTTGTGGATTATTTCACAAGAGTTACATGGGTAACACTCATCAAGTTCAAGCATGAAGTGTTTACTGTGTTTCAGAAGTTCAAAGTGAAGGCTGAGAAGCTGAGTGGTCAGAAGTTGAAGATTCTGAAAACGAATGGTGGAGGTGAGTATAACTCTATAGAGTTTCAGAAGTTCTGTGAGGAGAGTGGAATAGAACATGAGGTTACTTCTCCATATACTGCTCAACACAACGGCCTTGCTGAAAGAAGAAATAGAATTTTGCTTGATATGACTAGAAGCATGCTGAAAGAGAAAAAGCTACCTCACGTGCTATGGGGAGAAGTTGTTGCCACATCAGCATATATTTTGAACAGGTGTCCAACGAAGAAGCTGAAGGAAGTTGTTCCTTTAGAACAACGGACTGGAGATAAGCAGAGTGTCAGTCATCTGAAGGTGTTTGGCTCTGTCTGTTACAAACACGTTCCAGAAGCTAGAAGACAAAAACTGGATGATAGAAGCAAAGTAATGTTGTTGGTGGGATACCACAGTACAGATGCGTATAAGCTTTATTGTCCAGAAACTAATAAAGATGAAGTCAGCAGAGACGTTGTGGTGAAAGAGTCTGCAACATGGGATTGGAACAAGTCTCAATCAGATTCTGGTGTAGTGCCAACACCAGAGTTAGCCTCTAAAGATGTTTTAGAAAGTTCACAAGATGAATCTGATTCTGAAGATCCTGAAGATGAGTCAGAAGAAGATTCTGATAATGGATCTGATTCTGATCCAGATGCTGATGATCATCCAGAATCTGGTGGTGATCATAGTTCTGGAAGGGAAAACTCTGAAGGTGGTAACTCTGAAGGTAGTAGTTTTGGTACAGCTTCAGAACAAGCTCAAAGACCACAGAGAATCAGACAAAAACCAAGAAGGTTTGCAGATTTTGACATGTTGCAGGATAATGAAGTTGACTCTGAAGGAGAAGTCGCTCAGTATGCCATGTTAGTAGATTCTGAACCAGTGGGCATTAAAGAAGCTCTCAAGAAGAAAGAATGGTCGAATGCCATGAAAAGAACTTGAGGCGATAGAAAAGAACAAAATGTGGAAATTGACTAAACTCCCAGATAAGAAAAAAGCCATCAGCGTCAGATGAGTTTTTAAGTTGAAACTTAAGCCAGATGGTTCAATTGGTAAACACAAAGCTAGACTAGTAGCTAGAGGTTTTCTTCAGAAACCTGGGCTATATTACTTTGAGGTGTTTGTGCCTGTAGCTAGGCATGAAACAATCAGACTGGTGATTGCTTTAGATGCAAATAAAAATTGGCCTTTAATGCATCTGGATGTGAAGTCTGCATTTCTGAACGGTCCATTACAGGAAGAAGTTTATGTGTCACAACCTCCTAGATTTTTGAAAAAGAATCAGAAAGGGATGATATACAGGTTGAATAAAGCTCTGTATGGACTGAAGCAAGCGCCCAGAGCTTGGAATCTGAAAATTGATTCATTTTTCAAGAAGCAGGAGTTTCAGAAATGTGAGATGGAATATGGCGTTTATGTGCAACACTCTGACAACAATACGATTCTGGTGTGTCTCTATGTTGATGATATTTTGCTAACAGGTAGCTGTCTAGAAATATAAATAAGTTCAAAGAAGTTATGATGAATGAATTTGAGATGACAGATCTAAGAAATATGACATATTTCTTAGGGATAGAGATTATGTACTCGAAGAAAGGTATCATTCTACATCAGTTGAAGTACGAACTAGAACTTCTGAAGAGATTTAAGCTGCAGAATTGCAAAGTTGTTGTGACACCATCAGAAACCAATCAAAAATTGGATTATGACTCTGATGGTGATTTTGTTGATACTATAACCTTCAAACAGTTAGTTGGTTCTCTAAGGTATTTATGCAATACTAGACCTGACATTTGTTATGCAGTTGGATTGGTTAGCAGATTCATGAGTAATCCAAAGTGGTCTCATTTCCAAGTTGTTGTCAGAATTCTGAGATATATCAAGGAAACCCTGAAATATGGAGTGATGTTTCCTTCTGAAAGAAAGAACCAGAATTAGTAAGTTATTCTGATTCTGACTGGTGTGGAGACATAGTGGACAGGAAAAGTACTTTTGGATACTTGTTTAAATTTCTGGGAGACCCCATTTCCTGGAGTTCCAAGAAACAGCCTGTCGTGGCTCTGTCAACATGTGAAGCTGAGTATATCGTAGGTGTTGTAGCTGCTTGTCAAACTGTTTGGCTTCTGAATCTCCTGCACGATCTGAAGGTTGAAGTTGAGGAACCTCTGAAGCTGATGATTGATAATAAGTTTGTATTTGATCTTGCCAAGAATCCAGTGCTACATGGAAGAAGCAAGCACATTGAGACGAAGTATCATTTTCTCAGAAGTCAAGTGCAGAAAGGAGTGTTAGAAGTTCTGCACTGCAGCACTCAGAAACAGCTAGCAGATCTTCTAACGAAGGCAGTTAAGACAAATCAATTTCTTGACTTGAGAGATGAAATTGGTGTTGTTAGCTTCTGATAGAATATCTAAATTAAGGGATGGTATTGGAAATATAATTTAGTTAATATCTACAATTCTCAATGCTTATCTTTAATAGGGCCTTTTGGCATTTTCAATATTTAGTATAAATATGCTATACTAGATTATCAATATTGTACCCAATTTTATCTCCTCTATTTTGATATACAACAGTAGTCTTGTTATCATTCTTGTTCATTCTTCTTCTCCCACTTCATTATCTTGCACCAACATGTTATATATTCGATTTGGTTTGTTCTCTGCAGTTCGCAACAGAAAAGACAGTATCACAAGCGACTACATCACATTCTTGCATTGATGGACCTCTCAAGCGGATTCAACGTTTAAACTTCGATCTTATCAACAAGCTTTCTTTTAATACTAAAATTGATAGTTCTCTGCACAATTTCAATAGTGCAATTCTACTGCATGATAATAATTCCACACCATCGGTATATATCACATTCCACTGACCTTGAAATCTATTATTCTTTATTATCATAAATACTATCTCTATTTAGTAGGATACAATCAGTTTGATTAAGGCTATGTTTCGATAAGCTGGATTTGTTTGAGTCCAAAGCATGAAGTGAAGCGCGTTGCTGATTTTACTGATGATGAGAATATCGAATTATGTCCTATAGCACATATACTTGGTAGACTACTTGAGAGCTATCTTAATGCATCATCACTTACATTTTGTATTCAAGTAAGAAAATTTAGACAAAAGTTTATGACATGTTTATCTTATGACTGGTGCAATTTTTCAAATCGATTTTTTTGTACCATAGGATGACAAATGATACTTACTTCTCCGCATCGTGATATAGAGCCTTATGATATTGATTGATGACATTTTTGGTTCTGTTGAAGCCAATATGAGACTTCAATTCTTGCATGGAGAGTCCCATGTGAACTATTTCACTCGATTGGTAATAAAATGAATGATAGAAGAAGTTTTAAAAAATTCTATTGTTGCATACTAATTAGTGCATAGGTCATGCACAACTACTAGACTTCTTTGCTCATTATCCTTCACTAAAAGGTGCATCATAAAGGTATGATTGAGAATCATCAAGGTATGAGATTGATAAGGAATCATCTAGAATTGTAAGATTATTCTTGACTTCTGGAGCTCCTTATATAGATCTACTTCAAACTGATGTGTATATCTATAAATTGTTTGAGATAGTAGTTAATCATAGAAGCATGCAACATATAATTGCTTCTGACTAACTCCTAACTACTTAGAACACAATACTTACATTGAGACATTTGTTATAGCTATAACTATTTAAACACAGATGCATGAAACATGGAATGACTAAGACCTAAACGAATATCCTATGTGCTTGGTTAATGTTAAGAAGCTGTGACATTTCTAATAAAATAATATCCGACACCAATTTAAGTGTTTATCTAGATCAATTTGTTTATCTTTTAAAAACATTATTATTTTGATTTATCAATGCATTATCTAATATACATGTTGGTACAATTGAGATGGTGGAAAAATTATTATTTTTGTTGGATCCTAATTAACTAATTTGGCTTAATTCTTTGCACTAATTGAACCATATTTAAAATTTGAAATGACATAATAATTTGAAGTGATCTTTTTTATGGGATTCATTGTTTTAGATAGCAGATTATTAGGAAATAAGCTAATATTATTATTTTTAGGTTTCTATACAATTATTTTCTCAGTATAATAATTTCTAATTGACATTACAATGTTAATTCTAAACATAAATAATAATTTTTGGACGGGTAAATGTACAAAATATTTATGAGATAATAGTTAAAGAAAAAAACCACATTTTAAAATGACTTCTATACATTTTAATTAGTTTTGATTTTAAGTTACATAATTTTTAAAACTTAAAATTAATTTTAAAATTGTTATATACTTTTTAAAAAATTTATTCAAACAATTCACACCATAAGATTTGTAAAATAAATAAAATATTACAAAATTAAGGAAAAGTCTATTGATAAAAAGTTTTAAATTTTATCCAACCAATTTATGGGACATAATCAAATAGATTATATACGAAAAGCTTGCTAATGGTACAATTATATTTTTAAAAGAGAATAAATCATAAATATTTTTATAAACAAAAAAATAAAATTTACTGATACAAATATTTTTGAAAACGAGTATAAGTTATAAAAAAATTTATAAATAAATTTTTTTTTATTGTTGATATTATTATTTTTATAAATAATAAGTTATAAATATTATTATAAATAGGAATAAGTCTATTTTTGTTACAATTATTTTTATAAACAGAAATAAATTATAAATACTTTTATAAATATACACACCAGTTCTAATCACTTATATTATATCAAATAATTGTATTATTTTTATAAATATTTGAAAATACTATTTAGATCATAAAAGTGGATACATATTATTAATTTATATTTGAGATTATGAGAATATTTATAATCTCTAAAATAAATTTCAAAGGTGACAATATTAGTTTATGTTTAATATTGTTAGAATTATATTAGCTTATCTTTGATATATTGAGTTAATTGTTTAACATGTGATGTGAACATCATACGAGATGATATATGATAGCATAAATTTCTTACTAATAAATATTAAGACAGCTTAAATCACGTCACGATCACAACAAATCATAGCACAATTTGACGAAATCATACGTAAAAGGAGATGAAATCTTTTCTTTTTTTTTTGTAATTTATATTTTTTCCTCATATTGTGGCTATGAACGTTTGTACCACGGGTAACTAAGTTTCCTTTAATTAGACCTTTATAGATAAATCCTTCTTGAACTGCTCAATCTACATATTAAAGTTTATGCTTCATATTTTGACAATTTGCGACCGATCATAAATGCCCATGATTATTAACTCTAACTCTTACCAGTTAGTTGACATATCTTATTGTTCTAACTATAATAATTCTAGACATAAAACATTATTCATGATGTTGAAACTTACGTCTAATAAAACCTTCTTCAACTACAAAGAAAAAAATATGATAAGAGAGTTGAAAATTATAATTAAGATGAAAATATAAGAAAGTTAAAAACCTTGAAAAAGTTGTAGGATAATAAATAAAAAATCAATAACCCAAGAACACTTAGATGAGATGGAGTAGGTTTAAAAACTCAAGAGCACTTGAATGAAATAGAGTGAATCTCTTCCAACTTAACCAAAGATCTTGAATTTGATCTCTCTTGGATGACAAAGTAAAATTATTTTGCCTTCAGGCAATTTTCATGAGAGAAATGTAAGAAAGATGAAAATAGAGAGGGAAACAACAAAAGAGAGACTATATTTTTAGAGTGAGATAGAGAGAAAGGCAGAGTGGAGTTCCCACCCTAAAGTCAGGATCCTCCTCCGATAATTTGTGGTAACATGTTAGAGAAGCCTAAAATGAAACATCACCTATGCTACTATTCATATATATTATGACAAGTTTTCCGACAAAGTTATTAATCTAAATTATTTTGAATTTTTTCAGCATAATACTTTGAAGGCGCTTAATGAGGATTACAAGTTAATTACTGAATTGCAATCTTGTTTGGAAGAGGAAAAAATCATGATTTGATATCCATGCTAAGCTGAAGTCAACGCTGCCTTTTTCCAATCAAAAGCATAGAATATCTAGGTGGATTAATTCGAGTGGAAAACTTGTATCTATAAGGTGGAGGTACTTTATAAAAGCCATTTAGGCTTATTGTACAAGTGCCTTTTTGTTTCCTCTTATGATGGTTTGTTTGGGTGAGGATCAAGTGGTAATGAGCAGAGAATAATAGATAGATTTGGTGGGACATTTTTCTCAATCAGTAAAAAGCTGGTTGTACAAGCTTTTACCACATTGAAGCTTGAATATGGCAAAGATAGGAAAAAGGATAGAAAAATTTGTCCAACCAGGATGCTATGATTTCTCCACTCTTATTAGAAACAACACAACACATTCAATAGTAAACATCAGCTACTCGCAACTGCGGCCACGGCATAAGAACAGTGCACAACAACATGTAGTTTTTAAAACATAGTTCATATAATTTTTAAAGATAAAATCCTGTGCTCAAAATATAATAGTCTATAACAATTAAACAACACTAACCCAAAAAAAGCATAAACAGTATATCAAGTCTACTGGGGTACGGCTAGGGTCACCAGAGCATAAAGCCCAACTATTTATTCGGCATCATCATATATAGACAAGAAATACAAATTCCTGTATAGATAGATGTTTAGGAGCGAGGTTCTTTTACCGCACAGGTTGTTGGTTATAATGGTTCTTCTCTTTTTTCTTTGCAGCAGCAAGCCTTGCGTTCCTTGCAGCAGCTTCTTGAGTAGCAGCTCGAGCAGCAGCATCCACTTCTTTATTGGATTTCTTCTTTTTCACGGAAGCAAGTTTCTTAAGACGCTCTTTCACATCAACAACAGATGGATCCTCCTCTGCGTTTTCGGCCGCATCAGGCCCAATGTTTGTTTCGGAATTGCTGTGCTGACCGTTGGATTCTTTCACCTCCTTGGAAGCTTTTTCCTTCTTTTTCTTCTTCTTGGCATTCTTTGACTCCACAGCTATTTCTTTCTTTTCTCCATTTGCATCCCCTTCAACATCTTTTTTATCCTCAGGTGCGCCTACAAATAAAAGTTTGCAATTTGAACAAATCAACAAATAATTTGCGTCAAGTGATTGCATCTAGATAGATATACATAGAAAATTTAATTCTTTTTTATACAATAATAAAAAATGATTAAAAAACTTGAATTCAACATAGTTAATCCAAAAACCTGCAAGTGCAGAAAGTAAAAAAAAAAATGGAGGCAAATCTGTGAGCAAAAGCAGGAAACCTCCAAAATGGTAAGGCCGATGCCCGATAGTGTAAAACAGAGGCACAAGTGACGGCCAATCAACAATCTGAACTTGTGCAAAATATAAACAATCCTGCGAATAATGTACCTTGCGAATCATCTTGACCTTGCCCATCATTACTTTCTTTCTGTGCGACTCCAAAATCAGCTAAAAGAGCCTCGAGCTCTTCAAGTTCCTTTTTCTTCCTTTCCTTCTTGGAGAGCTGTCGTTCTGCTTCCTTTGGTACCACAGGAACTTCAGCTTCCTTCTTGAGCTCAGGTTCAGGTTTCACAGCGTCCTCCGGTTCTGCTTCATGATCTTGCTCTTCCTCCTCCTCATCCCCATCATCTAAAATATCTTCCTCACTTTCAGTATCCTGTTAAAAATTGTAAACTATCAACTCTAGAATAGCACGAGAGTTTTCTAACCATTCAACCAACAACCACACCAAACAAACACAAAGGTAAATCACTTTAAACATATAAATAAAATTACATAGAACTGAACAATAATACTGCTACCACGACATTGTTTCCATCACTGAAATGTATCCCACACAAAATCATGTGCCGGACATTTCTAAGATACTAATGCATTCAAAGGATCTCTAATTCAAAAAACATGACCTCAGAAACAACTAAACAGCACACACAAAGAAACCATATATTTATCTATTCTTTACTATACGAACAGCATAACATTACCTAGAAGGAACACAAGCCTCACCAAATAACCAAATACAGTCTCCTAGTAAGAATAGATATAATCAAGTATTCAGAAAAGGGAAACACCAAACACCACAACAACAACAACAAAAACAAAAAAGAGGAATATTCAGAATAGTTCATTTGGATTTATCTCATCAAATAAGCATTTTTATGTTGCTTTCAACTTAATTTCATAAACTCCTTCGAGGTTTTAAAAAAGGATCCGCGACCGCAAAAACGGACACAACAAACACAACAAACGTTTCAACGGTATCAGCATATACCCTTACCCACCAATTTATGTTAAATAACAAATTGTGATTAATTCACACCGCGATGACCACAATTAATGTTGCAACCCCTGTACAAACCAAAATCGCAAAAGCGCCTTTAAGCCACCTCACCGGAAAGCAACCTAAATCTCAATTAGCTTCCTAATGTATGCTACGTAAAGAAAGTACAGATATGCAGAATTTCATCCCTTTCAGTCTTTGATTGTAACACAAACACTGCAAAATGCCAAGGAACTAACAAACAAGACAACTAAATTGGGATTTATACAACAAATAATTTTTCATTTCATTCAAGTAAACCAATATACCAAATCCAAACAATCCTTAAAATGAGTACAAGACATTAAGAAAAAAACCTCAAAATTGTCCGTCTTTTCCTCACTATGTTGTGGGTCAGAAACAGACCAAACAGATTGAGGCGGTGCAGTGGTGGCATAATAATCATCATCATCGTCATCATCCACATCACCCCATGAAGAAGCATTCAATGGGGCCGGAGCCCAAAACATCTTGGAATGCGATTCAGATTCCACTTTCCCCGATTTGGAACCCTTATTCTTCCTCTCCTTATCCGATTTCTTTTTCTTCTTCAAAGTATCAAGCGCCGCAAACACGTTGGTGTTGTTAATTACCAACGAACCATCGTCCCTTCTGCTTCCACCACCGACCATTGTCAAAACCTCGCCGCTTGTGTTGGTGTCGATTCTAACCAAATTTGTGACTGAATCGAGTATTATATATTGAAAAAGGGGAAGCGGTTATAGAAAAAATTGAAGGTTTTTATGATTTGATTTAATTGAGAAAATGAAAAGGAAGAGTGTGAGATCTGGAATTGAAGGAGTAGATAGAAATTGATGAAAAGAAGTTTGAGAGAAAATGGAAAATTGGGATTAGGGTTTGGAGAGAAAGAAGAAAATGAGATGGTTAGAAGAAGAAGGAACCGAGTGAGAGGCAAATGGAGCTAGGGTTATATCAAGAGAAGATAATAACGATACAAAATGATAGGGTGCTTCTAAAGGGCATTATTATCATTATTTATTATTATTACTATTATTTATTATTAATAAAGACTTATATTAAATTAAAAAATCAACATGATATAAGGCGATCCTAAGGATCCAGCCAAACAAAAATACAAACGAAGCTAATCAAGCATTAACCTAACAATTTTATCTTTCAAAGATTTACAATACCCCCCTAAAAATTATATTGTCAATGATAGTTTTGAGCATATGATTATAATCTAAAACAGTGCCAAAACATGCACTGTTACGATAAGATCAAGCTCTATGAATTGTTTCAGTAATAACCAATCTTAGCAAACACGATTTTCAACCTTTTCCTTTACCATACTTGATGATCGAAACAAGCTCTTCATCCCAAGACTTAGGCTGATGCTGATGGATATGAAGCGAATCTAGCACCCCATACCAAATCTTTCTAATGTTATCACAGTCAAAGAAAAGGTGGGATATAGTTTCAATTTTTTAGCAGAAAACGCAGCTGCTATCAGTAAGGAATCCAATATGCAAAGTCTACTTTTTGTTGCAAGCTTCTTTTGACAGGCCAACCAAAAGATCACCAGTACTCTAGGCCTAGTTGGATTATTCAACATCAGACCACTTCAAATCACATAATGATTATCTAAACAAGACAGGTAACATTGATGCATGTTGAACTTACCTTTGGAAGACATGTCCATCCAAAGATTCATGTTAGACTGGATAAAAGGCCTTTGATCCAAGACTTTCAGCATAATCCAGGTGCTAGAGGTTTTAGCCTTAATATCCATGATATTTTGACTCTTCAAGTAATAAGAATGGACCCATTTCACCCATAAACTGTCATATTTGTTGTAAATGTTCCAAAGTAGCCTAATCAAAGTACACTTGTTCCAGATACACAAATCAATAATGTCCAAACCTCTTTGCTTAATTGGCTTACAGACTTTAGCCCATGCCACCAAACTCTTTATGCAGACTTTATCCTTTCCAGACCAAATAAAGGAGCGACAAATCGCATCAATTTTCTTAAGCACAACCTTGGGGAGGGGAAATCACATTAGCCAGAAATTAGCTATGGCAAAAGATATGCTCTTGACCAATTGAATCTGCTCTGCATAACTGAGAAATCTAGCAGACCCAATGGCTAACCCTTGCAAGAATTTTATCCACCAAAATCAAGTAATGATTGCACCCTAATTTCTTGTAAGTAAGTGGAACACCAAGGTATCTAAAAGGAAGGCAACCTCCTTGAACTTAGTCCAGTTAAGAATCTAATTTTTTGTGCTAAAATCAACTGAACCAAAATAAATCTTACTTTTACTTGTATTGATCTTCATACATGTGGAAAACATAAATGTTATCTCCTCTAGCAAATAGAAGAACATCATCTATAAACATGAGATTAGTCAGCTGTAGTTTTTCACATTTTGAGTGATGATTAAAGTTAGGATTAAGTTGTATATAAACCAGGCATCTGTGAATATATTCCATAATAAAGGAAAAACAAAAAGGAGACATTGGGTCCCCTTGACGAATCTCTCTCTTGGCAATCAACAAATCAGTAGTAGCTCCATTAACAGAAAATCTGTAGGAGGCATTAGTTATAGAAGACATAACCCAATTTATAAAGATATGGGGAATGCCAAGCTCTTTAATAATAAACTCTAAGGCCTTCCAACTCACCATGTCATATGTTTTTTGCATGTCTAATTGAATCATAACTCTAGGAGGACCCCGTGTCCTACTGTGGCCCTTTATTAACTCATATGCCAACAGGATGTGGTGATGAATTTGCTGCCCAAGAATGAAAGCAGCCTGATTAGGACTAATAATGCTACCAATAACACTACTCAATCTTGCAGTCATGATTTTAGAAATGATTTTATACACTGTAGTACATACTGATATGGGCCTAAAGTCCTTAACAGAGGAAGCATAATTTGTTTTGGGAATAAGGGATACCAAAGAACAATTGAAAGCTTTGTAAAGCTTACCCCTAGATAATAAATCATTTACTATAGCTTTAACATCAACTTTAACAACATCCCAACTAGCTTTGAAGAACTTTGCAGAATAACCATCTAAGCCAGGGGTAGAAATATCTTTTATCCCTTTAAGGGCATCATAGATTTCTTCATCAGAGACCACCAAAAGATCTCTCTGCACATTCTGAAGTTGAGGTCCATTTCTCATAACCCTGATATCAATATAGTCCATAGCATCATCAATTTTTCCCATGAGAGAACCATAGAATTTAAGGACTTCCTATTTAATTTGCTCCTGAGAAGTTTTATGGGAGCCATCATCTTTCTGCAGCATAGTTAGAGCCTTGATATTTTGTTTGGCTTTAATTGAAGAATGAAAGAAACCATTACAACCATCCCCATATTTTAGCCATTGAATTTTAGCTCTTTGTCTAAGGATGGAATCATCAGTATCATTCCACTTAAGCAATTCTTTTGTGCATTTTTTGACAAGCAGAATTTTGTCACTATTCAATAAGTCAGCTGCTAACTCAACCTGAGCTTTGGAAAGATTGTCCCTAGCTATAGCAATATGATGCTTAACAGACATCAAAGCCTTATTAAGCTTGAACAAAGTCTGCCTCAATCTCTTCAGTTTATGCCAAAGAATAAAAATAGGGCTGCCAGTCATCGGGTTATTCCAACTAGCTTTGACAGTATCATTGTAGCCTGCAGACTCAACAACACTATTAATAAACCTGAATCTTTTGTGGGGGCAGAGAAGATGTTCTGATCACCAAGATAGAGCAAAACATGGTCAGAGACTTGGGGGGGGGGGGGGGGAATATTTAGGGTATAACTCAAATGGTTCTGAAACCAATCAGGGTTAGCCAAAAAATGATCAATTCTGGAGTAAATAGTTCCCATTCAATGCTTATTTGACCAGATGAAGTACTCATTAGTACTATCCATCTCAGCAAGATTTTTGATGTTCATTAAATCAGTTAGGTCCTTAAACTCACCCTCAATAACTATAGAGCCACCAATTTTGTCTTTTCCATGGAGGACATTATTAAAATCACCTGCAAGGCACCAAGGCCCTTGCTGGTTAATCTTCTCCACATCCTACCAAAGATACCTCCTTTGCTCCAGCTTGTTTAAGGCATAGATTGCAGTCAGGAAAAACCTAAAGTTTCCAAGAGTGTCAAACACCCCACAATGAATCATTTGGCTAGTAGCAGAAATAAGCTTGATATCAACATTATTACTATTCCAATTAACCCAAATCCTACCATTGACATGACAATTGTAGTTATCAATATAGTTATCACCAAGTTTCAGCATCTTCCTAACTTTATTGGCTTGATGAGCTTTGACTCGAGTTTTGACCAAAATGTTAATATCAGCCCTAAGCTCTAGGAGACGGGAGCTAATCTCCCTAAGCTTAGTTATTTTATTAAACCCCCTAACATTCCAAGACACTAACATTAACCAGGATTTTGGAGCTCTAGAAGATCATCCAAAATCGCTAAAGCATCAAACCCATTATCACAGAAAATTTTACCAGAAGAGACTACATTAGCTTGAATATTACCTTTATCCTTGCCTCTTTTTGCAACTGCCCACTTTTCATCAGCCTGTTCACTAACAGTAACCACTTGAGCCATAGGAAGAACACTTTGATTTTTGTTGCTCACAGAAGCATCATCAGGTTTTGTCTCTACCAAAGGTTTGGTCTTAGGCTTCCATTGTTTCAACCACGCCTTAGGTTTATCACAATTATGCCCTAACTTTTGACAGATACTACAAAAAGCAGGCCTCCATTCATATTCAATACTTTGTTCCATTTTTTCACCAACAACATCATGAATTGTGATGGCTTTAGGGAAATATTTTGTGATATCCATCTCCACGAGAATTCTCGCATAAGATATATGAAGCCGGTTAGCAGTACATTCATCGGTAACAATAGGATTACCCAAGGAACTACCAATTTTGTTAAGGCTAGCATCACCCTAAAGATAGATAGGCAGCTAGGGAAGCTTGACCCATAGAGGAAGAGTACGAAGAAGATCATCCTTTAAGTTGAAATCAGAACGCCATTCACAGATAAGCAGCGACATGTTACGAAACGTGTAAGGACCCCTCATAAGAACCTCATCCCTATCTCTGAAGGTTTTGAATCTTAGGATAAAATATCCCTCATCATTATAATACATATCAGGTAGCTGGACGAAATTCCATGTCTTTGTCATGAATTTTTGAACCCCAAGAGACGGTTCCCAAAACTAGATTTCAACAAGAATATCCTCAGCTTCAATAAGGACCTTAAGTTCTCCATTAACAATTTTGGGAGCAATGTATTTCATGGCTCTCCCCTTAGCATGATTCTTATTGTCGTTAAGGACATCTACCCATAACTTTCTGCTTGCATTAGTTAGGGTTTCATCCTCATTTGCAACACCTTCACAAATTTCCTCAGTCTGCGAAGACGAACTAGCTTGCTTGTTTTCTCTAACAATTGACGTAGCGTTCCCACACAAGTGAGAAGAACCAGATTCAGACGGAGCTTGTGGAACATGTGATGACTACGGTGATTTCGCCCTAAATGCAGGCGGCGACACCGTCTTTTTCGAACGCCCCGGCTTCCCCATCTCCAATGTGTGAAAGATTTTTTATACTCATAATAATAATAATAATAATAATAATAATAATAATAATTATTATTATTATTATTATTATTATTATTATTATTATTATTATTATTATTATTATTATTATTATTTATTATTATTATTAGTAGTAGTAGTATTATTAGTAGAATTATTAGTATTATTATTATTATTATTAGTAGTAGTAGTATTAGTAGAATTATTAGTATTATTATTAGTATTATTAGTATTATTATTATTAATATTATTAATAATAATAATATTATTATTATTATTATTATTATTATTATTATTATTATTATTATTATTATTATTATTATTATTATTATTATTATTATTATTATTATTATTATTATTATTATTATTATTATTATTATTATTATTATTATTATTATTATTATTATTATTATTATTATTATTATTATTATTATTATTATTATTATTATTATTATTATTATTAGTAGTAGTAGTAGTAGTAGTAGTAGTAGTAGTAGTAGTAGTAGTAGTAGTAGTAGTAGTAGTAGTAGTAGTAGTATTATTATAATTAGTATTATTGTTATTATTATTATTATTATTATTATTATTATTATTATTATTATTATTATTATTATTATTATTAGTAGTAGTAGTAGTAGTACTAGTATAATTAGTATTATTACTGTTATTATTATTATTATTATTACTATAATTATAAGTAGAAGTATTATTATTATTATTATTATTAGTTTTATTATTATTATTATTATTATTATTATTATTATTATTATTATTATTATTATTATTATTATTATTATTATTATTATTATTAGTAGTAGTAGTAGTAGTATAATTAGTATTATTGTTATTATTATTATTATTATTATTATTATTAGTAGTACTAGTATTATTATTATTATTATTATTATTATTATTATTATTATTATTATTATTATTATTATTATTATTATTATAAGTAGAAGTATTATTAGTATTATTATTATTATTATTATTATTAGTTTTATTATTAGTATTATTATTATTATTATTAATATTATTATTATTATTATTATTAGTATAATTATTAGTATTATTAGTATTATTATTAGTATTATTAATAGAATTATTAGTATTATTATTAGTAGTAGTAGTAGTATCAGTAGAATTATTAGTATTATTAGTATTATTATTAATATTATTATTATTATTATAAATATTATTTTTTATTATTAGTAGTAGTAGCAGCAGTAGTAGTAGTAGTTGTAGTATTATTATTATAAGTATTGTAACACGGTGGGAGAACTGACTTGGTTGTTTTGCGTTTGATCGCATTTGTTGCGGATATCAAGAGTCGCCACCGATTTTTCTTTTATCTAATAAGGAAAGATTGAAAAGAACAAGAAAGACCTTTCGAGATTATTTTCTTGAGTTCGGGGGTAGGTTATGAAAAGGGAAGACGTTAGCACCCTTTTCATCCGTAGTTATCTACGGGCTCTTAGTTGCTTGCTAGATCACTTGCTTTTATTTGAAAATGTGCTTGTGGTGTGGGTTTTAAAAGTATTTTGAAAACGTCTTTGTAATGACTCTCGTTTCTATAAGAACGCGTACAAAGTATTGTTTTGAAAATAGTTCAAAGAGGTGTTTGTGGAATGTGTTTTTGAAAGTGATTTTGAAAAGGTGTCTTTGTAATGGTTCTCGTTTCTATAAGAACGCGTACAAAGTGTTTGTCTTTTGAAAATGTTTCAAAATGAAAGTGTTGGTGTATAAAATGTTTTTATTGTGAGCAAGCGAGCAACTAAGAGCAACATACCTACTCAAAAAGATCTTAAACGTTCTTCTCCTCCTCCTTTAGATGTTGCTATATCACCATTATTTTGGTAAGAAACCCCATCGTTGGATGTGAAGGGACGGGCGCAAAATGTTTTGTATAGTCATAGAAGGCAAACTATGGCACGTTTTAGCAATGTTGTTTAGGGACTAGATCGTTTACCGAAGGTAACATTGAGGGTCACCGAGGGACTACGATCTTTTATCGAGGGTCTTTGCTAAAACGCCCATATTCAAGGGACATGACTATTTTATGAAAGGCAACAAAGTGAGATTACCCTAGAGGTGCTAGTGTGCAAGTGTGTTTGATTGTATACATTTTGTCTTGCATTTAAAGGTTATTTACTTATTAATTTTATCTTGCCATACACCCTAATTACTAACAATATATGAAAGCAAATAAAATACGGAAAATAAATCCTAAGCTATTACATCATTTCAAGGATGGGGGTACATATTTACAAATGGGGATTTGCAAGAATTTAAATCCTAATTATCTATTACAACCATATTGAATTGTACAATACAAGAAAAGGAAAGGATTTGTTTTGAAAATGGTTTTTTGTCTTAATAAATTAAAATAAAAATAATTAGTTAATAAAAATAAAATGTTTTTTAAGCCTTTATTAATGCTGAAAATAATAAGAATAAGAAAGAAGAAAAAGAAAAATAACGAAAACAGGATCAACACGTTGCTGAAAACAAAAATGAAGGGGATCAGAAGTTCTGATGCTGGGCACGTTGTAGTTTAGAAAGAAACGTTGGAGGAAATCAAAAGTTTTGGGTTGTTACGTGCTGAAGTTCTGAAAGAAAAGTTGGAGGAAACCAGAAGTTCTGGGTTGCTGCGCGCTGAAGTTGTGTGTCAAAATAGTGAGGAAAACCTAGAAGTTCTGTGTGTTGTGTTAAAACAATGAGAAAGACCTAGAAGTTTTGTGTTGTGTTAAAATAATGAGAAAAAACCTAGAAGTTATGTGGTGTGTTACCATAGTGAGAACAAACACCTAGAAGTTTTATGTGCTGTGTTACAACAGTGAGAAAAAATCCAAGAGTTTTGTGTTATGTTAAAACAGTGAGAAAAAACCTAGAAGTTTTGTGGTGTGTTACAATAGTGAGAAAAAACACCTAGAAGTTATGTGTGATGTGTTACAATAGTGAGAAAAAACCTAGAAGTTTTGTGTTTTGTTAAAACAGTGAGAAAAACTTATAAGTTCTGTATGTTGTGTTATAACAGTTTGAAAAACCTAGAAGTTCTGTGTGGTGCTAAAACTGTGAGAAAAAACCCTAGAAGTTCTGTATGTTGTGTTAAAACAGTAAGAAAAACCCTAGAAGTTTTATGTGTTGTGTTACAACAGTGAGAAAAATCCTAGAAGTTTTGTGTTACACTTCACCTCCTTCCTTACATTAGCCAGAGCATCTGCAACTTATTCAGTTCTTAACAACAGCAAAGCAGAAAAATAAAAGCACGACAGTTTATAGAAGTTCTAATCCTAATTCTGAGCCTAGTTTTCTTCAAGAAGTTATGATCCACAAATTTTCTACCTGGGCAATAATATATATACAGTCTCAGCACTATGATATCTGCATTTTAATGATGTTCTGAATGAAAAGTTCAAAGTCAAGATGACTTACCTTAAATCTGAAGCGTGTGTTTGGGACATGAGCTGCTGCCTTCGAATGTTTTGGGGTCAGCAAGAAATGGGAACATAAATGTTATGTTTTTTTTCAAAGGGAAGAACAAAGGTATTATTTTTGAGAATTTTGGGTTTAAGAATGTTTGAATGTTTTATTTTCTCTCTTTTTTTGTATTTGATAACCTTCTCCTCCAAAGCCATCCCCTTAGACGTGTGGTGGAACAACTTATTTATAGATGAGTTTGTTATGATTTTTGGGAGGGAAACAAATGGGATTTGAACCTTTTTGGAATATTGTTTCATTGCTTTTTAAATACAACTTTTATGTGCTAATTTGGTGCAAATATGGGGTTTGAGAAAGTGCAGGCATGGATTGGATCAACATCAATTTGGAGTGTTGTGACAGTTGGATGCATGATTGTGCTGTAGCAGTGCAGCAAACTGTTCAAAACGAGGTTTTGGGGCTTGGTGATGTTCTGATCGAAGAATGGAAAGACCAAAATGTGATTCGAAGGGTGATGTTCTGATCGAAAAGTAGAACATAATCTCCATATGCTGAAGAATGAGATTTGAAGAGTCGTGTTCTGATCAAAGAAAACAACTTCCATATGTTCTGATCGAAGAGTCGTGTTCTGAATCATTTTTGCAAATTCTGATTGCACTTGTGTGAAAACTGGCCCAGGAGTTCTGAAATTATCATATTTCTTAACACTTAGAAATTTTTCTAAGTGTTTAAAAATTTGACTTTTTTCAAAGTAATTTATGACTTTTAATTTCTTGATGAACCAATTTCCTGTCCTGATGAAATATGATTGTTGAAACTTGATTTTTGATCAAAAAGTCAAAGTTTGACTTTTCAGTGTGCTTTTGACCATTTTACCCTTGTGAATGACTTTCTTGGAAACTTGTAATCCGAGACTTGAAATTTGACAGAAGCAATCTTGAGGGTCCAGGAGGATCCCTTGAAAAATGAGAGGGAAAATTTTGAGGTACAACAACTTCCCCTGTTTAATCTTCTTAAACCTGAAGAGTTAGATTGGCAAATCTGCCATTTGTGACTTGAAGGTGGAAGATGATTGAACACTATAGTGACCAGAAATTTGCACTCTAACGATTTTTAGGTTGAGGTGTAAGGAATGGGCTTAAAGATGCTATTTGGATAAATGATGGAGAGTTGTCGGAGATGGGCTTATAGATGCCATCCAAAGGTGATTGTTGACAGAAATTAAACTAAGTCTAAGCTTGACTTCAACTGGAAAAGAATCAGAATAAATATTTGGTCGATTTAAACTGAACCAGCAGAAGTCCCAAATAATCTTTAACTGGAAAGAATCAGGATAAATCCTTGAGAGATTTAAAACTGAACCAGGTGAGGTGTGGAAAAGAATCAGAATAAATCTTGGAGCGATTTATCTAAACCAGAGAAAGTGTCTACAGAAAAGAATCAGGATAAACTGTTGAGAGATTTAAATTAAACCAACAGAGGTCTGGAATATTCTTGAATTTATGATGGGCCTGTGTAGAGCTGCTATAGGAGACATATGAGAGGGAAGCCCGAGTAAGGTTGTTTCATGATGAGTCCGTGTAAAACTTCATCTGGAAATTTCTGAGGAGGAACCTGGGTAGTGTTACTTCATGATGAGTCAGTGTAAAACTTCATCTGGAAATGTCTGAGAAGGAACCTGGGTAGGGTTACTTCATGATGAGTCAGTGTAAAACTTCATATGGAAATGTTTGAGAAGGAAACTGGGTAGGGTTTCTTCATGATGAGTCAGGGTAAAACTGCATCTGGAGATGAGAAGGAACCTGGGTAGGGTTGCTTCATGATGAATCTGGGTAAAAATGCATCCGAAAATGAGAAGGAACTTGGGTAGGGTTGCTTCATGATGAGTCCAGGTAAAACTGCATCTAGAAATAAGAAAGAACCTGGGTAGGATTGCTTCATGATGAGTTCGGGTAAAACTGCATATGGAAATGAGAAGGAACCTGGGTAGGGTTGCTTCATGATGAGTCTGGGTAAAATTGCATCTGGAAATGAGAAGGAACCTGGGTATGGTTGCTTCATAATGAATTCGGGTAAAACTGCATCCATAAATGAGAAGGAACCTGGGTAGGGTTGCTTCATGATGTGTCAGGGTAAAACTGCATCTGGAAGTGAGAAGGAACCGGGGTAGGGTTGCTTCATGATGAGTCCGGGTAAAAATGCATCTGGAAATGAGAAGGAACCTGGGTAGGGTTTCTTCATGATGAATCTGAGTAAAATTGCATTCGGAAATGAGAAGGAATTTGGGTAGGGTTGTTTTAGGATGAGTTCAGGTAAAACTGCATCTGGAAATAAGAAGGAACTTGGGTAGGGTTGCTTTATGATGAGTCTGGGTAAAACTGCATCTGGAAATGAGAAGAAACCTGAGTAGGATTGCTTCATGATGAGTCCGAGTAAAACTGCATCTGGAAATAAGAAGAAACCCGAGTAGGGTTTCTTCATCTGGTCGTGTAGATAGTTGCCCCGGTTTGTTTTAGGTATTGATCTTTAATTAGTCGTCCACGGATAGTTGTCCTGTCTTGTTATGTGTATTGACCTGGAACTGTTGGAGATTATTGATGATAGTTATTTGCTGTTTGATCTTTCTTGAAAAGGTAAAGAGTCATCTGCATGAAATGTCGTGATATATAAAATGCATGGCGCAATGATGTTTCTCAAAATAAATGAGATTGCGATATATGCATTTGTGTTATCGATGTTTATAATGTATGAATGCAATGTATGCACATATTAGTTGCTCTGCTGCAGTGCTATTTAGATTGGGGAAAATAAATCCCTGACTGTTGTTGGGAACGCGGAGTGTAAGCCTTCATATTTTGTTGAAATTGAAGTATGGATTTCTGTCATTAGAGAAGTAAACTCTGTTGGGGAAAAGTTTTCAGAGATTGAAACTCTGGTTGGGGATCACCCTATGAAAAGGACTTTGTGGTATATTTTTCACTGCCCCTAGTAGCAAGTGTTTGTAGTATTTCCAAGAAATGTTTGCCTGACCGTACGTAATCCTTTGTTGGAATTCACGTTCAATGCCCCAAGTGATTCAGATACAGATCTTCCCCTGATATATTCATTGTTTCTTGAGAGATTTCTTGGAATCTTGACTTGACTGCGCCTAGACGAGTTGTACAGTGATATGTCATGCCCCTTGCTTATAGGAGATTTGTCATTGGAAGTGTCATCCCATTTGAAATGATTTTGTTCATTGAGAGAGTTTTTGTTCACTGGATATTTGTCATATGAGTTTCTCTGTTGCCAAACAAATAGCTATATGCAAACAACGGTATTCAAATAATGCATAGTTTATGCTTGTCTTGAAGTTTTAAAATGCATTTTAACAGATAAAAGAATTTATTGTAAGAAAATTCAACTCAGGATTTAGAGTAAGCCTTATAGGAGTCATGATACCTTTTGTAACAGTATGCTTTCGAACTAACCCATGCATCAATTAGGACTTTTGAAAGGTTGTAACGTAGATTGGTTCACGGTTTAAGAAATAAAGGATAAGGCTCAAAGTGTATTTATACCCGCCCGTTCTTCGTAATGTCCTTCAGTCCTAAGCTCAATTAATTGTGCGTTTGAACTCCAATTGAGTCTGGAATGACGTTTTGGTGATGGTTCAGACAAGTTAAATTTGTTGGAAGGCAGTCTTTTTTTCTCTCCATATTTTCCATGTTGTTGAGGATTTGTAGTGGCCTCTTTTTGATTTATTATCCCTGATTTTTCCCGACTGTTCTTGTTTTTGAGATTACAGTCAGTGAGATACCCCAGTTTTTCTTAAGTCTCCTTCGTAGGTTTTGACTTAGTGGGCTTTTCTTTTGAGAGATAATGACTGCCTATTTGATAGGGAACCATCACCATCTTTTGGTTTAGAAGGAATGTTTTTGATGCCATTCATTGTGTATAAAGTGAAAGCTTGCAACTGAATGCGTATTTGAATTAACTGAGAGACTACCT
This sequence comes from Vicia faba, assembly GCA_948472305.1. Lineage (NCBI taxonomy): Eukaryota > Viridiplantae > Streptophyta > Magnoliopsida > Fabales > Fabaceae > Vicia > Vicia faba. The sequence continues at coordinate 1,182,191,185 of OX451737.1, forward strand.
TGCCCCAGGTTTTGATTAAAGGTTTCAATTTGTGTAAAAAAAAAGAAGAAAACTTCTAATTCTTTGGCTCGAAGGGGTTGACTATGGATTATCCTCCTTATATGTCCAGTGTTTAGGAATTGAAAGAACGCCTGAACATCGTCAGCAAGGTCTGTCCAAAAGCATATTGTATGAGATTAAGGCATTGTTTTGGTCATCCTCCCTCTAAAGGCTTGTAACTTTTAGCAAGAGTTGAATATTATAAAAGGAGTAAAGATGGCAAAGTTTAAATATAATGAAAACAAATGGATGAATTCAAGACAAACATATGCGATGCATTAATGAAACACAGTTTAACATTAATAGATAAGTGTTTGAATAACAAAAGAGATTACAATTGAAAATTCAAAATGAATTGGAACGCTCAATGATTTGGCATGGGAGTGGTGATCACGTTGGGAGTCTATGGAGGGTCGAACTCGATCTCCTTGGCGTCAATCATGTTTTGAATCTTGTATTTCAACACTGAAAAAACCGGTTGAACAATCAACTAACAATGAAATCAACAAAGTCGCCATCGAACATTTTTTATCGCGCAGGAAGGGAAAGGTAAACATCGAGTAAACCTGAGAAGGGTGAAATCACGATCAAACGACCGAGAGATATGGGTAAGGGAGTCTGTTACGCGAGGGGAAGGTATTAGCACCCCACACGCCCGTAGTACTCTATGGTATCCACTCTTGTTGTTCTAATCAAAGGGTGTGTTTAATCTATATCTAAGTTGTACAAGGAATGCATGCAAAAGAAAGCAGAAAACAATGTAGGGAAAATAAAAGTTGTGCTCGCTCGGGCCCTACCCTAACGCCTACGTATCCCTTTTAAGGAATCAGAACAGTCGTAGTTCGGCTTCAAAAGTTTTTGTTGGTTTGTATTTTTTAATGAACAATATTAATTTCGCCTTCTGCCGCAACTCGACCTTTGGAGACTTACGCATCAGCGCAGAATTGAATTAACATGTTCTTTTGAAGAGTTTCGAAAGAAAAGCCCGAAAGCAAAAAGAATTTGTGTTGGTTGGTGTTTTTGCTTGTGGATAACAACTAATTAATATCAAGAGAGAGATATTAACCATTTCTCTACTTATTCATGAAATAAGTCTTTGAGACTTGAACCATACTGTGATACGGTGGCATAACCGACTGTTAATACCGGTTTGCTTTTTTTGTTTGTAAATATCGCGGTAAGCAAGAGTTGCCATCGACTTTTCTTTTATCCAACAAAGGAAAGGGTGAAAAGAACAGAAAAAGACCTTTTTAGAGATTTTTTGAGTAAGGGGGGTAGATTATGGAAAGGGAAGGTGTTAGCAACCTTTCCATCTGTGGTTTTCCACGGGCTCTTAGGTACTTGCTCATTTTTGAAAACTGTTTGTGTTTGTGTGTTTTGAAAGCTTTTGTTTGCTTTATGGTAACTCTTGTATCAGTCCTCAAGAGTGTGATAAAGCATTTTTGAAAAGATTTTTTGAAAGTGTGTAAGTGTGAAAATTTCAGGTTTGAGCAAGTACCTAACAGTTATCTACCTACTCAAAAAAGGATGTTCTTTTACTCATACCCTTTAGACAGTGCTTGTGATACGGTGGCAGAACCAGAACTGTTTGGAATACTGGTTTGCGTTTTGCGTTTGTGTTTGCAAAATGTCACAGTAAGCAAGAGTCGCCACCGACTTTTATTTTATCCAACTGGAAAGGAAAAAAGCACAGAAAAATTCCTTTTTCGAGATTATTCTGAGTACGGGGGAAGATTATAGAAAGGGAAGGTATTAGCACCCTTTTTATCCGTAGTTATCTACGGGCTCTTAGGTACTTGCTCATCATTTTCAAAATTGCTTCTTTGTGTGTGTGTGATTTGAAAGGTTTTTGTTTTGACTTCGATTTAACCCTTGCTTCTGTCTTCAAGAGTGTTACGAAGTGTTTTTGAAAAATTTGTTTGAAAAGGAGTGTAAGTGTGGAAAAGTTTGTTTGGATTGAGCAAGTACTTAAGAGCTAATCTACCTACTCGGAAAAAAAAATTGTTCTATGTTTGTTTCCTTTAGACAGCGCTATCCCACTATTAATGAGTAGGTAGCACCGTCGTTGGAGTTTGAGGGTCAATTCGAAAGGGACGTACGGTCACTAAAGCAATGTTAGGATGTCTTAGTAATAACCCTAATGTCTTAGATCAATTACTCGAGGCAACAATATCCGAGGCAACCATTCCGAGGCAACTTTGATCTTTCAGACAAGTGGGCGACAACTAAAGCATCCTATACCCAATGACCGTTTATCGAAGGCAACCGAAGTGGGAGTGTACCCTAGGAGTGCGCATGTGCGAGTGATTCAATTTAAAATTATTTATCTTTGCACATTTAGGGTTTGCTAACTGTTTTAAAGTTATCATACATTCTTGTCATGCATCCCTAATATTCATACATCTAACAGTTAATAATTTGTGGAATTTAAAGTGTGGAAAGTAAAGATATGCTATTACAAGGCTTCGGGTATTTACATAGTAAAAAACAAACCCTTAAAAATAAAGCGATAAATGAAAGTAAAAAACCCTAATTAATCTATTACAACTTGTGGCCAATTACATTAATATGGTAAAATAAATAATAAAGTGCGCGCGAGGAAATTAAGGACGATAAGAAAATAGGGTTTTAACCCCGTCTAACCTAATCGAAAGAAAAATTGTTTTTGTTGTTTTTAATTATTTTTAAGAAAAAGAATTAGGTTTTTAAATTAAATACAAAAATAATTAGTAATTAAATTAATTAAAGAAAATAACTAATTTTAACCTATTTTTGTGTTTTGTTATTTTTTAAGAAAAAGAGAATAGAATTAAATTTAGACAAAACCCTAATTTTATAATTAATTTTAATTTATTTACAAAATAATTTAAGTTACCCTAGAAAATAAATAACCTAATTAAATTAATTAATTTATTGATAAATAAAAAAACCTAAATCTAATTGGGTGAAAATATTATTATTATTTTTTGATAAAAGAAATTATTATTTTTGTCAGTAAAATAAATAAATAAAATTAATTAAATAAAATATAAAAAGAAAAGATAGAGAGATATGGGCCTGGTTGTGAGTGATTTGGGGGGTGCATACAGCAAGTCTTGGGCCCAAAAATCTGAGGTACATGTTGACTTCTAGGCTACCATGCTTTGCGTTGACTAGGTCCCATGATGGTCCTTCAATGATGGCCTTCAGATCTGGATGGTTGGTGATCTTATGGTTAGGAGATGATGCCCCATGGTGGCCTCTGTGTCTTGTGGAACATTAGATCTGTAGAGAAAAATCCAGAAAAATGTAAATGTTGAAGGCAGGGGTCGAACCCCTGACCTCAAGCTCCCCAATGCCTTAGCGTTTTCCTGGCCACCACTGGGCTAATTGATTCATTTGATTATTAAATGAAACAAAAATAACAAAAGGAATAAAATAACGTTAGTTGTAAACACGTGCGCGAATTCAAATGCACGAATGGGATGGAGGCACGTATGTCATATTCCTTCTTGCACCGTTGGTAAAAGTTACAGACTTTTACCTACGACACTATGTCATAGCTACAGGTCCTGCAATTCTCAAAATTTAATTCAAGCATGATAAATAAAAACTAAAGCCATGGATAGATTCGTTTGGACCTGCTGGGAACGATGGTGCCCCTTTCATGGCCCAATTTTACCTGTATGGAAAAATCCCAAATCGAAGCAACAAACCCTAGCAATGGTGAAATCTCATACAGTCTATGAAAACGCAATTAAATATTACAGAAGGCTTGCAAATATTCTAAGGATCAAGAATATATGATTGTTTCATGCTATCAATGCCAAATTTATGCAATTCGATTTCAAAAATTCATCAAAGTCGTGGCTGACTTACAGTGGATTTCAAGGCCTGAAAGTGCTTGTTCTTGATTGGTTTCGCTTGCTTACACTCCCAGGAAGCAATTAGGATGATCAGGAGGCTTTGTAATTGCTTAGAAGTATGAATTCGACTCAACACTTTTTCTTGTTTTTTTTCAAATTTGGTTCTAGTTCTTGTGCCTCTCTCCAGCCTTGCTTTAGGTCTGCCAATGTTCCTTATGTATTAAGGAATGAATTAGGGTTGAAAAAGTGTGCTCAATCTTTATCAATCATGGCTTTTGATTTTGATTTGATTTCTTTGAATACCTTTCCAAAAATAGGCCAAATTCAATCTTTTTGTGCACACCAAGCCTTTACACGAATTCAATCTCATGCTAGCTGGATATAGGACCTGAAACATGTGCAAAATCTTGAGATTTCAATGTTTTGGAGTTTTCTCATGATTTGTTTTGATTAAAATTGATTTAATTCAAATAAAAATCAAAATAAATAATAAAAACAATATAATGACAAGTGGAAAGGGCTAGGGCTCGTGGACCATGTTGCCAACTCAAAACAAGTGCAAAAGATTGGGCCCATTTGGCAAAAATTTCAATTTGAGGCATAGTTGACTTTTGACAATTTTGCAAAAAGGGTCAACTTCACCAATGCATAACCTCCTCAATTTTGACTCTTTGAAGGTGTTCTTGGACTTTTTAGAAAGCTTGACATGTCCTCTAAGCAACACTTTTTGTCTCATCTCAATTTGGTATTCCATGTTCATGTATGAAGCTTTGACAAAAAAGGTGTTTTGTTGACTTTTCAAAATGACCTATAATGTCAAAATTCATAACTTCTTGTGAGTGCATATTTTGAACTTGGGATCTGAATATTGATTGTAGAGCATTGAATCCTCTTCAAAATTAGCTTTTGATGGGTCATTTCTCATAAAGTATGAGAAAGTTATGCTTGGTCAAAGTTGAGTTGACTTTTCCTACAAAACCCTAATTTAGCAACTTTTGGTTCTTGATGAATTATGAGCAATTCTTGATGAATCATGATCAACCCTTGATCAAATGATGAAATATACTTCAAAATGAGGATGTTGACCAAAAATCTTGAAGTTTGACTGTATGTGGGCCACAATTGACTTTTGCCCTAACACAGTCGATTTTCAGGCCTTTGAGCAATTGACTGAGCAAACTTCCTCTGCAAGGCTTGAAACTTGACATAGATGATCTTGAGAACATATTAGGAAAATGGTGAGCATTTGGGACCCCTTGGACTCAAGTATCTTTATGCAACAGGAAACCCTAATTTGAGGTAGACTACCTTAGGAGGGAGCTTGTCTGGTCAACCCTTGGACTACCTTGAGCAACTTGTGGGTATTTCTTGAAATGTTTTGAGAAATATGGGAGGGAAAATTTTGGGGTACAACAGCTGCCCCTGTTCAATCTTCTTAAACCTGAAGATTTAGATTGGCTTGTCTGCCTTTCGTGATATGAATGTGGAAGATGATTGAACACTAGAGTGCCCAGAAATTTGCACTCGCATGAAGTAGTATTTGTCTTGTGATGTCGGGAATGGGCTTAAAGATGCCATTTGGAGATTGAAGGGAGATGGGATTAAAGATTCCATCAGGAGAAGTGTCGATCGCATAAGAGATTCCTTAGTGAGAGCTTGTATGCCTGTTGTTGAGGAATATTCCGCTGGGGAATGTTGTTCTTTGTTGAGAGAAATAAAATTTTAAGAGCTTTGGTCGTCTGTTATTCTACTGCTGAATCGTCTATGTCCTTGAGAAAAGTTGAATTTTAGGAGCTTCGGTCATCCATTATTCTACTGAGGAATCGTATCTTAGTTGAAGAGGTGAGAATGAACTACTATCTGGTCGTAATCCAGGCTTCATAGTCATAAGACCGACTGTTATATGGTCGTAATCCAGGATTTACAGTGACTTTACTGGGGAGATGAGATCAAACTTGCTATCCGGTCGTAATCTAGGCTTCGCAATTTCTCGGTTCTTATCTAGTCGTAATCCAGGCTTCAAAAGGAATTAAGTTGTTATCCGGTCGCATCCAGTCTTCAACTTGAATTCAGGGCACACTAATATTCAGTCGACTCCGGGCTTCTTAGTAATTGTCCAGGTGAAATTGCTATTTGGTCGAAATCCAAGCTTCGCAATGTCTTGTACTGCTATCTGGTCGTAATTCAGGCTTCACGATGTGTTATACCATTATCTGGTTGAATCCAGGCTTCATGGTGTTCTGTACTGCTATCTGGTCGTAATTCAAGCTTCACAATACCTTACTTCTTATCTGGTCGAACTCCAGGTTTCAGAAGGAATCAAGTGGTTATTCGGTCGCTTCTGGGCTTCCCTTTGACTGTTGGGCCTACTAATATTCGGTCGGATCCGGGCTTCATAGTATTGGCCGAGTAAACTGCTATTTGGTTAAAATCTAAGCTTCACAGTGTCCTTCACTATTATCTGGTCGTAATCCAGGATTTAGTGTCTTTTAACACTATCTGGTCGTAATCCAGGCTTCGCGATGTCTTATACCATTATCTGGTTGAAATCCAGGCTTCATGGTGTTCAGAGGAATCAAGATACTATTCGGTCGAATCCGAGCTTCATAACTTGTATTAAAGATATACCACTATCTGGTCGTAATCCAGGCTTTGCGGTGTCTTTGGCTGCTATCTGGTCGTAATCCAGGCTTCACAATGTCTTCTACCATTATCTGGTCGTAATCCTGGCTTCATGGTCTTGTACTGCTATCTGGTCGTAATCCAGGCTTCAAAATACCTGTTAAGCTGTTATTCGGTCGTAATCTGGGCTTCACGGCTTGTGTTTATGATATACCACTATTTGGTCGTAATCCAGGCTTCATGGTACTTGCTGAGCTGCTATCCGGTCGTAATCCGGGCTTCACGGCTTACTGGGGATTAAACTATTATCCGGTCGAATCCGGGCTTCATAGCTTGCTTTTAAGAGATACCACTATCTGGTCGTAATCCAGGCTTCGCGATATTCTGATACTGTCATCCGGTCGTTCTCCAGGCTTCACAATATGATGTAGAAATCAAGATATTATCCAGTCAGATCCGGGCTTCATAGCTTGAACTTGGTGAGAATCTGATTGTATCTTTCCTGAAAGGTAAAGGTTAGCTGTATGTAATGCATGATATGTATCAGTCAATGATGTTCTCAAAATAAATGAGATTGTGTTGTATGTATGTATATGTCATGATGTATGGATGTGCAATGTTTTTTTATGATATTCTATAGTTGGGGAAAATAGATCCCGGATTGCTGCTGGAGAGTATAAAGAATTCCGCTCGCTGGGATAACGACCAAAGATAATTGGGAGAACAATCCTGCTGAAGAATATATTGGTGAGAGAATGACTTTGTGGGGAAGAGATGCTCTGCTGAGGATTTGCTGATTTTGGAGAAATACCCTCGGCTGTGGGTGAATTACCGTTGCTGGTGATGATAACTCTGTCGGGGATAAAGTTTTTGTTTGTGGGAGAAATAAACTCCCCTGGGGATGGTCTTCTAGACTCTACTGGGGATAATCTTCCAGACTCCGCTGGGGATAATATTCCAGTGCTGGTGATAGATAAACTCTGCTTGGGGAGAATCTTACCGACTCATTCGCGGTTGTGAGCCTCAGTTGGGGAGAATTGATAATACTGTATTCTGGTACTTCCTACTCTGTGGGGAGTGAATGTACCTTTAATTGTTTTCTCCAACTAGGTCTATCTCTATACCTGGTGGAGAGAGCAACTGTAAGGTCTGGACATTTCTTGTTTGCCCCTGTTTCTGATATCACGAGTAATCGTCTTTTGTTTCGCATGTAAATATGTATGAGCAGCAATTATTGTCAAATGCATATATAAAAAATGAACATTGGACGTTCTTGCGAAACAAAACAGAAAAAGGAAAAAATAATTTGAAATTTCTTTGTGAAAATGAATTGTATTGATTTTGAAGTTGGCCTGTAAAATAGGCGTTTTTTGTACAAGAGACTGATATCCTAGTAAGAGAACGCCGCTGAATGATAAAATTTACACAATTTGTGAAAAACAAAGAAAAACAGTTATGTGAACAATCCCACTGGGTTCCAACTCTTCTATTGCCTTTATATCTTCAAGCATCTCATCACTTTGCTACTTGGTTGAAGGTGGATCAGACTGATTGGCACCGTCCGAGCTTGATAGTCAATACTGAAGTCTGGTTGCAAGATGATCCAATGAGACATAGTGTTACGCTTTGATCCCTAATTTTTGCCTGGACCATCCTTTCTGGTTTTCAGTCCCCGGGATACCCTTTTTTGCCCAAGCCGCCTTTTTCAGGTTTTCGACTTACCGGGTGTACAGTTTTTTTTCATCCCTTATTTCTGCCCGAACCCTTTTGGTTCGCCGAGAAGCCCTTATTTTTGCCTAGGCCAGTCGACCTAGCGGGTCTTTGATTATGCATAGTATTTTTCCACTATGTCTGCATTGACAGGGTGAGGAAGGTCGTCACCATCCATGGTGGTTAAAATCATAGCTCCTCCTAAGAAAATGTTCTTAACCACAAATGGCCCTTCATACGTAGGGGTCCATTTTCCCCTGGGATCACCTTGTGGCCATATGATGCATTTGATTACCAGATCCCCGACTTGATACTCTTGTCGTCTGACTTTCTTGTTAAATGCCTTGATCATCCGCTTTTGATACGTCTGACCATGACAAATAGCAGTAAGTCTCTTTTCGTCGATCAAGTTCAACTGATCAAGCTGAGTCTGGATCCAGTCGTCTTCGTTCAAACCTGCATCTTTCATAATCCGAAGAGAGGGTATCTTAACTTCAATGGGCAAGACTGCTTCCATGCCATATACTAAGGAATAGGGGGTTGCCCCTGTTGATGTCCGCGCTGAGGTACGGTACCCATGAAGAGCGAATGGTAACATCTCATGCCAGTCTTTGTATGTCACCGTCATCTTCTGCACAATCTTCTTGATGTTCTTATTAGCCGCTTCAACAACCCCATTCATCTTCGGCCGGTAGGGAGGGGGAGTTGTGATGCTGTATCTTAAACTGTTTGCAGAGTTCGGTGATTGTTGTATTGTTGAGATTTATACCATTGTCCGTAATGATCCTCTCTGGTACACCGTATCGACAGATCAAATTATGTCGAATAAACCGTGCCACGACGTTCTTGGTTACTGTAGCAAAGGAAGCTGCCTTAACCCACTTCATAAAGTAATCAATAGCCTCTAGAATAAAACGATGCCCATTGGATGCCATAGGTTTGATCTCGCCAATCATGTCGAGGCCCCACATCGCAAAAGGCCAAGGAGTTGTCAAGACATTCAAAGGAACCAGAGGTACATGCACTTTATCAGTATAGACTTGGCACTTATGACAGGTCCGAGAGTGCTGATAATAATCAGCTTCTATAGTAGACCAATAATATCCTTCCCGAAGGATTTTCTTCGCCATAGCATGTCCATTGGAATGAGTTCCGAAAGTACCTTCATGTAACTCTGCCATAATCCTTTCTACCTCGCTCTTGTCTACACATCGCAGTAAGGTTGAGTCATGGTTACGCTTGTAAAGGATACCATTACTGATGAAGAACTTCGCCACGAACCTCCTCATAAACTTCTTATCATTAACAGATGCACCCTCGGGGTACTCTTGAGCCTCAAGATACCTCTTTACCTCATGAAACCATGGTTTATCTGCTACATCTTCAGCCTCAATATCACAGCAATGTGCGGGTTCGTCCAACCTCTCAATGGTAATCCGGGGAGCTTCATTGTCCCACCTGACCTTGAACATCGAAGACATAGTAACTAGCGCATCCGCCAACTGATTCTCCTCTCTTGGGAAGTGTTCAAAGGTTATCTCCTCGAAGTGCGGAAGCAACGTCAATACATACTCTTTGTAAGGAATAAGATTTGGGTGCTTCATATCCCACTCGCCTTTAATCTGACTGATCACGAGAGCGAAATCTCTGAATACCCTTAAGAACTTAATCCTTAGGTCAATAGCTGCTCGAAGGCCCAGGATGCACGCTTCATACTCCGCCATATTGTTGGTGCAGTTGAAACATAATCGGGCGATAAACGGAGTATGACAGCCTTCAGGAGATATGATCACGACGCCAATGCCATTACCTAACGCGTTTGAAGCTCCGTCAAAATACATAGACCATCAGGATCCTTCCTCAGGTCCTTCATCCGGTCCAGGTTTTTCACAGTCGGTCACCAACATGATACTCTCATCCAGAAACTCGAAATTCATAGATTGGTAGTCGTCTACAGCCTGATGCGCCAAATGATCTGCCAACACACTTCCCTTGATTGCTTTTTGGGTCGTGTATTGGATGTCATACTCAGTCAAGATCATCTGCCATCTTGCTATTCTTTCGGACAAGGCAGGCTTTTCGAAGATATACTTGATTGGATCCATCTTTGATATCAATAAGGTGGTGTGAGTCAGCATATACTGTCTCAGCCGGAGAGCAGCCCATGCCAAAGCATAACAAGTTTTCTCAAGCAGTGAGTATCAGGTATCACAGTCGGTAAACTTTTTGCTAAGGTAATAAATAGCACGCTCTTTTCGGCCAGACTCGTCATGCTGCCCCAGCACACACCCCATTGAATTATCCAGTACTGTCAAGTATAAGATCAAAGGTCTTCCTTCAACTGGAGGCATCAAAATAGGTGGCTCTTGTAAGTATTCTTTGATCCTTTCGAAAGCGGCTTGACATTCATCATTCCATTTTACCACTTGATCTTTCTTCAACAGCTTGAAGATTGGCTCACAAGTAGCAGTTAGGTGTGAAATGAATCGGGCAATGTAATTCAAGCGTCCCAAAAAGCCTCTGACTTATTTTTCTATTCAGGGAGCAGGCATCTCTTGTATGGCCTTCACCTTTGCGGGATCTACTTGAATACCTTTATCACCAACGATGAAACCCAGCAGCTTACCAGACCTCACCCCGAAGGTGCACTTGTTCAGGTTTAACCTCAGCTTGTACAACTTCAACTTGTCAAATAGCTTCTGGAGATGGTCAAGGTATTCTTCCTCAATTTGGGATCTTGCAATCATATCATCAACGTAAACCTCAATCTCATGGTGAATCATGTCGTGGAACAAAGCGACCATGGCGCACTGATAAGTTGCCCCAGCATTCTTCAACCCGAAAGGCATTACCTTGTAACAAAAGGTACCCCACTGCGTAACGAATGTCGTCTTCTCCATGTCTTCGAGAGCCATCTTAATCTGATTGTAACCGGAAAAACCATCCATAAAGGAGAAGACCTTATGCTGCGCGGTGTTGTCAACCAGAACATCGATATGAGGAAGAGGGAAATCATCCTTGGGGCTCGCCCTGTTCAGATCTCTATAGTCCACACACATACGGACCTTACCGTCCTTCTTCGGCACCGGAACCACGTTGGCAACCCACTGCGGGTAAGAAGTAACTGCTAGAAATCCGGCGTCAAACTATTTCATGACCTCAGCTTTGATTTTCTCAGACATCTCGGGGCGCATTCGACGAACCTTCTGTTTTACCGAAGGACAGTCTTCTTTAGTTGGCAAGCGGTGAACCACGATATCAGTATCCAACCCAGGCATATCTTCATAAGACCAAGCGAAGATCTCAACATAGTCACGCAACATTTGTATTATACGTTGCTTGACACTAGGCTCCAGATTCGCACCAATCTTGACCTCTTTCTTGTCTTCTTCTGTACCCAGATTTACTGATTCCACTGGCTCTTCATGCGGCTGTATGGCCCTCTCTTCCTGAAGTAACAGTCTAGCAAGTTCCCCAGGTACTTCACAATCATCCTCACCTTCATCCTCGGCTTGGTCGATCGGACTTTAAAAGTCATAACTGGTGATAACGAGAAATCGTATCATATAATTACTACACTTTTTACCAATTTTCATAATACATTAATTCGTTTAACTCCCGATTGTTCAGAGTTTTTGTGTCTTTTCACAGGTACAACATGTGTCAACTCAAATCAGTGAAAAAGGACCACATGAAGGAAGCTAACCAAGAAACAAAAGAGAAAGAACCAAATCTGCAAAGTCTGCAGATTTTGTAGCTGTGACGACCGTCACACCCTATGAGGACCGTAACGCTTCCACAACTAGAAGAACGCTCGTCACACATCATTGACAAGCGTAATGCGCTATCTAAGCGCATTACGATCGTCACACCCTCGTGACGATCGTCACACGCTTAAAAGTAATGTTATGAATTAATGGAGACGTGGGCAACGTTGTGGGCAGTTTCTTCTCCTATATTTCCTCAACCTCAGTAACCATGCATCCGGGTCTTCCTCCACTCAAGCTTTTCCAGAATTTTCTCAACTGCAAAATCTTCTTCTATATATATGTGGTAGTTCAATGGATGATGGTCGAAGAATTTTCTACAAAACAAAATTGCTGCTTTTCTACATTAAACTATATTATTTATTTTTGAACCATTTTCATTCGGACTGTAATTTTTATTTCCAGAATTAGTTTCTAGAGTGTTAATTCTTCATCTAAGAATTAACACAGTTATAGATTTCGATTAAATTGCAAGGAATTTGTAAGCATCCAAGATTACCACAGCAACATTATTTCCAGGTTTTTTTTATGCAATTGATATTTATTTATTCTTGAGTTATGTCATTTATTTTTATGGATTATATTTTAAGTTGCATAGTTACTAAATATATTATGTCCGGCTAAATTAATTTGTACCGGTATGTGACTCCTAAGTACCGAAAGAATTCAGTGATAACTTGGCTAAAAACATTTATAAATAATTTCTGGTTTCCAATTTCCATGTTTAATTTAACTACCATTGTCACGAGAGTGAGAGGATAATTAACACGATTTTGCCACGAGAGTGGGAAATTAAATAAGGCAAGAACCTGCATGCGAGAGCTGGGGTTCGACCCAAATAGTGGTAACGAAACATTAATTTTTAAATACATGAGAGTGTTTTAACAAATTAATTAAACTCAAATTGTTTTCAAAAAGTGTTATTAAATTTAAAGTGCATCCACTAGGTTTAGTAGCATGACTTATTTCATGAACACGAGAGTGTATGTCTCAGGTTTTTAAACAATTCGTTTTTACCGAAATACTTTATATGCCAAGCGATTCACTGAATTCCCGAAGTTCGACTATCACATACCAGTATAGCTATTACTATTATTTTTAATTAAACTATTTTCCCCCTAAAACCAAATATTCATCGCTTAGTTAAACAATTGTAGCATTAGATCGTATGCGATTGATCCTCAGTCTCTGTGGGTTCGATAATCATTTAAAACTAGAACGACTAAACTGTATACTTGCAGTTAGTATCCCAATAGACTCATAAAGTCCCGATCAAGTTTTTGGCACCGTTGCCGGGGACTGATTAGTCAATTAAGTACGATTCTTCTGTTGCGCGTTTAGACTAGGAAACAGAAACCCCTTTTCGATTTGTATGCCAAGGACTCGCTCACAAGGAGAACCACTTGACAAATCGACGGGCGAACCTGAACGCATCCTTTCCGTAAGACGTGCAGTCAGGGATTACTGTTTAAATCACGCTATTCCTTTACCCAAACCCGAAATCAAGATTGATTCCGAAACAGATTCTAATTCTTCCTCTGAAACCGAAACTAATCTAGAAGTAGACATGGCCGAAGAACAAAGGACCCGTCCACTGAAGGAGTACGCAGCTCCACCACAACAAGAACCCCACAATAGCATTGCTGCACCAGCAATAAATCGAAACGATTTTGAGTTGAAACTGTCATTGATATCAGCTATCCAACAACGCCAATTCTCTGGAAATCCTACCGAGGATCCAAATGAACATCTTATAAAATTTGTTCAATTTGCCGACACAGTTATAGCAAATGGTGTTAGTAAAGATGCAATAAGATTACGTCTTTTCCCTTTCTCGCTAAGAGATAGAGCTTGGGCTTGGTTGCAATCCTTACTGTCAAATTCCGTCACTACGTGGGAAGGACTTAAGATTGTATTTTTAGCATGATACTTTCCCTCAAGCAAGACTGCTGCATTAAGAGCTCAAATCAATGGATTTATGCAGAAGGATACTGAATCGCTATTTGATGCATGGGAACGCTACAAAGATATGATGTGAATGTGCCCACATCACGGATTAGAAAAATGGCTGATCATCCACACATTTTATAATGGACTCTTGTACAACACAAGACTCTCTATAGATGCCGCCGCAGGTGGTACACTAATGGACAAGCCTTACGATGAAGCTAACCAACTCATTGAAAATATGGCTCAAAACCACTATTAGTGGGGAGGAGAAAGAACACCTGTGGAGAAAACTCAAACCAAAAGTGGGATGTACGAGATTAGTAGCCTAGATAAAGTTAATGCTAAGGTAGATGCTCTTACCCAAAAGATTGAAAGCTTGACCTTACCTCCTGCGGGCACCGTGGCTGCAGTTACCCCAAACTGCGAAGTTTGTGGAGTCCCTGGTCATGTTGGAACCAAATGTCAAATCTTAGCAGGAATGTCAGCTGATCAGGTGAATTACGCTCAAGGTAATCCTTATGCTAATACCTATAATCCTGGTTGGAAGAACCATCCTAACTTCTCGTACAAGAGCAATAACGCTTTATATGCACCTGGCCAAGCACCTGCTGTACCTCCAAGGTATCAAAAACCCGTTGTTAACGTTCCTAACATTCCTAAGAAATCTAACCTTGAAATCCTAATGGAAAATTTTATCGCTAATCAAGCTCAACAAAACAAAGAATTCCTCAATCAAAATGTTCACACCGGTGAACAATTGAAGCTATTAGCAAATAAGGTAGATGCCCTAGTAACTCACAATAAAAAGTTAGAAACCCAAATCTCCCAAGTAGCACAACACCAAGCTAGTTCTGCCGCACCTGCTGGTACATTTCCTGGACAACCACAACCCAATCCTAAAGGACACGCTAATGCTATCACATTACGAAGTGGGACAGCCCTTGATGGACTGGTAGATCCTAGACTCCAAAATCCGACCATGTACCAGAAACCTGAAAAGGAAGCAGAGAAATCGAAAGAACAATCTGAGAATGTAGAGGAAGACGCGAATGAGAACAGAGAGGTTTCAGAAAAACCTTACGTACCTCCACCGCCATATAAACCACCAATTCCATACCCTCAAAGACTTGCAAAATCCAAGAACGAGGGGCAATTCAAGAAATTTGTAGAACTTCTGAAACAATTAAACGTTACTATTCTGTTTACAGAAGCTATAACCCAAATGTCGTCATACGCTAAATTCCTAAAAGAGATATTGTCTAATAAGAAAAAAATCATTGAAAACGAAACCGTTATGCTAACTGCCGAATGTAGCGCCATAATTCAAAATAACATGCCTCCAAAGCTAAAAGATCCTGGTAGTTTCTCCATACCATGTGTAATTAGAAAATCTGTCATAGACAACACTCTATGCGATTTAGGAGCAAGTGTTAGTCTAATGCCCTTATCTATTTGCGAGAAGCTCAAACTAGGTGACTTGAGACCTACCAAGATGTCCCTACAACTAGCCGACATATCAGTCAAATTCCCCGTTGGTATGCTAGAAAACATTCTTGTCCGAATAGGACAATTTTACATACCGTCTGACTTTATAATAATGGACATCAAGGAAGATTCAAACATTCCCATCATACTAGGAAGACCATTTTTAGCTACTGCAGGAGCCATTATTGAAATTAAGAAAGGAAAGCTTACCTTCGAGGTAGGAGAAGAAAAAGTAGAATTCATTCTTTCCCAATTCTTCAAAGCCCCTGCTATAGATGACTCATGCTGTTTCCTAGATATTATCGATGAATGTGTCAAAGAACTAGAAAGCCAAGAAGACACCTATTCTGGGATGTTGAAAATTCCGACACCAACTATCCTCAAGGACGATGACTGGAAACAAGAATATCTAGATGCCAACCTAAGCGAATGTTTCGCCTTAACACCCGATCCTACCCCAACTGATAAGAAAACTGGTATAGAACTTAAAACATTACCTGAAGATCTTAGGTATGAATTTTTAGATAAAGAACTCGAACGGCCAGTTATAGTCAATGCCAATTTAGGGAAGATCAAAACCGAAAAACTTCTTAATGTGTTAAGGAAGTATCCAACCGTGTTAGGCGATAATATATCAGATATAAAAGGAATAAGCCCTTCTCTCTGTATGCACCGCATTATGCTGGAGGAGGACTGCAAGACTTCTAAAGAACATCAAAGACGAATAAATCATATCCTAAGTGAAGTCGTTAAGAAAGAAGTACATAAACTACTAGAGGCAGGCATCATATACCCAATATCAGATAGTAACTGGGTCAGTCCAGTTCACGTAGTACCTAAGAAAGGAGGTGTTACAGTTATAACAAACACAAAAGGCAAATCGGTGGCACAACGTACCCAAACAGGATGGAGAATGTGTATCGATTACAGAAAACTAAACAAAGCTATGCGCAAGGGCTATTTCCCATTACCATTCATTGATCAAATGCTCGAGCACTTAGCCAAACATTCCCATTTCTGCTATCTTGACGAATACTCGGGATTCTTCCAAATTCCCATTCATCCTGATGATCAAGAGAAAACCATGCTCACATGCCCCTATGGTACCTTTGCATACCGAAGAATGCCATTTGGACTATGTAACGCACCTGCAACTTTCCAACGATGCATGATGGCGATTTTCGTAGACTTTTTGGACGGAATTATGGAAGTCTTCATGGACGATTTTTCTGTCTGTGGAGAAAGATTTGATGTATGTTTATCAAATCTTGAATTAGTACTGAAACGTTGTGTCAATGTCAACCTATTGCTCAATTGGGAAAAATGTCACTTCATGGTAAGACAAAGAATTGTGTTGGGTCACATTGTATCAAACAAAGGGATTGAAGTCGATAAAGAAAAAATAGAGGTTATCAAAAACCTTCAACCACCCAAAACAGTTAGAGAAATAAGAAGTTTTCTAGGACACGCTGGTTTTTACCGAAGTTTTATAAAATATTTCTCTAAAATTACTAAGCCGCTAACTTAATTATTAATGAAAGAAGCTGAGTTTATTTTCGACGATAAATGCTTAAACGCATTTGAGAAGGTTAAAGAAGCCTTAATTTAAACACCTATTATGCAACCTCCTGATTGGAACCTACCATTTGAAATAATGTGTGTTGTACCCCAAAATTTTCCCTCCCATAATCTTCAAAGTTTTGCCAAGCATCACTTCAAATGGTTCAAAGTCTACTCAAGGGCTACACAGTCAACCATTCTCCTAAAGCCAGTCAAATTAGGGTTTTGGTTCTTGCAAGGAAGTTGAAGTTTTCAAGGGCTCAATCAAGTCCCATATGCTCATAAACATTGTCAAGCACCTACATGTCAAGTTTCAAGGCTCACAAGGTCAAGTTGCACAGTCAAAAACCCTAATTGCTCAACAGTCAACTGTAGGGGCAAAATGGTCATTTGGCAGTCAAAAGTCAAAATTTTTGGTCAACATCTTATTTTGAAGCCACAATCATCATTTGGTCAAGTCTTGACCATGATTTCACAAGAATGGCTCAAAAATCATCAAGGTGTCAAAAGTTTCTATTTTTGGACAGCTGAAAAGTCAGCTGTAACTTGACCAGGGCATAACTTCTTCATGGTTCATCAGAAAAATTCCATCCAAATCTCATCTTGAATAGAATGACATTTCCTACAACTCATCTTCACACTTCAAGTCCAAGAAATGCTCTCACAAAAAGTTATCAATTTCAACATTATAGGTCATTTTCAAAAGTCAACAAAAAGGGACTTTAAGTCAAAGACCATAGCTTGAGATTGGTAAATCAAAATGACATGGGACCAAAGACATTGGTTATAGGACTTCAAGACCTTTCCAAAATGTCCAATAACATGTTCATAACTTCAAAATTGAGCAAGATATGCATAGGAGAAGTTGGGAAATTTTTGTGAAATGGCCAAAATCAATTATCCTTGAAAATTCATTTTTGACAAAAGGGGCCCACTTTTTCCACTTGATTCAGCTTGGCCATGCTTCCCACGTGTCCCACATTTTATTTCAAAATTTAAAATTAATTTTTTCATTTTGATTTTGATTTTATTGGATTTAATTCATTTTAAATCTTTTAAAATCAAATGAAAATCAAAAAGATTAATTAAGGGACATATTTTGCTTTGATTAGCTTTGAACCACCATTATACACATCCCAAATTCGTGCAAAGGGCTAAAGCTAGCAAGAATTCAAATTTTGGTACAAAGATGGAAAGTGTTTCAATGGAGGTTTATGGCAAATCCCAAACATGAATGCATTGCATTATTGGCCATAATTCTTATCAAAACTCATTACATAATACATATGCAAGATATCACAAACGAGATCACGACCTAAGAAGCTGCCAAACTGCAAAACACATTTCAAAAATTTCAAGCAAAAGAGCAAAACTGTAAACCTCCTTACAACACGTTTTAAGTCCCCATTCCCATCCAAACACACTCCTGGCATCTCAAGGAAACTTTTGCAATCAAAAACCAATCCAAACGTGCCCAGAATCATAGCACTCAGGCCCAAACGGTTTGCTTTTTTTCTTGAATTCTATGTGATCACTCATGCGTTTTTTGACATTTTCTTGAATTGATTTATACTCATATTAACATCCTGAAGCTTTTGGTATTACTTAATTGAGCAATAGCATCCCACATCAAAAGTTGCCGCTGATGGACATTAGGGTTTCAGAAGTTTGAAATTAGGCGTTTGCACATACTGTAAAATTGGGACATCAAACTACCATGGTTGAATTCGTGATATCCAAACGAATCGTTTCATAACCTCGCGCTCAATTTTTGGTCAAGCATGGCCTAATCGCTATTATCTACAGGTCTGTGTTTTGGGGGGTTTAAAACCCCCGCTATCTCTTTTTGTTACAGGGGCAAACGGAGAAGAAGGTTGGCGTGGTAAGACCTGAGTGGAGGGTTCAAATCCACGCGCACATTTTTTTGTTTTTGGCATATAATGTTTTTATTCTATATATTATTTCATTTATATGTTACTTACAAACGCGCACAAATAGCTCACTTGGTCAAGGCATTCGCTGGTAAGCATTGGGACCTGGGTTCGATTCCCAGGTCCCCTCACAATTCCCATATTATTTTTCATCTAACTTTCCTGTGCAGCGCTCCAAGGGAGGTTCATCATAGGCCTCACAGATCCAACATGCCAGGTGTCTTCAAAGCATATCCAAAGGCCACCAAAGAGGCTTACAATAGGCTTCAGTCAATGGGTGCACACACAAGCAGAAAGGTCAACGAGGCTTTGGTCTTAATGGGCCCAGATTCAGCATTTCACCCCATTCCTGGCCCAGCACCCCCTCTACTTGGTTCTTTATTTTATTTTTTTTCTTTCTCATTTTTATTTTGTCCATTTAATTTCTTGCTTTTTTTTTCTCTATTTTTATTTATTATTAGTAATTAATTTAATCAACCATTTTCATAAAAAACCAAAAAATATAATTAACACTTTTATTATTATTTTTATTTTGTAAATAAATCATAATTGAACTAGCTTTTAATTAGGCCATTTAAACATTTTAATAATTAAAATAGATTTAGATTTAGGTTAATCTTTAACTTTGTTTCTTTTATTTCTATTTTATTTCATAAAAAAAAATGCAAAAAATATTTTCTTGTAATTAAAATAATTAATTAGCTTTCAATTTCATTTAATTACCAAAAAAGACAAAAAAAATTAATTCCCTTTTCTTTATTCGCGCGTATTTAATTTGTTCGATTATTATGTAATTGTTCCGGATATGTAATAGTAAATAGGACCTTTTACTGTTTTTTTTTACTTTCCGTATTCATTTACTAAAAAAACGGGTCTTTGTAAATTTTTGGCGATGTATAGACCCGCGCCTTGTAATAGCGTAGGATTTACGTTTCCGCAATTTATTTTCCGTACCCCCTTTAACTGTTAACTTGTATGAAAGAATGCATGACAATTAAAAATAACTCGTAGCTCACCAATGCCTGATCAAAGACAAATATTAACATGAAAACGATACACAAATTCACACACCACTCTTAGGGTACGCCTCACTGTTGCCTTGCCCCTCGAAACGTGGTCGTCGAGTATAGGACGTTTTAGTAAGTCCTTATGTCCATGAACATGGCATAAGGGTAGCTTCTAAGGTGTCCTACTATTGCTCTGGTGACCACACTGTTGCCTTGCCCTTCGAAACGTGGTCGTCGAGTACAGGATGTTTTAGTAAGTCCTTGTGTCCATGATCCAGTTGCCTCGGAAGAGTTGCCTCGGATTAAAAAAGGATCAATGGCATAAGGGTAGCTTCTAAGGTGTCCTACTGTTGCTCTGGTGACCACATTGTCCCTACAAACGAATTGACCCGAACACCTCCAACGGTGGTGCTACCTACCTCTCAATGGTGGGATGGCACTACCTCAAGGACGTTGACACAGCCTAATTCCTTAGGGTAGGTAGATGACTCATAGATACTTGCTCTAATTCAAAACAAATCAAAAACTTCTTTTCACACCGTCACTTTTCAAAAAGCTTTCAAAAATAACTTTTCAAACACTCTTGAGGACTGATACAAGAGTCGATCTGAAACTTTAAACGAAACTTTTTCAAATCCACTCACACTTGAAAAGTAAACAAACATTTTGAAAACACAAATGAGCAAGTATCTAAGAGCCCATGGATAACCATGGATAGAAAGGGTGCTAACACCTTCCCTTTCTATAAATCTACCTCCCGAATCGAGAAACAATCTCATAAGGAATTTTTCTGTGCTTTTGTCCTTTCCATGTTGGAGAAAATAAAAGACGGTGGCGACTCTTTCTTCCGCGACATTTCGCGAACCAGCGTTAAACAGTCAGTTCCAGATCCACCGATCACAGAACTGGCGACTCTGCTGGGGATGACCTTAAAGTGAGGTGTACCTTAGGATAGTTCATAACTGTGTTTTCAATTGTTGTGCTTTGTTTGCTTTATTATCGTGGGTTGCATCGGAGTTACATAGATCCTAACCCGGATCTGGGGATACCCTGTTAGGTAGCATAAGCTGTGAGGGACCTGTCCGGCGTAGACCGACATGGGTGAAGCAGTGGCTACGTTGGTGTGGCGCCTTGGTCTGTACCGATATCCCTTGTGTTGCAACGAGGAGAATATGGGTCTTCTGAGGAGTCATTAAGCACCAACCGACCTTAGAACCTTAAATGACCCAACTTGGCTAATAGAACAGTAGCAGTATGCTACGCCCATTGAGGCTAAACTCTCGTGATGGTTCTGGCCGCAAGAAAAGGTTGCGATGCTGGAGTTATGATCGATTGAGGGTAGTCAGTGATATTGGGATCCTCTAGAACCCGATTACTTCTGATAGGACATGTCTTAACCAACAAACTGAAAGAGGGTAATACCTAGACCCCATGCTGGCTTAAACTCTAAGGGTTTCCCTTGTGTGACTTGTGTGCCTTCCAACTTGACTATTTGCATGCTTGTTATCTGACATTTGAGTTTCTTGCAGGTTTTGTTTACAGTCCTTAATTGGGACTCATAACAGGGTTTACCTACATTACCTCATGCATAGCATAACATCATACCATTGCATGCATCCTGCATAAAGACTAATCCATTTCAAGGATCTCAAGGGCTTGTGATGCAGGTCATGATGAATCCAATGTCTAGCAAGGGGCAAAGGGGATTTATTTTCCTCTAGCCAAGGTTGTCAGGGGCTATGACCCACTGGATATGGTGAGCCTTTGACCCTTGAAGAAGGACTCTCAACAACCTGAAGTTCCTTCAATCAAGCTACAGGATTCAGATTCTAACAATTTTCTCGTTTATCCCGCGAGATCCTTGAAAACATTGCATGCATACATACATATCATTGCATTACAGGTATCCTCTTGACCGGTTGCTTAATCTTCTTCGCTGTTTATTTCAGCCATCATCATGAATCCTGAATCATCCAATGAGAAAGCTATCAGGGCCCTCCAGGCCCAGAACGCCCAATTTCAGGAGATGGTCATGAACTTGGCCCAGGGACAACAAGAGCTGAAGACTCTGATTCAGAAGAAGAAGAAGAAGAAGAAGAAGAGGACTGTTTTGTTCAACCCTAGACGCAGATCTGGGAATACACTGCAGATTGAAGCTGAGCGGACCACTCCATCTGTTGGGGAAGGCAGTCACCAAGAGGGAAGGGTTCCTAGCCCCGTAGTCTCTGACACCGAGACGGATTTCAATGATGAACAATACCCCCCTGTTGAAGACAGGTACAAACAGTTGGAGGACCGACTGAATGCTATGGAGATTCAACGTGTGCCTGGGCTGGACTTTGGGGACCTGGGTTTATCTTCTGGGGTGGTGATCCCTCACAAGTTCAAGGCACCTACCTCTGTAAAGTACGACGGGGCTTCCTGTCCTAAGCTGCACCTCCGTTCATACGCAAGGAAGATCCAGCCCTACACGGCAGACAAGAATCTATGGGTCCATTTCTTCCAGGAGAGTCTTTCAGGGACTCAGCTCGAATGGTTCTATCAGCTGGATGGAACCAGTATTCGTAACTGGGAGGACTTGGCAACTGCTTTTTATAAGCAGTATCAGTATAATGCCGACCTCGCTCCTACGCGTACCCAACTCCAGGGTATGTCACTGGGGACGAGTGAAGGTTTTAAGGAGTATGCGCAAAGGTGGAGAGATCTGGCTGGAAGGGTGAAACCGCCCTTGACTGACTGTGAGCTCGTCGACATGTTCTTGGGGACTTTGTCTGGTCCATTCTACAACCATCTGATTGGGAATTTTTCTGTTGGGTTCACAGATCTTACCTTGACTGGGGAGAGAATTGAAGCTGGTATCGAGTCGGGGAAGATTCAAGAAACCGCACCTGCTGATGCTCAGAAAAAGCCCCACAGTGAGAAGAAGGAGTCCAATGCTATACATGGTAAAAAGGGTCGTCATGATGTAGGGGCAATCCAAATCTCTGATCCCACGCCCGTTCAACTAAGAAAGAGCAATAGGCGTAGGATAAAGTATCAAGATAGGAAGTATACTGACATCAATATGTCTTTGTCTCAGGCATTACAACAATTGCTGAAGGCAAAACTGATCACACTAAAGGATCCTCCTCAAAATCCTGATACTTCCTCTTCCAAGTACAACCCGGGTGTGAGATGTGCCTACCATTCTGACAGTCCTGGACATGACACCGACGACTGTTGGACCTTGAAGAACAAGATCCAAGACTTGATTTATGCCAAGGAGGTCAAGTTTGAACACTGATCCTACACCAAATCATCGAGAATGTCTTTTGTTCATTAGAATTTTCAATTTGTAATTTTCTTTGCTTGTTCAAACATTTGTTCATGTCAAACTCTTTTACTTTATCAATGCATCGCATATGTCTGTTTTGAATCAATATATTCGCATTCGCTATATTCAAACTGTTTTCATATTTTTGTGATGATAAACTCTTGATTAATAATGCTAAGCCTCTTGAGAGAGGATGACGAAAACGATACCACAATTTACAGTATGCTTTTGGACAAACCCCACTGATGAGGTACAGGCATTGTTTCAATTCCTAAACACTGGAGTTATAAGGAAGATAATCCCTCGTCAACCCCTTTGAGCCAAAGAAGTAGGAGTTTTCTTTTCGAAAATTAAAACCCTTAATCATAACCCGGGGCAGGGTAGTTCTCTCAGTGGATCCAAGTGCACAGCGAATAGCATCAAAGAAGTCCTTACAAAAAAAAGAAGACAGTGATGATTCCGAATAATCATAAGGATATGCAGTCATTATATCTCAAAAATAAAAACCCAATAAGTCAAAACCTATGAAGGAGACTTACAAAACTGGGGCATCCCGCTGACTGTAATCACAAAAGAAACAGTTCAGGCAAAATTTAGGGATAGCGAAATCGAAAAGAAAGAGGTCCTACAAACCCTTAACAAAAACAAAAAATGACTGCCTATTCAGAATAAATCATCAATATCTGAACCATCATTGGAACGTCAGGACAAAGACCCAAACAAGGTCTAACGCACGATCAACTGAGCCTAGGTTTGAAGAACATCACGAAGAGTGGGTGGGTACAAATAATTTGAGCCTTTATCCTTTGTTTCTTAAACCACGAACCAGGCCACGTTATAACCCTTAAAATTCCTAGCTGAAGCATGGGTTAGTTCGAAAGCATACTGTCACGAAAGGTATCCTGACTCCTTAAGGCCTGCGGTAAAATAACGAGTTGACATCACAATTTACAAAACTTGCTTGTTTTACTAAAAATACATTTTCAAAAACTTCAAGACAGACATAAGCTTTGCATTTTGATATAACAGTATTTTCATATAACTTCTTGTTTGAACAGCAGAGAAATTCGCACGACGAATATCCAGTGAATAAAATCTTCTCAACAAAAGCTCAAATGGAAGAAGCACTTCTAATCAAGGGGCAGACCTGATCATGGTCTATTATCTGGGGCAGTCCAATCAAGATTCGAAGAATCTCTCAAAGGCCAAATAGCCTGGGGTAAATCTCCGCCTGAGTCACTTGGGGGCATTCCAGCAACGAATCTTGCCTGATCAAACATCTTCTGGTGGCATGGCAAAACACTTCTAACAGGGGCAACTCCCTACATTCTGAGAGCATGGACATAGTCGAAAAATACTATGCACAATCAAAGACCCTCTAGGTTTACACACCTAGGCAAAAATAAGGGTTTCCCGGCGAACCAAAAGGGTTCCGGCAAAAATAAGGGATGAAAATGAAAAATCTGTACACCCGGCAATTCGAAAACCTGAAAAGGCGGCTTGGGCAAAAAAGGGTATCCCGATGGACTGAAAACCCGAAAGGGCGGTCCAGGAAAAAATTAGGGATCAAAGCGTACGACTATGTCCTGGCATCTCGTCACCTGTCTACCAGAAGATTTTTCAATTACCCCCACAGGTGCCTTCTCCCACTGAAACTGGGGCAATGATGAGCTGTCTAAACGATCTAATTGCTCTGCCATCAAGGTACCAAGACCAGTTCAGCTGAAGAACATAACCAAGATATCTTAAGTCCCCAGAGAGTGAGCCAGCAAGTCAATACACTCTCTCCAAGCAGAGTTATACTATCAGCCTTAAGGAAGTTGGGTATCCCCAGCAGATATCAACATTCCTCAGCGCAATATACGAATATTCTTAACAAGCATCCCCGGCAATCTTGATATAAGATTGTTCCCCGGCGGTATACGGACATTCAGTGGAGCCACTCCCCCAGTACAGTTAAAAAATTCTCCCCAGGAGAGTCCAGTCCAAAAAGTTCCCCCAGGAAAGTGGAATCCATCTCCCTAGCAGGAAGCTTATCCCCAGTAGATTCTGGAAGCTTAACCCCCGCGGAGCACGAACGCGTCTCCCGGACTTTTTATTCAAAGGTTATTTCCCCACCAGGATATAACTGGGTTATCCTCAGCCAATAACCATGGAAAGATCATCCTCGGCGAAGTCTTCTTATCCCCAGCGGAGTCTATTAAAACTTCCAACATAACAACGGTATCTCCAGCGGATTTATCATCAACATCCCAGCAAAGTACCTCTCTTCCCACAAAGTATTGTTCCCCAGCAAGGTCGCTAGAGTAATTTTCTCCCCGCAGAGTAATCCAGTCGCCAAGTTTATTCCCCAACAGAGCTGTCTTCTCCTACCGGTATTCTTGTAACCATCATCCCCAGCGAAAACAACAAAGCACTATTCTTCAGCATAAGCCCAGGATTTAACTTCCCGGCACCCGTCAAGGATTTACTTTCCCAGACAAAACATACATTCATAAACATCGCATCTTCATACATTATAGCATGCATATACGCATCATGAACAACCCAATCTCATTTATTTTTTGAGAACATCATGACATCATGCATGTCATACATTATGACATTGCATACAACTAACTCGTTACATTTTCAGGAAAGAACGATCAACAGATAAAAGTCTTTACCTTTTGAAGTTGTAGTCGCCAAAGATTCTCTCATCATTCTGCTGAGGTTGTAGTCGCCTAAGATTCTCTCATCATTCTGCTGAGGTAGAAATCGCTCCAAGGTTCTCTCATCGTCCCGTTGAGGTAGTAATCATCCAAGGTTCTCTCATCGTCCCATTGAGGTAGTAATCGTCCAAGGTTCTCTCATTGTCCCGTTGAGGTAGTAATCATCCAAGGTTCTCTCATCGTCCCGTTGAGGTAGTAATCATCCAAGGTTCTCTCATCGTCCCGTTGAGGTAGTAATCGTCCAAGGTTCTCTCATCGTCCCGTTGAGGTAGTAATCATCCAAGGTTCTCTCATCGTCCCGTTGAGGTAGTAATCATCCAAGGTTCTCTCATCGTCCCGTTGAGGTAGTAATCATCCAAGGTTCTCTCATCATCCCGTTGAGGTAGTAATCGTCCAAGGTTCTCTCATCGTCCCGTTGAGGTAGTAATCATCCAAGGTTCTCTCATCGTCCCGTTGAGGTAGTAATCATCCAAGGTTCTCTCATCGTCCCGTTGAGGTAGTAATCGTCCAAGGTTCTCTCATCGTCCCGTTGAGGTAGTAATCGTCCAAGGTTCTCTCATCGTCCCGTTGAGGTAGTAATCATCCAAGGTTCTCTCATCGTCCCGTTGAGGTAGTAATCATCCAAGGTTCTCTCATCGTCCCGTTGAGGTAGTAATCGTCCAAGGTTCTCTCATCATCCCGTTGAGGTAGTAATCATCCAAGGTTCTCTCATCGTCCCGTTGAGGTAGTAATCATCCAAGGTTCTCTCATCGTCCCGTTGAGGTAGTAATCGTCCAAGGTTCTCTCATCGTCCCGTTGAGGTAGTAATCGTCCAAGGTTCTCTCATCGTCCTGTTGAGGTAGTAATCACCCAAGGTTCTCTCATCGTCCCGCTGAGGTAGTAATCGCCCAAGGTTCTCTCATCGTCCCGTTGAGGTAGTAACCGTCCCTGACTCATTCATCACATCATTATCAACAAAAACCTTTTGAAGTACCAGACCCGATTCCTGTATCTTGCCAGGGTGCGTCTGAAGAGTTTGAAGATCAACTCCTGTAGCAGACCAGGTAATTATCTTTCTTTCTCAAGTACGCAAGTTCTCGCTAAGGAATCTCTTACGCGATCGACACCTAGATGGCATCTATAAGCCCATCCTCCCATTACAGTTCCAAATGGCATCTATAAGCCTATTCCCGACAAGGTTCTGTCACATCTCCAGATGGCATCTATAAGCCCATCCTCCTACCCATCATCTCTCCAAATGGCATCTGTAAGCCCATTCCCTACACCGCACTGCTGATACTCAACTATGTGAGTGCAAATTTCTGGGCACTCTAGTGTTCAATCATCTTCCACCTTCGGATCACGAAAGGCACACAAGCCAATCTACATCCCCAGGTCTAAGAAGATTGAACAGGGGCAACTGTTGTACCCCAAAATTTTCCCTCCCATAATCTTCAAAGTTTTGCCAAGCATCACTTCAAATGGTTCAAAGTCTACTCAAGGGCTACACAGTCAACCATTCTCCTAAAGCCAGTCAAATTAGGGTTTTGGTTCTTGCAAGGAAGTTGAAGTTTTAAAGGGCTCAATCAAGTCCCATATGCTCATAAACATTGTCAAGCACCTACATGTCAAGTTTCAAGGCTCACAAGGTCAAGTTGCACAGTCAAAAACCCTAATTGCTCAACAGTCAACTGTAGGGGCAAAATGGTCATTTGGCAGTCAAAAGTCAAAATTTTTGGTCAACATCTTATTTTGAAGCCACAATCATCATTTGGTCAAGTCTTGACCATGATTTCACAAGAATGGCTCAAAAATCATCAAGGTGTCAAAAGTTTCTATTTTTGGACAGTTGAAAAGTCAACTGTAACTTGACCAGGGCATAACTTCTTCATGGTTCATCAGAAAAATTCCATCCAAATCTCATCTTGAAGAGAATTACATTTCCTACAACTCATCTTCACACTTCAAGTCCAAGAAATGCTCTCACAAAAAGTTATCAATTTCAACATTATAGGTCATTTTCAAAAGTCAACAAAAAGGGACTTTAAGTCAAAGACCATAGCTTGAGATTGGTAAATCAAAATGACATGGGACCAAAGACATTGGTTAGAGGACTTCAAGACCTTTCCAAAATGTCCAAGAACATGTTCATAACTTCAAAATTGAGCAAGATATGCATTGGAGAAGTTGGGAAATTTTTGTGAAATGGCCAAAATCAATTATCCTTGAAAATTCATTTTTGACAAAAGGGCCCCACTTTTTCCACTTGATTCAGCTTGGCCATGCTTCCCACGTGCCCCACATTTTATTTCAAAATTTAAAATTAATTTTTTCATTTTTATTTTGATTTTATTGGATTTAATTCATTTTAAATCTTTTAAAATCAAATGAAAATCAAAAAGATTAATTAAGGGACATATTTTGCTTTGATTAGCTTTGAACCACCATTATACACATCCCAAATTCGTGCAAAGGGCTAAAGCTAGCAAGAATTCAAATTTTGGTACAAAGATGGAAAGTGTTTCAATGGAGGTTTATGGCAAATCCCAAACATGAATGCATTGCATTATTGGCCATAATTCTTATCAAAACTCATTACATAATACATATGCAAGACATCACAAACGAGATCACGACCTAAGAAGCTCCCAAACTGCAAAACACATTTCAAAAATTTCAAGCAAAAGAGCAAAACTGTAAACCTCCTTACAGCACGTTTTAAGTCCCCATTCCCATCCAAACACACTCCTGGCATCTCAAGGAAACTTTTGCAATCAAAAACCAATCCAAACGTGCCCAGAATCATAGCACTCAGGCCCAAACGGTTTGCTTTTTTTCTTGAATTCTATGTGATCACTCATGCATTTTTTGACATTTTCTTGAATTGATTTATACTCATATTAACATCCTGAAGCTTTTGGTATTACTTAATTGAGCAATAGCATCCCACATCAAAAGTTGCCATTGATGGACATTAGGGTTTCAGAAGTTTGAAATTAGGCGTTTGCACATACTGTAAAATTGGGACATCAAACTGCCATGGTTGAATTCGTGATATCCAAACGAATCGTTTCATAACCTCGCGCTCAATTTATGGTCAAGCATGGCCTAATCGCTATTATCTACAGGTCTGTGTTTTGGGGGGGTTTAAAACCCCCGCTATCTCTTTTTGTTACAGGGGCAAACAGAGAAGAAGGTTGGCGTGGCAAGACCTGAGTGGAGGGTTCAAATCCACGCGCGCATTTTTTTGTTTTTGGCATATAATGTTTTTATTCTATATATTATTTCATTTATATGTTACTTACAAACGCGCACAAATAGCTCACTTGGTCAAGGCATTCGCTGGTAAGCATTGGGACCTGGGTTCGATTCCCAGGTCCCCTCACAATTCCCATATTATTTTTCATCTAACTTTCCTGTGCAGCGCTCCAAGGGAGGTTCATCATAGGCCTCACAGATCCAACAAGCCAGGTGTCTTCAAAGCATATCCAAAGGCCACCAAAGAGGCTTACAATAGGCTTCAGTCAATGGGTGCACACACAAGCAGAAAGGTCAACGAGGCTTTGGTCTTAATGGGCCCAGATTCAGCATTTCACCCCATTCCTGGCCCAGCACCCCCTCTACTTGGTTCTTTATTTTATTTTTTTTCTTTCTCATTTTTATTTTGTCCATTTAATTTCTTGCTTTTTTTTTCTCTATTTTTATTTATTATTAGTAATTAATTTAATCAACCATTTTCATAAAAAACCAAAAAATATAATTAACACTTTTATTATTATTTTTATTTTGTAAATAAATCATAATTGAACTAGCTTTTAATTAGGCCATTTAAACATTTTAATAATTAAAATAGATTTAGATTTAGGTTAATCTTTAACTTTGTTTCTTTTATTTCTATTTTATTTCATAAAAAAAATGCAAAAAATATTTTCTTGTAATTAAAATAATTAATTAGCTTTCAATTTCATTTAATTACCAAAAAAGACAAAAAAAATTAATTCCCTTTTCTTTATTCGCGCGTATTTAATTTGTTCGATTATTATGTAATTGTTCCGGATATGTAATAGTAAATAGGACCTTTTACTGTTTTTTTTTTACTTTCCGTATTCATTTACTAAAAAAACGGGTCTTTGTAAATTTTTGGCGATGTATAGACCCGCGCCTTGTAATAGCGTAGGATTTACGTTTCCGCAATTTATTTTCCGTACCCCCTTTAACTGTTAACTTGTATGAAAAAATGCATGACAATTAAAAATAACTCGTAGCTCACCAATGCCTGATCAAAGATAAATATTAACATGAAAACGATACACAAATTCACACACCACTCTTAGGGTACGCCTCACTGTTGCCTTGCCCCTCGAAACGTGGTCGTCGAGTATAGGACGTTTTAGTAAGTCCTTATGTCCATGAACATGGCATAAGGGTAGCTTCTAAGGTGTCCTACTGTTGCTCTGGTGACCACACTGTTGCCTTGCCCTTCGAAACGTGGTCGTCGAGTACAGGATGTTTTAGTAAGTCTTTATGTCCATGATCCAGTTGCCTTGGAAAAGTTGCCTCGGATTAAAAAAGGATCAATGGCATAAGGGTAGCTTCTAAGGTGTCCTACTGTTGCTCTGGTGACCACATTGTCCCTACAAACGAATTGACCCGAACACCTCCAACGGTGGTGCTACCTACCTCTCAATGGTGGGATGGCACTACCTCAAGGACGTTGACACAGCCTAATTCCTTAGGGTAGGTAGATGACTCATAGATACTTGCTCTAATTCAAAACAAATCAAAAACTTCTTTTCACACCGACACTTTTCAAAAAGCTTTCAAAATCAACTTTTCAAACACTCTTGAGGACTGATACAAGAGTCGATCTGAAACTTTAAACGAAACTTTTTCAAATCCACTCACACTTGAAAAGCAAACAAACATTTTGAAAACACAAATGAGCAAGTATCTAAGAGCCCATGGATAACCATGGATAGAAAGGGTGCTAACACCTTCCCTTTCTATAAATCTACCTCCCGAACCGAGAAACAATCTCATAAGGAATTTTTCTGTGCTTTTGTCCTTTCCATGTTGGAGAAAATAAAAGACGGTGGCGACTCTTGCTTCCGCGACATTTCGCGAACCAGCGTTAAACAGTCAGTTCCAGATCCACCGATCACAATGTGCGATGCGAGCGATTATGCTGTAGGCGTAGTCCTAGGACAACGCAAAGATAAAAAGCTTCATGCTATCTACTATGCAAGCAGAACACTCTATCCCACACAAATGAACTACGCCACTACGGAGAAAGAACTCTTAGTTGTTGTATTCGCATTGGACAAATTTCGTTCCTACTTAGTGGGTGCCAAAATCATTATTTACACGGATCATGCTGCGATCCGATACTTGCTAAGTAAGAAAGATGCCAAACCTCGACTACTTAGATGGATCTTACTCCATCAAGAGTTTGACTTGGAAATCAAAGACAAAAGAGGGACTAAGAACGTGGTAGCGGACCATTTATCAAGATTGGATGGAATCCAAACTGAGAGTGTTCCCATAAACGAAGATTTCCCATATGAACGCCTTATTGCTAAACTAGAGATAGCTCCTACCGACAATTTAGATCAACACAATGAACATTTAACAACTGCGGTAGTAAAATCCATTTGTACCAATGCCACATTAC
Organism: Vicia faba; assembly: GCA_948472305.1. NCBI lineage: Eukaryota > Viridiplantae > Streptophyta > Magnoliopsida > Fabales > Fabaceae > Vicia > Vicia faba. Next base: position 1,182,222,775 of record OX451737.1, read on the forward strand.
CATGGTACGCTGATTTCGTTTACTACTTAGCCGCCGGTGTTCTACCACCTGATATAACGTACCAACAGCGGAAGAAATTCTTCCATGATCTTAAACACTACTTTTGGGATGAACCACTACTCTTTAAAAGAGGCGCCGATGGTATCTACCGTCGCTGTGTTCCTAACGATGAAATAGACGACGTCATTACCCATTTCCATTCCGCCCCTTATGGTGGACACGCCAGTACATCGAAAACTTGTGCAAAGATACTTCAAGCTGGCTTCTTTTGGCCTACTTTATGGAAAGACGTCCACGTAGCAATTATGAACTGCGATAGATGTCAATGCATAGGAAATATATCTAGACGCGATGAAATGCCGCAAAAAGGGATTCTCGAAGTAGAAATTTTCGATGTATGAGGAATTGATTTCATGGGACCGTTCCCCGCATATATTGGAAATAATTATATATTGGTAGCTGTTGACTACGTATCAAAATGGATTGGAGCCATCGCTGCACCCACAAACGATACACGAGTGGTACTTAAACTATTCAAGCATGTTATCTTCCCACGATTCGGTGTACCAAGACTAGTAATCAGTGACGGCGGTTCCCATTTTATCTCTAGAATTTTTGAAAAACTACTTTAAAAATATGGCGTTAAACATCACATAGCCACACCATACCATCCTCAAACGAGTGGACAAGTGGAAGTGTCAAATAGGGAAATTAAACAAATCCTTGAGAAAACCGTAGCCATATCCAGAAAAGATTGGTCCTCCAAGCTAAATGATGCTCTTTGAGCATATAGGACAACTTTTAAAACCCCTATCGGAACAACGCTGTTTAAATTAGTTTATGGAAAATCTTGTCATTTGCCAGTAGAATTAGAACATAAAGCTTATTGGGCCATTAAAACTCTTAACTTAAATTACAAGATTGCTGGCGAAAAACGAATATTAGATATCCATGAATTAGAAGAATTGCGTTTAGACGCTTATGAAAATGCTAGAATCTATAAGGAAAGAACAAAAAAATGGCACGATAAGCGTATCTCGCGGAAAGATTTTAAGGAAGGAGACATCGTACTCCTATTCAACTCTAGACTGAAACTTTTCCCGGGTAAATTACGTTCCAGATGGTCAAGACCATTCGAAATTAATAAAGTTTTCCCCAGTGGTGCGATAGAAATTAAAGGAAATTCTATTGAACCATTTATAGTCAATGGCCAGCGCTTAAAGCACTATTTTAACGTCGGAAATCTAAACTATTCGGCTTATCTGCAGTTAAGTGAGACACTTATCCCGATACCTAACTGAATAGGTACTATCTGTTGAGCCATCGACATAAAACAAAGGCGCTTCATGGGAGGCAACCCGTGTTTTCTTTTAATTATTTTTATTGTTTTAATATGTTTTTATTTTCTTTTTCTTTTTCTTAATCTTTAAAACTTTCATGTTGCATCCCTTACTTTTTTTTATTTTCTTTTTCTTTTTCTTTTATTTTTATTTTCCTTTAAACTTTCTTTTTCTTTTTGATTTAACTTCGGCATTTTTAACCTGAAAAATACTAACTTAGTTTTCCATACATTTATTAAACATTTTCAGGGGTAATTCTTTAGCTTTAATATTTAGCTCCATGGCACGAGTAAACTACATGAACATAACCTTGAGAAGTAGGCACCAGAGAAGACGCTTTGAGGATCTGGATGAGCGTGAGATGTGTCCTACAATTTATGCTGATGACCATGCTATGACTGCTTTGGGAATTCGTGAGAGTGTCATGTATCTGCTACACCAAATAGGCTGGGACACTACTCCTATTCGGAGACGTTATTGTACCTACAGGAAGTTGACCCTTGAGTTCCTGAGCACACTGAGCTACCTACCAAATCATGGGTTAGGGTTCAACTGCGGGCTGATCATCTTCAGACTGTTTGACATGGACTACCGCTATAACCATAGGGAGTTTGCCAACCTGTTAGGATTCCCTTATGGCCCTGATGTTATTACCATGACCCAGAAAGACCTATTGCTTGATACTCACCTTGATTTCTTCTGGGGTAGCATTGCTGGGAATAACCATCCCGAGCCATCTGACCTTTACTCGGAGTCCATCCACAACCCCGCTATCAGGTACTTCCATAAGATCATTGCCCACACCCTTTTTGGTAAAGAGCAAAATGTTACATCAGTGTCACGTGATGAGCTTTTCATCATGTACTGTGCTTCTCAGAGCTGTCCAGTAAACGGTACCGCTTATATGCTTGCTAACATGGAACATATTATACAAACACCAAATGCCCTAATCCTCTTAGGTGGTTTAGTCACTATGATCTCTAATGCCATTGGACTCCGAAGGCCTATGTTAGGATCAGCACCGCACTATGGAATCAAGCCAATGAACATTGAATTTTGCTTCAACACTAGTTTTATAGGAAATCTTGGGCCAGATGAATTTAAACTGCTAATTAATCATGAGACTGTCCACCAGTTTGTGCTCCCGAACCCTATAACTAGTGTCCACAATAGAGAAAACTGGCTTTTTGACATCCACCATCCTCCTACACCGCCTTCGTCTCCTTCCACTGTTGACATCTATGAAGTCCCTAATACCTCTCGAGATGCTGAAGATCCTGAAACACCGCCGGGATACCACCAATTTCCTGACCCATGGGAGCAGCATGTAGTTTCTACTGAGTCCACCCAGGCTCCAGATATACCACCACCGCCTCCACCTACTGTCACCCTCAACTCTTTGCATGAATAAATTACCGAAATGCGGGGTGAGCTTACATCTCTACGTGTGAACTTTATCGCTTTTATGGATTTGGTGACAGACCAACTGGATTTCATGCACCAGCATATGTTCCCTGCTCCTCATGGCTAGAGATTGTCGTTGTTATACTGATTTGTTCTTCTCTTGCATTTGTATACACAGTGAGGTCACTGTTTAGTTTAAGTGTGGGGGGAACTCTAGTTTGTTTTAGTATTTTATCATTTTTTATTATTATTATTTAAGTTATTATTTCCAAACAATTTTTACTCGTTAATGAAATTTCAATTATTTAAGTTTCAAATTCTACTGCCTTACTGCCATTATTCCATTTCATACATGTTATTTTAATTTTTAGTATATTTTCATTTTTTATTAATTTACTATGCTAGAATTTTGAAATATAATATTGGAAAATAAAAGTGTCACGTTCTTTTCATTAATATAATAAAATTGAACGCGTGACGCTCGTAACGCCCCCATGACGAGCGTAACGTGCGTTTCACCGTGTTACGCCCGTCAGCCCATTGTGACGACCGTCACGTGCGCCCTGTATCAAAATCTGCTATTACAGAGCCATTCCATCTTTCCTCTCAAACCTCCATTCCTACGAAAAACGGTAACATACCCACTCAATTTTTCTCAACTTCTAACACTCTAATACTAAAAACTCCATCAACCCACTACTAAATCCACATTCCAAACCATTTCCACGACTCAATCCGTTTTACAAACACTATGGCCAACAATCAACAAGCTCCCACTCTCACTTTCAGATCCGGCGAACAAGGCGAAACCCAACGTCTCAAATTCCAGAAGTTTCAACGCCGCGGTCTCCAACCTACACGGTATGTTGATCTTGACTGTTTGAGGAATTTGGGACTGCTAGACAGTGTCCGTCAACTTTTGCAGAGCGTAAATTTATGGAACCTGTTCCGCGAACCGCAACCCATTTATGAAACTCTAACCCTTGAGTTTCTGAGTTCCTTTGTATACATAACTCCCCCTGGTGCCACGAACCAACTCTCAGGCGTGGCCAAGTTTCATATGTTTGGCATCAAGCATCAACTGCCCTACACCGACATCGCACGCCTTTTAGGTTTCTGTTCTGACGAAGGTGTCCATCTCCGGGTGCCGGATAATTTCGGTGAGGAAGCTTTTAACTTATGGCACAGTATGACGAACATCCGTGCCGGATCCTATGACCACCTCAACGCCACACACATTCATAATCCGGCTATCCTCTATTTTCATTGCATCCTCAGCAACACCATCTTCGCCCGTGACAGCAACCAAAAGCTCAACTCTAAGGAGCTCTTCTTCATGCATTGCGCATTCACCGGGAAAAAGATCAATGTCGCCCCGTTTTTACTGGCTCATATTCACTCTATTTGTGCCAGAGGCGGAAAACCCTTCTATTTTGGAGGGCTTGTCACTTCTCTTGCCATAGCCCTGAATTATAGTGCTGCTCTCGCGGATATGCCTTTTATGGCACCAGCTTTGCTGACTCTGGACCACTGCAAGGCCGCACATCTCATTTATGAGCGGGAGGATGGCAGATTCCACCCTGTGATCAGAAACACTATTTATCATAACATCACTTCGCCTTGCAGGGACCGAATCGATCCACAAAACAGAGCTAACTGGTTGTTTGATCCTGCAGCTCCCGAGGGGCGTGCTCCTACTCGTGAAGACCAACCTAATGCCCCCACAGACGAAATGCAAGAAGAGCTGGACAGTGCTCCCCCCGTCCACGACATTCTAGGACCTTCATCTGCACCACCTCCTATTAATCTTGAAGACGTTCTCCGCGCCATTCATATGAAAAATCAAATGAGCGCAACGCTTGAAAGAAGACAACAGGAATAATATGAGTATTTATGCGTTCAAAACACTCAGATCTTGACTGGACAACGGAGCATGAATGAGAGGTTGGACGAGGCCCTGTCGGAACTCAACGCCCTAAGGCTGGACGTCAGCACCCTTGGCTACCAGGATACTGACACAGAAGCCACTCCTACCAGACGCTCTCGCACCAGGAGTAGAGGACGTGGTCATTAGTAGTTTTCTTTATTTTCTAAGTAGTTTACTTTTTCTGTTTCATTTCCTTTCCGTTTGTTTTTGTAATTGTATTTCCCCGCCTATATACCGCAATATTGAGGACAATGTCGGATTTAGTGTGGGAGAGGTACCTTTCCATCTTCTATAAATAAGTAAATTTTTATGATACGTCTCAATTCAAATTCTTCGCTTTATTTAGCCATACCGAAATTTTTTACTTTATCTTCGCATTAGCCCGACGTACCTATTTTAACGAAATCCCAGTTGAGGAAGCCGAAAACGACATAACAAGATTGATATGGTTATGACACCGTAGACTTCCTACTTACGCGATCTGCTTCAATAACCATTATACCGATATCTTGAGTTTTAGTTCTAAAGTAACCCCTAGTAGTTTATACTAGCAGTCAACACCGTCTTGACACAAACCACGTGGAGAATCGATGAATATAAGTGTTTGATGCCTGATCATTGAAATATCCTTCTTATCTCGCTTCTAAAAGAAAAGAAATTTCGTGCACCAAAATATACGGTCACATATAAGAGCTGAGCAAATAATGAAGGAATCCACAGTTGGTTGGTTCAGAGGTATCTGGTTCTGGACTTGGTAGGGCGTGCTACGGCTCGATCCCCCACAACCTCCAATTTGGATAACATATGTAGGTTTGCCACATTCATGTATCAGACCCCGTGCTAAAAGGATCAAAGTCACTAACCGGTTACTCCACTACATACGTGCTAAGACAAAGGGCTTAATGTGATTGCGCTAGAACGAAACCGGGTGAAATAGATACGAGGAACTCTGGGCAGAATTATAACGGAATTGTTGGATAGTTCGTTTGAAATGGAAGCCTACGACTAAGCTTATTACTTGTGTCATTAGCGTATCTTTAGTGTTTCACTCAAGTATTGGCCGAACCGACGAGGATTTCCCGAAATTGCTTTAAAAATCAAAGGTATGCCATGCATATGCGCTTGATAAAACTTGTCCGATCTTTCTAATGACTATTTGCTTGAGGACAAGCAAAGGTTTAAGTATGGGGGAATTTGATAACGAGAAATCGTATCATACAATTACTACACTTTTTACCGATTTTCATAATACATTAAGTCATTTAACTCCCGATTGTTCTAAGTTTGTGTCTTTTCACAGGTACAACATGTGTCAACTCAAATCAGTGAAAAAGGACCACATGAAGGAAGCTAACCAAGAAACACAAGAGAAAGAACCAAATTTGCAAAGTCTGCAGATTTTGTAGCTATGACGACCGTCACACCCTATGACGACCCTAACGCTTCCACAACTAGAAGAATGCTCGTCACACATCATTGACGAGCGTAACGCGCTATCTAAGCGCATTACGACCGTCACACCCTCATGACGACCGTCACACGCTTAAAAGCAACGTTATGAATTAATGGAGACGTGGGCAACATTGTGGGCAGTTTCTTCTCCTATATTTCCTCAACCTCAGTAACCATGCATCCGGGTCTTCCTCCACTCAAGCTTTTCCAGAATTTTCTCAACTGCAAAATCTTCTTCTATATATATGTGGTAGTTCAATGGATGATGGTCGAAGAATTTTCTACAGAACAAAATTGTTGCTTTTCTACATTAAACTATATTATTTATTTTTGAACCATTTTCATTCGTACTATAATTTTTATTTCCAGAATTAGTTTCTAGAGTGTTAATTCTTCATCTAAGAATTAACACAGTTATAGATTTCGATTAAATTGCAAGGAATTTGTAAGCATCCAAGATTACCACAACAACATTATTTCCAGGTTTTTTTATGCAATTGATATTTATTTATTCTTGAGTTATGTCATTTATTTTTATGGATTATATTTTAAGTTGCATAGTTACTAAATATATTATGTCCGGCTAAATTAATTTGTACCGGTATGTGACTCCTAAGTACCGAAAGAATTCAGTGATAACTTGGCTAAAAACATTTATAAATAATTTCTGGTTTCCAATTTCCATGTTTAATTTAACTACCCTTGTCACGAGAGTGAGAGGATAATTAACACAATTTTGCCACGAGAGTGGGAAATTAAATAAGGCAAGAACCTGCATGTGAGAGCTGGGGTTCGACCAAGATAGTGGTAACAAAACATTAATTTTTAAATACATGAGAGTGTTTTAACAAATTAATTAAACTCAAATTGTTTTCAAAAAGTGTTATTAAATTTAAAGTGCATCCACTAGGTTTAGTAGCATGACTTATTTCATGAACACGAGAGTGTATGTCTCAGGTTTTTAAACAATTCATTTTTACCGAAATACTTTATATGCCAAGCGATTCACCGAATTCCCGAAGTCCGACTATCACATACCGGTATAGCTATTACTATTATTTTTAATTAAACTATTTTCCCCCTAAAACCAAATATTCATCGCTTAGTTAAACAATTGTAGCATTAGATCGTATGCGATTGATCCTCAGTCTCTGTGGGTTCGATAATCATTTAAAACTAGAACGACTAAACTATATACTTGTAGTTAGTATTCCAATAGACTCATAAAGTTCCGATCAACTTGCAGTAGCATAGTCGTTATCAGTGGGATCCAGAGTGGATGTGGACCTGTATTATGATATGTGAGTGTGTGTAAGACTAATAGTTGTTTTGATAAAGTGCAAGACAGAAAAGAAAAACAAGGAGCGCAAAATTTGTAATGCAAGAAAAACGTCCAATGCTTTATTGATGATATATGGAAATGACACATAATAAGCCCTCATAAACAAATCCAAAGTGCCTCAGGCAAGGCACCGGGCCGTAAAAGTTTCAAATTGTCTGTTACAAGTCTCAAAACAAAAGTCTATTACTGTGTAATAAAAGAAACGGGCACGAAGTCCTTCGCTGTCCAGTTGTTCAAGCTACCAATGGTAGTCGGGTAAATCCAGCTGTCGAAATATGACTCTTCATCATCATCTTCAATTGTATTCACTCCCGGATTACTGATACGCAGGGGAGGTCTTCCAATCCGCGCACGCCGAACAGCCCTTCGAGCTTCTGCAATAAAACCCAAACCAAACTTGTCAGTCTTGTGTGCAAAGTCAGGGAGTTAGCCCCAATTCGCACACCCACCTTTTTTAACAACAGCCATGGCATCCTTGAGGGAAGCCATCTTCATCGGAGGTTTTCAGCAGCAATTTCAATCGACGCCAGAGTCTGGGGAACCTCTTCAAAGTTTTGGCATGCGGTTTCAATGAACTCCCCATCCATCTCCACATACCGAAAGGAGTTAATATGACTTACCATGTACTCCTCCTCACCCTGCATCATAACAATCTTCCCCTTCAATGGATATTTCAACATCTGATGGAGCGTAGAAGTTACTGCCCCAGCCTTATGAATCTAAGGGCGACCCAACAAGCAAGAATAAGATGGTCGAATGTCCATCACATAGAACATAGACATAAAAGTATGGGAACCAACCTTAACATGGACATCCACCTCTCCATGTACCATCCTTTTGGACCCGTCAAAGGCCCTAACCACAATATTACTTGGCTTCAGAACCAACCCTTCATAATCCAACCGATCTAATGCTTTCTTGGGTAAAACATTTAATGAGGACCCAGTATCCACCAACACATGGGCCAAAGTAGTGCCCCTGCACTCGATCGAGACATGCAGGGCGTCATTATGATTTCTTCCCTTGGCAGTCAGATCCGCGTTGGAGAAACCCAACCCATTGTCAGCGGTCAAACTAGCCATACAGTCTTTGAATTGATCAGCAGATGTTTCCTACGGCACATGCGCAGTTTTAAGGAAAGCAATTAAAGCCTTTGCATGGGCTTCCGAGCACAACAATAAAGATAACATGGAGATCTTCGACAGGGTCTGCCCCAACTGTTCGACTATGTTGTAGTCGCTTTTCTTGATAATCTTCAGAATTTCCTCTATCTCCTGCCTAGAGGTTTCAACAATAATCTTCTTAGGCGCCTCCATCCGGGAAGGCTCACCCGTAACTTCTTTGCCCCGAGTATCAGATGACTCGGCGACAGGGGTGATAACTGGAGTAAGAATTGGAACAACAGTTGATGTACTGGCGAATAGAATGACAACATGCTTTTGAATAGTCGGAGGAGAAATCTCAAGAGAGAAGAGTCTTCCGCTTCGAGTGACCTTGCTAGACCCGACAATATTGCTGACATCAGTATCAGCCTTGTCAACCTTCAAGTCTTGTTTGATCTCATGATAATACACATCGGCCCCATAGTGCCACGGGACAATCTTATCCGAAGTGTAAGGGATAAGACCAGGAATAGTAATGATTAATGGAGCAACTCTCAGAACAGATGTAATCATAATAGGATTTCTCGAGGAAGCCTTGGAAGAATTGGCGGAAATGGTTATTATGGAAACATCTTTAATAGGAATCAACAGAATCAAAGTTTTCTCGAACAAGATCTCTTTGTTATCCATCAGGCATTAAACACCTAATTTCAGTAAATGGCAACTAGCAGGCAGGATTGAACATAGGTGGCAACCTTCGCCACAACCCGGAAATAAACCGGCCAACAATAGATTCTTCTTAACGGTCCTCAACGGAGTAGAAATGTCTTCCACAGAGGTTACAAACGAATCATCATCCACATCATTCACTCCATGCTTGGGCATAGGAGAAGTCATGACGTTAGGCTTTTCTGGTGCGTCAAACTCAATTTCTTTAGCTTCAATCAAATCTTTCACCTTATTCCTCAAGGCCCAGCAATTGTTGGTATCATGCCCTGGGCTATCAGAGTGATAGGCACAGCGGGCGTTCGGATTATACAGCGGAGAGGTGGTACTGGGATTCTTCAGGGCTTCCCTCAGAGTTACCAGGTTGGTCTTCAATAATTGCGGTAAAATTTGAGATAAAGTCATACAGAGCCGAGTGTATTGTCTTTGCGGTCTCTCTACTCTTTGCTGATTGTTGCATTGTGGAGTAACAATAGGTCTTGATATTACTACCACATTAACTGCTTGGCGGCGTTCAGGTCGACTTTGGCTCCTTGAGCTGTAAACTGCACTTGATTCTTTCTTGAAAGTCTTCTTTTCTGTACTCGATGAAGCACCTTTCTGTATCTTGCCACTTCTGATACCATCCTATACTCTCTCCCCAGTCATAATCAATTTAGTGAACCCAGACGATGAACTACCGATCAAATGATTGAAATATGGACCAAACAAAGTCCCAAGAAACATATCCACCAACTCCCTATCAGACAGAGGGGGTTGTACTCTTCCAGCCAGATCTCTCCACTTCTGAGCGTAGTCCTTAAAACCTTCGCTCGCACCCATAGATATACCTTGAAGTTGAGTACGCGTGGGAGCAAGGTCGGCATTATACTGGTATTGCTTGTAAAAAGCAACAGCAAGGTCCTCCCAGTTGAGGACATTAGCTCCCTCCAATTGATAGAACCATTCAAGCTGAGTCCCTGACAGACTATCTTGAAAGAAATGGACCCACAGGTTCCTATCAGCAGTGTACGGTTGGATCTTTCTGACGTATGAGCGAAGATAGAGTTTTGGACAGGAAACTCCATCATACTTAGCAAAAACCGGAGCCTTAAACTTATTAGGAATCACCACCCGAGATGCTAATCCCAAATCTACGAAATCCAAAACGGGAACCTTCTGAATCTCCATGGCACTCAGACGGTCTTCAAGTTGTTTGTACCTATCCTCAGCAGGAGGGTACTGTTCATCATCAAAATCAGTGTCATTGTCAGAGACCACAGGGCTAGGACCCTTTATTTCCTATGTATTTTCTCTTCCTCCAGATGAATGAGACAGATCAGCTTCCTCTCGCAGTCTATTCCCAAATCTGTGACCCATATTCAGCATAACCACCTTCTTCTTATTCTTCTTCTTCTTCTTATCCTTCAGGATGAGAGTCTTCAAATCCTGTTGACTTTTGGCCAAGTTCAAGAACATCTCCTGGAATTGAGCATTCTGAGCCTGGAGAGCCTTGATAGCTTGATCAGTAGGTGTTTCAGAAGACATTCTGTGCTGAAATAAACAACGAAGAAGATGAGAAACCTGTAATGGTACCTGTAATGAGGTGCATGGTAATGGAATGCGTATGAAATTATTTCAAAGACTTTGAGAGATTCAAATTTGCAAAACAAAATGAAACACACTTTATTAGATTAAACTTGTAACAATGTTTAACAAATACCTTTAAGGCGTTACAAAAGAAATGAACTGAAAAGAAAATCTAAACTAGAAATAATAAAAGACATCAGAAATCCCATGGTCGTTTCCCCTTCGTGCTGACATAATCTTTGATTGTCCTTTCATTCTCAAGTTGCCTGGTAAGCCTCAAGATCTTTCGTTCCTGCTCATGATACTTCTCCCTGTAGGTATCCCTTTCTTCCTTTAGCTGGATCCAAGATCTCTTCAATGCCCCAAGATCAGTAGGCATGTAGGGATGGAAGACTGTATAAGGAACCCCTTCTTCATTAGTATGCTCTACAATCACCGGCAAAACAGCTTCATATGGCATCCCCAGCTTTTGAGCACGGGATCGAACCCACTGGAGATAAGGTTGCATCAGGAGAGAAGTCTTCAGTCCTAGCTCATGTGGGTCAGACCTGTTCACCATGCCCCAAGCTCGTATAAACCTGCGGTGATGCCCATCAACGTCCCCCTTGTAGTCAAAGACAATATCTGTAAGCAGCGACTCATGAGGACCGTCTCTCCGAGCTCGTCCAAACTTTCGTAAAACCAAACAAGGATTGTAGGTTATACCTCCTCTGTGATACGGTGGGAGAGCTGACTTAAGGTTTTGCGTTTGTATTTGCACTTGTTCCGGTTTAGCAAGAGTCGCCACCGACTTTTTATTTTATCCTAAAGGAAGGGTTAAAAAGCACAGGAAAAACCTTTGAGATGTTTCGTGGGTTCGGGGGGTAGATTATGAAAAGGGAAGGTATTATCACCCTTTTCATCCATGGTTATCCATGGGCTCTTAGTTACTTGTTTTAGATCACTTGCCTTGATTTTCAATTGCTTGAAATGGTGGTGTGTGTGTGTTTTGGAAATGTTTTGAAAAAGATGCCTTGTCTAGGCAACCCTTGTAACAATTCTTTACTCAAATGTTTTACAAAAGGTGTTTGTCTTTTTGAAAAGATGTTTCAAGGTTTTGAAAGTTGTTTTGAAAGTTGGTGTTGTGGAGTGTGGTTTGAAAGTAGGCAAGTGTGTTTTGCAAGTTTGATCAAGTAACTAAGAGTTGTCTACCCCTAAATTTACTCAAATATTTTTCTCATGTTTTAACCCTTTTAACAGTATTGTTCCACCATTGCATTTGGTGTACAATCTTGTGTTAGGATATTAACGGGACAGGCGCGGGTCATCGTATGGACCATGAATGCAATGGTGCCAAGTGTCTTTGGCAATTTTGCTTGAAGGGACTATGATCATTTTGTTTAGGTAACTTCGAAAGCGTCATCGAGGGACTATGATCATTTTGTTTGTTTTGTTTTGCTAAAGAAACTCAACATGCAAGCATGGCCCATTTTGGAAGGCAACAAGCGGGATTACCCTAGGGGTGCAAGTGTGAATTGTGTATTGATTGTCATGCATTTGTCTTGTGTTTAGATCATCTAGCAGTTGATTTTATTTACATACAAACCCTAAGTCTATCATGGCATAATTCGAAAGCTTTTAAATGCGGAAATTTAAAGCCCTAACTATTACAACAGGATTACGGGGATGGGGATACAAATATTTACAAATGGGGATGAGACTTATTAGGAGAGTAGTATCCAAATATATTTACAACCAAATCGAATCGCATTCTCAAATGAAAAATGTAGCAATGCATAAGAATAAAAGAGAAATAAAAGTATTGTATGAAAAGTATTTGTGTAAGTGTATGTGATTTATTTACAAGTGATGCAAGATGTTAACTTAATATATTATTAAGTATTTTATGATTTTTAGATTTTTGTTGATTATGTACAAATAAAAGATTTAATAAAAGAAAATGCCTAAGAAATTCTATTTTATGTATTAATGTTTTATATACAAAAGTTTTAATTAAAGAAAAAAGAAATGTTTTAAGAAAAATTAATGTTTTATGTATTTTAGTTTATATTTTTATGTACAAGATTTAAATTAAAAAAGGTTTTAATAAAAGACAAAAAAATAAGAAAATGTTTAATCTTGATACAATCTAAGATTTACATATTTTTAAGTATAATAAAAAGATTGTTAAAATAAGTATAATAAAAATATTGTTAAAATAAATTTATTATTAATATATTGTTTATTTAACAAAGAAAAGAATTAATTTATAAAAAAAGTGTTGGTTTATAAGTATATATATAAAAAATAAAATAAAAGGGTTAAGATTGAATGGGCTTGGTGCATTGGTTTGGCCCAAACAAAAGGGCAGTCAAAGCCAGAGAAGGGGGTGAGGCGTGTAACGGGCTTAGGCATTAGGATAGGGCAAGGCCCAAACGCATTTTACACATTTGTTAGGGTTTCATTGAGTTAGTCTCAGAACTGGATTAGGGTTACAGGCTTAGAGCGGCGCCGTTTCTAACATTGTCTTCTTCGTTCTTGAGCCATGGTCTCTGAACAAAATTCTTCTCCGCCTATGACCACCAAGCGCCACCTCTGACTCCTTCTCCCTCCATGGTCGAGCATAACAGCGACAAAAAAGGTAACAGCTTTCCCTTCTTTACGTCTTAGGGTTTCGTATTTTGTCTTGCTCGTGTTTTAGCTTTGTGGTGTTCTGACCTTTATATTATGCATGTTTATGTGAGGTGTGAAGCTGAAAAGAGGAAGGGGAAAAGTACTACCTTTGGAGAGGAGACGGAGGAGGACGGCGACGTCCTAGGCGGCCGGGCGGAGGGAGTGCGATGATGAGGCTTGTTCTGGAAATCTGGTACCTTTATCTTTGCTTTTTATGGTTTAATGATGATTGTATTGTAATCTGAAAACCTTAGGGCCCTTGCTTCTGAAAACTTCTTTCCCTCTTCTTTTGCTTGCTTCTGATTGCTGGCTTTGAGTATTGATGATGTTGTCTGAATCTGAGCTTGTCTGCTTTGTCCTTCTCTTTGTCTTTGAGTGAGCTTCTGATTGCTAATGATATTGACCCTGATATCTTTGATATGCTTGCTCAATGATGAACTTTCCAGTTCTGAGGGCTTTGTTTGGATATGTTGGATACTTTGAAATGGTTTGGATATTGTAGGTAAGCTTATTGGTAAAGGCTTTTTCTGGTTTGATGTCCTAGTTTTGATAGGTTTTGAAAGGGCTATATTGTTTTTTGTGATATGTTGGCTTTTGAAACTGAGTTTTGACAGGCTTCAAGCTTGTGTTCTTTGTTGTTTGATAGGCTTGAACAGGTTTGAAGCTTTAGGCTTGTGTTTGAGATTTAGAAAGGCAGGAGGTTTATGCTTAGCAGGTAGTTTGAATGTTTTACAGGATGCAGGGCTTTGTTGTTTGAAGTCAGGTTACAGGCTTGGCTTGAGCTTCAAACCAGCTTGAGGCAACTCTGGTTTGTTACAGGCTTGCTTGAAGCAAGCTCTATGCAGGCAAACAACTTTGAAATTGTAACAGGTTTGGTATTGTTTGTTTGTGTTGGAGGTTTAGGCTTGATATGCTTCTGGTTTGAAATGTTTGAGCAATGTTACAGTTTGTGTGAACTTGTTTTTTGTGATATTCTGCCTCCTCTTTTCTTGTTCTGATATGTTTGTCTTATATCTTTAGCCTCAGCCCTGTAAGCCTTCCCTTTCTCTCTCTCTTTTCTCTCTCTCTTTTCTCTCTCCACAGAGTAAGCATATTATATTGCTTTAAAATTGTACTTTCTGAAAAAGTAACTGGCTGGAAAATGATGATTTTGAATATGGCTTGCATAGTTTCTTTCCTCTGCATATTTCCTGCTTTTCTGTCTTGCTTTTGCTAGCTTGTAGGCAGTTTTGACAGTTACAACTTTGACATCTCTTTTGGACAGTTCTGCACTTGGTTGGCATCTCTTGGTAACTTAGTTTGGTTATATGCAGTTCAGTTTGCCTTTTGGACTTGGTTAGGCATGTTTTGAAGTTACAGCTTTGTTGACATTTTGCACATGTTGTTTGTTCCATTTGCCTCTTTGCAACTTGAAATTATGCAGCCATGTCCACTTTGTTTTATATGTTTCCTTGTACATTTTTACATGCTTGCAACATTATTTTCTATCCCTCTTTGTGAACCAAGAATTTCTTGTGATTTGCAGAGAGGGTGAATAAACTGATTCCGGCCAGTCACTTTTAATGATGAGCTTTAAAATAACTGTCTGCTTTTAATTTCATCTGGGTTGACTTCTTTTCTTCTTTTTGTGTCTTTGCAGATAAAATCAATTGAGCAAAGGAGCATCAGTAGAAGATGAAGACTTAGGAAAATTAGGATGCAATTTTATTTTACTTTTAATCATTGTAATAAATATTATTATAAATACTTGTATAAATAAACTGGAAATAACCGGAAATAAATCCAATTATTCCAACTTAGAATAAATAAATAATTAATAAACATTGTGGTCTTGCCATTTAGCATTAATCAATAATAAACCCAGCGTTTTAATTAACCATAGCAATGCACAGTCAAATCCAACAAACATCCCTATTCCTTTGCCTTTACTGATTAAACCAAACACTGCAAATTCTCAATCAACAGCCTCAGCTCATATCCCAGAGTAAATTGAAAAGAACTGTAGAATTAATTCTTTCTGAGAATGCGCGCACAAACCCTAGTTCTTGATTTAATTTTTATAGAAGCGCCTGCCTGATCAAACCCTGAGCCAAACTCAACCAAACCCTAATAATCTGCTTGAACTGTTCCAGAGTCCATGAAAACCCTAATTTGGATAGACTGATAAGAAAAAGTCTGTTTGACTGATTCTTACGCCAATCTGAAAAGTCAGGGAAAACCCGAAGCTGTGATTTCTTGTGGAAAAATAGGAGGGCAAATTTTGGGGTACAACACCCTCGAATTCCAAGCAACGAAACTTAGGGTATTCCCCACATCGATCAATGACATCTACTCTTTCCATATCCTTAGAACTCCAAAGGATGTCCGTATGAGCAAGGGACATGATTCTGTAAGCCCAACCTATACCTTCCTTATTCTTCAATATAGACTTGGGGAGGTGCGAAATAAACCACCTCGCCTGCAGCAGCGTGCAACACATGAGAGTTCCCCTTCTCCGCACAGTACGGGTATAAAGAGCATGTAAAATATCACCTAGAAGAGTAGGCACTGGGTTACGAGACATGAAGATCTTGACCGCATTCACGTCTATGAAGGAATCTAGATTTGGAAAAAGAACCAAGCCGTAGATGAGGAGAGCCAAGATGTCTTCAAATGCTTGAAAGTCCAAGTTATCCCAGAACAGTTGAGCTTGATCCATCAAAAACTTAACTAAGAAACCTTTAACCCCACTCCGAGTCTCCCAGTTGGATACTACATCAACCCTTTTTAGATGTAAGGCTGAAGCAACATCCTCAGGTCTAGGAACCTCCTCCAAACTGGTGAAGGGTGTCTGCTCGAGGATAGATATTCCTAGTAAATCAGAAACCTCCTCCAAAGTAGGGACTAGCTGATAATCCGAGAAGGTAAAATAATGATGCAACGAATCAAAGAACTGGAACAACACACTCATCATTTGCTCATCCAACTTTAAAGTTACCAGGCTAAGGAGATGACCATGTATTCTAACAAATGAAGAAGTATCAGGAACTTTTGAAACCAACTCTCTGAGCTGAGCAGGGATTTGCACGAAGTTGACTCGAATGGTATTTCTGCACATTGAAGCCATAATCTGCAAAACAGAACAAAGATGAATCCCCCCGGTCTTTGAAATGGTTAATCTAATGAAATATGCATGATATGTCATGATGCATGATGTCATGATAAAACATACAACATGTATAGCAGGTGTTGTACCCTAAAATTTGCCCTCCCATATTCTCCAAGAAATTGCCAAGTCAAGCTTCAAAATCTCCCCAAGGGTTGCACAGTCAAAGATCTCCTATACAGTCAAAATTAGGGTTTTGATTCTGATCAAGAAAATGAAGTTTCTAAAGGTCCAATCAAGTCTCACATGCCTA
The DNA here is from genome assembly GCA_948472305.1 of Vicia faba. Lineage (NCBI taxonomy): Eukaryota > Viridiplantae > Streptophyta > Magnoliopsida > Fabales > Fabaceae > Vicia > Vicia faba. Next base: position 1,182,239,688 of record OX451737.1, read on the forward strand.
CAAAGATGGTCAAGCATCCTCATATCAAGTTTCAAGACATTCAGCTCAAAATTGCACAGTCAAAAACCCTAATTGCACTACAGTCAACTGTAGGGGAAAAATGGTCATTTGGCAGTCAAAAGTTCAAATTTTTGGTCAACATATCATTTTGAAGCCACAAACATCATTTGATCAATGCTTGATCATGATTCTCAAAGCTTGGCTCACAAATCATCAAAATGCAAAAGTTTCCTTATTTGGACAGTTGAAAAAGTCAACTGTAAATTGACCAGGGCATAACTTTCACATGGAGTATCAGAAAAATTCCATCCAAAGCTCATTTTGAAGAGAAAGACATTTCCTACAACTCATCTTCATACTTAAAGTCCAAGAAATGCTCTCACAAAAAGTTATCAATTTCAACATTATAGGTCATTTTCAAAAGTCAACAAAAAGGGACTTTAAGTCAAAGGCCATAACTTGAGATTGGTAAATCAAAATGACATGGGACCAAAGGCATTGGTTAGGGGACTCAAAGACCTTTCCAAAATGTCCAAGAACATGAGGAAATCTTAAAAATTGAGCAAGTTATGCCTTGTAGAAGTTGGGAAATTTTTGGATATTTTGAAAAGTCAACATTGATTCAAATGACCTAAAATTGCTAATGGGCCCATTTTTCTTCCATAATTCATCATCCATGACATGTGCACGACCACTTGGCCCAAAGGGAAGTTTTTATTCATTTTTATTTATTTATTTGAATTTTTATTAATAATAATTCATTTAAATCAAATTAAATGCATAGAAAATACTTAACCTAAAGTTTTAAATCTTTTTGTGCATATTTTATACTCAATAATTCGTGTCTAGCCAAATAAGGAAAGATTTGGATTGATTAGATCATAATTGATACAAAAATGCATGGAAAAGATTGAAAAAACAAAGCTTGAAAATCAAATCTTCAAAACCATCATTGCAAGGGATTTGATTTGTTTTTCTTAACCTAATTGATCCATACATAAGCCAGGAACACAACCCTAATATTTGGACACACTAAGCTGCGCAGAAGAGCATAAACAAAACTTGAAAATTTGGTCTAAAAACTGAATTCTGAAAACAAACTTGCAGGAGGTTTCAAGCCAAGATTTCCTTTCCATTAGCTTGCTGAAGGTTCATAGGACATATTCCAATCACTAACGCTCATCAAAACCTCAGGAATCGGTATACAGAATTCAATATGTTTCATGAAAAATGCACATTCGTATTTTGATTTGCAGGCATTCTCATAACATTTTATTCATTGATTCATGTTCCTTATGAAATTCTGAAGCTAACCAATATATTTAATTGCATTTTTATGTGCTACACGCGATTATGCCATGATTGTTTTCTAGGGTTTACAGAGCTTCAAATTAGGGGTTTCAAGATGAGGCAAAATTAGAACACCACAGGGCCATGGTTGTGATCAGCGCGTCTGGACGAAGGGAATACATGTGTCGCGCTCAATTTATGAGCGTTCCATGCCTAATCGCTATTTCCTTGTATGGTATCTTAGGCAAAGCGTGAAAACCGTTGCTTATGTTGTTATTGTTTCAGGAAAAATAAAACACAATGAAGAAGATAGTGTGGTGGCAAGACGTGATAAGCTGGTTTGAATTTCGCGCGCAGAAGCCCCACTAACGCTTGTTTTTATTTATTATATTTGTTGTTTATTATATATTAACATGTACAAATTGGCTCAGCTGGCAAGCGTTGTGTGGGTTAACGTCCAAGACCTGGGTTCGAGCCCCAGGTCTGCATGTTTTCAATATTATTTTTCCATTAACATTCACATGTAGCGCCAACGTTGAGGACTATGATGCACTCTCACTATCCAACGTCCACGCGTCTAACAGATTCAAATCAAAGGCTGAGAGTTGGAGAACACAATAAGTCCTAGTCAACGCATCACACGCGCCCAGCAAAAGTCAACAAGGCCATGTTAAATGGGCCTGAATTGCTTGGGCTATACCTCCATATTGGGGACTACCACCCCCTAGGTTTGCCATATCTTTTTTTTTATTTAATTTAATTCTATTTCTTTTAATAATTGTTTTGTTCAATTTAACTAATTATTTTCACAAAATATAAAAAAAAAAGCATAAAAAAAAATCAGAAAAGAACTAAAATAATTTTTTTTTTTATTTCTAATATTTTCATAAATAAATTTGCATGTAATTATTTAGTTTTAAATTAGGTTGTAATTTTAATTCTTTTCATAATAAAAATCTAAAAAAACATAGAATTAGGTTTAATTAATGTTTTTATTCATTTTTAATTTTTCTTTTTTATAATAATATTATTTATTTTCATAATTAAATTTGTATATAAAAATTAGGGTTAATTTAGGTTAAATTCTAATGTTTTCTTAATTAAAATAAAATAGAATTAGGGTTAGCGTTTAATTGCAATTAATTTTTTCTATTAAATACTAAAAAACACCAAAAACAAGTCCTTTCTTTCTTTTAACTTTAATTAATTAATTAATTTCATCATGTAGCTTAATTTTGCAAAAGGGTCCAACGCCCTCATTTCGACTTAATTGTTTATTCGCACATTTATTTTATCTCGCTTAAATATTTATGTACCTCTCCCGAAGCCATGTAAATTACTTCTCGCACTTTTAATTTCTTTATTTTTCTGTCAAATCGGGTCCTGGTTAATTTTGGCGATGTGGACCCGCGCCTTTTGTAATAGCTTTAGATCTTTACTTTCCTGCAATATTTTTAAACTGTTAAACAAATGGCATGAAAGAATGTATGGACAAAATAAAATCAAGCGTAGAACACCAATAAACATGACAAGATAAATGCAAATGAAAACGACACACGAATCGCACACACCACCCCTAGGGTACACCTCACTGTTGCCTTGCCTCGAAAGGTGATCGTCGAGTAGAGGATGTCTTAGTAAGTCCTCATGATCCGGGAACCTGGCATGAGGGTAGCTTCTAAGGTGTCTTCCCATTGCTCTGGTGATCACCATGTTCCGAACCTCGAATTGACCCGAACACCTCCAACGGTGGTGCTACCTACCTCTCAATGGTGGGATGGCACTACTTTAAAGGACATTTACACAGACGAATTCCTTAGGGTAGGTAGACGACTCTAGATACTTGCTCTAAATTTCAAAACAAAATAAAATACTTTTCACACCAACACATTTTCAAAAAGCTTTCGAAAGCAATTTTTCAAACACTCTTGAGGACCGATACAAGAGTCGAACTGGAATTTTCAAAGAAACTTTTTAAACCCACAGTTGAAAAGCAAACAAACCATTTTTGAAAACACAATGAGCAAGTATCTAAGAGCCCATGGATAACCATGGATAGAAAGGGTGCTAACACCTTCCCTTTCTATAATCTACCTCCCGAACCGAGGGCAATCTCTATAAGGAATTTTTCTGTGCTTTTGTCCTTTCCATTTGGAGAAAATAAAAGACGGTGGCGACTCTTGCTTACCGCGACATTTCGCGAACCAGCGTTAAACAGTCAGTTCCAGATCCACCGATCACAGAACTGGCGACTCTGCTGGGGACTAGCTTAAAGTGAGGTGTACCTTAGGATTAAGATCACTGTGTTTTCAATTGTCTTCTTTGCTTGCTTTATTATTGTGGGTTGCTTGGGAGTTCTATAGATCCTAAACCCGGATCTGGGGGATACCTTCTTAGAAAGTAGCAACAAGGCTGTGAGGGAACTGTGCGGGGTATACCGACATGGTTGAAACAGTCTGCTACGTTGATGTGGCACTTTGGTGTGTACCGGTAACCCTTGAGTTCAGTCAAGGAGAGTACGGGGCCTCCGCGTGGTGTCATGAAGCATCAACAGACCTTAGGAACCTTAATTGAACTATCTTGGCCTCTTTAGGGTAGTGAGATAACTGACTTTGGTGCAGTCCGAGGTTGGTTGATACTCGATACTACACTCAATTGAGGGTTGCTTTCCTGGAATATTTCGGTCGCCAGTTCAGTGGCTAAATCGAAATGATGAACAATGAAAGCAATCCCGTGATATTGGGAACTTTAGAACCCGGTTACTCATGATAGGACAGGTTGAACCCACCAACTTCAAGAGGGTACTACCCAGACCCCATGCTGGCCTTAAACCCTAAGGGCTTGTCTTGTGTGCCTTGTGTGCCTTACATGTTTGTCTTTGTAAATATCTGTGGTGTGTTTAATCATAGCATCATGACATCATCCAGCATCATATGCATTGACTAACCATTTCGGGGGTTCGAATTTTCATCTTTGTTCTTGTTTTGTAGGACATGGAAACTGTTCGTAGAAAGACAATTCAAGTCAGTCTTGTAAGGATCCCTCCTCAGCTTAAGGAGCTTATATCCAGGATTCCTGAGAACTCATCATTCAGTGAAAGACATGGAAGCCTCATGAGCTTGGTCAACACCAACATTGAGGAAGATATGATCAAGGTCCTGTTCCAATTCTTTGACCCTCTGCATCACTGTTTCACCTTCTTGGATTATCAGTTGGTACCTACATTGGAGGAGTTCTCCCGGCTCCTGAAGATCCCTATCCTTGATCAGCTACCCTTCAACGGTACAGAAAAGGAACCTAGGCTTGAAGAGATTGCTAAAGCCTTGCACCTACAGTCATCTGACCTCAAGGGACATTGGGAAGTTAGAAGTGGTATCAAAGGGTTCTTAGCCAGGTTTCTGTTTGAAAAGGCCCTTGAATGTTGGAACTCCCTTAACTTGCAAGCTTTTGAAGAAGTGGTAGCCCTCCTTGTCTATGGCCTGGTGTTGTTCCCTAACCCAGATCAGCTTATTGATATCAGTGCTGTTCAGATCTTTATGTCCAGGAATCCTATACCTACATTGCTGGGGGACATCCTTCACTCATGTTACACTCGAACCATGAGAAAAAGAGGTGTCCTTATGTGTTGCACTCCTCTCCTGGGAAGGTGGTTTATTTCGCACCTTCCACAATCAGTCTTGAAGAATGAGCGGGGTTTGAGATGGTCACAACGGTTGATAACTCTTACACATGCAGATATACATTGGTGCCCTAGGTCCAGAGAAGATGTCACTATCATTGATCGTTGCGGGGAGTACCCTAATGTTCCTTTACTTGGAATCAGAGGAGGTATTACTTACAGCCCATGTCTGGCTTGGAGACAGTTTGGTTATGCTCGGAGGGATGGTCCTCACGACATGTTAATTCCTGACATAGTTTTTGACTTCGACAACGATACTCAAGGACTTCGCCAGAGATTTATCAGAGCCTGGAGGATGCCAAGTAGGATAGACAGCAAGACACTGGGGCACAGGAACTCCATCCCTTTGGAGCCTTATCTCAAGTGGGTACGCGCCCGCTCCCAGAAGTTAGTAATGCCTTATCCCCATATGCTCCCTGTGATCAAAGAGCCAGTCTTGGAAGGAGAAGTGTCCTACACTATTCAGCATCCTGATATGCCCACATCCTGGGAAGAGATGCATAAGAGCTGGATCCAGCTTAAGGAAGAACAGAATTCTCTTGAGACTAGTCTACATGCCAGTGAAAAGAAGGTCTTGGAGCTCACCCGCCTGTTGCATGAGGAGAGGAATCTCAACACTTACATAGCTCCAAAGAGGATGCGCAGTGTATTTTGGGATTGATTTACTTTTGTATTATTTTGCCCATGAGGCTTTGATGTATTAAACAATGATTTCCTTAATGATAACGTGTGTTCCTTTTTGTCTACAACAAATGTGAACTTTCGAACCCTTGAATGCATTGCATAAACACATCTCATTCATCATATGCATAGCAGGTTTTTCCTCTTTTCAGGTTGCTTACAGTTCTTCGCTGTTTATTTCAGCATCATGAATCCCGACTCGTCATCAACTGAGACATCCATCAAGGCTCTTCAGGCGCAGAATGTGCAGTTTCAGGAATTAATCAAGGGTCTGGCTCGAGGCCAAGAAGAACTGAAGGCTATTGTTGTACCCCAAAATTTGCCCTCCCATATTTTTCAAGAAATTGCCAAGCCAAGCTTCAAAGTTCCCCAAGGTTGCACAGTGCAAGAGCTTCCTAAGCAGTCAAAATTAGGGTTTTGCTTCTGATCAAGAAAATGAAGTTTCAAAGGGCCCAATCAAGTCTCCCATGCCTAAAAATGTGGTCAAGTGTCCTCATATCAAGTTTCAAGGCATTCAGCTCAAAATTGCACAGTCAAAACCCTAAATTGCACTACAGTCAACTGTAGGGGCAAAATGGTCATTTGGCAGTCAAAAGTTCAAATTTTTTGGTCAACATCTCATTTTGAAGCCACAAACATCATTTGATCAATGCTTGATCATGATTCTCAAAACTTGGCTCAAAAATCATCAAGATGCAAAAGTTTCTATTTTTGGACAGCTGGAAAAGTCAACTGAAATTGACCAAGGGCATAACTTCCACATGGATTATCAGAAAAATTCCATCCAAAGCTCATTTTGAAGAGAAAGACATTTCCTACAACTCATCTTCATACTTCAAGTCCAAGAAATGCTCTCACAAAAAGTTATCAATTTCAACATTATAGGTCATTTTCAAAAGTCAACAAAAAGGGACTTTAAGTCAAAGGCCATAACTTGAGATTGGTAAATCAAAATGACATGGGACCAAAGGAATTGTTTAGAGGACTTCAAGACCTTTCTAAAATGTCCAAGAACATGAGCAAAGCTTAAAAATTGAGCAAGTTATGCATTGGAGAAGTTGGGAAATTTTTGTGAAATGGCCAAAATCATTTATCCTTGAAATCTCATTTTTGACAAAAGGGCCCCACTTTTTCCACTTGAATTAACTTGACCATGCTTCCCACGTGTCCCACCTTTTATTTCAGATTTTTTTATTAATTTTTTCATTTTTATTGATTTTATTGGATTTAATTAGTTTTAAATCTTTTAAAAATCAAAAGAAATTCAAAAATTGATTTAAGAGGGATATTTTGGGCTTTGACTAGCCTTGAAACACCATCATGAGCCTACCATTTTTCGTGCTTATGGCTTAATCAAGGCAAAAATTCAAAAATGAAGCAAAATTGGAAAGTTGATAATGGTGGTTTATGCCAAATCAAAATCATCAAAGCAAGGCTTTATGGACCATAACTATCATTCATACACATAGCCTAAGAGATATACAAGTGATCAGGAGCATTTTTACACCCCTAAGCTGCGCCAGAACTCAACACCCAAACTCACATTTTTAACCAAAAAACTCAAAACTGAAAAGCATTCTAGAGGTCGATTCAAGCCTCCATTCTTGTCTCAATAGCTTCCTTGGAGGTCACTGATCACGTTCCAATCAAGCATAGCCATCAAAACCTCAAGAGTTGGTAAATAGAACTTGAACTGTACAACAAAAAATGCATAATCGTATTTCATGTTTCAAGCATCTTCATTGCTTTTTTTTGATGCATTCATACTAATAAACGTGTTCTGAAGCTAACCATGTCACCCAATTTTGTTTTCGTGCCATATATGGATGTTTGCCATTGATACTTTTCTAGGGTTTTCAGAGCTTGAATTTAGGGCTTCTTAAAGGAGGAAAAATTGGACATCCTCAGTACCATGGTTGGACTCAGCGCATGAGGACGAAGAACATGGAACCCTCGCGCTCAATTTATGAGCGTTGAGGGGCTAATCGTTATTTTCTCAAAACACCTCTAAACCCACGTTTGCAAAACCGTTGCCTCATAGTTGTGTTTCAGGAAGAAGAAAGAAGACGACCTCGTTGTCAAGCAGGGATTGGCTCATTCAAAGTTTCGCGCCAGAAATCCACTAATGCATTGTTTTCTTTTTTTAATATTTGTTTGTTATTAATATATCAAAAGCGTTCAATAGCTCAGCTGGCAAGGTGTGATGTTGGTAACCCCCATGACCTGGGTTCAAGTCCCAGGTCTTGCATATTTCAATATTGTTTTTCTATGTGAATTCCTATGCAGCATTGACACTGGAGCGCATGATACGCCATCATAATCAAGACGTCCACGTGCCCCTGATGACCAAACCCAAGGCACAGATCTAAGGAGCACGCTGTACCTTAGTCCACGCTTCAGCATAGGATTCAAAAAGTCAAACGGACTCAATTTGCTTGGGCCACACCTCCTAATTGGGGCCTGAACCCCCCCCCCCCCCCCCCCCCCCCCCGGTTTGCAATTCTTTTCTTCATATTTTTTTTTTCAATTATTGTTTTATTTGTTTTATTATTTTAATTTAATTATTTTTTCTTGCAAAATATAAAACCTCATAAAAAATCAGAAAAAGTAAAAAATAATAAAATATTTCATTTTAAGTATTTTCATAAATAAATTCGCATGTAATTAATTTAGATTTAATTTTAGTTAATTTAATTCTTTTTTTCATAATAAACCAAAAAATAACAAAAAAATAGGTCTTTAATACTTTTTTCCCCTTTTTTATTAATTGAATATTTTGTCATTAATCATTAATTTTTGTAAATAAATTTCATAATTAATTTAGTTTAAAGTCTAGGTTTTCTCTTTAAGGCATTTTCTTTAATAAATTAAAAACCATTAAAATTAGAATTAATTACTTGACTTTTAATTAGTTTAAATTTTCTTTAATTGTCATAAATCAAAAAAACATAAAAATAAGTCATTTCTTTTTATTTAATTTAATTATTTTAATAGTTTTATTTTAATTCCTTTAAAGGGTCCAACGCCCTCGCATTTGATTATTTTCTTTTTTCGCGCGTTTTATTTGTTTCTTTGTTGTAAATATAATGTAATTGTACCTAAGCCATGTAATAGCTATTAGACATTTATTTTCTGCAATTTATTTTTAAATCGGGTCTAGATTAATTTGGCGTTGTAGACCCGCGCCCTTGTAATAGCGTAGGACTTTTATCCTTTCCGCACTTTAAATTTCCGCACTTTCAACTATTAAACAATAACATGAAAGAATGTATGCCAAAAATAAAATCAAAACGTAGATCACCAATAACATGACAAAAGACAATAAACTGAAAATGACACACAATTCACACACCACCCCTAGGGTACGCCTCACTGTTGCCTTGCCTCGAAAGGTGATCGTCGAGTAGAGGATGTCTTAGTAAGTCCTCATGATCCGGGAACCTGGCATGAGGGTAGCTTCTAAGGTGTCTTCCCATTGCTCTGGTGATCACCATGTCCCGAACCCTCGAATTGACCCGAACACCTCCAACGGTGGTGCTACCTACCTCTCAATGGTGGGATGGCACTACTTTAAAGGACATTTACACAGACGAATTCCTTAGGGTAGGTAGGTTCTCGTAGATACTTGCTCTCTTTAAAAACAAAACAAATCAAAATCTTTTCACACCAACACTTTTCAAAAGCTTTCAAAGCAAATTTTTCAAACACTCTGACGTACGAGTCGAACTGAAATTTTTCAAAGAAACTTTTTAAAACCCACATTGAAAAGCAAACAAACAATTTTGAAAACACAAGTGAGCAAGTATCTAAGAGCCCATGGATAACCATGGATAGAAAGGGTGCTAACACCTTCCCTTTCTATAACCTACCTCCCGAACCGAGAGCAATCTCTTTAAGGAATTTTTCTGTGCTTTTGTCCTTTCCATTTGGAGAAAATAAAAGACGGTGGCGACTCTTGCTTACCGCGACATTTCGCGAAACCAGCTTTAAACAGTCAGTTCCAGATCCACCGATCACAGCTATGCTCCTGAAGAAGGAGAAGAAGAAGAAGAGAAGAACTGTTCTGTTCAACTCGGGCCGAAGGTTTGGTAATGCTCTGCAGCAGGAAGAGGCTGGTTCTTCTGTTGGCAAGAGTAGTCCTCAGGCAGAAGCAAGGGTTCCTAGTCCGGTAGTCTCCGACAACGAGACTGATTTTGATGAAGAGCAGTACCCTCCTGCAGAAGACAGATACAAGCAACTGGAGGATAGGTTGAAAGCTATGGAGATTCAACAGGTACCTGGGCTGGATTTCGGAGATCTGGGTTTGTCAACTGGTGTGATCATCCCTCACAAGTTCAAAGCACCATCCTTCTCTAAGTATGATGGGGCGTCTTGTCCCAAGCTGCATCTAAGGTCCTATGTTCGGAAAATTCAACCGTACTCTGCGGATAAGAATTTATGGATCCACTTCTTCCAGGAGAGTCTTTCAGGGACTCATCTCGAATGGTTCTATCAGCTGGATGGGACCAAGGTTCGTAACTGGGAGGAGTTGGCTACTGCTTTCTATAAGCAGTATCAATATAATGCCGACCTTGCCCCTACACGTACCCAACTCCAGGGTATGTCGTTAGGTGCAAGTGAAGGTTTTAAGGAGTACGCTCAGAAGTGGAGAGACCTGGCTGGCAGGGTGTAGCCTCCGTTGACTGATCGGGAGTTGGTGGACATGTTCTTGGGGACCCTATCTGGGCCATTTTTCAACCATCTCATTGGGAATTCTTCTGCTGGGTTCACTGATTTGATTCTGACTGGAGAGAGAATTGAAGCTGGGTTAAAGTCTGGTAAGATCCCGAAGGGTGCATCATCTAGTGCTGAGAAGAAACCCTTCAAGAAGGAGGCTAGTGCCGTGTATGGTTCCAAGAGATCAGAGAGACCTGAACGCCGCCAATCTGTCAGTGCGGTAATGATTGCTAAGCCTGCTGCCGCCCCCCCGGCCAAACAATCCTCAAAGGGCTGAAAGACCCCGGAGAGAGTTTACCCGCTTAAGCATGACCCTATCGCAGATCCTGCCACAGTTGCTCTCAACCAACCTAGTGACTGTCAGAGAGGCTCCAAAGTTTCCAAATACTACATCTCCTAAGTACAACCCGAATGCTCGTTGTGCTTATCATTCTGATAGCCCGGGGCATGACACTGATGACTGTTGGGCATTAAGGAACAAGCTGCAAGACCTTATTGACGCCAAAGAGGTACAGTTTGAGGCATCTGAGAAGCCTAATGTAGTGACAGCGCCCCTGCCTGCTCATGGAGTGAATGCTATTGGGGACGAAGAGGAAGTTGATGAAGCTGAGTTTGATAGCTGGATCTACCCGGCAACCGACGGTGGACTTAACAATTGGAGCGCAAAAGACAATCTCCCTGTTTCTCTTGTTACTGAGTAATGAATTCCTATGTTTCGTTATTTTGTAATGAACAATAATAAACTCTTTGGCCCGGTGTCTTACCCGAGGCACCGTGGTTTCATTTGTGAGGGCATATAAATTGTCATTTCATATATCATGAATGAAAATCTTGGACGTTTTCTCGCATTGCAAATCTTATGCTCCTTTTCTGTCTTTTCTTTCCTTTACATATATTTCAAAACAGCTGTATTTACACACACACTCACTCATACAGGTTTCAATCCACTCTGGATCTTACTGGTAACGACTCTGCTACTGCCAGTTATGACTTCGAAAATCCGATCAACTTAGCCGAAGACGAAGGTGAAGATGATTGCAAAGTGCCTGGCGAGCTTGCAAGACTGTTACTTCAGGAAGAGAGGGCAATTCAACCCCATGAAGAGCCAGTGGAAACCATAAACTTGGGTACAGAGACAGATAGGAAAGAGGTAAAGATTGGTGCCAACCTAGAGCTCAGTATGAAACAACGGTTAACCAAGATGTTACATGATTATATGGAGATCTTTGCCTGGTCCTACGAAGACATGCCCGGGTTGGATACCGATATTGTGGTCCATCACTTGCCAACTAAGGAAGACTGCCCTCCAGTTAAGCAAAAGGTCCGTCAGATGCGTCCAGAGATGTCTGAGAAGATTAAAGCCGAGGTCATGAAACAGTTTGATGCCGGGTTTCTTGCAGTGACTTCTTACCCGCAGTGGGTTGCTAATGTGGTGCCGGTACCTAAGAAGGACGGTAAGGTCAGAATGTGTGTCGACTACAGGGATCTGAACAGGGCCAGCCCCAAAGATGACTTCCCCTTACCTCACATTGACGTCCTTGTTGATAATACGGCTCAGCACAAGGTATTCTCTTTCATGGATGGCTTTTCATGTTACAATCAGATCAAGATGGCACCTGAAGACATGGAAAAGACTACCTTTGTTACTCAGTGGGGCACCTTCTGCTACAAGGTCATGCCATTCGGGTTGAAGAACGCTGGGGCAACCTACCAACGTGCCATGGTTGCCTTATTTCATGACATGATCCATCATGAGATAGAAGTTTATGTGGACGACATGATCGTAAGGTCCCAGACTGAGGAAGAGCACTTAGATCATCTGCAAAAGTTGTTTGACCGGTTGAAACTGTACAAGCTGAGATTGAACCCGAACAAGTGCACCTTCGGGGTAAGATCTGGGAAGTTGCTAGGCTTCGTGGTAAGTGACAAGGGTATTCAAGTGGACCCTGCTAAGGTCAAAGCTATTCAAGAGATGCCAGTTCCTAAGACAGAGAAGGAAGTCAGAGGCTTTTTAGGACGCCTGAACTACATTGCTCGGTTCATCTCACACCTAACTACTACCTGTGAGCCAATCTTCAAGCTGCTGAAGAAAGATCAGGTAGTACGTTGGAACGATGAATGTTAGGCTGCTTTTGACAAAATCAAAGAGTATCTCCAAGAACCACCCATCCTTATGCCACCGGTTGAAGGGAGACCTCTGATACTATATCTAACAGTGCTTGACAACTCAATGGGGTGTGTGCTGGGGCAGCATGACGAGTCTGGCCGAAAAGAGCATGCCATTTATTACCTTAGCAAAAAGTTTACCGACTGTGAGACCCGATACTCACTGCTCGAGAAAACTTGCTGCGCTTTGGTATGGGCTGCTCGCCGGCTGAGACAGTATATGCTGACTCACACTACCTTGTTGATCTCAAAGATGGATCCTATCAAGTACATATTTGAAAAGTCTGCTCTGTCTGGGAGAATCGAAAGATGGAAAATGATCTTGACGGAATACGACATTCAGTATACAACCCAGAAAGCCATCAAGGGAAGTGTATTGGCAGACCACTTGGCACATCAGGCCGTAGATGATTATCAGTCAATGAACTTCGAATTTCCAGATGAGAGCATCATGATTGTGACTGATTGTGAAGTACCTGGACCGGATGAAGGACCTGAACCAGGATCCCGATGGTCTATGCACTTTGACAGAGCTTCCAATGCTTTGGGCAACGGTATCGGCGCTATAATCATATCTCCTCAAGGCACTCATACTCCACTAACTTCCCGACTATGTTTCAACTGTACCAACAACATGGCAGAGTATGAGGCGTGCATCATGGGTCTTCAAGCTGCGATTGACCTAAGGATCAAGTTTCTGAGTGTCTTCGGAGATTTCGCTCTCGTGATCAATCAGATCAAAGGAGAGTGGGATACGAAACATCCAAATCTTATCCCTTACAGAGAATGTGTGTTGACCTTGATCCCCCACTTCACAGAGATCACCTTTGAACACTTTCCAAGAGAAGAGAATCAGTTGGCGGACGCGTTAGCTACAATGTCTTCTATGTTCAAAGTCAAATGGGATAATGAGGCTCCCCGGATCATCATCTGGAAACTGGACGAACCGGCATACTATTGTGATCTCGAGACTGAACTGGTGACTGAGAAGCCTTGGTACCATGAAGTGAAAAGATATCTGGAAGCTCAGGAATACCCTGAAGGTGCCTCTATCAATGATAAGAAGTTCTTGAGAAGGTTCGCAGCCAAGTTCTTCCTTAGCAACGGCATCTTGTACAAGCGAAACCATGATTCAACCTTACTGCGTTGTGTGGATAAGACTGAAGCAGAAAGGATCATGGAAGAGCTACATGAAGGGACCTTTGGTACGCATTCCAGTGGACACACTATGGCGAAGAAAATCCTACGAGCAGGATATTACTGGTCCACAATGGAAGCTGACTGCTACCAACATTCCAGGACATGCCATAAGTGTCAGATTTACGCAGACAAGGTGCATGTTCCTCCGGTTCCCCTGAATGTTCTGACTGCGCCTTGGCCGTTCGCAATGTGGGGCATAGACATGATCAGTGAGATTAAACCTACGACATCTAATGGGCATCGCTTCATCCTGGTAGCGATTGATTATTTTACGAAGTGGGTTGAAGCAGCATCCTATGCTACGGTAACCAAGACTGTTGTGGCACGGTTCATTCGGCACAACCTGATATGTCGGTACGGTGTCCCAGAGAGGATTATTACAGACAACGGTACCAATCTGAATAACAAGATGATCGCTGAGCTCTGCGAACAGTTCAAGATACAGCACCACAATTCTTCTCCTTACAGACCGAAGATGAATGGGGCTGTCGAAGCAGCAAATAAGAACATCAAGAAAATCGTGCAGAAGATGACAGTGACTTATAAAGATTGGCACGAGATGTTACCGTTCGCTCTACATGGGTACCGTACCTCAGCTAGGACATCAACTGGGGCAACTCCGTTCTCTCTGGTTTATGGTATGGAGGCAGTCCTGCCAATTGAAGTGCAAATACCCTCTCTCCGGATAATGAAGGATGCAAATCTGAACGAAGATGATTGGATCCAGACACGACTTGATCAACTCAACCTTATTGATGAAAAAAGACTTGTTGCTATCTGTCATGGTCAGACGTATCAGAAACGGATGATCAGGGCATTTAACAAAAAGGTCAGACCACAAGAATATCAAGTTGGGGATCTGGTAATCAAGCGAATCATCCTTCCTCAGAGTGATCCAAGGGGCAAATGGACCCCTACGTACGAAGGGCCATTTGTGGTTAAACATGTGTTCTCAGGAGGAGCCATGATTCTAACCAACATGGATGGTGACGACCTTCCTTACCCCGCCAATGCAGACATAGTAAAAAAATACTACGCATGAAAAAGACCCGCTAGGCTGACATGCCTAGGCAAAAATTAGGACTTCCCGTCGAACCAAAAGGGTTCGGGCAAAATGAAGGGATGAAATGAAAAAAATCTGTACACCCGACAAGTCGAAAACCTGAAAAGGCGGCTTGGGCAAAAATGGGTATCCCGGTGGACCGAAAACCCGAAAGGGCGGTCCAGGCAAAAATTAGGGATAAAGCGTAATACTATGTCTCATTGATCACTTTGCATCCAGAATCCGGTATCTACATCAAGTTCAGACGGCATCGATCAGTCAGCTTCACCTTCAACCAAGGTCATCAAGTGATGAGACGCTCGGAGTTATAAAGGCAATAGCAGAGTTGAAACCCAGTGGGATCATTCATTTCACACAGCTGTTTTATTTTCTTTTGTACAAAATTTGTATGAACTCTTTTGTTCGGCGGCGTTCTCTTACTAGGACGTCAGCCTCTTGTACACAAAACGCCTATTTTCAGGCCATTCAAAATCAATATAAATATACTTTTCAGTTAAATGTGCCCACTGTTTTTCTTTTTTCTGTTTTGTTTTGCGAAGAACGTCCAAGGTTCAATTTGTGATATATGCATTGACAATAATTTGCTAACTCATGAATATTTGCATACGAAACAAAGGATTAATTACAGGTGACACTAGAAACAGGGGCAATAAAGAGTTGTCTAAGCAGTCTAATTGTTCTGTCCTCCAAGACGCCAAGGTAGGTTCAGCTAAAGAACATGACCAGTACAGCTTAATTCCCCAGAGAGTAAGTCAGCAGTCAGTGCATTCTTCTCCAAGCAGAGTTATCAAATCTCAAGGAAGTTGAGTATCCTCCAGCAGATCTCAACATCCCCCAGCAGCATACACATATTCTTAACAAGCATCCCCGGCAGTCTTGACCTAAAGATTGTTCCCCGGCGGTTTATCAAACGTTCAGTGGAGCTACTTCCCCAACATACCAAAACTTCCCCAAGAGAATCCAATCTAGTTCCCCAGGAAATTTGGAATTCATATCCCCAAGCAGTAAGCTTATCCCCAGTAAATTCTGGAAGCTTATCCTTCGCAGAGCACGAACGCGTCTCCCGGCTTTATTCAAAGAGTTATTTCCTTAACAGGATATAACTGGGTTATCCTCAGCCAAAAGCCACGGAAAGAGCGTCCTCGACGAAGTCTTCTTACCCCAGCGAAGTCCATCAACACTTCCAACAACAAGGGTATCCCCAGCAAATTATTATCAACACTCAGCAAGGCATCCCTCTTCCCACAGGGTATTGCTTCCTAGCATGGTCGCTAGAGTATCTTTTCTCCCTGCAGAATTTTCCATTTGCTAAGTTTATTCTGCAACGGAGTCATCTTCTCCTACTGGTATTCTTGCAGTTATCATCCCCAGCGGAAGCAAAATCTATTCTTCAACATCAGTCCAGGATATGACTTCCCGGCACCCGTCAAGGATTTACTTTCCTAGACGAAAACATACATTCATAAAACATCACATACATCATTATAGCATGCATAGATGCATTATATCATACAAATCTCATTTATGTTGAGAACATCATTGCTTGATCCATATCATGCATTGCATATGACTGACCTTTACCTTTCAGGAAAGATACAGTTGAAATTCTCAATCATATTTCAAGACCTAGACCGGTTCAGTTAATCGACTCCAAAGATTTCTTATCCAGTCCCAGGCTTTCTCTAGTCCAGCTAAATCGATTCCCAACAGATTTTTCTGATAAAGACTCAGTAGAAGTTATCCCAGGTTATAATTTCCTATGGTTCCCTCTCCGACGGTGAGTGAGGTGATATTTCCTTTTCAGATTATAATTTCCTATGGTTCCCTCTCCGACGGTGAGTGAGGTGATAATTCCTTTTCAGATTATAATTTCCTATGGTTCCCTCTCCGACAGTGAGTGAGGTGATAATTCCTTTTCAGATTATAATTTCCTATGGTTCCCTCTCCGACGGTGAGTGAGGTGATAATTCCTTTTCAGATTATAATTTCCTATGGTTCCCTCTCCGACGGTGAGTGAGGTGATAATTCCTTTTCAGATTATAATTTCCTATGGTTCCCTCTCCGACGGTGAGTGAGGTGATAATTCCTTTTCAGATTATAATTTCCTATGGTTCCCTCTCTGACGGTGAGTGAGGTGATAATTCCTTTTCAGATTATAATTTCCTATGGTTCCCTCTCCGACGGTGAGTGAGGTGATATTTCCTTTTCAGATTATAATTTCCTATGGTTCCCTCTCCGACGGTGAGTGAGGCGATAATTCCTTTTCAGATTATAATTTCCTATGGTTCCCTCTCCGACGGTGAGTGAGGTGATAATTCCTTTTCAGATTATAATTTCCTATGGTTCCCTCTCCGACGGTGAGTGAGGTGATAATTCCTTCCAGATTATAATTTCCTATGGTTCCCTCTCCGACGGTGAGTGAGGTGATAATTCCTTTCAGATTATAATTGCCTATGGTTCTCTTCCCGATCCTGCGAAGATGGTAATTCCCACCAAGATTTTCTCGACTAGCGTTGTTGAAGTTAAAGTCACCCGAGGTTCTCTTACCGTTCATACTAAGGTAGCAACCATCCCTGGTTCATTCATCGTCTTGTGAAGCTCCAGATTCAGCTCCTGTAACCAGTTAGGACACATCTATACCAAGCATCTGAAAACCAACTCCTGCAACGTGTCAGGTACTCATCTTTTCTTTTGCAGGTATGCAGGTTCTCGCTAAGGAATCTCTTACGCAATCAACATCCAGATGGCATCTATAAGCCCATCATCCTATTCATCAATCTCCAAATGGCATCTATAAGCCCATTCCCATCATCACTGCCACTATGTGAGCGCAAATTTCTGGGCACTCTAGTGTTCAATCATCTTCCACCCTCGGATTACGAAAGACACGTCAGGCAATCTGCATCCTCATGTCTAAGAAGATTGAACAGGGGCAACTATTGTACCCCAAAATTTGCCCTCCCATATTCTCCAAGAAATTGCCAAGTCAAGCTTCAAAATCTCCCCAAGGGTTGCACAGTCAAAGATCTCCTATACAGTCAAAATTAGGGTTTTGATTCTGATCAAGAAAATGAAGTTTCTAAAGGTCCAATCAAGTCTCACATGCCTACAAATATGGTCAAGCATCCTCATATCAAGTTTCAAGACATTCAGCTCAAAATTGCACAGTCAAAAACCCTAATTGCACTACAGTCAACTGTAGGGGCAAAATGGTCATTTGGCAGTCAAAAGTTCAAATTTTTGGTCAACATATCATTTTGAAGCCACAAACATCATTTGATCAATGCTTGATCATGATTCTCAAAGCTTGGCTCACAAATCATCAAAATGCAAAAGTTTCCTTATTTGGACAGCTGAAAAAGTCAACTGTAAATTGACCAGGGCATAACTTTCACATGGAGTATCAGAAAAATTCCATCCAAAGCTCATTTTGAAGAGAAAGACATTTCCTACAACTCATCTTCATACTTCAAGTCCAAGAAATGCTCTCACAAAAAGTTATCAATTTCAACATTATAGGTCATTTTCAAAAGTCAACAAAAAGGGACTTTAAGTCAAAGGCCATAACTTGAGATTGGTAAATCAAAATGACATGGGACCAAAGGCATTGGTTAGGAGACTCAAAGACCTTTCCAAAATGTCCAAGAACATGAGGAAAGCTTAAAAATTGAGCAAGTTATGCCTTGTAGAAGTTGGGAAATTTTTGGATATTTTGAAAAGTCAACATTGATTCAAATGACCTAAAATTGCTAATGGGCCCATTTTTCTTCCATAATTCATCATCCATGACATGTGCACGACCACTTGGCCCAAAGGGAAGTTTTTATTCATTTTTATTTATTTATTTGAATTTTTATTAATAATAATTCATTTAAATCAAATTAAATGCATAGAAAATACTTAACCTAAAGTTTTAAATCTTTTTGTGCATATTTTATACTCAATAATTCGTGTCTAGCCAAATAAGGAAAGATTTGGATTGATTAGATCATAATTGATACAAAAATGCATGGAAAAGATTGAAAAAACAAAGCTTGAAAATCAAATCTTCAAAACCATCATTGCAAGGGATTTGATTTGTTTTTCTTAACCTAATTGATTCATACATAAGCCAGGAACACAACCCTAATATTTGGACACACTAAGCTGCGCAGAAGAGCATAAACAAAACTTGAAAATTTGGTCTAAAAACTGAATTCTGAAAACAAACTTGCAGGAGGTTTCAAGCCAAGATTTCCTTTCCATTAGCTTGCTGAAGGTTCATAGGACATATTCCAATCACTAACGCTCATCAAAACCTCAGGAATCGGTATACAGAATTCAATATGTTTCATGAAAAATGCACATTCGTATTTTGATTTGCAGGCATCCTCATAACATTTTATTCATTGATTCATGTTCCTTATGAAATTCTGAAGCTAACCAATATATTTAATTGCATTTTTATGTGCTACACGCGATTATGCCATGATTGTTTTCTAGGGTTTACAGAGCTTCAAATTAGGGGTTTCAAGATGAGGCAAAATTAGAACACCACAGGGCCATGGTTGTGATCAGCGCGTCTGGACGAAGGGAATACATGTGTCGCGCTCAATTTATGAGCGTTCCATGCCTAATCGCTATTTCCTTGTATGGTATCTTAGGCAACGCGTGAAAACCGTTGCTTATGTTGTTATTGTTTCAGGAAAAATAAAACACAATGAAGAAGATGGTGTGGTGGCAAGACGTGATAAGCTGGTTTGAATTTCGCGCGCAGAAGCCCCACTAACGCTTGTTTTTATTTATTATATTTGTTGTTTATTATATATTAACATGTACAAATTGGCTCAGCTGGCAAGCGTTGTGTGGGTTAACGTCCAAGACCTGGGTTCGATCCCCAGGTCTGCATGTTTTCAATATTATTTTTCCATTAACATTCACATGTAGCGCCAACGTTGAGGACTATGATGCATTCTCACTATCCAACGTCCACGCGTCTAACAGATTCAAATCAAAGGCTGAGAGTTGGAGAACACAATAAGTCCTAGTCAACGCATCACACGCGCCCAGCAAAAGTCAACAAGGCCATGTTAAATGGGCCTGAATTGCTTGGGCTATACCTCCATATTGGGGACTACCACCCCCCTAGGTTTGACATTTCTTTTTTTTTATTTAATTTAATTCTATTTCTTTTAATAATTGTTTTGTTCAATTTAACTAATTATTTTCACAAAATATAAAAAAAAAACCATAAAAAAAAATCAGAAAAGAATTAAAATAATAAATTTTTTTATTTCTAATATTTTCATAAATAAATTTGCATGTAATTATTTAGTTTTAAATTAGGTTGTAATTTTAATTCTTTTCATAATAAAAATCTAAAAAAACATAGAATTAGGTTTAATTAATGTTTTTATTCCTTTTTAATTTTTATTTTTTATAATAATATTATTTATTTTATTTATTTTCATAATTAAATTTGTATATAAAAATTAGGGTTAATTTAGGTTAAATTCTAATGTTTTCTTAATTAAAATAAAATAGAATTAGGGTTAGCGTTTAATTGCAATTAATTTTTTCTATTAAATACTAAAAAACACCAAAAACAAGTCCTTTCTTTCTTTTAACTTTAATTAATTAATTAATTTCATCATGTAGCTTAATTTTGCAAAAGGGTCCAACGCCCTCATTTCGACTTAATTGTTTATTCGCACATTTATTTTATCTCGCTTAAATATTTATGTACCTCTCCCGAAGCCATGTAAATTACTTCTCGCACTTTTAATTTCTTTATTTTTCTGTCAAATCGGGTCCTGGTTAATTTTGGCGATGTGGACCCGCGCCTTTTGTAATAGCTTTAGATCTTTACTTTCCCACAATATTTTTAAACTGTTAAACAAATGGCATGAAAGAATGTATGGACAAAATAAAATCAAGCGTAGAACACCAATAAACATGACAAGATAAATGCAAATGAAAACGACACACGAATCGCACACACCACCCCTAGGGTACGCCTCACTGTTGCCTTGCCTCGAAAGGTGATCGTCGAGTAGAGGATGTCTTAGTAAGTCCTCATGATCCGGGAACCTGGCATGAGGGTAGCTTCTAAGGTGTCTTCCCATTGCTCTGGTGATCACCATGTCCCGAACCTCGAATTGACCCGAACACCTCCAACGGTGGTGCTACCTACCTCTCAATGGTGGGATGGCACTACTTTAAAGGACATTTACACAGACGAATTCCTTAGGGTAGGTAGACGACTCTAGATACTTGCTCTAAATTTCAAAACAAAATAAAATACTTTTCACACCAACACATTTTCAAAAAGCTTTCGAAAGTAATTTTTCAAACACTCTTGAGGACCGATACAAGAGTCGAACTGGAATTTTCAAAGAAACTTTTTAAACCCACAGTTGAAAAGCAAACAAACCATTTTTGAAAACACAATGAGCAAGTATCTAAGAGCCCATGGATAACCATGGATAGAAAGGGTGCTAACACCTTCCCTTTCTATAATTTACCTCCCGAACCGAGAGCAATCTCTATAAGGAATTTTTCTGTGCTTTTGTCCTTTCCATTTGGAGAAAATAAAATACGGTGGCGACTCTTGCTTACCGCGACATTTCGCGAACCAGCGTTAAACAGTCAGTTCCAGATCCACCGATCACAGCAGGTATCAAACATGGTAAAGGCAAACAAGTCACACAATAGCCCTTGAGTTTAGGCTTGCATGGAGTCTAGGTACTACCCTCTTGAAGTTCAGTTGGTTCAACCTGTTCTAATAATAGTAACCAGGTTCTAGAGGTTCTCAATATCACTGACCATCCTCCATCGGTCATGGTTTCAGCTCACGCAATCTTTTCTTGCGGCCGAAACTATCTTGAGAGTATGGTCTCAATGAGTGTAGTATCGAGTATCAACCAGTTCCCAGCTCTACACCGAGACCGACTATCTCACTACTTCCTATGGCCAAGTTGGTCAATTATAGGTTCTAAGGTCAGTTGATGCTTAATGACCCATATAGCAGCCCCGTATTCTCCTTGTTCCTCCACAAGGGATACCGGTACCAACTAATGTGCCACATCAACATAGCTACTGCTTCAACCATATCGGTCTACGCTGTATAGTTCCCTCACAATTTATTGCTACTTACCTAACAGGTGTTCCCCAGATCCGGGTTAGGATCTTTAGTAACTCCAATACAAAGCCCACAAAGATAAAGCAATCAAATCAAACAATAGAAAATAATATGATGAACTATTCCTAAGGTATACCCCACTTATTAAATCCCCAACAGAGTCGCCAGTTCTGTGATACGGTGGCAGAACCGGAACTGTTTGGAATGCTGGTTTGCGTTTTGCGTTTGTGTTTGCAAAATGTCGCGGTAAGCAAGAGTCGCCACAAACTTTTATTTTATCCAACTGGAAAGGAAAAAAGCACAGAAAAATTCCTTTTTCGAGATTATTCTGAGTATGGGGGGTAGATTATAGAAAGGGAAGGTATTAGCACCCTTTTTATCTGTAGTTATCTACGGGCTCTTAGGTACTTGCTCATCATTTTCAAAATTGCTTCTTTATGTGTTTGTGTGATTTGAAAGGTTTTTGTTTTGACTTCGATTTAACCCTTGCTTCTGTCTTCAAGAGTGTTACGAAGTGTTTTTGAAAACTTTGTTTGAAAAGGAGTGTAAGTGTGGAAAAGTTTGTTTGGATAGAGCAAGTACTTAAGAGCTAATCTACCTACTCGGAAAAAAGAATTGTTCTATGTTTGTTTCCTTTAGAAAACGTTGTCCCACTATTAATGAGTAGGTAGCACCGTCGTTGGAGTTTGAGGGTCAATTCGAAAGGGACGTACAGTCACTAAAGCAATGTTAGGATGTCTTAGTAATAACCCTAATGTCTTAGATCAATTATTCGAGGCAACAATATCCGAGGCAACCATTCTGAGGCAACTTTGATCTTTGAGACAAGAGGGCGACCACTAAAGCATCCTATACCCAATGATCGTTTACCGAAGGCAACCGAAGTGGGAGTGTACCCTAGGAGTGCGCATGTGCGAGTGATTCAATTTCAAATTATTTATCTTTGCATATTTAGGGTTTGCTAACTGTTTTAAAGTTATCATACATTCTTGTCATGCATCCCTAATATTCATACATCTAACAGTTAATAATTTGCAGAATTTAAAGTGCGGAAACTAAAGCTATGCTATTACAAGGCTTCAGGTATTTACATAGCCAAAAACAAACCCTTAAAAATAAAGCGATACATGAAAGTAAAAAACCCTAATTAATCTATTACAACTTGTGGGAAATTACATTAATATGGTAAAATAAATAATAAAGCGCGCGCGAGGAAATTAAGGACGATAAGAAAATAGGGTTTTGACCCCGTCTAACCTAATCGAAAGAAAAATTTTTTTTGTTGTTTTTAATTATTTTTAAGAAAAAGAATTAGGTTTTTAAATTAAATACAAAAATAATTAGTAATTAAATTAATTAAAGAAAATAACTAATTTTAACCTATTTTTGTGTTTTGTTATTTTTTAAGAAAAAGAGAATAGAATTAAATTTAGACAAAACCCTAATTTTCTAATTATTTTTAATTTATTTACAAAATAATTTAAGTTACCCTAGAAAATAAATAACCTAATTAAATTAATTAATTTATTGATAAAAAAAACCTAAATCTAATTGGGTGAAAATATTATTATTATTTTTTATGATTTTTTGATAAAAGAAATTATTATTTTTGTTAGTAAAATAAATAAATTAAATTAATTAAATAAAATATAAAAAGAAAAGATAGAGAGATATTGGGCCTGGTTGTGAGTGATTTGGGGGGTGCATACAACAAGTCTTGGGCCCAAAAATCTGAGGTCCATGTTGACTTCCAGGCTACCATGCTTTACGTTGACTAGGTCCCATGATGGTCCTTCAATGATGGCCTTCAGATCTGGATGGTTGGTGATCTGATGGTTAGGAGATGATGCCCCATGGTGGCCTTCGTGTCTTGTGGAACATTAGATATGTAGAGAAAAATCCAGAAAAATGCAAATGTTGGAGGTAGGGGTCGAACCCCTGACCTCAAGCTCCCCAATGCCTTAGCATTTGCCTGGCCACCACTGGGCCAATTGATTCAGTTGATTATTAAATGAAACAAAAATAACAAAAGGAATAAAATAACGTTAGCTGTAAGCATGCGCGCGAATTCAAATGCACGAATGGGATAGAGGCACGTATGTCATCTTCCTCCTTGCACCGTTGGTAAAAGTTACAGACGTTTACCTACGACACTATGTCCATAGCTACAGGTCCTGCAATTCTCAAAATTTAATTCAAGCATGATAAATAAAAACTAAAGCCATGGATAGATTCGTCTGGACCTGTTGGGAACGATGGTTCCCCTTTCATGGCCCAATTTTACCTGTATGGAAAAATCCCAAATCGAAGCAACAAACCCTAGCAATGGTGAAATCTCATACAGTCTATGAAAACGCAATTAAATATTACAAAAGGCTTACAAATGTTTTAAGGGTCAAGAATATATGATTGTTTCATGCTATCAATGCCAAATTTATGCAATTCAATTTCAAAAATTCATCAAAGTCATGGCTGACTTACAGTGGATTTCAAGGCCTGAAAGTGCTTGCTCTTGATTGGTTTCGCTTGCTTACACTCCCAAGAAGCAATTGGGATGGTCAAGAGGCTTTGTAATTGCTTGGAAGTATGAATTCGACTCAGCACTTTTTCTTGTTTTTTTTCAAGTTTGGTTCTGGTTCTTGCGCCTCTCTCCAGCCTTGCTTTAGGTCTGCCAATGTTCCTTATGTATTGAGGAATGAATTAGGGTTGAAAAAGTATGCTCAATCTTTATCAATCATGGATTTTGATTTTGATTTGATTTCTTTGAATATCTTTCCAAAAATAGGCCAAATTCAATCTTTTTGTGCACACCAAGCCTTTACACGAATTCAATCTCATGCTAGCTGGATATAGGACCTGAAACATGTGCAAAATCTTGAGATTTCAATGTTTTGGATTTTCTCATGATTTGTTTTGATTTAAATTGATTTAATTCAAATAAAAATAAAAATAAATAATAAAAACAAGATAATTAAAAATGGAAAGTTCTAGGGATCGTGGACCATGTTGCCAACTCAAAACAAGTGCAAAAGATTGGGCCCATTTGGCAAAAATTGCAATTTGAGGCATAGTTGACTTTTGACAATTTTGCAAAAAGGGTCAACTTCACCAATGCATAACCTCCTCAATTTTGACTCTTTGAAGGTGTTCTTGGACTTTTTAGAAAGCTTGAGATGTCCTCTAAGCAACCCTTTTGGTCTCATCTCAATTTGGTATTCCATGTTCATGTATGAAGCTTTGACAAAAAGGTGTTTTTGTTGACTTTTCAAAATGACCTATAATGTCAAAATTCATAACTTCTTGTGAGTGCATATTTTGAACTTGGGAGCTGAAGATGGATTGTAGAGAATTGCATCCTATTCAAAATGAGATTTGGATGGGTCATTTCTCATACAGTATGAGAAAGTTATGCTTGGTCAAATTTGAGTTGACTTTTCCTACAAAACCTAATTTAGCAACTTTTGGTTCTTGATGAATTATGAGCAATTCTTGATGAATCATGATCAACCCTTGATCAAATGATGAAATATACTTCAAAATGAGGATGTTGACCAAAAATCTTGAAATTTGACTATATGTGGGCCACAATTGACTTTTGCCCTAGCATAGTCGATTTTTAGGCCTTTGAGCAATTGACTGAGCAAACTTCCTCTGCAAGGCTTGAAACTTGACATAGATGATCTTGAGAACATATTAGGACAATGGTGAGAATTTGGGACCCCTTGGACTCAAGTATCTTGATGCAACATGAAACCCTAATTTGAGGTAGACTACCTTAGGAGGGAACTTGTTTGGTCAACCCTTGGACTACCTTGAGCAACTTGTGGATCTTTCTTGAAATGTTTTGAGAAATATGGGAGGGAAAATTTTGGGGTTCAACAGTGCTATCCTACTATTAGTGAGTAGGTAGCCCTATCGTCGGATGTTGAGGGACTATCGAAAGAGACGTTATGGTCATTGAAGGCAACATGTAAGGATACCTTAGCATTTCGAAGGGACTGTCATCATGTAGGCAACATCGAGGGACAAAATCATTTCTCGTAGGCAACTCGAGGGACAGTAAGGGACTATGATCTTTTATGATGACTTTTAAACTGAGGGTCTTTACTAAGATATCCCTACGTTTGAGGGACGTGACCATTGTTTTTCGAGGCAACCAAGTAAGGAATACCCTAAGGGTGCAAGTGTGCAATAATGCCTTTTTCAGATATTTGTCTTGAAATTAGTGACCTAATGGTTAATTGATTAGTCTTGTCATGCACGCCTAAGTTACTAACAATTATATACAAGCATATAAGTTTATAAAGAGCGAGAAATAAAAGCTCATACGATATTACAAGGCTTTGGTGTAGATACATAAGTAATGGACTGAAAAGTAAAATGCGAATATAAAAACCCTAATTTAGCTATTACAAACCGGGCGCAGTTACATAAATGATAAAAAAATAATCGTATATAAAAAAAAGTAATGAGGCGCAAAAATTAAAACGGGAAAAAGTTCTAAACTCTAGAAAACCTAATTGCTCATAAAAAATATTTTTTTTTGTATTTTATGAAAAATATTAGAATTTTAACCTAATTTCTAATTGATTTTAAATTATGGAAAACAAATTAAAGTTGATTAAATTAATAAATTTGCAAAAATTAATTTATTAATAAAAAACTAAGTCCTAATTTTTTGTGATGATTTTCTGATTTATGATTAAAAAAAAGAATGAATAAACAAAATAATACAAAACTAAATAAAAAGAAAAAATTAAATTGAGAAATGGGCTTGAAAGGGGGGTGTGAAACCCAGACTGGGGGGGGGGGGATGTTGTTGAATTGCGCTATGGGCCCAGTTCTGTTGGCCCACGCTCACACTGGATCCAGTGTTGTTGTGGTAGGGAGGTCCACCATGGGGAAACGTTTCTGGGCGTCAGATCTCGTACTGGATGGATCCAAAGGTGATGAGAATGTGACACATGGGGCGCGCGTTTGGAGTAGAACCACTGAATCTGCAAGAAGTATTCAAAAAAATAATATGCAGGAGGCAAGGGTCGAACCACTGACCTCCCACACATACAAAGCCTTAAGCCCTTCACTCTTTCCATCTGCGTTGCTTGGTCATTCATACATATAATGACAAAATAATATTATAATGGAAATCAAGGCCATGGCTGAGTCATCAAACACGCGCCAACAAGTGGGGCCCCCCTGTAATTTAAATGGACCAACGGTTTCTTCCCTTTTATCCACGCGAGCATCAACGCCGGTCAAGCCACCGGGGGTGGTGGCTCCGGTCATCCCTTCTGGTTGGCCCAAAAATCAAACCTGCGAAATCTTATGAAAATGAACATGAAAAGAATCCTACTAGCCTAATTGGACCCTTGCAAACACGATGGCATGGTCGGTTTGCTCTGAAGAGGCCTGTATCATGAGATATGAAGCTTGGCTGAAGCTTTGCCCTAAAAATGGCAAACCTTCATCCCTACATTAAATCTCTCATGTAATGGTTCTAGACAGTCACAAATGTTAGCATGAACACGCGTATGTACAAATAAATCATTTATATTGCAAGATGAAAAAGTTTGAATTCACAAAAATATACCAATCAGGTGATACTTGGAAGAGAGCTTCTTGGCACGTTTTGGCTTGAATAATGGTTCAAACAAGCTCTTGGGAACCTCAGGAGGAAGAATGACTCCTTGGTTTGGACCAATAAAGGTTGGACTTGAAGCTTTCAACTTTTACGATTCTTGTGATTTTTTGCACTTTTGTATGGCTCTCTTTGTGGCTATTGCCCTCTCTCTCTTGACCTAGGGTTATTATGTTTATGTAGTGAATCAGAATAGGGTTACAAATGGAGCAAAATATCCATGCCTTGATGAAAAATATTTTCTTTCCAAATATTTGATTTTTGGCCTTTTTAGAACAAATCCAATCTTGCCTTTTCATTTACGATTTCTCTTTTATTTGCCAGCATGTTTTGTCCCTCATTTGGATAGAAAAAGATTCACCATCATATCTTTTATTATTTTTATTATTTACTTTATTTAATTTTGAATTTTAATGGAAAAAATAATAAAATAATATATGACTGAGCTCAAGGGTCGTGGGCCATGTCAAGGACAAGTTTCAATCATGAAAACACGGGCCCATTTGAAAAAAATTCAAGTTAGGTCAATGTTGGCTTCATGCACTTTTATAAAAATGGGTCAACTTTAGCAAGAAATATGTTGTACCCCAAAATTTTCCCTCCCATATTTCTCAAAACATTTCAAGAAAGATCCCCAAGTTGCTCAAGGTAGTCCAAGGGTTGGCCAGACAAGCTCTCTCCTAAGGCAGTCTACCCCAAACTAGGGTTTCATGTTGCATCAAGATCCTTGAATCCAAGTGATCCCAAATTCTCACCAGTGTCCTAATATGTTCTCAAGATCATCCATGTCAAGTTTCAAGCCTTGCAGAGAAAGTTTGCTCAGTCAATTGCTCAAAGGCCTGAAAATCGACCTTGCTAGGGCAAAAGTCAACTGTGGCCCACATACAGTCAAACTTCAAGATTTTTGGTCATCATCCTCATTTTGAAGTATATTTCATCATTTGATCAAGGGTTGATCATGATTCATCAAGGATTGCTCATAATTCATCAAGACTCAAAAGTTGCTAAATTAGGGTTTTGCAGGAAAAGTCAACTCAACTTTGATCAAGCATAACTTTCTCATACTTTATGAGAAATGATCTATCCAAAGCTCATTTTGAAGAGGATGCAATTCCATACAATCCATCTTCAGCTCCCAAGTTCAAAATATGCCCTCACAAGAAGTTATGAATTTGGACATTATAGGTCATTTTGAAAAGTCAACAAAAACACCTTTATTGTCAAAGCTTCATACATGAGCATGGCATATCAAAATGAGATGAGACCAAAAGGTTTGATTAGAGGACATCTCAATCTTTCTAAAAAGTTCAAGAAAATCTCCAGAGAGTCAAAATTGAGGAAGTTATGCATTGGTGAAGTTGACCTTTTTTAGCAAAATTGCCAAAAGTCAACTATCCCTAAAACTTCAAATTTTGCCAAATTGGCCCAATCTATTTCACTTGTTTTGAGTTGGCAACATAGCCCATGAGCTATAGCCTTTTCCACTTGTCCATATCTTATTTTTACTATTTATTTTGATTTTCATTTGAATTAATTCAATTTAAATCAAAACAAATCAAATAAAATCCAAAATATTGAAAGTAAGAGATTTTGTGCTTGTTTCAGGTTCCAATTACAGCAGCAAGTCATTCAATCTCGTTTAAATGCATAGTGTGAACAAAAATATTGATTTAGGCCATGTTTGGAAAGATATTAAAGGTGAATCAAATCAAATCAAAAATCTTTGATGGAGGAAGATTGGATGCAATTATCAACCCTAATTCAGTCTTTGCTACATAAGGAGGCGAGGCAGACCTAAAAGGAGGTTAGAGACAAGGGTACGAACAAGAACAAAATCTGAAGAAAAACAAGAAAAGTGTGAGATCGAATTTGCACTTAGAGGCATCCTCAAGACTCGTGGCCTATCCTAATCGGTTCCTGGGAGTCTCAGCAAGAAAAAGCCATCAAGAACCAAGCATTTCAAGCCCCAGAAAGCTCTGTAAGTCGCTCGCGACCTAGCTCTGTTCTTGAATTCGAATCTCATGTTTTAGGCATTGTTAGGTTGAATTAATCACATGTTCTTAATCTATGGAACATATGCAAGCTTTCTGCATCATTCAATTTCATTTATATAGCTTATACTGTAATTCACCATGGTTAGGTTTCGAAGCTTCGAATTAGGTTTTTTGTCTACAGGTGAAATTGGCCTTGGTAAAAGGTACCATCGTGTTCAGAAGGATGAGACGGTTCTAACCATGGCCTTGGTGGTCGTTTATATCACGTGTACGTGATTTTGAGAATTGACAGGGCTATAGCAACGGACGTTGTCCGTAGGTAAAAGTTCTCAGAACTTTTAGCCACGGAGAGAGGAAGGAGACGACTGCGTATCACTCCCCCATTGGCCCATTCAAATGTTCAGCGCGCATTTTCTTTTGTTTTCCACTAATATTCGTTTTTCCATATTATTATTGTTATTTCATTATTATACAACAAAAGCAAAGTGGCCTAGTGGTAGCCAGGCAACTCTTAAGGCATTGGAAGGCTGAGGGTCAGGGGTTCGACCCCTGCCTCCAGCATTTGCTATTTTCTTATTTTCTTTCAGGCAATTCAGTGCACGCGTAAGCCAGGAGATCCACCATATGCCCTCATCATCAAACATGCCAGATGGCCAAATGGCCAAATCTGATGGCCACCACTAAAAGTGCACCATAAGCCACAGTCAGCGTGCCACACTGGATCCAAGAAAGTTAAACGGATCTCATTCAAATGGGACCAGATTCTGCTCCTTGCACCCCCAATTTTCAGGCCCAATCTCTATCTTTTTTATATTTTTATTTTATTTCATTTAATTATTTTATTTATTTATTTTACTAACCATCAAGTTAATTTTATTTTTTATCAAAAAAATCACCAAAAATATTTTTATGTCCAATTAAAATTAGAATATTTTTTTCATCAATAAATTAGTTAATTTAATTAGGTTTGATTAAATTAGATAACTTTAATTTATTTTGTACACAATTAAAAATGACTATAATAATTAGGTTTTTTTTCCCACATTTAATCTTCTTTCTTTTCCTAAAATAACCAAAAAACCAAAAATAGGTCATTTAATTATTTTCATGAATTAATTTAATCACTAATTATTTTTTGTATTTAATTTAGAAAACTTAATTCTTTTCTTTAAAAATATTAAAAACAACAAAAACATTTTCTTTTTCTTAATTAGGATAGAAGGTTCAAAACCCTAATTTCTCGTCGATTTAATTTTGCATCGCGCGCTTTATTGTTATTTTTCCCAATTATTGTATCTGCTTACAGTTTATAATAATTTAAATTAGGACATTTATTTACATTTACCGCTTTTAGTTTCAAAGGGTTTGTTTTTGGCTATGTAAATACCCGTAGCCTTGTAATAGCTTAGTTTAAATTCCTCACTTTAAATTTCGCAAATATTTAATTGCTAGATATGTGAATAATTAGGGCTTGCATGACAAGAATGTATGTTTAATCTTAAACGGTTAGATAACCCTAAACATGTGCAAAGATGAATAATCTGAAATTGAATCACTCGCACATGCGCACTCCTAGGGTACACTCCCACTTGGTTGCCTTCGGTAAACAGTCACTGAGTATATGATGCTTTAGTGGTCGTCCTTTTGTCCAAAGATCAAAGTTGCCTCGGAAAGGTTGCCTCGGATATTGTTGCCTCGGATAATTGATTTA
Organism: Vicia faba; assembly: GCA_948472305.1. NCBI lineage: Eukaryota > Viridiplantae > Streptophyta > Magnoliopsida > Fabales > Fabaceae > Vicia > Vicia faba. The sequence continues at coordinate 1,182,270,946 of OX451737.1, forward strand.
AGACATTAGGATTATTACTAAGATATCCTAACATTGCTTTAGTGACCGTATGTCCCTTTCGAATTGACCCTCAAACTCCAACGACGGTGCTACCTACTCACTAATAATGGGATAACATTGTCTAAAGGAAACAAACATAGAACAATTCTTTTTTCGAGTAGGTAGATTAGTTCTTAAGTACTTGCTCAATCAAAATAAAACTTTTTTTTCACACTTACACTCATTTTTCAAACAAAGTTTTCAAAAACACTTCATTACACTCTTGAAGACAGAAGCAAAAGTTAAATCGAAGTTAAAACAAAAACTTTTCAAAGCACACAAACACAAAGAAAACAATTTTGAAAATGATGAGAAAGTACCTAAGAGCCCGTAGATAAGTACATATAGAAAGGGTGCTAATACCTTCCATTTCTATAATCTACCCCCCGTACTCAGAAATATCTCGAAAAAGGAATTTTTCTATGCTTTTTTCCTTTCCTTGTTGGATAAAATAAAAGTCGGTGGCGACTCTTGTTTACCGCGACATTTTGCAAACACAAATGCTAAACGCAAACCAGCATTCCTAAAAACAGTCTCGGTTCTGGGCACCGTATCACAGAACTGGCGACTCTGCTGGGGAGCTTATAAGTGGGGTGTACCTTAGGATTAGTTCATCATTTTGTTTTCAATTGTTTGATCTGATTGTTTTATATTTGTGGGCTTTGTATCAGAGTTACTATAGATCCTAACCCGGATCTGGGGACACCTTTTAGGTAAGTAGCAATAGACTGTGAGGGAACTGTACGGCGTAGACCAATACAGTTGAAGCAGTAACTACATTGGTGTGACATATTAGTTGGTACTGATATCCCTTATGGAGGAACAAGGAGAGTATGGGGATGCTAATGGGTCATTAAGCATCAACTGACCTTAGAACATATAATTGACCAACTTAGCCATAGAAAAGTAGCAGTATGCTACACTCATTGAGACCATACTCTCGCGATGATTCCGGCTACAAGAAAAGGTTGCTAAACTAGAATTATAACCGATCGAGGATGGTCAGTGATATTGAGATCCTCTAGAACCCGGTTACTATTACTAGGACAGGTTGAACCAACTAAACTGAAAGAGGGTAGTACCTAAACTCCATGCCAGCCTGAAATCTAAGGGCTATTGTGTGACTTGTTTGCCCTTACCATGTTTGCTATCTGTGATACCTGTGGTGTGTTCTTATCATGATATCATGCATCATGACATTGCATGCATATTTTTGTTAGACTAACCATTTCAAAGACCAAGGGGATTCATCTTTGTTCTGTTTTGCAGATCATGACATCTATGTGCAGAAATACCATTTGGATCAACTTCGTGCAGGTTCCTGCTCAGCTTAGAGAGTTGGTTTCAAAGGTTCCTGACACTTCTTCCTTTGTCAGAAGACATGGTCATCTCCTCAGCCTAGTCACTTCCAAGCTGGATGAACAAATGATGAGTGTCTTGTTCCAGTTCTTTGACCCGTTGCATCACTGTTTCACCTTCCCGGACTATCAGTTGGTCCCTACTTTGGAGGAGTTCTCTGATTTACTCGGCATATCTATTCTAGAGCAGACACCATTTACAGGTTTGGAGATAGCTCCTAGGCCCGAGGATATTGCTTCATCCCTCCATCTTATAAAGGCTGATGTAGTGTCTAACTGGGAGACTCGGAGTGGGATAAAAGGCTTCTTGGCTAAATTCTTGGTTGATCAGGCTCATCAGTTCTGGGATAGTTTGGACTTTCAAGCGTTTGAAGACATCCTGGCTCTTCTCATTTATGGCTTGGTTCTGTTCCCAAATTTAGATTCCTTTGTTGATGTGAACGCAGTGAAGATCTTCATGTCCCGTAACCCAGTGCTAACTCTCTTGGGTGATATTCTCCATGCTCTTTATGCCCGTACTGCTCAGAAACGGGGAACTCTCATGTGTTATGCACCATTGCTGGCGAGGTGGTTTATTCCTCACCTCCCAAAATCTATTTTGAAGAATGAGGAAGGCATGGGTTGGGCCTACAGAATTATGTCCCTTGCTTACACGGATATCCTTTGGAGTACTAAAGATATGGAGAAGGTAGCTGTTATTGATCGGTGTGGGGAATACCCCAATGTTCCATTGCTTGGAATTCGAGGAGGGATAACCTATAATCCTTGTTTGGCCTTACGACAGTTTGGACGAGCTAGGAGGGACGGACCTCATGAGTTGCTGCTTCCAAACATTGTCTTTGACTTCATGGGAGATGTTGAGGGACATTGCCGCAGATTTATACGAGCTTGGGATAGGGTGAACAAGTATGATCCACATGAGCTAGGCATGAAGACTTCTCTCCTGATGCAACCGTATCTCCGGTGGGTTCGAGCCCGCGCTCAAAAACTGGGGATGCCATACGAAGCTATCTTGCCGGTAATTATGGAGCGTATTGATGAAGAAGGTGTTCCTTGTATGATCATCCATCCCCATATGCCTACTGATCTGGGGGCATTGAAGAGGTCTTGGATCCAGCTAAGGGAAGAACGAGATACCTACAGAGAAAAGTATCACGAGCAGGAATGGAAGATCCTGAAGCTTACAAGGCAGCTGGAGAATGAGAGGGTCCTCAACGACTATGTCAGCACCATAGGAAAACGACCATGGGAGCGCTGGTGTCTTTTATTGTTTCTAATTTAAAGTTGCTTTTCTGTATTTCTTTCTGTAACGCCTTAAAGGCATTTGTTAAACATTGATTTCAAGTTTTTATCTAATAAAAGTGTGTTTTATTTTGGTTTACAAATTTGAATCTATAAAGTCTTTGAAATCATATCATACGCATTCCATTCCTATGCACCTCATTACAGGTACCCTTACAGGTTTCTCATCTTCTTCGCTGTTTATTTCAGCACAACATGTCTTCTGAAACACCTACTGATCAGGCCATCAAGGCTCTTCAAGTTCAGAATGCTCAGTTCCAGGAAATGTTCATGAACTTAGCCAAGAGTCAACAAGATTTGAAGACTCTTATCTTGAAGGACAACAAGAAGAAGATGAAGAAGACGGTCCTCCTGAATATGGGTCACAGGTTTGGGAACAGGTTGAGACAGGATGTTGATTTATCTCACTCATCTGGAGGGGGAGAGAATCAAGAAGAAAGGAGGGCTCCTAGCCCAGTGGTTTTTGACAATAACACTGACTTTGATGAAGACCAGTATCCTCCGGATGAGGATAGGTATAAGCAACTTGAAGACCGGTTAAGCGCGATTGAGATCTAGAAGATACCTGGGCTGGACTTCGGAGATTTGGGTTTGGAATCTGGGGTGGTGATCCCACACAAGTTTAAGGCGCATGTCTTTGCTAAGTACGACGGGGTCTCCTGCCCAAAGTTACACCTCCACTCGTATGTTAGAAAAATTCAACCATATACTGCTGATAGGAACCTCTGGGTTCATTTCTTTCAAGATAGTCTTTCAGGGACTCAACTTGAATGGTTCTATCAACTGGAAGGAACTAACATCCACAACTTGGAGGACCTTGCTGCTGCTATTTACAAGTAATACCAGTATAATGCCGACCTTGCTCCCACGCGTATCCAACTTTAGGGTATGTCTATGGGTGCGAGCGAAGGTTTTAAGGACTACGCTCAAAAGTGGAGAGATCTTGCTGGAAGAGTACAACCCCCTCTGGTTGACAGGGAGTTGGTGGATATGTTTCTTGGGACTTTGTCTGGTCTGTATTTCAACCATTTGATCGATAGTTCATTGTCTGGGTTCACTGAATTGATTATGACTGGGGAGAGAGTTGAGGCCGGTATTAAGAGCGGCAAAATACAGAAGGGTGATTCGTCAAGTACCAAGAAGAAGCCTTTCAAGAAGGAAACTAGTGCAGTTTACAGCTCGAGGAGCCAAAATCGACCTGAGCGCCACCAAGCAGTTAATACGGTAGTTATATCTAGACCAACTGTTGCCCCACAATGCAACACTCAGCAAAGAGCAGAGAGGCCGCAGAGACAATTCACTCAGCTCAGTATGACCCTATCTCAAGTTCTGCCGCAACTGTTAAAGACCAACTTGGTGATTCCGAAGGAGGCTCCAAAGAATTCCAACACCACATCACCGCTGTATAATCCCAACGCCCGCTGTGCTTATCACTCCGGTAGCCCAGTGCATGATACCAACAACTGCTGGGCTTTGAAGAATAAAGTACAGGATCTGATTGATGCTAAGGAGATTGAGTTTGAAGCGCCGGAAAAGCCTAATGTCATGATTGCTCCTATGCCCAAGCATGGAGTGAATGCTGTGGATGATGACTCGTTTGTGACTTCCGTGAAAGACATTTCTACTCCGTTGTTGACCATAAAGAGGAACTTATTGTTGGCCGGTTTATTTCCAGGTTGTGGCGAAGGTTGCCACATGTGTTCCATCCTACTTACTGGTTGCCATCTATTGAAGTCAGGTGTCCAACGCCTAATGGATAACAAAGAAATCTTGTTCGAGAAAACTTTGGTTCCATTGATTCCTGTTGAAGATGTTTCTATAATCACCATTTCCGCCAATTCTTCCAAGGCTTCCTCGAGAAAGCCTGTTAGAATTACATCTGTTCCGAGAATTTCTCCATTGATCATTACTATTCCTGGACCTATCCCTTAGACGTCGGATAAGGCTGTCCCGTGGCACTATGGGGTTGGCGTGTATTATCATGGGATTAAGCAAGACTTGAGGGTTGGAGAGGCTGATACTGACGTCGACAACATTGTTGGGTCTAGCAAAGTCACCCGAAGCAGAAGGCTTTTCTCTCTTGAAATTTCCCCGCCAACTGTTTGGAAACCTGTTGTCATCACACCTGCCAGTACATCTTCTACTGTCCCTGTTCATGTTCCAATCATTACCCCTGTCGCCGAGTCATCTGACACTCGGGGCAAAGAGATCACCGGTGAGCCTGCCCGGACAGAGGCACCGAAGAAGATTATTGTTGAAACCTCTAGGCAAGAGATAGAGGAAATTTTGAAGATAATAAAAAAGAGAGACTACAACATAGTCGAGCAGCTGGGGCAAACCCCGTCGAAGATCTCCATGTTATCTTTATTGTTGTGCTCAGAAGCCCATGCTAAAGCCCTGATTGCTTTCCTGAAAACTGCGCATGTGCCGCAGGAAACATCTGCTGACCAGTTCAAAGACTGTGTGGCTAGTTTGACAACTGACAACGGGTTGGGTTTCTCCGACGCAGATTTGACTGCCAAAGGAAAGAATCATAATAACGCTCTGCATGTTTCAATTGAGTGCAGGGGCACTACTCTGGCTCACGTGCTGGTGGATACTGGGTCCTCGTTAAATGTTTTACCCAAGAAAGCGTTAGACCGGTTGGACTATGAAGGGTTGGTGCTGGAGCCAAGTAATATTGTGGTTAAGGCCTTTGACGGGTCCAAGAGGATGGTACATGGAGAAGTGGATGTTCCTATTAAAGTTGGTTCCCAGACTTTCACGTCTACATTCTATGTGATGGACATTCGACCATCTTATTCCTGTTTGCTGGGTCGCCTGTGGATCCATAAAGCTGGGGCGGTAACTTCCACGCTCCATCAGATTTTAAAGTATCCAGTGAAAGGGAAAATTATTACAGTACGGGGAGAAGAGGAGTACATGGTGATCCACCTTAACTCTTTTCGGTATGTAGAGATGGATGGGGAGTTCATTGAGACCCCGTGCCAGAACTTTGAAGAAGTCCCCCAGACTCTGGCGTCGACTGAAACTGTTGCTGAAGATCCTCCGATGAAGATGGCTTCCCTCAAGGATGCCTGGGATGTTGTTGAAAAAGGTGGGTGTGCGAATTGGGGCCAACTCCCTGACTTTGCACACAAGACTGACAAGTTTGGTTTGGGTTTCACTGCAGAAGCTCAAAGGGCTGTTCGGCGTGCGCGGATTGGAGGACCTCCCCTATTTATCACTAATTCGGGAGTGAATGCGATTGAAGATGATGATGAAGAGTCAGATTTTGACAGCTAGATTTACCCGACTACCGATGGCAGATTAAGCAATTGGACGACAAAGGACTTCATGCCCATTTCTTTTATTACACAGTAATAAGACTTTTGTTTCGAGTTTTGTAACAGACAATTTTAAACTTTTACGGCCCGGTGCCTTGCCCGAGACACCGTGGCTTTGTTTGTGAGGGCTTAATATTTTTCATTTCCATATATCATCAATAAAATCATTGGACGTTTTCTTGCATTACAAATTTTGTGCTCCTTGTTTTTCTTTTTCTATCTTGCAAAACATCTATTTGTCTTACACACACTCACATATACAGGTCCACATCCACTCTGGATCCCACTGATAACGACTCTGCTACTGCCAGTTATGACTTCGAAAGTCCGATCAACCAAGCCGGGGAGGAAGGTGAGGATGATTGTGAAGTGTCTGGGGAACTTGCTAGACTGTTACTTCGGGAAGAGAGGGCCATACAGCCGCATGAAGAGCCAGTGGAATCAGTGAATCTGGGTACAGAAGAAGACAAGAAAGAGGTCAAGATTGGTGCAAATCTGGAGCCTAATGTTAAGCAACGGTTGATACAGATGTTGCGTGACTATGTTGAGATCTTTACCTGGTCTTATAAAGATATGCCCGGGTTGGATACCGATATTGTGGTTCACCGCCTGCTCACTAAGGAAGACTGTCCTCCAGTGAAACAGAAAGTTCGCCGAATGCACCTAGAGATGTCTGAGAAAATCAAGGCTGAGGTTATGAAACAATTTGATTCCGGTTTTCTAGCAGTTACTTCTTACCCGCAGTGGGTTGCCAATGTGGTTCCAGTACCGAAGAAGGATGGTAAAGTTCGAATGTGTGTTAACTATAGGGATTTGAACAGGGTGAGTCCCAGGGATGATTTCCCTCTACCTCATATCGACTTTCTGGTTGACAACACTGCACAACATAGGGTCTTATCCTTTATGGATGGTTTTTCCGGTTACAATCAGATTAAGATGGCTCCCGAAGACATGGAGAAGACAACTTTTGTTACGCAGTGGGGTACCTTTTGCTACAAAGTCATGCCTTTCGGACTGAAGAATGCTGGGGCAACGTATCAATGCGCCATGGTCACTTTGTTCCACGACATGATCCATCATGATATTGAGGTATACGTTGATGACATGATTGCAAGATCCCAGACTGAAGGAGAACATCTTGACCACCTTCAGAAGTTATTTGACAGGTTGAAGTTGTATAAGCTGAGGTTAAACTCGAAAAAGTGCACCTTTGGAGTGAGGTCTGGCAAGCTGTTGGGTTTCGTCGTAAGTGATAAAAGTATTCAGGTGGATCCCACAAAGGTGAAGGCTATACAAGAAATGCCAGCTCCCCGAACAGAAAAAGAAGTCAGAGGCTTTTTAGGACATCTGAATTACATTGCTTGATTCATTTCACATTTGACCGCTACTTGTGAGCCAATCTTCAAGCTATTGAAGAAAGATCAAGTGGTAAAGTGGAATGATGAATGCCAAGCCACTTTCGAAAGGATCAAATAATATCTCCAAGATCCACCTATTTTGATGCCTCCAGTTGAAGGGAGACCTCTGATCTTATACTTGACAGTACTCGATAATTCAATGGGGTGCGTGCTGGGACAGCATGACGAGTCTGGCCGAAAAGAGCATGCTATTTATTACCTTAGCAAAAAGTTTATCGACTGCGAGACCCGATACTCATTGCTTGAGAAAACTTGCTGCGCTTTGGCATGGGCTGCTCACCGGATGAGACAGTATATGCTGACTCACACTACTTTATTGATATCAAAGCTGGATCCAATCAAGTATATCTTCGAAAAGCCTGCCTTGTCCGGAAGAATAGCAAGATGGCAGATGATCTTTACTGAGTATGACATCCAATATACAACCCAAAAAGCAATCAAGGGAAGTGTGTTGGCAGATCATTTAGCACATCAGGCAGTGGATGATTACCAGTCTATGAACTTCGAGTTTCCAGATGAGAACATCATGTTGGTGACTGACTGTGAGACACCTAGACTGGATGAAGGACCAAAGGAGGGATCCCAATGGTCTATGTACTTTGATGGAGCCTTAAACTCTTTGGGTAATGGCATTGGCGCTGTGATCATATCTCCTGAAGGCTCTCATACTCCATTCACCGCCCGATTATGTTTCAACTGCACCAACAATATGGCAGAGTATGAAGCGTGCATCATGGGTCTTCGAGTAGCTATTGACCTAAGGATTAAGTTCTTAAGTGTATTTGGAGATTCCGCTCTCGTGATCAGTCAGATCAAAGGCGAGTGGGATACGAAACATCCAAATCTTATTCCTTACAAAGAATATGTATTGACATTGCTTCCAGACTTCGAGGAGATAACCTTTGAACACTTCCCTAGAGAGGAGAATTAGTTATCGGACGCGCTAGCTACGATGTCTTCTATGTTCAAGGTCAGGTGGGACAACGAGGCTCCCCAGATTACCATTGAGAGGTTGGACGAACCCACACATTGCTGCAACATTGAGACTGAAGAGGTAGCAGATAAACCCTGGTTTCATGAGGTAAAGAGGTATCTTGAGGCTCAAGAATACCCTGAGGGTGCATCTGTTAATGATAAGAAGTTTCTGAGGAGGTTTGCGGAAAAGTTCTTCATCAGTAATGGTATCCTTTACAAGCGTAATCATGATTCAACCTTACTGCGATGTGTGGATAAGAGCAAAGCGGAAAGAATCATGGTAGAGTCACATGAAGGTACTTTCGGAACTCATTCCAGTGGACATACCATGGCAAAGAACATCCTACGGGCAGAATATTATTGGTCCACCTTGGAAGCCGACTGTTATCAACATTCTCAGACCTGTCACAAGTGCCAAGTCTATGCTGATAAGGTGCACATACCTCTAGTTCCTCTGAACATCTTGACAGCTCTGTGGCCATTTGCAATGTGGGGCATCGATATGATCGGCGAGATCAGACCTACTGCGTCCAACGGGTATCGTTTCATCTTGGTAGCAATTGATTACTTTATAAAGTGGGTTGAAGCAGCTTCCTTTGCTACTATAACCAAGAACATTGTGGCACGGTTCATTCGACACAATCTGATCTATCAATACAGTGTACCAGAGAGGATCATTACGGACAATGGTACAAATCTCAACAATAAGATGATCACCGAGCTCTGCAAGCAGTTCAAGATACAGAATCATAACTCTTCTCCTTACCGGCTGAAGATGAATGGGGCTGTCGAAGCGGCTAATAAGAACATCAAGAAGATTGTGCAGAAGATGACGGTGACATATAAAGACTGGCACGAAATGTTACCATTTGCTCTTCATGGGTACTGTACCTCAGCGCGAATGTCAACAGGGGCAACCCCCTATTCCTTAGTATATGGTATGGAGGCAGTCTTGCCCCTTGAAGTTTAGATACCCTCTCTTCGGATTATGAAGGACGCAGGTTTGAGCGAAAATGACTGGATTCAGACCCGGCTTGATCAGTTGAACTTAATTGACGAAAAGAGACTTACTGCTATTTGTCATGGTCAAACGTATCAAAAACGGATGATCAAGGCATTTAACAAGAAAGTTAGACGACAAGAGTATCAAGTTGGGGATCTGGTGATCAAATGCATCATCCTACCACAAGGTGATCCCAGAGGCAAATGGACCCTTACTTACGAAGGGCCATTTGTGGTTAAGAACATTTTCTCAGGAGGAGCTACGATTCTAACCACCATGGATGGTGACGACCTTCCTCACCCCGTCAATGCAGACATAGTGAAAAAATACTACGCATAATCAAAGACCCGCTAGGTTGACTGGCCTAGGCAAAAATAAGGGCTTCCCGACGAACTAAAAGGGTTCGGGCAAAAATAAGGGATGAAAATGAAAAAATCTATACACCCGGCAAGTCGAAAACCTGAAAAGGCGGCTTGGGCAAAAAAGGGTATCCCGGTGGATGAAAACCCGAAAGGTCGGTCCAGTAAAAAATTAGGGATCAAAGCGTAACACTATGTCTCATTGGATCACCTTGCAACCAGACTTCAATATCGACTATCAAGCTCGGACGACACTAATCAATCTGATCTACCTTCAACCAACTAGCAAAGTTATGAGATGTTTGAGGATATAAAGGCAATAGCAGAGTTGGAACCCAATGGGATTATTCACATGGCTGTTTTTTTCCTTTGTTTTTTACAAATTGTATAAATTCTATTTGTTCGACGGCGTTCTCTTACTAGGACGTCAGCCTCTTGTACAAAATGCCTATTTACAGGCTGACATCAAAATCAATACAATTCATTTCCACAAATAAATTTCAAAATTTTCTTTTTCTGTTTTGTTTTGCAAGAAAATCCAATGTTCATTTTTGATATATGCATTTGACAATAATTGCTTCTCATGAATATTTACATGCAAAACAAAAGACGATTACTCATAATATCAGGAACAGGGGCAATAAGAATTGTCCAAGCTTTACAGTTGTTCTGTCAATCAGGTACAAGGATAGATTTAGCTGAAGAATATGACTGAGGTGCATTCACCCCCCGCAGAGTAAAAGAAAGACAATAATGTTAACTCTCCCCAGTTGAGGCTCACAACTGCGAATGAGTTGGAAATATTCTCCCCAAGCAGAGTTTATGCATCATCAGCACTAGACAATTATCCCCAGCGGAGTCTGGTAAATCTTCCCCAGTGGAGTTTGGAGAATCATCCCCAGTAGACTCTGGAAGATTGTCCCCAATAGAGTCTAAAAGGCTATACCTAATGAAGTCACAACTGAAAGATCATCCCCAGCGGAGTTCATTCTTTTCACAAATAGAAACTCAATCCCCAACAGGACTCAGTATCGCCAGCAACGGTAATTCATCCCCAGCTGAATTTATCAGCGGAATCCTCAGCAGAGCATGTCCTCCCCACAAAGCCACTTCCTCATCAGTTTATTCCCCAGTGGAGTTATCCTCTTCTGCAGGTTTATTCTCACAATCATCTTCATTCGCTATCCCCAGCAGAAACAAAGAATTCAACTCTTTCTCCAGCAGTAATCCGGGATTTATTTTCCCCAGCTAAAAACATCACATTTTCATACATCATGATACATGCATATACGCATCATACAAACACAATCTCATTTATTTTGAGAACACCATTGCCTGATACATATCATACATTACATACAGCTAACCTTTATCTTTCAGGAAAGATATGATCAAATTCTCACAAAATTCAAGCTATGAAGCTTTTTCTTCAGTTGAGTACAGACGACTGAAGTTCCTAAATATCAACAGAGACGATTCCTCAGTTGAGTACGAACAACTGAAGTTCCTAAATATCAACAGAGACGATTCCTCAGTTGAGTACGGATGACCAAAGTTCCTAAATATCAACAGAGATGACTCCTCAGTTGAGTACGAATGACCGAAGTTCCTAAATATCAACAAAGATGACTCCTCAGTTGAGTACGGACGACCAAAGTTCCTAAATATTAATAAATATGTTTCCTCAGTTGAGTACGGACGACCAAAGTTCCTAAATATCAACAGAGATGACTCCTCAGTTGAGTACGGACGACTGAAGTTCCTAAATATCAACAGAGATGACTCCTCAGTTGAGTACGGACGACCTAAGTTCCTAAATATCAACAGAGATGACTCCTCAGTTGAGTACGGACGACCGAAGTTCCTAAATATTAACAGAGATGACTCCTCAGTTGAGTACGAACGACCAAAGTTCCTAAATATCAATAGAGATGTTTCCTCAGTTGAGTACGGACGACCAAAGTTCCTAAATATCAACAGAGATGACTCCTCAGTTGAGTACGGACGACTGAAGTTCCTAAATATCAACAAAGATGACTCCTCAGTTGAGTACAGACGACCGAAGTTCCTAAATATCAACAGAGATGACTCCTCAGTTGAGTACGGACGACCGAAGTTCCTAAATATCAACATAGATGACTCACCAGCAGAATAACAGACGACCGAAGCTCCTAAAATTCTACTTCTATCAACAAAGATCAGACTTCCCTGGCGGAATCTTCCTCAACGACAAGTATACAAGCTCTCGCTAAGGAATCCCTTGTGCGATCGATACTCCTTCGGATGGTATCTTTAAGCCCATCTCCTCGTCATCAATTTTCAAATGGCATCTGTAAACCCATTCTCTACATCACAAGACAATTACCACTTCAGGCGGGTGCAAATTTCTGGGCACTCTAGTGTTCAATCATCTTCCACCTTCAGATCACGAAAGGCACGAAAGCCAATCTATATCCTCAGGTTTAAGAAGATTGAACAGGGGCAGCTGTTGTACCCCAAAATTTGCCCTCCCATATTTCTCAAAACATTTCAAGAAAGATCCCCAAGTTGCTCAAGGTAGTCCAAGGGTTGGCCAGACAAGCTCTCTCCTAAGGCAGTCTACCCCAAACTAGGGTTTCATGTTGCATCAAGATACTTGAATCCAAGTGATCCCAAATGCTCACCAATGTCCTAATATGTTCTCAAGATCATCCATGTCAATTTTCAAGCCTTGCAGAGAAAGTTTGCTCAGTCAATTGCTCAAAGGCCTGAAAATCGACTGTGCTAGGGCAAAAGTCAACTGTGGCCCACATACAGTCAAACTTCAAGATTTTTGGTCAACATCCTCATTTTGAAGTATATTTCATCATTTGATCAAGGGTTGATCATGATTCATCAAGGATTGCTCATAATTCATCAAGACTCAAAAGTTGCTAAATTAGGGTTTTGCAGGAAAAGTCAACTCAACTTTGACCAAGCATAACTTTCTCATACTTTATGAGAAATGACCCATCCAAATCTCATTTTGAATAGGATGCAATTCCCTACAATCCATATTCATCTCCCAAGTTCAAAATATGCCCTCACAAGAAGTTATGAATTTGGACATTATAGGTCATTTTGAAAAGTCAACAAAAATACCTTTGTTGTCAAAGCTTCATACATGAGCATGGAATATCAAAATTATATGAGACAAAAAGGGTTGATTAGATGACATCTCAAGCTTTCTAAAAAGTCCAAGAACATCTCCAGAGAGTCAAAATTGAGGAAGTTATGCATTGGTGAAGTTGACATTTTTTTGCAAAATTGCCAAAAGTCAACTATCCCTAAAACTTCAAATTTTGCCAAATGGGCCCAATCTATTTCACTTGTTTTGAGTTGGAAACATAGCCCACGAGCTCTAGCCTTTTCCACTTGTCCATATCTTATTTTTACTATTTATTTTGATTTTTATTTGAATTAATTCAATTTAAATCAAAACAAATCAAATAAAATCCAAAATATTGAAAGTAAGAGATTTTGTGCTTGTTTCAGGTTCCAATTACAGCTAGCAAGGCATTCAAACTCGTGTAAATGCATAGTGTGAACAAGAAGATTGATTTAGGCCATGTTTGGAAAGATCTTAAAGGTGAATCAAATCAAATCAAAAATCTTTGATGGAGGAAGATTGGATGCAATTATCAACCCTAATTCAGTCTTTGGTACATAAGGAGGCGAGGCAGACCTAAAAGGAGGTTAGAGACAAGGGTATGAACAAGAACAAAATCTGGAAAAAAAAGCAAGAAAAGTGTGAGATCAAATTTGCACTTAGAGGCATCCTCAAGACTCGTGGCCTATCCCAATCGGTTCCTGGGAGTCTCAGCAAGCAAAAGCCATCAAGAACCAAGCATTTCAAGCCCCAGAAAGCTCTGTAAGTCGCTCGCGACCTAGCTCTGTTCTTGAATTAGAATCTCATGTTTTAGGCATTGTTAGGTTGAATTAATCACATGTTCTTAATCTATGGAACATATGCAAGCTTTCTGCATCATTCAATTTCATTTATATAGCCTATACTGTAATTCACCATGGTTAGGTTTCGAAGCTTCGAATTAGGTTTTTTGTCTACAGGTGAAATTGGCCTTGGTAAAAGGTACCATCATGTTCAGAAGGATGAGACGGTTCTAACCATGGCCTTGGTGGTCATTTATATCACGTGTACGTGATTTTGAGAATTGACAGGGCTATAGCAACGGACGTTGTCCGTAGGTAAAAGTTCTCAGAACTTTTAGCCACGGAGAGAGGAAGGAGACGACTGCGTGTCACTCCCCCATTGGCCCATTCAAATGTTCAGCGCACATTTTCTTTTGTTTTCCACTAATATTCGTTTTTGCATATTATTATTGTTATTTCATTATTATACAACAAAAGCAAAGTGGCCCAGTGGTAGCCAGGCAGCGCTTAAGGCATTGGAAGGCTGAGTGTCAGGGGTTCGACCCCTGCCTCCAACATTTGCTATTTTCTTATTTTCTTTCAGGCAATTCAGTGCACGCGCAAGCCAGGAGATCCACCATATGCCCTCATCATCAAACATGCCAGATGGCCAGATGGCCAAATCTGATGGCCACCACTGAAAGTGCACCATAAGCCACAGTCAGCGTGCCATACTGGATCCAAGAAAGTCAAACAGATCTCATTCAAATGGGCCTAGATTCTGCTCCTTGCACCCCCAATTTTCAGGCCCAATCTCTATCTTTTTTATATTTTTATTTTATTTCATTTAATTATTTTATTTATTTATTTTACTAACCATCAAGTTAATTTTCTTTTTTATTAAAAAAATCACCAAAAATATTTTTATGTCCAATTTAAATTAGAATATTATTTTTCATCAATAATTTAGTTAATTTAATTAGGTTTGATTAAATTAGATAACTTTAATTTATTTTGTACACAATTAAAAATGACTAGAATAATTAGGTTTTTTTTTCCACATTTAATCTTCTTTCTTTTCCTAAAATAACCAAAAAACCAAAAATAGGTCATTTAATTATTTTCATGAATTAATTTAATCACTAATTATTTTTTGTATTTAATTTAGAAAACTTAATTCTTTTCTTTAAAAATATTAAAAACAACAAAAACATTTTCTTTTTCTTAATTAGGATAGAAGGGTCAAAACCTTAATTTCTCATCGATTTAATTTTGCATCGCGCGCTTTATTGTTATTTTGCTCAATTATTGTATCTGCTTACAGTTTGTAATAATTTAAATTAGGACATTTATTTACATTTACCACTTTTAGTTTCAAAGGGTTTGTTTTTGACTATGTAAATACCCGAAGTCTTGTAATAGCTTAGTTTAAATTCCGCACTTTAAATTTCGCAAATATTTAACTGCTAGATATGTGAATAATTAGGGCTTGCATGACAAGAATGTATGTTTAATCTTAAAACGGTTAGATAACCTTAAACATGTGCAAAGATAAATAATCTGAAATTGAATCACTCGCACATGCGCACTCCTAGGGTACACTCCCACTTGGTTGCCTTTGGTAAATGGTCACTGAGTATAGGATGCTTTAGTGGTCGTCCTTTTGTCCAAAGATCAAAGTTGCCTCAGAAAGGTTGCCTCGGATATTGTTGCCTCGGATAATTGATCTAAGACATTAGGGTTATTACTAAGATATCCTAACATTGCTTTAGTGACCGTATGTCCCTTTCGAATTAACCCTCAAACTCCAACGACAGTGCTACCTACTCACTAATAGTGGGATAACATTGTCTAAAGGAAACAAACATAGAACGATTATTTTTTCGAGTAGGTAGATTAGTTCTTAAGTACTTGCTCAATCAAAACAAAACTTTTTTTCACACTTACACTCCTTTTTCAAACAAAGTTTTCAAAAACACTTCATTACACTCTTGAAGATAGAAGCAAGAGTTAAATCGAAGTTAAAACAAAAACTTTTCAAAACACACAAACACAAAGAAATTTTTTTTGAAAATGATGAGAGAGTACCTAAGAGCCCGTAGATAACTACGGATAGAAAGGGTGCTAATACCTTCCCTTTCTATAATCTACCCCCCGTACTCAGAAATATCTCGAAAAAGGAATTTTTCTGTGCTTTTTTCCTTTCCTTGTTGGATAAAATAAAAGTCGGTGGCAACTCTTGCTTACCGCGACATTTTGCGAACACAAACGCAAACCAGTATTCCTAAAATCAGTCCCAGTTCTGTCCACCGTATCACATCATATCTTTCTCAATTTTAACCCTAAAAGGGTGTTCTTGGAGTTTTTAGAGAGCTTAGGATGTCCTCTAAACAACCATTTTGGTTTCATCTCAATTGGATCTTCCATGTTCATGTAAGGAGCTTTGATCCAAAAGGTGTTTTTGTTGACTTTTGAAAGGACCTATAATGTATGAGCTTGTATCTTTTGATTGAGGCATTTATTGAACTTGAGGATTGAAGAGAAGTTATAGGGAATTAGATTCTCTTCAAAATGAGCCCTTTGTGGAAAAATTTCTGATAAATTATGAGGAAGTTATGCTTGGTCAAAGTTTGGTTGACTTTTCCTATAGAAACCCTAATTTGCCATTTTTGACTTTTGATGAGTTAGGAGCATTTCTTGAGGAATCATGATCAACCCTTGATCAAATGATGGATATTACTTCAAAATGTTGATATTGAACAAAAATCTTGAAGTTTGACTGTATTTGGGCCACAATTGACTTTTGTCCTAATATAGTTGATTTCTAGGCATTTGAGCAGTTGATTGGGCAAACTTGTTGTCCAAAGCATGAAATTTGGAATGAATGATCTTGTGGACATATTAGGACAATGGAGAACATTTGGGATCCTTGGGACTCACATATCTTGCTTAAAATTGAAACCCTAGTTGAGGCTCATCGCCTTAGGAGGAGAATTTGCCTAGTCAATTCTTAGTCATCCTAGGGCAAGTTGGGGTCCTCTAGAGGCATGTCTTGAGTGAAAATGGGAGGGAAAATTTTAGGGTACAACAACTGCCCCTGTTTAATCTTTTTAAACCCAAGGATGTAGATTGTCTAGTCTGTCTTTCGTGATCTGAAGGTGGAAGATGATTGAACACTAGAGTGCCCAGAAATTTACACTCATCTGAAATGGTACTTGACTGTGTAGATCATATTGTGAATAGGCTTACAGATGCCATTTGGAGAAGGTGATGGAAGATCGTCGGAGATGGGCTTAAAGATTCCATCCAGAGAATATGACGGAGAGTCGTCGTAGATAGGCTTAAAGATGACATCCAGAGAAATGTTGATTTTATGAGATATTCCTTTGTGGGAATCCCTATGCCTGTCGTTGGGGAGGAATCCGCTGAGGAATGTTGGTCTCTGTTTCAGGAAATAGGGTTTAAGAGCTTCAGTTGTCCATTACTCTATTGGGGAGTCATCTCTTGATTGAAGATACGGAAATGAACTGCTATCTGGTCAGGATCCAGGCTTCACAGTGACTTACTGAGGATAATAAGATTGGCTGCTATTTGGTCGTATTCTAGACTTCATAACGACTTACTGGGAAAATGAGATTAAACTGTTATCTGGTTGTACTCCAGGCTTTGCAGTTTCTTTATCTGGAATAGAAATCAGAAAAATCTTAGTGTCGATTTAAATGAACCAGAGAAAGGTCTTTAATTAACTTTGACTGGAATGAAAATTAGAAGAATCTTAGTATCTATTCAACTGAACCAGAAAAAAGTCTTGTAATATCTTCAACTGGAATAGAAATAAGAGAGATCTTAGTGTCGATCTGACTGAACCAGAGAAAGGTCTTTAATTAACTTTGACTGGAATGGAAATCAGAAGAATCTTAGCGTCGATTCAACTGAACCAGACAAAAGTCTTGGAACATCTTCAACTGGAATAGAAATCAGAGAGATCTTAGTGTCGATCTGACTGAACCAGAGAAGGTCTTTAATTAACTTCCACTGGAATGGAAATCAGAAGAATCTTAACATCGATTCAATTGAACTATACAAAAGTCTTGGGATATCTTTAACTAAAATAGAAATCAGAGAGATCTCAGTGTTGATCTGACTGAACCAGAGAAAGGTATTTAATTAACTTTGACTGGAATGGAAATCAGAAGAATCTTAGTGTCGATTCAACTGAACCAGAGAAAAGTCTTGGGATATATTCAACTGGAATATAAATCAGAGAGATCTTAGTGTCGATCTAACTGAACCAACGAAGGTCTTTAATTAACTTTGACTGGAATGGAAATCAGAAGAATCTTAGCATTGATTCAACTAAACCAGACAAAAGTCTCGAGATATCTTCAACTGGAATATAAATCAGAGAGATCTTAGTGTCGATCCAACTGAACCAGCGAAGGTATTTAATTAACTTTGACTGGAATGGAAATCTGAAGAATCTTAAAACCGATTCAACTGAACCAGACAAAAGTCTTGGAATATCTTCAACTGGAATAGAAATCAGAGAGATCTTAGTATTGCTCCAACTGAATCAGCGAAGGTATTTAATTAACTTTGACTGGAATGGAAATCAGAAGAATCTTAGGATCTATTCAACTGAACCAGACAAAAGTCTGGAATATCTTCAACTAGAATAGAAATTAGAGAGATCTTAGTATCGATCCAACTGAACCAGTGAAGGTATTTGCGAGGACATCTTCTTGAGGAAAATGCTGTAATAGCCCTTTAGTAGACATAGCTTTAAGAAGACTACCCAGTCACATAAGTAGTCAACGGTGTTTATTGATTTGATCTTTTCCCTGAAAAAGGTAAAGAGTTAGTCATATGCAATATCATGATGTATGAAACGCATTGTGGTAATGTTCTCAAAATAAATGCGATTATGCTGTATGCGATGTGTATGCGCATGCCATGATGTATGAACATGCGATGATATTGCGATATTTCTAAATCTGGGAAAATAAATCCCTAACTACTGCTAGAGAGTATAAGGAGGCTGAATCCTTCATTCTGCTGGGGATGATGAATGGATATGATTTGTCGGGTATTTCCTCTTTCTGTTTAAGGATGTTCTATCGGGGATTGACTCTGCTTGAGAATAACTCCGTGGAGGGAGGACACTTTGTTGGAATATTATACCAATGTAGAGAAATAAACTCTGTTGGGGCCTAAACTTCCGCAGTTAGAGAAATAAACTCTACCCGGGAGGAGGTTTTATGAACTGTTTGAAATTATAAAACTCGGCTGGGGAGTACAGACTTCAGCTCTCTGAAGGAACTTTGCTGGAGGAGGTAATTCCTGCTTGGGGAAGGAGAGATCAAAACTTTGGTTGTTTCTACTCTATGGGGAACATAGACGTCACTGGGGCGTATGCTGAGTACGTAGCGGTGACTTCACATCAGGATGTTTCTGCCCCTGTACCATGCTGGACGAAGTAACTATCGGAACTACAAATTATTTTTTAGACATTGCCCTGTTTCTTAAAGTCATTAGTAATTGCCTTTCTGTTTCTTATGCAAGTATTTGTAAACAGTAATCATATTCAAATGCATATGTCAGAAATAATCATTGGACATTTTTGAAAAACAAAACAGAAAAAAGAAAAGCAAACAGTTTTGTACTTTCAAAGAAATGATTTTCATTGATTTCTGAAGTTTGCCTATAACTGGCATTTTGTACAAAGAGGCTGACATTCTAGTAGGAGAACACCGCCATAAGAAGTAAAAACTACACAAAATAGTGTATAAAGAGAAAGAAGATATGTGTAATAATCCCATTGAGTTTGAAATCTTCTATTGCCCCTATGTCTTCGAGCGTCTCATCACTTTGCTACGTGTCCGAAGCTGACTGGATTGATCAGTACCGTTTGAGTCTTGGTAGTTGATACTGAAGTCTGGTCGCAAGGTGATCTAATGGGACATAGTGATATGCTTCAAATCCCTAACTTTTTCCTGGACCGCCCTTTCGGGTTTTTGGTCCACTGGGATACCCTTTTTTGCCCAAGCCGCCTTTTCAGGTTTTCGACTTGCCGGGTGTACAATTTTTTTTTGTATTTATCCCTAATTTTTGTCCGAACCCTTTTGGTTCACCGGGATGCCCTTATTTTTGCCTAGGCCAGTCAACCTAGCGGGTCTTTATTCATGCATAATATCTTTTCACTATGTCCGCATTAACTGGGTGAGGAAGGTCGTCACCATCCATGGTGGTCAGAATCATGGCTCTACCAGAAAATACGCTTTTGATCCCAAATGTCCCTTCGTACGTGGGAGTCCATTTTCCCCTGGGATTACCTTGTGGTAGTATGATGCGCTTGATTACTAGATCACCGACTTGATATACCTGACGTCTGACCTTTTTGTTGAAGGCCTTAATCATCCGTTTTTGATACATTTAACCATGACAGACAGCAGTAAGCCTTTTCTCATCAATCAGATTCAATTGATTAAGTCGAGTCTGGATCCAATCATCCTCATTTAAACCCGCATCCTTCATGATCCTTAAAGAAGGCATCTGGACCTCAATAGGCAGGACAACCTCCATACCATATACCAGAGAATAAGGTGTTGCCCCTGTTGGCGTACGTGCTGAGGTGCAGTAACCATGAAGAGAAAATGGTAACATCTCATGCCAGTCCTTGTATGTCACCGTCATCTTCTGTATAATTTTCTTAATATTCTTATTTGCAGCTTCAACAACGCCATTCATCTTTGGCCGGTAAGGGGAAGAATTATGATGCTGGATCTTAAATTGTTTATAGAGTTCAGTGATCATTATATTGTTGAGATTTGTACCATTGTCTGTAATGATTCTCTCTGGTACGCCATACCGATAAACCAGGTTATGTTTGATGAACTGCGCCACAACATTCTTAGTAACGGTAGCAAAAGAAGCAGCCTCAACCCACTTCGTGAAGTAATCAATGGCCACTAGTATGAAGTGATGCCCATTGGAAGCGGTAGGTATAATCTCTCCTATCATGTCAATGGCCCACATTGCAAAGGGCCAGGGAGACATCAAGACATTCAAGGTAATTGGAGGTATATGTACTTTATCATCATATATCTGGCATTTGTGACAAGTTTGGGAATGCTGATAACAGTCTGCTTCCATAGTGGACCAATAATATCCTGCTCGTAGGATCTTTTTATCTATGGTGTGTCCACTAGAGTGGGTGCCAAAGGTACCTTCGTGTAAATCTGTCATAATCCTCTCTGCTTCGCGCTTGTCTATGCACCGAAGTAAAGTAGAGTCATGGTTGCACTTGTAGAGGATTCCATTACTGAGGAAGAACTTTGCGGCAAACCTTCTCAGAAACTTCTTATCATTGACAGACGCCCCTCGAGATATTCTTGAGCCTCGAGATACCTCTTTACTTCATGAAACCAAGGTTTGTCTGTTGCTTCTTCAGTGTCAATCTCATAGCAGTATGTTGGTTCATGCAACCTCTCAATGGTGATCTGAGGAGCCTCGTTGTCCCACTTGACCTTGAACATAGATAACATAGTATCTAGCGCGCCTGCTAACTGGTTCTCTTCTCGTGGAAAATGTTCAAAGGTGACCTCTTCAAATTGTGGGAGCAGTGTCAGCACATGTTCTTTGTAAGGGATGAGATTCAGGTGCTTTGTGTTCCACTCTCCTTTGATTTGACTTATTACCAAGGATGAATCCCCAAAAATGCTCAAGAACTTGATCCTCAGGTCGATAGTAGCTTTGAGACCCATGATACATGCTTCATATTTTGCCATATTGTTGGTACAGTTGAAACATAATCTGGCGGTGAAAGGAGTATGACAGGCCTCGGGGGATATGATTACAGCACCGATGCCGTTGCCAAGCGCATTGGAAGCTCCGTCAAAAACCATAGTCCATCAGGATCCTTCCTTAGGTCCTTCATTCGGCCAGGTTCCTCACAATCAGTTACTAGCATAATATTCTCGTCGTGGAACTCAAAGTTCATGGATTCGTAGTCATCCACATCCTGATGAGCCAAATGATCAGCTAGTACACTTCCCTTGATTGCTTTCTGGGTCGTGTATTGGATATCATATTTGGTCAGGATCATTTGCCATCTTGCTATTCTTCTAGAGAGAGCGGGCTTCTTGAAGATGTACTTGATCGGATCCATCTTAGATATCAACAAAGTATTGTGAGTCAACATATACTGTCTCAGTCGGTGAGCAGCCCATGCCAAAGTGCAGCAAGTTTTCTTGAGCAGTGAGTATCTTGTTTCATAGTCGGTAAATTTTTTGCTAAGGTAGTATATTGCATGCTCTTTTCAACCATACTCGTCATGCTGCCCCATCACACACCCCATCGAATTATCTAACACTGTCAAGTACATTATCAAGGGTCTTCCTTCAATCAGAGGCATCCGAATGGGAGGCTCTTGAAGGTATTCCTTGATTCTTTCGAAGGCGGCCTGGAATTCGTCATTCCATTTTACCACTTGATATTTCTTTAAGAGTTTGAAGATTGGCTCACAAGTAGCAGTTAAATGGGAGATGAATCTGGCAATGTAATTTAGGCATCCCAAGAAACCTCTAACCTACTTCTCAATGCGAGGAGCCGACATCTCTTGTATAGCCTTCACCTTTGCAGGGTCTACTTGAATACCCTTGTCACTGACAATGAAACCTAGGAGTTTACCAGACCTTACCCCGAAGATGCACTTGTTTGAATTTAACCTCAGCTTGTACGTCTTCAACCTATCGAACAGATTTTGTAGATGATCAAGGTGATCTTCCTCAGTTTGAGACCTGGCTATCATGTCATCAACATAGACCTCTATCTCATGGTGAATCATGTCATGAAACAAAGCTACCATGGCTTGCTGATAGTTTGCCCCGACGTTCTTCAACCCAAACAACATTACTTTGTACCAGAAAGTGCCCCATTGTGTAACGAAGATTGTCTTCTCCATGTCTCCGGGTGCCATCTTGATCTGATTATAACCAGAGAACCTGTCCATGAAGGAAAAGATCTTGTGATGCGCGATGTTGTCAACCAGAACGTCAATGTGGGGAAGCGGAAAGTCATCCTTGAGGCTTGTCCTGTTCAAATCTAGGTAGTCCACACACATCCGTACCTTTCCGTCTTTTTTAGGCACCGGAACTACGTTAGCAACCCATTGAGGATAAGAGGTGACAGCTAGGAACCCAGCATTGAACTGTTTCATAACTCCTACTTTAATCTTCTCTAACATTTCAGGGCACATACGACAGACCTTCTACTTTACCAAAGGGAAATCTTCTTTAGTTGGCAGATGGTGAACCACAATATCCGTGTCCAGTCCTGGCATGTCCTCTTATGACCAGGCGAAGATCTCGACATAATCATGCAACATTTGTATCAACCACTGTTTGACACCAAGCTCCAGATTTACACCTATCTTGACTTCTTTCCTGTCCTCCTCTGTGCCCAATTTTATTGTCTCAACTGGCTCTTCATGAGGCTGTATAGCCCTTTCTTCCTGCTGTAACATCCTAACAAGTTCTCTGGGTACCTCATAATCTTCCTCACCTTCGTCCTCGGCTTGGTTGATCGGATTTTCAAAGTCATAACCGGAAATAGTAGAACTGTTATCAATGGGATCCAGAGTGGATATGGATATGCAGTTTGATACATGAGTGTGTGTAAGAGTATAGTTGTATTGACAAAGTAAAAAGCAGAAAATAAAAACAGAGAGTCCAAAATTTGTATGCATAAACGTCCAATGCTTTATTAATTCCATATGAAATTGGAACATGATAACCCTCACAAATAAACCATTGTGCCCCGGGTAAGACACATGGCCACAATGTTTATTACATATCCAAAAACAATAAAGACAATTACTTCTGAATAAAAGTAATTGGTACAAAGTCTTTTTCCATCCAGTTACTGGGTCCACCGTTGGTAGTAGGGAAGATCCAGCTATCCACATTATAATCACCATCACTGTCTTCTAGAGCGTTGACCCCATGATTGCTGATGCGTAGGGGAGGTCTTCTAGCACGAGCGCGTTGAACAGCCCTTTGAGCCCCTGAAGAGAAACCCAAACCAAACTTATCATATTTGTACGAAATATCAGGGAGCTGGCCCCAAATGGTAGACCCACCTTCTTCAATAACTGCTTTTGCATCCTTGAGAGAAGCCATCTTCAAGGGAGGTCTGGTGATCTTGGGTGGATTGGTGACAATTTCAGTTGCGGCCATAATCTGAGGCACCTCTTCAAAGTTCTGACACGGAGTCTCGCTGAACTCGCCATCCATTTCCATATATCGGAAGGAATTCAAATGGCTTACCATGTACTCTTCTTCACCGTGTACCGTAATAATTCTTCCTTTCACCGGATACTTCATCATATGATACAGAGTGGACGTGGCAACTCCTTCGCTATGGATCCAAGGGCGACCCAACAAACAAGAATACGATGGTCTGATATCCATCATGTAGAAGGTGGAGTCAACAGTCTGAGAACCAACTTTGACGGGGATGTCCACCTCCCCGTGCACCATTCTTTTCGAACCGTCGAAAGCCATCACTACTATGTTGCTGGGCTTCAAGGTCAAACCTTCATAGTCTAGTCTATCCAGAGCCTTCTTAGGTAGCACATTCAATGACGAACCAGTATCTACTAAAACATGGGCCAAAGTAGTCCCCCTGCACTCGCAGAAACATACAGCGCATCATTGTGTTTCCTCCCTCTGGGTGTTAGATCAGCATCAGAAAAACCTAAAATGTTATCAGCCGTCAAACTGGCCACACAATATTCAAATTGGTCAGCGGATGTTTCTTGTGGAAAATGGGCGGTCTTAAGGAACTTCACCAAAGCCTTTGCATGAGCTTCAGAGCACACCAGTAAGGCTAGCATAGAAATCTTTGAAGGGGTCTGCCCCAGCTGTTCGACAATATTGTAGTCGCTCTTCTTTATTATCTTTAAAATTTCTTCCATTTCTTTCTTAGAAGCCTCTGGGATAGATACTGAATTCGCCTTCGTCTGGACAGGCTCAATCAATATGTCTTTGCCCTGAGTTTCATCCGACTCGGTGTTAGGGGCATCAACAGGGGTAATCACAGGAATTACAGTAGTAGCATCAACAGGGACAAAAGTAGGAATGATCACATGACTAGTAACAACTCTTGGAGGAGAAATCTCAGGGGAGAATACTCTTCCACTTCTTGTTATTTTGCTGGTTCCAACAATGTTGCCAATGTCAGGATCAGCATTTTCATAAACCTGGTCTTCATAGCCAGCATGTCTTGCTTGACACCGTGGTAGTAGACGTCATCCCCATAGTTCCAGGGAATAACTTTGTCTGAGGAGTATGGGATTGGACCTAGCATAATTATTATCAGTGGAGCCACCTTTGGAGCATATGTAATCCTGACGGGTCTTTTGGTGGAGACTCTGGGAGGATTGGCGGAAATGGTTATGATTGAAACGTCCTTGCAAGAAACAGTCGGGACGAGAGTCTTCTAAAAAAAAAATCTCTCTATCACCCATCAGGCGTTGAATACCTTCCTTCAACAAATGACACCCAGTCAGTAGATATAAACATGAGTGGCAACCTTCTCCATAACCCAGAAATAAACCGGCTTTCAACAAGTTCCACTTAACGGTCATAAGAGGAGTAACAAGTTCCTCAACAGAAGTAACAAATGCATCATCTTCAATAGCATTAACACCATGGTCGTGCTTGGGCATCGGAGAAGTGATAACATTGGGAATCTCGGGGGCGTCAAATTCAATTTCCTTCGCCTCGAGAAGGTCTTGAACCTTGTTTTTCAAAGCCCATCAGTCATTTGTATCATGACCTGGACTTTCTGAATGATAAGCACAACGAGCATTTGGATTGTAGCGGGGAGAGGCAGTGTTGGGATTCTTCGGAGCTTCCCGCAAAGTTACCAAATTAGACTTCAGTAGATGAGGCAAGAATTAAGACATAGTCATATTTATCTAGGTAAATTGTCTTATTGGCCTTTCTACTCTAGGCTGATTATTCCTTTGTTGAGTAGGTGCGGGTTTGGAGATCATAACAGCCCCTACCGCTGGACGGTGTTCAGTTCTGTCCTGATTCCTTTGATTGTACACAACATTAACCTCTTTCTTTCCAACAAATGGCTTCCTTACTGCACTGTAGGATGCATCCTTTTGGATCTTACCACTCCTAATTCCAGCTTCCACTCTTTCTCCTGTCAGGATCAATTCAGTAAAGCCCACTGAAGAGCTTCCAATTAGATGATTGAAAAACGGACCAGCTAGGGTACCCAAAAACATATCCACTAGCTCCCTATCAGGCAGGGGAGGTCGGACTCTTCCTGCTAAGTCCCTCCACTTTTGAGCGTAGTCTTTAAAGCCCTCACTCAAGCCCATAGACATACTTTGGAGTTGTGTACAGGTGGGAGCAAGGTATGTGTTATACTGATACTACTTGTAGAAAGTAGCATCCAGGTTTTCCAATTGCAAATGTTGGTCCTTTCCAGTGGTAGAACCACTCTAATTAAGTTCCGGATAGACTCTCTTGAAAGAAGTGGACCCATAAGTCCTTGTCAGCAGTGTGAGGCTGAATCTTCCTCACATATGATCGGAGATGCATCTTGGGACATGAAACCCTATCATATTTGGCGAATACCGTCACCTTAAACTTTTGCGGGATGACAACCCCAAAAACTAGACCCAACTCTTCAAAATCTAGCCTAGGAACCTTTTGGATTTCCATTGCACTCAGACGTTCTTCCAGCTGTTTTTATTTTTCATCGGCGGAGGATACTATTCTTCATTGTAATCAGTCTCATTATCATATTCCCTTGGGCTGGGGTCTTCCTCTCTTGGCTCCCCTTCTTAGTTATCTCCTTCTTTTGATGAAGATGTCAGCTCAACCACTTGCCTTAGCGATCCTTTGAACCTCCTTCCCAAGTTTACCACACCAGCTGTCTTCCTTGGCTTCTTAGTCTTTTCTTTAACAATCAGGGCTTTCAGTTCCTCTTGCGCCTTGGCCAAAGCCATGATCATCTATTGAAACTATGCATTCTGAGTCTGTAGATACTTCACTGTTTATTCTAGAGCCATTGCTGAAATAAACAGCGAAGAGGATGAGAAACCTGCTTTGAAACCTATTTATGCAATGATATGTATGATATATGTATGCAATGTTTTCAAGGATTTCTAAGACTCAAATTTGCTTAAACAGAAAGAGAACAAACGTTAATTGTATTAAGGAGTTTTATTGATCAAAATAATTCCTCTTGGGCTCACAAAGGGAACAAAGCAAAAATAAAATTCTCCAAGTAAAGGAAAATTCAAGCTTCCCACAGGCACATCCTCTTTGGTGCAATGTAAGCGTTTATACTCTTCTCCTCGTGAAGTAACCTGGTGATCTCTAAAACCTTCTTCTTGCTGACATATAATTGGGTTTCAAAAGTATCCCGTTCTTCTTTGAGTTGGATCCAGGACTTCAGTAGCTCCTCAAGATCAGTTGGCATGTCAGGATGGAGAACAATATAAGGAGTGTCTCCCTCGGCAATTGGCTCCATAATCACAGTTAAGATGGCGGGGTAAGGCATCATAAGACATTGAGCACGCGCTCGCACCCATTTAAGGTAAGGCTCAAGAGGGATGGAATTCTTGTGCCCCAGTGTCCTGCTATCAACTCTATTTATCATGCCCCAAGCTCGAATGAACCTCTTGCGATAACCCTGAACATCATTCTCATAGTCAAATGTGATTCCTTGGATGAGTGTATCGTGAGGACCATCCCTTCTAGCATAACCAAACTGTCGCAATGCCAAACAAGGATTATAAGTGATTCCTACCCTAATGCCTAAGAGAGGGACATTAGGGAATTCCCCACAGCGATCAATAATGGTAACATTCTCCAAGGATCGCAGACACCAATGAATATCTGAATGTGTAAGGGACATCAGCCTATGAGACCATCTCATACCCTGCTCATTCTTCAAAATAGACCGAGGTAGGTGAGAAATAAACAGCCTAGCCAATAGAGGAGTGCAACACAGAAGGGTTCCTCTTCTCTTTAGAGTGCGAGTATGCAAAGAGTGTAGAATATCCCCAAGTAATGTAGGCACCGGATTATGAGACAGAAAAACCTTAATTGTATTCACATCTATGAGTTGGTCTGCGTTAGGGAATAGTACCATCCCATAGATGAGAAGGGCCAACACTTCTTCAAAAGCTTGTAAATCCAAGTTATCTAAAAAATTACGAGCTTTCTTGAATAAAAACTTAGCTGGAAATCCTCGGACACCTCCTCTGGTTTCCCAATTTGCCACTACATCAGACCATTGTAAAGACAAAGCTTGATCAATCTCTTTAGGATTTGGGTCTCTTTCTGTACCATTAAACGGTAGCTGATTAAGGATAGGTACCCCTAATAACTGAGAAAATTCCTCTATAGTAGGCACTAACTGGTAATCGGGAAAAGTGAAGCAGTGATGTAACTGTTCAAAGAACTGAAAGAGCGCATTTAACATTTCTTAATTAGGGTATGAAGTGACTAAGTTGAGAAGTCGGCCATGTTTTTCAGTGAAGGGAGAGCTTTCAGGAATCCTTGATTCTAATTCCTTGAGTTGAGGATGTACTTTCACAAGGTTGACTTGGATAGTGTTCCTGCGAGCGGAGGTCATGTCCTATAAAACAAGACAAAGATAAGCCCTAGAAAATCTTTGAAATGGTTAGTATGATATGCCATGTTATGATGTCATGATTATGCTAAGAAATCACATATATAGCAAGCACAAGAAAATCACACCAAAACCTTAGGTTTAAGGCTTACATGGGTTTTAAGGTAATACCCTCTTGAAGTTTGGATTGGTTCAACCTGTCCTATAAATAGTAACCGGGTTCTAATGGATCTCAATATCACTGATCTTTCCCACAAGTTTTTTTCGATAGGCGACTGATTTGTAACCAAACAAAACTCGGGAGTCAAACCTCAATGAGTATAGCATCGAGTATCTGCCGACTTTGGAATACACCAAAGACGCCATCTCACTATGTCCTAATGGCCAAGTTGTTCATTTAAATATTCTAAGGTCAGTTGACGCTTCATGACACCATGCAGAGGCCCTGTATTCTCCTTGATTAACTCAAGGGCTACCTGTACCAACCAAAGTGTCGCATCAACGTAGCCATCGCTTCAACTATGTTGGTATACCCCACACAATTTCCACGATCTATTGCTACTTACCTAAAAGGTTAACCCAGATCCGGGTGTAGGATCTATAGTAACCCAAACAGTATCCTTAAAAGTAAAGCAAACAAACAGACAAAGAAGCAAAAATGATCTAGACCCTAAGGTAAACCCCACTTTATTATATTCCTCAGCAGAGTCGTCAGTTCTGTGATACGGTGACAAAACTGACTGTTAATATTGGTTTGTATTTTTTGTTTGCAAATGTCGCGGTAAGCAAGAGTCACCACCGACTTTTCTTTTATCCAACAAAGGAAAGAGTGAAAAGAACAGAAAAAGACCTTTTTCGATATTTTCTGAGTAAGGGGGTAGATTATGGAAAGGGAAGGTGTTATCACCCTTTCCATCCGTGGTTTTCCATGGGCTCTTAGGTACTTGCTAATTTTTGAAAACTGTTTGTGTTTGTGTGTTTTGAAAGCTTTTGTTTGCTTTATGGTAACTCTTGTATCAGTCCTCAAGAGTATGATAAAGCGTTTTTGAAAAGATTTTTTGAAAGTGTGTAAGTGTGAAAATTCCAGGTTTGAGCAAGTACCTAATAGTTATCTACCTACTAGAAAAAGGACGTTCTTTTCCTTCTACCCTTTAGATAGTGCTATCCTACTATTATTGAGTAGGTATCCCTATCGTTAGATGTTGAGGGACTATCAAAAGGGACGTTATGGTCACTGAAGACAACAAGTAAGGATACCTTAGCATTTCGAAGGGAATGTCATCATGTAGGCAACGTCGAGGGACAAGATCATTTCTCGTAGGCAACTCGAGGGACAGTAAGGGACTATGATCTTTTATGATGACTTTTAAACTGAGGGTCTTTGCTAAGATATCCATACGTTCGAGAGACATGACCATTGTTTTCCAAGGCAACCAAGTGAGGAATACCCTAAGGGTGCAAGTGTGAAATAATGCCTTTTTTCAGATATTTGTCTTGAAATTAGTGATCTAATGGTTAATTTATTAATCTTATCATGCAAGCCTAAGTTACTAACAATTATATACAAGCATATAAGAATATAAAGGGAGAGAAATAAAAGCTCCTACACTATTACAGGACTTTGGTGTAGATACATAAGTAATAGACTGAAAAGTAAAATGTGAAAATAAAAATCCTAATTTAGCTATTACAAACCGGGCGCAGTTACATAAATGATAAAAAATAATCGTATATAAAAAAAAGTAATGACGCGCAATAATTAAAACGAGAAAAAGTTCTAAACCCTAAAAAACCTAATTGATCATAAAAATTATTTTTTTTTTGCATTTTATGGAAAATATTAGAATTTTAACCTAATTTCCAAATGATTTTAAATTGGGGAAAACAAATTAAAGTTGATTAAATTAATTTATTAAGAAAAAATAAGTCCTAATTTTTTGTGATGATTTTCTGATTTTCTGATTGAAAAAAGAATGAATAAACAAAATAATATAAAACTAAATAAAAAAAAAATTAAATTGAGAAACGGGACTGAAAGGGGGGTGTGAAACCCAGACTGGGGGGGGGGGGGGATGTTGTTGAATTGCACTATGGGCCCAGATCTATTGGCCCACACTCATGCTGGATCCAGTGTTATTGTGGTAGGGAGGTCCACCATAGGGAAACGCTTATGGGCGTCAGATCTGGTACTGGATGGATCCAAAGGTGATGAGAATGTGACACATGGTGTGCGCGTTTGGAGTAGAACCACTAAATCTGCAAGAAATATTCAGAAAAATAATATGTAGGAGGCAAGGGTCGAACCCCTGACCTCCCAGACGTACAAAGCCTTAAGCCCTTCACTCTTGCCATATGCGCGGCTTGGTCATTCATACATATAATAACAAAATAATATTATAAGGGAAATCAAGGCCACGGTTGAGTCATCAAACACACGCCAGTAAGTGGGCCCCCTGTAATTTAAATGGACCAATGGTTTCTTCCCTTTTATCCATGCAAGCGTGAATACCGGTCAAGCCACCGGGGGTGGTGGCTCTGGTCATCCCTTCCGGTTGGCCCAAAAATCAAACCTGTGAAATCTTATGAAAATGTACATGAAAAGAATCCTACTAGCTTAATTGGACCCTTGCGAACATGATGGCATGGTTGGTTTGCTCTGAAGAGGCCTGTATCGTGAGATACAAAGCTTGGCTGATGCTTTTCCCTAACAATGACAAACCTTAATCCATGCGTTAAATCTCTCATGTAATGGTTTTAGACAGTCACAAATGTTATCATGAACACGCGTATGTACAAATAAATCATTTATATTGTAAGATGAAAAAGTTTGAATTCACAAAAATATACCAATCTGATGATGCTTAGAAGAGAGCTTCTTGGCACGTTTTGGCTTGAATAATGGTTCAAATAAGCTTATGGGAACCTCAGAAGGAAGAATAACTCCTTGGTTTGGACCAACAAAGGCTGGACTTGAAGCTTTCAACTTTTACGATTCTTGTGATTTTTTGCACTTTTGTATGGCTCTCTTTGTGGCTGCTGCGCTCTCTCTCTCTTGACCTAGGGTTATTGTGTTTATGTAGTGAATCAGAATAGGGTTACAAATGGAGCAAAATATCCATGCTTTGATGAAAAATATTTTCTTTCCAAATATTTTATTTTTGGCCTTTTTAGAATAAATCTAATCTTGCCTTTCATTCATGATTTCTCTTTTATTTGCCAGCATGTTTTGTCCCTCATTTGGATAGAAAAAGATTCACCATCATATCTTTTATTATTTTGATTATTTACTTTATTTAATTTTGAATTTTAATGGAAAAAATAACAAAATAAATGGTAT
The DNA here is from genome assembly GCA_948472305.1 of Vicia faba. Lineage (NCBI taxonomy): Eukaryota > Viridiplantae > Streptophyta > Magnoliopsida > Fabales > Fabaceae > Vicia > Vicia faba. The sequence continues at coordinate 1,182,302,615 of OX451737.1, forward strand.
AAATAATTAAATAATGTATGACTGAGCTCAAGGGTTGTGGGCCATGTCAAGTACAAGTTTTAATCATGAAAACATGGGCTCATTTGAAAAAAATTCAAGTTAGGTCAATGTTGGCTTCATGCACTTTTCTAAAAATGGGTCAACTTTAGCAAGGCATATCATTCTCAATTTTAACCCTAAAGGGTTTTCTTGGACTTTTTAGAGAGATTAGTATGTCCTCTAAACAACCTTTTTGGTTTCATCTCAATTGGATCTTCCATTTTCATGTAAGGAGCTTTGACCCAAAAGGTGTTTTTGTTGACTTTTTGAAAGGAGCTATAATGTATGAGCTTGTATCTTTTGATTAAGGAATTTCTTGAACTTGAGGGTTGAAGAGAAGTTGTAGGTAATTGGATTCTATTCAAAATGATCCCTTTGTGGAAAAATTTCTGATAAAGTATGAGGAAGTTATGCTTGTTCAAAGTTTGGTTGACTTTTCCTATAGAAACCCTAATTTGCCATTTTTGACTTTTGATGAGTTAGGAGCATTTCTTGAGTAATCATGATCAACCCTTGATCAAATGATTGATAATACTTCAAAATATTGATATTGACCAAAAATCTTGAAGTTTGACTGTATTTGGGCCACAGTTGACTTTTGTCCTAGTACAGTTGATTTCTAGGCATTTGAGCAGTTGACTGGGCAAACTTGTTGTTCAAGGCATGAAATTTGGCATGGATGATCTTTAGGAAATATTAGGACAATGGAGAACATTTGGGATCCTTGGAACTCACATATCTTTCTTAAATTGAAACCCTAGTTGAGGCTCATTGCCTTAGAAGGAGATTTTGCCTAGTCAATTCTTAGTCATCCTAGGGCAAGTCGGGGTCCTCTAGAGGCATGTCTTGAGTGAAAATGGGAGAGAAAATTTTGGGGTACAACACATACCAAAGTTTAGAATAGTAGAACAATAAGATCGATAAGAAACTCGCTTAGCATTTCCCATGCTCAACAAAGGTATGATTCTCATCAGTAGTTTTTTTAAGTGTTTTTGAAGTTTGCAAGAAAAAGAAGTTTTTTGTTTTAATGCAAGGATGCAAAAGAAAGAAAAACATCTAAGGAAACTAACCTAGATCTATCCCTAATGTTATCATACAATGGTGGTCCTATGGTTGAGTTTAAAAAGAAATTCGAACCACGATCTTCATATATGGTTTGCAACCAAAAATCCATTTTAGTCAATTTTTATCAAATGATCAAAATTAACCTAAAGTACTAAAGGAATATGGTGAACACGCAAAACATTATCCACGATTCATACCAAGACAATACCAAAAATTGCAAGTAAATGCACGAAAAAACAAAAAAATGAATAAGACTAATGATGAAAATTACCTTAAAAAAATTAGTAAAATAAATTCCTATTTAAATCCCAAATTCTACTATATATTTTTTACTATCATCTTTTGACTATTTTATTCATGTATTTTGTTACTAAAAAAGAAGAATTAAAACTAAAGTAGAAGTCATAAAAAGAAAACTAAAGAATTGGGGGTAGCCATCCAAATTCCAGGGTATCATTTCATAATCAGGCACCAATGCCCAGCTAATAAAGCCCCATAGATCTTTTTGTTCTGAGACCAAAAAAAAACTTTAACATGCTAAAATAAAATAAAAAGTACACGGGCTTAATGTTCAACAGTCTATTATTGGATCTAGGATTTGGGAGGAAAATCCAGGCCCAATGAATGAGGAGTCTCATGGGACTCGATCTACTTTCATCTTCCTCTCTCACACCCTAATTTCAAACACCGCCTGTAATCGCCTCCTGTGGCGCTCCTCCAAAAAAATGACAAAGCCAAATCACTCATGTACTCCTCTCCTTTGCCTGAACCTAGACCCTAACCGCACTCTCTCTTACATATAAACCAGGCCTTTGATTCATCACAACAATCCAAAACCCTAGAAAAAAATTAATTGAAGGCATGCTGGATTTGAAGCAACAATAGTAGGGTAACGTTTCAGCATGCGTCAGGCTTCTCAATGGCATCAAGAAGTAACAAAATGATAAATAAATGGAGGAGATCAAAGCTCACCCGCCAGAGACACTCTGACGGTGTTTTAGATGCGGTGAAGGCGATGAGAAACCCAGAGGACAATCTTCAAAGCGCAGGTAAACGTACTACACTCAATTCCTTGCTTTTTGATTCTTTCTCCATCTTCTTCTTCCGATTCGGTTTTCTTCTGCTACTACTTTCTCTCGATCTTCCATTTTCCGGATAAGAGCGATTAACCGTAGTACTGTGAAATCAGTATTGCATAGAATGCTCCATGATTGTGGTAAGAGGTGTTGATATGCAGTAAGAGTTGACGGAGGAGCTGCAAAGGTTGAAAGAGAATTGAGGGACGAAAGTTGTAGGATAAAGGAAGAAGGTAGTAGGATGAATTGAGAAAGAAGATGAAAGTAGAGTGGAAGTGAAATCGAGAGTCCTCTCTTTCTGAACCCGATGGAGGATATTATATAGGGATGAAGAAGAAGTTAGTTACAACTGAAAGTCCCTAGGCCACAGGATCAAAGGGAATTGGTTAGCAGATGAAAGGTGAAGATTGAAGGTGGAAGTTAGTTAGAACTGAATTCTGTTTTTTTTCCGGTTATGATTAGTTTCTGTTAAGAGCTAATTGTAGCTAGTTTTGAAACTAAGTTAGTTAGAGGGATGCAGACAATTATAGGTTGTTAGGAAATTGAAACTTCCACTTTCTGTTAGTAACTTTTGATAGTTGAGATTCTGTTAAAGGTTGGTTAGCAATTCTGTTAAAGGTTAGGGGTTAGAGAGAATTAACAAGGACCTGTCAGTTATGGTTTAGTTTAGTTTTTATATTATAGGATTATATGGTTCTCTTAGAAATTTAGTTAGGGAGCTCTATCATCCCCGTTAGTTGTTAGAATAGTTAGTTAGGAATTGGTTGGAGTTAGTTATGTATGGAAGTTAAGAGTTAGTAAATGTTGTTAGTTTAGTTAATTGGTTCTGTTATGGGGATTAGGGCCAGTTGGTAGTCAGGAGATTAGTCTGAGAAATTGGTTAGAAGTTAAATGGTTCTAAAACTCTGTTATTTTCTATTTATGATGAACTAGATTAGTATTTCACAGTTGTCATACCCTAAATTTGCCCGCCCTTTATTTCAATAGTAAAAAATATTTTAATTATTGATTTTAAAATATCATTTTATTTTTATAAAATATTCACTTCCAAACCTGTTTAAAAATATAATGATTTATTTCAGATCATTTATATTTTTGAATAAATAAATATTCCCATACATTTCATATACTTTCAATTGAGTTTATTTACAAATGAATAATATAGCACAATTGGTAAAGGATAAAGCTTACAAATATAAGGTCACGGGTTTGAATCTCTTGTGCCGCACTTTTAACTTTTTTTTATTTTTTTCTATTTTTTGTCACTAATTTTCTTTCCTTTTAAATTGGTGTTTCTTATTGGCCATTTGATGTCAATTTGTGTCACACTTTATTTTTGATTGGTCAAATTTGTCTTATTTCCAATTTGGATGGTTTTTTTCATCTATAAATAGGACATGTTTTTCACACTTCTAGATCATCCACAATTTTGTAACATCACTCATACTCACAATTCCACACTCTTTCTTTTCAAATTTTCTTTTCAAAAAACCTTTGGTGTTACGAATTTTTTTAGTGTTATTGTGTTATTTTGGCTGATGATTGTATATGAGGCTCCTTTTTATTTTAATTTGTTTACACCAAACGATGAACATGATGGTGGTTCCTTTTAAATTTATTGGTTGTTTCTACCATATGAATATATTGTTTGATAATTGTTTGTTTAATTATATTTTATACTAACCTTTTGTAGAGGCCAATTTTTACACATCAATCTCTCATTCACGGTGAAATTTACATTACTACACATTAGAGCAAAAAATCGCATTAAATCAATTTATGTTTAGTGATTATGTTCTTATTAATACTACCTTTATATACAAATCTTTTTTTATATACTAATACTCTTATGTAATTACTAATTTTTCTTACATTATCAAACCCAAAATCATAGTACACCATCATCATCATTTCAAGATCATGTGAATAACATCTTGCTTCATATATCCTCATCTTCATTCAACAATATTAATCACCATCCTTAGAAATACATAAATATGTTTGATTTTACTGTAAATAAACTAAACCTTACACCATAGTCAAATTCTCTACCATCGTTCTCATTAACAAAATCTTCTCTTTACAAAACAAAATCCTATAACCTCTAATATCACCTTCACACACCATGCTTCACAACACCAAAACATGCTTCTCACTAATAGCACAACATTGACACAGACACACACAAATAATACTAAATTCAAAATTGTGTAAAAACAAAGATGAAGAGAAAACCAGAGAAAATATGGAAGAAGATCCGCGACAAATCTTATCGACACCGGACCATCAACCTCCTCCCTCCACCAGTCTGCATCGTCGTCCCCATTCTGAAACTGTCGCACCTCCTTGGCCTTGCTAGATCCTCTGCCAATAAATTTTCCTTCATATGCTTCCTTCGTTTTTGTCTTGAATGTATTGATTTAATTGAGAATGAAGCTTGGATATGTATATATTATTTTCTATGATTTTATTAGTGGACAATTTAATAATCAATTTGAGAGAATAGAGAGGCTGGAAGAAGATGATTTGTCGTTATGTCATTTTGGATTTTATTTCTTCTATTTTAATGTGTTGGTGTTTTTGATTTTTTTTATATTTTAATAAATTCCAAGTGTCACTTTGCTATTGGAATTTGTTGTTGGAAAAGTCATACTTTATAATGTTTATTAATATAAGGGAATATTGGTGAAAGAACAAAATTGGGATGCCACCGATACGTATACTGACTTGTTCTCCTCTTGCATTTTTTTATTTTTTTTATTTCTTAATCATAATTTAAATTAGAGCAATATTAAGGTTTTCTCACCTTGGGCCTAATTCAGGCCCTTTTACATTTAGCACCTCTCATTTTAATTCTCACCTCTTTTTATTTATTAATTTATTTAATTTTAGTAATTAATTTAGTTTAGTTAATTAAAATATTCAAATACAAAAATATCATGTACTTAATTTTAAATTCATTTTTAATTAAGCAAATTCAAATGTTTTACAAATAATACGATGGGTGGATTTTACATCCACCACATCCTCGAATATCGATTAGTCGACACATCGTCTACCGACTTATTATTCAAAATAAAAAAATTAAAACCCATGCAACTCACCAAATTACTACATCCGCAAGCGACATGTGGCCAATATCTGGCCACGTGACGAGGAGGCTATATCAGACTCATTTGCTCTACGTCTAAAAAATACTCAAACAAACATCAAATAATTTTTTGTAATAAATTAATTCAACATTAATTTTCGAAAAAGGAATATGAATATATTTGAATCAACTGTGCACTTGGTCTAACAAAATTCGCTATTCACACTCTTAGGCCACGTATGCGGGAAATTCAAATATATTTCTACAACCCAAAAAAAACACAAACACCGCGAACTACGAAAATGAGACTCTGATTCCTCCTAAGGAGGATACGTAGGCATACGATCAAAAATCGTTGCGAGTTCCGCTAACTAAAATTCAAACTCTTTTCCTTAATTAATAATTAAAACCCTACTTCCTAAACATCGCACTTTTAAACCTAGTATCCTTGTGAACAAGGTAGACAAGGGGTGCCTAACACCTTCCCCTCGTCTAGAACCGAGTCAAACTTAGAATCTCTGAATTTCTTTTAGGGTTATTCCTTTATACTCCCTTCCTTTAGGATAAAAATTAAGGGTGGCGACTCTGATTAAAAAAACCAGTTGCAACAGCTGGCAAATCTGCTGGGGACTCAACCCTAGGTTTAGAAGCCTCAACTTTAGGTTTTAGGGTTTTTCTTTATTTTGGGGTTTTATTCTTTCCTATTTAATTATATATTTTCTTGCTTATTTTTTATTATTCATTATACTTATATATCTGTGGTGGGATTTATAATTTTGCAAAAAAATTATTCTCAAAAACCTTAGAAAGAAGGTTCGTCTATTAGCCAAGGGGTTACATCAACCCTATGAGTTTATGTGACGACTTCGCCTAGAGTCGGTGGAACTCCACAAAAGGAATACCTCTCAAGAGACATCCTCTTGGGAAGTAGGACTTTGGAATGATACCTATGACTCTTTGTACGACCTTTAAACCAGAAACTCATGATAAAGACCTTTCATGACCTAGAGACGAAAGTTTCGGTCTGTAAAGAGACTCCGCTTAAGGGAGGCCCTTGTGCCTTTCCCTCTAGTGTGATTCATGATACCATTAAGGAAGCCACCTTATGGGGAGGATAGAATATATGTAGGCCAATACTAAGAACCTATCTTCTAAGGATACCTTTCACAAATATCACTACAATCTTTAAACCCACAAGGGTTATCTTTTCACCTTCTACTAGCCCGTAGGGCTTCCGTCTATGTTATTATCCTTATCATGCCGGGATTCCTCGTCGTATTTCATTTACCATAATCCTTAGGGAATCCCTACCAGTCTCAATCTTTGAGATAATGTAGGACATCATCAAATCTATGTATTTTATCATCTTCATCCATAAGGAGTCCCTGCCTGTCTCAACTTCTGAGTCAGAGTAGGATATCATCATCAAACCTGTATAGGGTACCCCTACGTCTATCATCATACTACGTCTACGTCGCATTACATATCCATGAAACTTTTTTGCATACCTAAAAGAGATTTTTTTTTCATACCCATGTATTTTTGTACATTCATACATTTTCATTTCATGCATTTCCACCTTCGCCCTTATCCAACTATCATCCATTTGCTAGTCGATTTCTTGATACTCGCCAACAAACTTAAGAAAGTCTGAAAGTGTGGAAAAAGAAGATTATATACTAGAGACTCAATGGAGCTTGGTCCTATAAGTCTTATTGGAGAGAGAAGGCAGCCCTTCACCATGACAACTACAGGCCTACACAGCGCCTCAAATTCCACTACCATTGGTGATTCCTCTACATCAAGAGTAATTGTCCTATCAACGAAATAAGTATGCCCAAGAAAATTCAAGGGTCATCCCTATGATCTGAAAAGTCCAAGAACTACGAAGAATCTCCTAAAGTTAGTGGATCAACAAGAAGGCTTATCTCTAGATCATTAGGCTTTTATCATTTCAAATTGTAATTTCTTTCTTGCTGAGTGTTATTTGTCATAAACTTTGTACTTTTTGGTCAAGTAATTCTAATAAAATAAACATGCATGTTTTTGAAATCGATTCCTTCAAAAAAAAAATCAACAAATTTCTATTTTCACTCTTTCTTTTCCATTTTTAAATTAACAAACTTCGATGGAGAATGATGAAAATACAAAAATAATCGAATTTTGCTGACGTATGCTTTTTAATAGTAAGGCTTAGCTGACGATGTAAGGCATTATTTCAATCCCTAGACAATGGAGATATAAGGAGATAATCTGTAGTTAACCCCCTCGAGCCAGAAGTCAGAGTTCTTTCTATTTTCTAAAAAAACCCTTCATCTTAACCAGGGGCAGGGTAGATTTCAATTAATTCGACGATGCATTCAAATCCCAAGAGAATTGACACGATCTAAGCAAAGGTTCAAGCATATCTCTTTCCTCGATTCATCATTGAGAGAACGATCTAAGCAAATATTTGAGCACATCATCTTCCCTATGTTCATCATCCAAGATTGAGGAATTAATAAAAAAATAGGGTCCACGACATATTTCACCTCAGTGTGTCAATCAAGATCGAGGAAGCGATGAAGACGAAGCTTACAATAATCAACATGGCCGTCACAAATTGTCAAAATCAAAAGCAAAAAAAATAAATTCAAGAAAAAAAAGTGAAAGCCCGCTAAGTCAAAGCAAATCAAAAATTGACTTAGGCAAAAGTTAGGGCATCCCGGTGGATAAAAAAAAGATAATTCCAAAGAAATCGGTCCATGCAAAAATAAGGGATTGAAAATAATAAATTGGAAAACAATCTTATGACTGCCACCTTAAGAACCATCAAGGCTTCTCATCAACGCTTGGATCCTATCAACGCTTGGATCTTATTAATGCTCATATCTTATCAATGCTTTTCATCGGCGCTTGGATCTTTGCCTACGCTTCTCATCATCTGCGCGACTACAAAACTTCTCTTGGGGATTAAACACATCCGTTGGATTAATTGAACTTAGGATTGGAGAACATCAAGGAGAATGGGGTGGGCTAAATTAATTTTGAGCCTCATATCTTTTGTTTCTTAAACCACGAACCATGGCCACGTTACAACCTTTAAAAGTCCTAATTGAGGCTAGGTTCACTATGAAAGCATATTCAGCAAGATTTGTGTTAAATTGACTCCTATGTTTGTTAAAATAATTTCTAACTACTTCGCTTCTTCGAATATTCATCTTCTAATCTTCCATTTCTTTTCAAATAATCCATTTCAAGAACGTGCATGTGCATCAAACAGAATTACTTTTTCGAAATGTACAATTTTATCTACGAATCAATACTTAGCATCAAAGAGATTTCAAGAAGGTCTGATCAAAGGCCATCCTCTCCAAGAAGCTCCTAACTGGGGCAAAAGCATCTAAGGGGATCCCTATAAACAAGGGCATAGACTAATGATCATATGGGTATATCACATGAAGATAATATTGACAAGGGGCGATCATTCAAAGGCTCAATCAACTTGGATCAAATTTTAAAGCACTGTTCAACAAGGTGCATATATTTCGAAGAAGCATTCATGCCATGACAAGATATGACTCGGTTTCCCTGTTTTAATAAACCTCTCAAGGCCTGGAAGCAGGGGCAACTTTCCTAGATTCAAATGTTGGGGCAGTGCGTACCAAGTTCATCCTACTGCACGTAGGGTCCAAATTCTTCAAGCAACTTCAAGTATAAACTTTTCAAGCTTCGAATAATTGGGGAAATATATGTCAAGTTCATGGTAAAGTCTGAGTTCTTTCTAAGGATACTTCCTCCGGATCTTGGAGATTGAGGGGCATGTCTTTTAAAATTCGAATGTTGGGGAAAACCACTGCGAGGCTCGATAAAAAAAGAAGTTGATACAAAAGGGTCCATCAAAGCCAAGCATTTTTCAGGAGTCTTTTAATCAGGGGCATAATGCAAAATATTGGGGTCATTCACATTATGATCAAACTTTTTCCAAGCTCATATTAAAGATAATCTCCTCCAGGACCCTACCAACAAATTAGGAAAAACAGTCCATACTGAAATTCTGGCAGCAGATACTCAATGTCACAGTGAATGTTATAACACCGTATCTGACTTTCTATAAGACAGTAAATAGAAAAACAGTAAATAACACAGTCAATTGTTTACCCAGTTCAGTGTGAAACAACACCTACTCTGGGGGCTACCAAGCCAGGGAGGAAATCCACTATAAGAGATATTAATTCAGGAATAAACCAACCAGTTTATCTCCTTCACTTAAGACCTACCCAATGCAACTTCAATCTAAGTTCAACTTAAACCTGAGTTCCTACTCACTCCCCCTCAATCACAGCAGTGATACTAAACAATTGACTAATGAATTAATGAAGACACTCTTCAGAACATACACTTGATTATGCTTCACAGCTTTTAATCAAGTAACACAAACACTCTTGCTTCAAAGCTTTGAGTGATACATAAACCTAACTTGACCTTTCTTCAAAGCTTTAGTCAAGAGACACAAACACTCTTTATTCAAAGCTTTGAGTGATACACAACCCTTACAATCAAAACCTATTCCAAGTCACTTATCACAATGATACTTGCTTGGATTACAATAGTTAAAACTATACAGCCCCAAGTTGTTCTTCTGTCAAAGAGTTAAATTCCAATCAGCTTTCCTGTTGAATATATATGCAGCTGTTTCTTCAGTTAGGGCTTCCACGAAAAGCTAGGGTTAATTAGGGTTAACCTCAAGACTTGGTCACAAGACTTTATCAACCAGATTAGGGTTGAGCTAGGTTAACCTAAAGTCCACGTGAGATTCTGTTCTGGAAAGTATGAACCAAATTCCTGAAAAATCTCAGAATTAACCAAACTGCATAACTGTTAGATCAGTACAGGATGTCTTAACATTTGTTATGACAACATAAATCCTGTTTACTGATTTTGGTAGAAAGTAATAAATGTGATCTTTGTAAAATGCTCAGATACACACTCATAAATAGCAGCTACTGTATGCCATTCTTTTTCTGCATAAAGTACCTAATAACCCAGAATGTTATGACATTAGTCATGACATTCACACATCTGGTTTTACCAAAAATACATGCCAATAACTAAACACTTACAAACTCCCCCTTTGGAATTTTTTTGGCTAAAACCCCTAAGCAATCAGAGAATAAAGAGCAGCAGAATGAATATGTCTGCAGAAAAAAATAATGTCTACCAAGTAATTAACACAAAATATCTCCCCCTCTTTAGCCACAAATAGGCCAAAGATACATGTACTTATATGTTATACAGTCATCCAAAATGAGTAATAAAAACAAAAAAAATCTGAAATCACTTGCAGCAACAGGAACCAGCAGCAAGCTTGACAACTCCACCAAACTTTAAGCACTGTTATCTTCAGAGGAGGCACTTTCTTCAGCATTGAGCTGATCTTCAACAGCATCCTCTTCCCTTCTTTGTCCTTCAGTCTCCTCCTGTTCTAATATGGCAATTAAGTTCTCAAGAGTCTTTTTCCTTGTCTCCAGCTCTTTGCAGGTTTCCTTCAGCACAACTATAACATCAGATGTCTTGGACTGAGTTTTTACAGTTGATGTCTCAGCTGATGTCATGACAATGTCAGGAACATGAGATCCCTGGAATAGCTTATAGTGCAACCCAAGAGCAGGGGCTCTTTTGCATACAATATCACTTTCCACCATAATGTCTGGATACTGAGCAAGGATAATACCACATAGGAGGGAGGGAAAGGAAATAGGGCCTTTAACAGCATAGCTTCCAGCATGTTTTAAAGTTTGATTAAAGATATACCTGCCATAGTCAAATTCAGTCCTGGTTCCAACAGCATAAATGAATCTCCCCAATCCTGTGGAGATGGTTGATTTATGATTGGGAGGAACCCAGTTGGCTGCACCAATCTTGTGTAGGATGGCAAATTTCATGCTTAGCTTGCTAGCATTCAACTTGCCTTTTAAGGGCTAGCACTTGACTTGTCTTGCAGTGATGGTTTGGCATACTTCATTGTCAGTAACCTCTAGTTCAGGGCAAACCTCATTTGGTCTTCCAAGGAATTTGTTAATTTCAGAGGGAGAGAAATTAACTTTTCTTCCTCTCACATAGACACATTCAAAGTCAGCTGACCTTCCATCAACACATTCATCAGACAAATTCACTATGAATTCCTTGACAAGATTTTCATAGCATTTGGTAAACTTTACCATAATATTCATTAGTCCAGCAGCTTTGATTAGGTCCATGATCTCCTTACAATCCATGGCACCATTGTTCAGTTCTCTTTCCAAGGCTATTCTTTTCAAGCAAACATACTTCCATCTGTTGGCATTTTCAGGGTGGTGAAATGAAATGTTGTCAGTGGGGACTTCAGGAACTTTAGCCATTTTGCTGGAAGGGAGTTTCCTTCTGAGAGGAATATCTTCACCATCAATTTCAAATTCTGATTCCTCATCAGAATCAGAAGGTTCAGGCTCTTTCCTTTTCTTTGCTATTGGTTGTCTCAGAGGCTTTGAGAGACTCCCAGCATGTACTCGGGTTTTCACCTTCCCTTTGGACAGTCCAGTCTTCACAGTTTCTACACCAGTCTTGCCTTCAGACCTGGTTTTCTTGTGAGCAACATCAACAGTCTTCTCTTTGGTCAGACATTTTGCAGCATCCTGCTTGCCTTTTCTGTTCATCATTCTCCTAGCTATGCTAGGGTTGATATTTGCAATTAGGTCATTGTCTGAGTAGTCTTCATCCACATCAATAACCGGTGGTTCAACATTCTTCTCTGAAGGGTTCTGAATATCATCAAGATTTTTAGATGATTTCTGAGTGTTGTCATTTGGTGTCTCAACATTCTCAGAGATATCTGGATTTATTTCAACATTTGGACTTGCTGATTCTTGATTTAATGGAACTGAAATCCCAGGTACAGAGTGGTTCTCACTCAGAATTCTTGTAACAAGCCTAGCGATTGCTTGATGAACATAAGCTGAGCCTTCCCTATTTGGAACAAAAGATGAAGGTTGAGAGGGATTACCGGATGAAGTAGCTTGAGACCTTCCTGCATGCCTTGTTCTCATCTTTTTAACCTTAGAGAGGTTAGTTGCCATTACTCTAAGAGGAGTAATCTCCAGGACTTCAGAATCCATGCATGATGTGATTGCCCGAGAATCTCGATCAGAGGATGAGGATGAAACAGTCGTCTTGGATGAGGATGATGTTTGAGACATTTTGATAGTCTTAGAAAACCAGTAGCAACGAGAGAGAAATCTTTGATTGAGAGAATGGGATTTGTTGCATAACCGAGAGAGGAAGGAGGTAAAAGAGTGTCTATTCAACTTCTTAATAATTTTGAAAGAAATGGGAAAACATATGATTAACCCAATCAAAATAGACTTAACAAACAAAACTCCTTCAACCCTTGTTTTAAGCAAAATTAATTGCTACAATTCCTCATGTTGGCAAATACCCAACTTGCCCCTCAAATTTTCAAATTGATTTGCATCAAGTGCCTTGGTAAAAATGTCAGCCAGCTGTAACTCAGTGGCAACATGTTCCAGTTTAATCGTCTTCTCCTCTACAAGGTCTCTGATAAAGTGATGTCTAATGTCAATATGCTTGGTCCTGCTATGCTGAATAGGGTTCTTGGAAATGTTGATTGTACTCAGATTGTCACAGTATAATGTCATAACATCTTGTGTGACATTATACTCAGTAAGCATCTGCTTCATCCAGATCATTTGAGAACAGCTACTACCAGCTGCAATGTATTCAGCTTCAGCAGTAGAGAGAGACACACAGTTCTGTTTCTTGCTGAACCAGGAGACCAGATTATTTCCTAAGAAGAAACATCCTCCAGAGGTGCTTTTTCTATCATCAGCACTTCCAGCCCAATCAGCATCACAATAACCAGTCAGAGTTGGTTCACAACCATGAGAGTACAGCAAGCCATAGTTGTAAGTTCCACTTACATACTTCAAAATTCTCTTCACTTGGTTGATATGACTGACTTTAGGATCAGCTTGGTATCTTGCACAAACTCCAACTGCAAAAGCAATGTCAGGTCTGCTGGCTATTAAGTACAGCAGACTTTTTATCATGCTTCTGTACAGGCTTTGGTCCACCTTAACCCCACTTGAATCTTTGGATAGCTTTAAATGAGTAGGTGCAGGAGTCCTTTTGTGACTGGCATTCTCCATACCAAACTTCTTGACAATGTTCTTTGCATACTTGCTTTGAGATAGAAAAATTGAGTCCTCCATCTGTGAGACTTGCAGTCCAAGAAAATAAGTCAGTTCTCCCATGAGACTCATTTCGAATTCAGCCTGCATCTGGTCAGCAAAATGTTTCACCATTTGATCTGACATTCCCCCAAACACTATGTCATCAACATATATTTGAGCTACCATTAACTTCCCTCCTTCATTTTTGACAAAGAGGGTTTTATCCAAGCCTCCTTTTCTGTATCCTTTGTCTGAGAGAAATTTTGTTAACCTGTCATACCATGCTCTAGGAGCTTGTTTCAGGCCATATAGAGCTTTCCTCAATTTGTAGACATGATCAGGGTGGTTTGGATCCACAAAACCTTTAGGCTGTTCCACATAAACTTCCTCATTTAAGTACCCATTTAGGAAGGCACTTTTTACATCCATCTGAAATAACTTGAACTTCAGGAGACAAGCAATTCCCAACAGGAGTCTGATAGATTCCAGTCTGGCTACAGGGGCAAAGGTCTCATCAAAATCAACCCCTTTAACTTGAGTGTATCCTTGGGCAACAAGTCTTGCCTTATTCCTAGTGACAACTCCTTCATCATCTAATTTGTTCTTGTATATCCATTTTGTGCCAATGATGTTTGTTCCCCCTGGTCTAGGAACTAACTCCCAAACTTCATGTTGCTTAAATTGGTTCAATTCATCTTGCATTGCACCAATCCAGTATTCATCAGTTAAAGCCTCCTTAACATTTCTTGGTTCAATTTTAGACACAAAGCAAGAGTTTGAGATGATTTCTCTAGATCTTGTAATGACTTCACTGTTAGGATCCCCTATGATGAGTTCTTTAGGATGATCTTTCTGAATTCTGATGGAAGGGATTTTGCTAGCTTCCTTGGATTCAGAGTCTACTGTAGTGGTGTTAGGTAGGTCATTCTGTTGAGTTGAAGTCTCAAAGAATGTCTCAACATTACAAGGGACATCTGTTTCTTCATGATAATCATCAACTATGACATTTATTGATTCCATCATGACTTTGGTCCTGGAATTGAATACCCTATAAGCTCTGCTGTTGGAGGAGTATCCTAGAAATATACCTTCATCACTTTTAGGGTCCAACTTTCTCCTTTGTTCACGATCTGCCAGAATATAGCATTTGCTTCCAAATACATGGAAGTACTTCACAGTTGGCTTTCTTCCTTTCCAGAGTTCATAAATGGTGGATGAGGTTCCCTTTCTCAAAGTGACTCTGTTATGGACATAACATGCTGTATTCATAGCTTCAGCCCAAAAATGAATAGGAAGTCTTTTGGCATGTATCATAGCTCTGGCAGATTCCTGTATGGTCCTATCTTTCCTTTCTACAACTCCATTTTGTTGAGGAGTTATAGGAGAAGAGAATTCATGACTAATTCCTTCTGAGGAACAGAACTCATTGAACTTACTGTTTTCAAATTCCTTGCCATGATCACTTCTGATTCTGACAATACACCCTTCTTTTTATCTTTGAATTCTTTTGCACAGTTCTTTAAAAACTTCAAATACATCAGATTTTTCCTTAATGAAGTTAATCCAGGTGAATCTGGAAAAATCATCCACAACAACATAGGCATATCTTTTTCCACCAAGACTTTCCACCTGCATTGGTCCCATCAGATCCATATGTAGAAGTTCTAGAACCTTAGAGGTGGTCAGATGTCTTGACTTTGGATGTGACATCCTAGTTTGCTTACCAACCTGACATTCACCACAAACTCTCCCTTCATCAATTTGCAGTCTTGGAATCCCTCTAACTGCCTCCATGGATATAATCCTTTTCATTCCTCTTAGATGAATATGGCCAAGTTTTTGGTGCCACAGTTTCACCTCTTTTTCTTCTTTGGCAATAGAACACACAGTGGAGTAATTAGTGTTTTCAGGCTCCCACAAGTAACAGTTGTCTTTAGATCTGACTCCTTTCATTACAACTTCTTGTTTTTCATTAGTTACAAGACATTCAGATTTTGAGAAGTTGACCTTGAATCCTAGATCACATAATTGACTGATACTAATGAGATTAGCAGTCAGGCCTTTTACCAATAGTACTTCATTTAGATTTGGAACTCCAGGGCAGTCCAAATTACCAACTTCTTTGATTTCTCCTCTAGCACCATCTCCAAAGGTCACATAACTAGTGGTGTGAGGTTTAACATTATTGAGAAGGTTCTTGATTCCAGTCATGTGCTTAGAACACCCACTGTCAAAGTACCAGTCTTCCTTTGCAGAGACTCTAAGGGAGGTGTGGGCTATCAGGGCAGTAGCCTTTTTCTTCCACTGTGGAGTATGTGGTACCTTGTTAGACTTAGGTTTGACACCTGGGTTCTGATTAGGGTATCCATACAATCTGAAGCAGAATGGCTTTATGTGACCAAACCTCCCACAATGATGACATCTCCATCTTTGGTACTTTTTCTTCATATTTCTCTGTTCCCGATATTGATTGCTATGTTGTGACATCTGCTTTGACATTTGTTTATCAGGCCTGATCTTCTTGTCTGCACCAGATTTCTTTGCTGCCACAAATCCTAGACCAGACTTGTTTCCCATATTTTGTCCAACCTGAAGGATTTCTTCCAATTTGTCAGTTCCATTTGTCAGCATCTTGACAGATTTGGTCATCTGGTTTAGTTTTGAGTTCAACAATTGAACTTCCCATTCTAGATGACTTATAGTTTCAATGTCTGCCCTTTTTTCAGCCTCCAACTTTATTATGAGTTTTGTTTGTCTCTCATTTTGCATACAGACTTCAGCACTTCTGATACATAATTTCTTGTAGGTATCAGCCAGTTCTTCAAATGTCACTTCCTCATCACTAGTGTCACTTTCAGAGGTACAAACACCAGTTAATGCAGTAACTAGTTTGGCAGATTCTTCTTCAGAATTACTTTCTGAATCACAGTCAGACCAGGTAACAGACATTCCTTTCTTTTGTTTCTTAAGAAAGGTAGGACATTCAGCTCGAATATGCCCATATCCTTCACATCCATGGCATTGAATTCCTCTGCCTTGATTTCCATTCTCTTCAGACTTTGGTCTTCTGCTGGAGTCATAAGATCTGTTAATGTCAGAAGGGATGTTCTTAACATTTGACCTTGACTTTGGATCCATTCTCTTGATGAGTTTGTTGAATTGTCTTCCAAGCATGGCTATAGCTTCTGAAATATTTTCTTCTTCATCCTCCTTGTTTTCATCTTCAGTGTTGGATACAAGTGCTATGCTCTTGTTTTTCTTGTCAACATTGTCACTGATCCCCATCTCAAAAGTCTGAAGAGACCCAATGAGTTCATCCACCTTTAACTTGCTGATATCCTGGGCTTCCTCTATAGCAGTTACCTTCATTGCAAATCTTTTAGGCAAGGATCTGAGAATCTGTCTCACCAGTTTTTCTTCTGACATCTTTTCTCCCAATGCTCCTAAGGTGTTGGCAATCTCCAAGATGTTCATGTGAAACTCATGAATGGTTTCATCTTCCATCATCCTTAGGTTCTCAAACTTGGTAGTCAGCATTTGAAGCCTTGACATTTTTACTTTGGATGTGCCCTCATGGGTAGTTTTGAGAGTGTCCCACACTTCCTTGGCCAGTTCACATTGATGTACTAGTCTGAATATGTTTCTATCAATTCCATTGAACAAGGCATTTAAAGCTTTGGAATTACCCAGGGCTAACTCATCTTCTTCTTTGCTCCATTCTTCCTCAGGCTTCAGACTGATTGTCCCATCTTTCTCAGTTATGGTGGGATGGTTCCATCCTTTGTCAGCAGCTCTCCAAGCCTTTTTGTCCAGTGATTTTAAGAAGGAAATCATACGAGGTTTCCAGTGGTCATAATTTAATCCATCCAGAATGGGTGGTCTGTTTCCAAAAACTCCTTCTTTGTCCATAGCGCCAGAAAGTGATATCCCTAGATCTCACCCAGTAAGACAGGCAGGGTGCCTGCTCTGATGCCAATTGAAATTCTGGAAGCAGATACTCAATGTCATAGTGAATGTTATGACACCGTATCTGACTTTCTATAAGACAGTAAATAGAAAAACAGTAAATAACACAGTCAATTGTTTACCCAGTTCAGTGTGAAACAACACCTACTCTGGGGGCTACCAAGCCAGGGAGGAAATCCACTATAAGAGATATTAATTTAGAAATAAACCAACCAGTTTATCTCCTTCACTTAAGACCTACCCAATGCAACTTCAATCTAAGTTCAACTTAAACCTGAGTTCCTACTCACTCCCCCTCAATCACAACAGTGATACTAAACAATTGACTAATGAATTAATGAAGACACTCTTCAGAACATACACTTGATTATGCTTCACAGCTTTTAATCAAGTAACACAAACACTCTTGCTTCAAAGCTTTGAGTGATACATAAACCTAACTTGACCTTGCTTCAAAGCTTTAGTCAAGAGACACAAACACTCTTGCTTCAAAGCTTTGAGTGATACACAACCCTTACAATCAAAACCTATTCCAAGTCACTTATCATAATGATACTTGCTTGGATTACAGTAGTTAAAACTATACAGCCCCAAGTTGTTCTTCTGTCAAAGAGTTAAATTCCAATCAGCTTTCCTGTTGAATATATATGCAGCTGTTTCTTCAGTTAGGGCTTCCACGAAAAGCTAGGGTTAATTAGGGTTAACCTCAAGACTTGGTCACAAGACTTTATCAACCAGATTAGGGTTGAGCTAGGTTAACCTAAAGTCCACGTGAGATTCTGTTCTGGAAAGTATGAACCAAATTCCTGAAAAATCTCAGAATTAACCAAACTGCATAACTGTTAGATCAGTACAGGATGTCTTAACATTTGTTATGACAACATAAATCCTGTTTACTGATTTTGGTAGAAAGTAATAAATGTGATCTTTGCAAAATGCTCAGATACACACTCATAAATAGCAGCTACTGTATGCCATTCTTTTTCTGCATAAAGTACCTAATAACCCAGAATGTTATGACATTAGTCATGACATTCACACATCTGGTTTTACCAAAAATACATGCCAATAACTAAACACTTACACATACAAAAGCAAGCTCTCTTCATAAACCTCCGGTGGACCTCTCTTCTACGTCAGCAATCTTCGAGTTCGAAACAAGTATCAGGGAATCATGCAAGCACAACACTCAACCATAATGTGACAAGCAACCTTGTTGCATAAACAAACCTTCATGCTTTAATCATACACAACCCATCACAGGGGCACCATTCAAAAAATATCCAATTCATAATCATAAAGCATAAGGCTGCATAAATCATGCATTAGGGCTCCTAGATCCAAAACCAAGCCATACTATCATCTCATTCATCTACGCATTCAACCAGCATGGGTCGAGCGTATCTCAAAAAGCCTAACTACGCATTCACATTTCAAAGTCCAACATCCATTTACATATATCCAAGTCATTCATCACATTTCATGCATCAATCAATCATTATGTACATCAATCAATCATCATATTTCATGCGTCAATCAATAATTACATACATCAATCAATTCATACGTCAATCAATCATTACATACGTCAATCAATCATTACATACGTTAATCGATCATTACATACATCAATCAATCATTACATGCATCAATCAATCATTGCATTCCATGCACCAATCAAATTTGCACGCATAGCATGAAACCTCGTTTTATGTGAAGGCAATCATCATCGGCAATCAAGCTACCAATTCTACATAGAATCTCGGCAGTAGATTCCCCTTGTTGATCACGACAGGTGATTTTTTGGAAAGCCTAAGCAGGAGGTAGTATTTTAACATAATCTCGGTAGTAGATTCCCCTGGTTGATCACGGTAGGTGATTTTCCAGAAAACCTCGAAAGGAGGTAATCTTTCAACAGAATCTCAGAAGTAGATTCCCCCGGTTGATCACAGAAGGTGATTTTCAAGAAAACCTTGGCAGGAGGTAATCTTTCGACATAATCTCGATAGTAGATTCCTTTAAAATCTTGGCAGGAGATTTTCCACTAAGAGCCTCACATCAAGCATGATGTATGCAAAATATCAAGATCATTTGCAACATTTGGTGCATCTAACATATAGAAACACCAAAGAGCATTTATCATCAAAGTTTATTCTGGTTAGAAGAACAACGAAGGAAAATCCATGCCTACACCCATGTCCATGCCAATTTCTATGCACATGCCTACGTCTACGACTACGCCAATGTCCATGTCCCCGTCCATGACCAAGCCTATTTCCACGTCCACACCTACGCCAATGCCTATTTCTACGCACATGCCTACGTCCACGACTACACCAACGTCCACGTCCATACCTACACATGCGTCTATGATACAGACCTCAAGATCTCGCCGACATCTTTTCACCAAATTTGAATCCACTTGGAGATACAATAATGGGAAACAAACACCATCAGGGAGTTGGTGACTACGAGGACTCGATGGTTTAACAAAAGATATCTATCAAAAGCATACACATACTTAGGGAATACACATACAGTTGAAACATACACATACATTTGGGGCATACACATGCATTTGGGGCATAAGCACATAAGTATTCTTGTACATACACATATAAACATTTGGGGTATACATCACACTCGGATAGCATATCAATTTAGGGCATTATGCATGCATGGCATCTTGCAGAACTACTTTGTTTAAAATTATAATTTTCTTGGGGTTCATCTTTAGTAGGATTATTTGCGCGAACTATTAGTTCAAACTATAAAGTGATTTGGGGTTCATTTTCTCTATGTTGATAATGGTCGAGACGACACGACTAATATCATCGCGAATTTGGGGTTTATTTTCTTCATGTTGATAATGGTCGAGACGACACGACCAATATCATCATGAATTTGGGGTTCATTTTCTTCATGTTGATAATGGTTGAGACGACACGACCAATATCATCATGAATTTGGGGTTCATTTTCTTCATGTTGATAATGGTTGAGACGACACGACCAACATCATCATGAATTTGGGGTTCATTTTCTTCATGTTGATAATGGTTGAGATGACACGACCAATATCATCATGAATTTGGGGTTCATTTTCTTCATGTTGATAATGGTTGAGACGACACGACCAATATCATCATGAATTTGGGGTTCATTTTCTTCATGTTGATAATGGTTGAGACGACACGACCAATATCATCATGAATTTGGGGTTTATTTTCTTCATGTTGATAATGGTTGAGACGACACGACCAATATCATCATGAATTTGGGGTTCATTTTCTTCATGTTGATAATGGTTGAGACGACACGACCAATATCATCATGAATTTGGGGTTCATTTTCTTCATGTTTATAATGGTTGAGACGACACGACCAATAGCATCATGAATTTGGGGTTCATTTTCTTCATGTTGATAATGGTCGAGAAGGCACGACCAATATCATCATGAATTTGGGATTCATTTTCTTCATGTTGATAATGGTTGAGAAGGCACGACCAATATCATCATGAATTTGAGGTTCATTTTCTTCATGTTGATAATGGTCGAGACAACACGACCAATATCATCATGAATTTGGGGTTCATTTTCTTCATGTTGATAATGGTTGAGACGACACGACCAATATCATCATGAATTTGGGGTTCATTTTCTTCATGTTGATAATGGTTGAGACGACACGACCAATATCATCATGAATTTGGGTTCATTTTCTTCATGTTGATAATGGTTGAGACGACACGACCAATATCATCATGAATTTGGGGTTCATTTTCTTCATGTTGATAATGGTTGAGACGACACGACCAATATCATCATGAGTTTGGGATTTATTTTCTTCATGTTGATAATGGTTGAGACGACACGACCAATATCATCATGAATTTGGGGTTCATTCTCTTCATGTTAATAATGGTTGAGACGACACGACCAATATCATCATGGATTTGGGGTTTATTTTCTTCATGTTGATAATGGTTGAGACGACACGACCAATATCATCATGAGTTTGGGATTTATTTTCTTCATGTTGATGGTTACGGTTGAGACGACACAACTAACCTCATCAGTGAATTTTGGGTTCCTTTGCTTCAAATCTAGTATATCTCGTTTGGTTATCGAATTTTGGTTGAGACGATGCAACCAACATCGTCATTCCAATTTCTACATATCTGGTTTCAAGCCTATTTCAATTATTTATCCCCTAGGTTGTGATGGATATGCGAATCATCAAGGTTATATTATTCATCCCCTAGGTTGCGGTGGATAACGTAAGCCCATCCCTGTTGTCTTTTATCCCCTAGGTTGTGATAAATGCACAGGTTCATCCTCGTACTGTTTACTCCCTAGGTTGTAGTAAACATAACTAAATTGGTGTAAATCCATTGCATCAGTCTCCATGCAGCAATGTCTTATCAAACTTTGTTTTATTCGTCCCCTAGGTTACGATGAATATACAAAATCTGCGTCACAAACTTACTATATCAGTCTCCTAGCATTAGTAAATCAACTTTTTAAACTCGTACCATTTACCTCCTAGTTATGGTAAATAAGCAAAATCTTACAATCTCTCAGATACCGACGGGTTATCTGCATTGTCGAGTCTTGATTCTAACCCACTTTGGTCCAAACGCTGGTGTGATACGGTGGGAGAACTGACTTGGGTTTTGCGTTTGTTTTCACAAATGTTTCGGTTGAGCAAGAGTCGCCACCGACTTTTTATTTTATCCTAAGGAAAGGTTAAAAAGCACAGCAAAAACCTTTGAGATGTTTTCTTGGGTTCGGGGAGTAGATTATAGAAAGGGAAGGTATTAGCACCCTTTCTATCCATGGTTATCCATGGGCTCTTAGTTACTTGCTTAGATCACTTGCCTTTGATTTTCAATTGTTTGAAATGGTGCTTTGTGTGTGGGTTTGAAAATATTTTGAAAAGAGGCCAATGTGGTGGCAACCTTTGTAATGATCCATGTTGGGATGTATACAAAGGTGTACTTATCTTTTGAAAAAGTTTTCAATGTTTTTTTGGAAGTTGTTTTTAAAGTGTGTTGTGATGTGTGTTTTGAAAAATAGGCAAATGTGTTTTTGCAAGTTTAATTCAAGTAACTAAGAGTTGTCTACCCCTAAATTTCTCAAAGGTTTTCTCTATGTTTTAACCCTTTTAACAATTTTGTTCCACCATTGTATTTGGTGGACAATCTTGTGTTAGGATGTTAACGGGACGAGCGCGGGTCATCGTTTAGACCATGATTGCAATGGTGCCAAGTGTCTTTGGGCAATTTTTCCTTTAAGGGATTTGATCATGTTTAGGCAACTTTCGAAAGCGTCATCGAGGGACTATGATCATTTGAATTGTTTTGTTTTTGCCAAAGACCCCTAACATGCAACATGGCCCATTATTGAAGGCAACAAGTGGAGTAACCCTAAGGGTGCAAGTGTGAATTGTGTTGTTCATTTTCATGCTTTGTTATCTTTGAATTAGGTCAAGCTATTTGTCATTAGATTTGCATACAAACCCTAAGTCTATCATGGCATATTTAGAAAGCTTTTAAAGTGCGAAATTAAAATTCCTAAATTATTACACAATGATCACGGGGAAGGGGATACAAATGTTCAAATGGGGATGAGACTTCATAGGAGAGTAGTGTTCAATATTTACAACCAAATCGAATTGTGCAAATGTAAATGTAAAGATGTATACGAATAGAGCAATATGTATGTGTAAATATTTTTGTGTAAGTGTATATTTTATTCACAAGTGAAATAAAAATAATAAAAAAGTTAATCTTTGAATATTTTCATGTTTAGGACAAAACCCTAATTTTTGCAAATAAATAGTATTTATTATTTATCATATATAATGTTTACTAATTATGTACAAAAAATAAATAAAAAGGAAGTATATTGTAAAAAAAGTATTTTTGAGGTCAAATATTAATAAAAATAAAAATATATTATTTTTGTATTTTTATCCTAAATATTCTAATAAATATATAAGTATTTATATTATATACTAAATATATTAAATATGTACAAAAATAAAATATTAATTATTTTACAAAAAAAAAGAGTATATTTTTTAGAAAATGTTTTCAAAAGATAAAATAAAATAAAATCAGAAAATAAAATGTATTTGGTATTATCTTTGTATTTTTTGAATAAAAGGCAATATGTTTATATATATATATATATATGTATAAGTCTAAATAAAGCAAATAAATTCAAAATAAATGCAAAAATGAATGGAAAAAATATTTTTAATGTTTTTTTTATATTTTGACAAAAAATAAAAAGTCAGAAACAAAAAGAAAAAATCAAAAATGATAAAAATAACACACAATGGACCAAGGGGGTGTATGTGAAAAATGAAGGTGCAAACAGAAAAAAAAAGTTAGGCCCAGCCCAAGGCAAGCTTCTTCAACCTCCAGCCACTTCTGTTTCAAAAAATGCGCGTTTCCTTGCTTGATTCAAATATCCCGATTCTTTGATTTTTAGCACAAACTTATAACACAAAAAATGTCAAGCATCAAACCACGAATCCATACATACCAAGAACTTGATCTAACTCTCAGAAATGAGAGAGAATTTCTTCTCCCCCAATTCTTGACCTAACTTTTTCCTAATGTTCAGGTTCTAAATTCTCTTAACACACACAATATAAATGAAAAGTGAGAATACAGGTAGCTTCAGGGCCATGAATATGACATAACTTCTACACAATCCTAAGCCTAAATATGCTTGGATAGAGAGATAGAAGTTCAAGAACTTACCTGTTCAGCTTGAAACGTGTACAACAATGGAGGCACTTTCAAGGCAATGTGAGGACTTGTACAACTTGCTTGAAGTCCAGGGATGCTTCCTCTATGCTTGGCTTGCTCTGAATCCTTCTGAATCAAGCTACAGAAGTCAACCTGCACAGATGAAAAATGAAAATGGCACACTTGGCTATGGCTGTTACAGTTCCAGTTCAATGCTTGGAATAACTTCAATGGATGTTAAGGAGTGTGTTTGAAAAGGTTTCAGCCAAAACACATGATAGGAATGGACTGTGGGATTCAAACTGCAGCCTATGCCCTGTTTTGCCACAAAACTGTATTTTTATGCATATGGAGATTTGAGAGATGGTTTGGTCGTGTTTTAGGTTAGTTAGGGAGTATGGAAAATGTTGAGAAAGTTTGTTTTGGCTTCTCTTGACAGGAACTCAATGTTGGACCCCTTTTGCAAAGTTGCTTCCTTCTTAAGTCAAAAATGCCAAGTCTTGTTACAAGCTTATGCAGGCCCCCTAAACATGCTGCAAAAGTTTGTCTTGATCAGTGGGATATGTTTATGAACTTGTGCCCAAAAGATTTGGCCTGTACCTCTTGATTTGCAAACTTGACATAAAGCCATGCTTTACAAGAATGGATAAAGTGCTTTTTCTATTTATGGCCTAATCTTGTATGCAATGGTTAAACACACAAAATAAGGCTTGAACACAAAGGGTTGGAATTAAATTATTGAGTGAGGATGAGATAAAAGGCTTGTAACTAGCTTGTGCAAGCTGATTTCAAAAATGCCTAAGTTATGAACATGAAAATGGCCATGAATCAAAGTGACTTTTGCCCATATTGACAAATTCGATTCTCCCTAACCACAAGGGTGTTTGATAAGTTCTTGGACAATTTGGAAAGCTTGGAATGTATACTACAATCCATCTTTGTAATGCAAGTTGAAATTCCAAGTGGAATCATGTGAAAAGTGGCCATGAAGTTAGGCAAAAATCCTGCCTAAAATAGGTCAAAAAAATTTCTAAGTTAAGAATGTTTTGCACCCTTGTTCCAAAAATCATAACTTGAGCTACAAGTTTCTTTTGAGGAAACTTTGTGAATCAAAGTTATAGATTTTGCAATGGACTATAACTTTCATGTTTTGAGTTTTGTTTGAATCCAAATGTATCTTGATGAAAAAATGGGACAAAGTTAGGAAAAAAATTAGGAATTTTCATAACTTAGAAAAATTCTAAGTTATGAAATTTCTCCATTTCAAACCCTAATTTGTGATTTTTGATTTCTTGATGAACAAGCTTCATGATTTGGCATGTTTTGATGAAAAATGAATCTTGACACTTGATTTTGACCAAAAAGTCAAAGTTTGACTTTTCAGTATACAATCAAAAATTGATCAGTTGACTGGAAAATTCATCTGTCAATCTTGTGCAATTGGGATCTTTTGAACTTGTTAAACATGTCAAGACAATGCCATTGAGTCCTTGAGTCCATATATGAGCTTGGTTTGCCATTGGCTAGGTCAATCAGTAAAAAATTGCCTTTGTGCAGTCAAAACCCTAAAAATGACCATTTTGCCCTTTTGGGGATCTGATCAAATTTCTTGTGGAATTGTGATCCAAACTTGACCAAATGGTTCATATGAATTCATAATGTTGATGTGGGTCAAAAATTATGAGGTTTGACTGTCAATTGACCACAGTTGACTTTTTCCCCAATACAGTTGATCTCTAGGTCAACTGTCCAATTGACTGGGCAAAGTTTGGAATCAAGGCTTGAAACTTGGTATGGATAAACTTGTGAGTCCAACATGAAGCATGGAAGTCATCTTGAGCATTTTAGGTCAAAACATCTTTGTGCAAACTCAAACCCTAATTTGGGTCAACAGTGCAAGGAGGAGTCTTGAGCAGAGCAAACCCTAACTTGATCTTGTGCTCCAAGGGTCTTGTGGTGAGAAAAATGTTGAGGAAATGGGAGGGCAAATTTTGGGGTACAATAGTTGCCCCTGTTCAATCTTCTTGCACCTGAAGAGTTAGATTGGCAAGCTTGCCTTTCGCGACTCGAGGGTAAAAGGAGATTGGACACTAGAGTGCCTAGAAATTTGCACTCGCATAGTGGAGTACCAGCAATGTGATGTCGGGAATGGGATTACAGATGCCATTTAGAGAGATGGTGGATAGGAGGACGGGCTTATAGATGCCATTTGGAGACGTGACAGAACCTTTTCGGGAATGGGCTTATAGATGCCATTTGGAAGTGTTGATCGCATAAGAGATTTCTTAGCGAGAACTTGCGTACTTCGAGAAAGGAAGATGGTTTCCTGGCCTGTTATAGGTGTTGATCTTCAAACTCTTCATGCAGATGTGCCCTGGCTAGGTACAGGTATCGAATCTACAATTAGTTGCTCACAGATGTGCCCTGGCTAGATACAGGAGTCGAATCCGGAACTTCAAGAGGTTGTTTACAGACGTTCCCTGGCTGGATACAGGTATAGAATCTCTAAACTAATGCTCACAGATATGCCCTGGCTGGATACAGGAATCGAATCTGGAATTGTTGTCTACAGATATGCCCTGGATGGATATAGGTGTCGAATCTGGAATTGTTGTCTACAGATATGCCCTGGCTGGATACAGGTGTCGAATCTGGAATTGTTGTCTACAGATATGCCCTGGCTGGATACAGGTGTCGAATTTGGAATTGTTGTCTACAGATATGCCCTGGCTGGATACAGGTGTCGAATCTGGAATTGTTGTCTACAGATATGCCCTGGCTGGATACAGGTGTCGAATCTGGAATTATCGTCTACAGATATGCCCTGGCTGGATACAGGTATCGAATCTGGAATTGTGGCAGTTGATAGTAATCATCTTTGGATTGACCTTTTCCTGAAAAGGCAAAACATTAGTTGTATGCAATGTCATGATGTATGAGATGCATGATGTCATAATGCTAAAAATCAAATGAGATCGTGTGATATGATGCGTATATGCATGCGTCATGGTGTATGATAATGTAATGAATGTATTTTCGTCTAGGAAAATAAATCCTTGACGAGTGCCGGGAACTTGTTGAATCCTGGGCTGATGTTGAAGAGTAGAGTTCTTCGTTTCTGTTGGGGATGATAGTTGCAAGAATAAACCGGTAGGAGAAGATGACTCCGTTGGGGAATAAACTCGTTGGAAAGATTACTCTGCGGGGAATTACTCTGTGGGAAGAGATACTTCGCTGAGGTTTTGATGAGAGCTCCGCTGGGGATTCCACTGATAAGTTATGTTGGGGAACTTGATGAACTCCGCTGGGGATAGGAAGAACTTTGCCGAGGACGATCTTTCCGTGGTTATTAGCTGAGGATAACCCAGTTAGACCCTGGTGGAGAATAACCTTTGAACATGGTCGGGGAGATGCGCTCGTACTCTGCAGGGGATAAGCTTCCAGAATCTACTGGGGATAAGCTTCAGGACCTGCTGGGGATATGGATTTCACTTTCCTGGGGAAACTTTTCAGACTGTACTGGGGGAATGGCTCCACTGGGGTGTCTGTATTCCGTCGGGGAACAATCTTATATTAAGACTGCCGGGGATGCTTGTTGAGGAATGTCTATACTCCATTGGGGAATGTTGAGATCTTCTGGGGATACCCAACTTCCTTAAGGCTGACAGTAGACTAACTCTGCTTGGGGAGAGTATCGCTGACTTGCTGGAGATATTGTACCTTTTTAGGGCTGATGGGAGACCAACTCTGCCTGGGGAGAGTATTGCTGAATCTCGTCTTACTCTGTGGGGAGTTGAGGTAACTTGGTTACATTCTTCAGCCGAACCTACCTTGGTACCTTGGTGGACAGGACAACTAGATCGCTTAGACAATTCCATATTGCCCCTGTTTCTGATGTCATCTGTAATTAGTCCTTTGTTTCACATGCAAATATTCATGATTAGCAATTAATGTCAAATGCATATATCAAAAATGAACATTAGACGTTCTTTGCAAAACAAAACAGATAAAGGAAAAACAATTGGCAATTTGTCAGGAAAATGAAACTTGTATTGATTTTGAAGTTTGCCTGTAAATAGGCGTTTTGTGTACAGGAGGCTGACGTCCTAGTAAGAGAACGCCGCCGAGCAAAATAGAGTTTATACAATTTTGTGAAAAGGAAACAAAATAGCTATGTGAAAAATAATCCCACTGGGTTCCAACTCTGCTATCGCCTTTATGTCTTCAAGCGTCTCATCACTTTGCTGCTTAGTTGAGGATGAAGCTGATTGATTGGCGCCGTCTGGGCCCGATAGTTGATGCCGAAATCTGGATGCAAGGTGATCCAATGAGACATAGTATTACGCTTTATCCCTAACTTTTTCCTGGACCGCCCTTTCGGGTTTTCAGTCCACCGGGATACCCATTTTTGCCCTAGCCGCCTTTTCAGGTTTTCGACTTGCCGGGTGTACAAATTTTTTTATTTTCATCCCTTATTTTTGCCCAAACCCTTTTGGTTCGCCGGGAAGCCCTTATTTTTGCCTAGGTGTGTCAACCTAGCGGGTCCTTAATTCATCCGTAGTATCTTTTTACTATGTCTGCATTGGCGGGGTGAGGAAGGTCGTTACCATCCATGGTGGTTAGAATCATAGCTCCTCCGGAGAAGATCTGTTTAACCACAAATGGCCCTTCGTACGTAGGGGTCCATTTTCCCCTGGGATCACTTTGAGGAAGAATGATGCGCTTGATTACCAGGTCTCCGACTTGATAATCTTGTCGTCTGACCTTCTTGTTAAATGCCCTGATCATCCGTTTTTGGTACGTTTGACCATGACAAATAGCAGTGAGTCTCTTTTCATCAATTAGGTTTAATTGATCAAGCCGAGTCTGGATCCAATCATTTTCGCTCAAATCTGCATCCTTCATTATCCGGAGAGAGGGTATCTGGACTTCAATAGGCAAGACTTCCTCCATGCCATAGACCAAGGAAAAGGGAGTTGCCCCTGTTGACGTCCGTGCTGAGGTATGGTACCCATGAAGAGCAAATGGTAACATTTCGTGCCAATCTTTGTAGGTCACTTCCATCTTCTGCACAATCTTCTTGATGTTCTTATTCGCCGCTTCTACAGCCCCATTCATCTTCGGCCGGTAGGGAGAAGAGTTGTGGTGCTGTATCTTGAATTGCTCGCAGAGCTCCGTGATCATCTTCTTGTTAAGATTGGTACCATTATCCGTAATAATCCTCTCAGGTACACCGTATCGACAGATCAGGTTGTGCCGAATGAACCGTGCCACAACGTTCTTGGTTACCGTAGCGTAGAAAGCTGCTTTAACTCATTTTGTGAAGTAATCAATTGCTACTAGGATGAAGCGATGCCTGTTGGATGCCGTCGGTCGGATCTCGCCGATCATATCAATGCCCCACATTGCAAAAGGCCAAGGTGCTGTCAAGACGTTCAGAGGAACCGAAGGAATGTGCACCTTATCAGCATAGATCTGGCATTTATGACAAGTTCGAGAATGCTGATAG
This sequence comes from Vicia faba, assembly GCA_948472305.1. NCBI lineage: Eukaryota > Viridiplantae > Streptophyta > Magnoliopsida > Fabales > Fabaceae > Vicia > Vicia faba. Next base: position 1,182,332,333 of record OX451737.1, read on the forward strand.
CAGACGGCTTCCATTGTGGACCAGAAATATCCTGCCCAAAGGATTTTCTTTGGCATGGTATGTCCACTGGAATGTGTTCCGAAGGTACCTTCATGTAGCTCTGCCATGATCCTTTCTGCTTCAGTCTTATCCACACAACGCAGTAAGGTTGAATCATGGTTTCGCTTGTAGAGAATGCCATTACTGAGGAAGAACTTTGCCGCAAACCTTCTCAGGAATTTGTTGTCATTAACAGATGCGCCTTCGGGGTATTCTTGAGCTTCCAAGTACCTTTTTACTTTATGATACCAAGGTTTTTAGTTACCTCTTCAGTCTCAAGATTGCAGCAATGTGCAGGTTTATCCAACTTCCAAATGATGATACGGGGAGCCTCGTTGTCCCATTTGACTTTGAACATAGAATACATCGTAGCCAACGCGTCCGCTAACTGATTCTCCTCTCTTGGGAAGTGTTCAAAAGTTATCTCTTCGAAGTGGGGAAGTAGTGTCAACACATACTCCTTGTAAGGAATAAGATTTGGGTGTTTCGTATCCCACTCACCTTTGATCTGATTGATCACGAGAGCGGAATCTCCGAACACACTTAGAAACTTGATCCTTAAGTCAATTGCAGCTTGAAGACCCATGATACATGCCTCATACTCTACCATGTTGTTGGTGCAGTTGAAACATAGCCGGGCAGTGAGTGGAGTATGAGTGCCTTTAGGGGATATAATCACAGCGTCGATACCATTACCCAATGCATTTGAAGCTCCGTCAAAGTGCATAGACCATTGGGATCCTTCCTCAGGTCCTTCATCCGGTCCAGGTACTTCACAATCAGTCACTACCATGATATCCTCGTCTGGAAATTCAAAGTTCATTGACTGGTAATCGTCCACTGCCTGGTGTGCCGAATGGTCTGCCAATACACTTCCCTTGATTTCTTTTTGAGTCATGTACTGGATGTCGTATTCTGTCACGATCATTTGCCATCTTGCTATTCTTCCAGACAGAGCAGGCTTTTCGAATATGTACTTTATTGGATCCATTTTTGAAATCAACAGAGTAGTGTGAGTCAACATATACTGTCTCAGCCGGCGAGTAGCCCATACCAAAGCGCAGCAAGTTTTCTCGAGCAGTGAGTACCGGGTCTCACAGTTGGTAAACTTTTTGCTAAGGTAATAAATGGCGTGTTCTTTTCGGCCAGACTCGTCATGCTGCCCCAGCACACACCCCATTGAGTTGTCCAGTACAATCAAGTATACGATTAGAGGTCTCCCTTCAACCGGCGGCATAAGAATGGGTGGTTCTTGGAGATACTCTTTGATCTTTTCGAAAGCGGCCTGACATTCATCATTCCAACGTACTACTTGATCTTTCTTCAGCAGCTTGAAGATTGGTTCACAGGTAGCAGTTAGATGCGAGATGAATCGGGAAATGTAGTTCAACCGTCCTAGAAAGCCTCTGACTTCTTTCTCTGTCTTGGGAGTTGGCATCTCTTGTATGGCTTTCACCTTGGCAGGGTCCACTTGAATACCTTTGTCGCTCACAACGAAACCTAGTAGTTTTCCAGATCTTACCCCGAAGGTGCACTTGTTCGGGTTCAACCTCAGCTTGTACAACTTCAGACGGTCAAACAACTTCCGTAGATGGTCAAGGTGTTTCTCCTCAGTTTGGGACCTTGCAATCATATCGTCGACGTATACTTCTATCTCGTGATGGATCATGTCATGAAATAAAGCAACCATGGCACGTTGGTAGGTTGCCCCAGCATTTTTCAACCCAAAAGGCATGACCTTGTAGCAAAAGGTGCCCCACTGAGTAACAAAAGTGGTCTTCTCCATGTCTTAAGGAGCCATCTTGATCTGATTATAATTGGAGAAGCCATCCATGAAGGAGAATACCTTATGCTGAGCCGTATTATCAACCAGAACATCGATGTGAGGTAGAGGGAAATCATCCTTAGGGCTGGCCCTGTTCAAATCCCTGTAATCAACACACATTCGGACCTTACCATCCTTCTTCGGCACTGGAACCACGTTGGCAACCCACTGAGGATAAGAACTTACTGCTAGAAACCCGACATCAAATTGTTTCATAACCTCAGCTTTGATTTTCTCGGACATCTCTGGACACATACGGCGGACCTTCTATTTAACCGGAGGGCAGTCCTCCTTGGTAGGTAGGTGATGAACCACAATGTCAGTATCCAACCCAGGCATGTCTTCGTAAGACCAGGCAAAGATTTCCACATAGTCATGCAGCATCTGAATCAACCATTGTTTCACACTGAGCTCTAGATTGGCACCAATCTTGACTTCCTTTCTATCTGTCTCAGTACCCAGATTTACCGTTTCCACTGGCTCTTCATGTGGCTGAATGGCCCTCTCTTCCTGGAGTAATAGTCTTGCAAGTTCACCAGGCACTTCACAATCATCTTCACCTTCTTCTTCGGCTAAGTTGATCGGATTTTCGAAGTCATAACTGGCAGTAGCAGAGTCGTTACCAGTGAGATCCAGAGTGGATTGGAACCTGTATAAGTGAGTGTGTGTAAATATAGCTGTTTTGCAATATATAATAAAGAAAGAAAAGGAGCGCAAGATTTTGAAATGCAACAAACGTCCAATGTTTTTATTGATGATATATGAAAATGACACACAAAAGCCCTCACAAATGGAGCCACGGTGCCCCGGGCCATAAAAGTTTCAAAATATTGTCTGTTACAAATTCAAAAACAAAAGAGTTCATTACTGAGTGACAAAAGTAATAGGTGTGAAGTCTTTCGCAGTCCAGTTGCTTGGTCCACCGTCGGTTGTTGGGTAGATCCAGCTGTCGAATTCAGATTCCTCCACGTCGTCTTCAATAGCATTCACTCCCGGGTTGGTGATGAACACATGAGGTCTTCCAATCCTTGCCTTACGAACAATCCTCTGAGCTTCTGCAGTGAAACCCAAACCAAACTTGTCGGTCTTTGGAGTAAAGTCAGGAAGTCGGCCCCAGTTTGCACATTCACCCTTCTCAATCACAGCCCGGGCATCCTTCAAGGAAGCCATCTTCAAAGGAGGGTCTTCAATCACAGTTTCAGCTGATTCCAGTGTCTGAGGCACCTCTTCAAAGTGTTGAAAGGGGGTCTCAATGAATTCCCCATCCATCTCTATGTACCGGAACGAGTTAAGGTGGCTGACCATATACTCTTCCTCCCCCTGAACTGTAACAATCTTCCCTTTGACTGGGTACTTAAGCTTCTGATGTAGTGTGGAGGTCACAACTCCAGCCTTGTGGATCCATGGACGACCCAACAAACAAGAATAGGATGGTCGGATGTCCATCACATAGAAAGTAAAATCAAAAACTTGAGAGCCAACCCAGATTGGAATGTCAACTTCGCCGTGTACCATCCTTTTCGAACCGTCAAAGGCCCGGACAACAATGTTACTAGGCTTGAGCTCTAGACCCTCACAATCCAGCCTGTCTAAAGCTTTCTTGGGTAATACGTTCAATGAAGAACCGGTGTCTACCAACACATGGGCAAGAGTAGTGCCTCTGCATTCAATGGAGACATGCAAGGCGTCGTTATGGTTCTTTCCTTTGGCAGTCAGATCGGCGTCAGAGAAGCCCAAACCATTATCAGCAGTCAAGTTGGCCATACAATCGGTAAATTGATCAGCAGACGTTTCTTGTGGCACATGGGCCGTCTTCAGGAAGGAAATCAGGGCCTTGGCATGGGCCTCTGAACACAACAACATTGATAGCATAGAAATCTTTGATGGGGTGTTCCCCAACTGCTCAACTACGTTGAAATCACTCTTCTTGATAATCTTGAGGATCTCTTCCATCTCTTGCTGGGAAGCTTCAATAGTGGTTGTCTTTGGTGCCTCCGTCCGGGCAGGCAAATCAATAGCAATCCCTTTTCCCCGAGCGTCAGATGACTCGGCAGCAGGGGTAGAAACAGGAACTTGATCAGGAAGGGGAGCAGGCACACTTGCAGGTGTGATGACAAGAGGTTTGTGAATAGCTGGTGGCGCAATATCAGGCGAGAGCAACCTACCACTGCGAGTAATTTTGGCAGGCCCAGTGATGTTACTGATGCCGGTAGTAGTATCAAACTCTTGTTTTACTCCAAGAACATAAACATCTGCCCCATAGTGCCAAGGGACAACTCTGTCAGATGTATAAGGGAGAGGCCCTGGAACAGTGATGATGATAGGAGCAATCTTCTGAGTGGACATGGTTTTGACAGGCTTCTTTGAAGGAGCCTTAGGAGGGTTGTTGAAAATAGTAACAATAGACACTTCTTCAGCAGGGACAACAGGAACAACAATCTTCTCGAACAAGATTTCTTTGCTATCCATCAGGCTTTGGATACCTGATTTCAGCAAAGGACAACCAGCAGGTGAAACAGCACATAGAAGGCAACCTTTACCACATCCCGGAAATAAACCGGCTAGCAACAGGTTCCTTTTGACGGTCAACAACGGAGTAACAATCTCTTCCATGGAGGCTATATACCGATCTTCTTCTACAGCATTCACCCCATGCTGGGGCATAGGAGCAGTTACAACATTGGGCCTTTCGGGCGCCTCAAACTGTATTTCTTTAGCATCAATAAGGTCCTGAACCTTATTCCTCAGAGCCCAGCAATCATCCGTGGTATGCCCCGGGCTATCAGAGTGATAAGCGCAACGGGCGTTGGGGTTGTATTTTGGAGAAGCTGTGTTCACTACCTTCGGAGCTTCTTTGACAGTTACCAGATTGGTTGACAGTAGTTGCGGCAAAATCTGAGACAGGGTCATACTGAGCCGAGTGTATTGCCTTTTGGGTCTCTCACCCCTTGGTTGGTTGTATTGCTGAGGAGCAGCAGCAGGCTTTGAAATTACCAACGCATTGACAGCTTGGCGGCGTTCCGGCTTAATTTGTCTTCTGGGACCATAAACAACACTGGCTTCCTTCTTGAAGGGCTTCTTTTCAGTACTCACGGAGGCACCTTTATGTATCTTCCCCGACTTGATACCAGCTTCTATTCTCTCACCAGTCAAGATCAAATATGTAAACCCAGTAGAAGAATTTCCAATCAGATGATTGAAGAACGGACCAGACAGGGTCCCCAGGAACATGTCAACAAGTTCACGATCAGTCAGCGGTGGCTGCACCCTGCCAGCTAGGTCCCTCCACTTTTGGGCATACTCCTTGAATCCTTCGCCCGTCCCCAGTGACATACCCTGGAGTTGGGTATGCGTGGGAGCGAGGTCAGAATTGTACTGATATTGCTTATAAAAGGCAGTAGCCAAGTCCTCCCAGTTTCGGATACTGGCTCCATCCAGCTGATAGAACCATTCGAGTTGAGACCCCGAAAGGCTATCCTGAAAGAAATGGATCCACAGGTTCTTGTCTGCAGTGTAAGGTTGGATCTTCCTTACATATGATCTGAGATGCAGCTTAGGGTAGGAAGCCCCGTCGTACTTCGCAAAGGCAGGTGCCTTGAACTTGTGTGGGATCACCACCCCAGAAGATAAACCTAGATCTTCAAAATCCAGTCCCGGCACATTTTGAATCTCCATGGCACTTAAACGGTCCTCTAGTTGCTTGTACCTGTCTTCGGCAGGAGGGTACTGTTCTTCATTGTAATCCGTCTCGTTGTTGGAGACCGTGGGACTAGGAACCCTTCTTTCTTGAGGACTAGCTCTCCCTACAGAGGAAGTAGCTTGATCAGCCTCATTCTGCAATGTATTCCCAAACCTCCGTCCAGTGTTAAACAACGCAGTTCTCTTCTTCTTCTTCTTCAAGAGAAGAGTCTTCAACTCCTGTTGACCCTGGGCTAAGCTCATGACCAGCTCTTGAAACTGGACGTTCTGGGCCTGGAAGGCCTTGATAGCTTGTTCGGTAGTAGGCTCGGAAGACATGATGATTGAGTGCTGTAATAAACAGCGAAGAAGATTAAGCAACCTGTAGAAGAAAGGGTACCTGTTATGCATATGATGCAATGAGATGCTTATGATTTATGTTTTCACAGACAATCGGGATTCAACTTTGTAGACAAAAAGGAAACATACTTCATTAGATTCAAACTTTAAATTGTTCAACAATTGGCCCTTAGGCATTACAAGAATGAAAATAACTGAAAAGGAAATAAAAGCTACAAAAAGGAACATCCAAAGCCCATCAGTGCTCCCATGGCCTCCTCTTCTCAGTACGGATGTAGTCGTCCAGGATCCGCTCCTCCTCCAATTGCTTAGTCAGCTTCTGGATCTTTTGTTCCTGTTTGTTGAACTTTTCCCGATAAAAATCCCGTTCTTCCTGTAGCTGCGCCCAAGATCTCTTCAGGGTATCAACATCAGTGGGTATCTGAGGAGGGAGGACAGTTGGAGGAACCCCGTCTTCATCAGGAAATTCAAGAATGATAGGCCTGACAGCTTCCTATGGCATACCTAAATTCTGAGCACGGATGCGGACCCATCTGCAGTAGGGTTCCATTGGTAGAGAAGTCTTCGGTCCCAACTCATGTGGGTCAGCTTTGTGAATTCTGTCCCAAGCCTTAATGAATCCAAGGTGCAATTTGTCACTGCCTACCTGAAATTCAAAACTGAAGTGAGGAACCAACATCTCATGAGGCCCTGCTCTTCTGGCTCTTCCAAACTGACGGAGAGCTAAACATGGATTATAAGAGATTCCTCCCTGGGTACCGATCAATGGAACATTAGGATATTCTCTGCAACGATCAATAATGGCTACCTTATCCAAACCTCTGAGAGTCCAGATGATGTCATTGTCAGTGAGAGACATTAATCTATGAGCCCAGCCTTTTCCTTCTTCATTCTTCAGCACGAACTTAGGGAGGTGCGAAATAAGCCACCTCACTAACAAAGGAGCACAACACCACAAAGTTCCCCGTCTTCGGGCAGTACGAGCATAGAGTTATTGCAGGATATCACCCAAGAGAGTGGATACAGGGTTCCGAGACATGAAGACCCTTATGGAATTGACATTGACAAAGTTATCCGGATTTGGAAACAATATTAGACCATAGATTAAGAGAGCCAGGATGTCTTCGTACGCCTTGAAGTCTAAGTCATTCCAGAAACTATTAGCCTTGCCCACCAGAAACTTAGCCAACAAGCCCTTAACTCCACTTCTAGTTTCCCAGTTAGCCACTACCTCTTCTTTGGTTAAGGGAAGGACTGCAGCAATCTCTTCAGGCCTAAGAGTCTTCTCTCAACCAGTGAATGGAGTCTGCTCCAAAACAGGGATACCAAGTAACTCAGAGAATTCTTCCAGGGTAGGGACCAGCTGGAAGTCTTGAAAGGTGAAGCAATGATATAGGGGATCATAAAACTGGGTCAGGACACTTATCAGTTGTTGGTCCCACTTTGAAGTGACTAACCCAAGGAGAGAACCATGCCTCTTGATGAAGGAAGTAGTGTTTGGAATCCTATCAACCAATTCCTTAAGCAAAGTAGGTGGTTGAACAAAGTTGAGCCGGATAGTATTCTTACGCACGGGCATCATGATGTCCTACAAAACAGAGCAAAGATGAAACCCTTTTGTCTTTGAAATGGGTCAGTCCTTATGCAGGATGCATGCAATGGTATGATGGTATGATGTTTATGGTAAAGCACACCACAAGTATTCACAAAAGCAAGCATGATAAGGCACTCAAGTCACACAAGACAACCCTTAGGGTTTAGGCCAGCATGAAGTTTAGGTATTACCCTCTTTTAGTTTCGGTGGTTAAGACCTGTCCTATCAAAAGTAACCGGGTTCTAGAGGATCTCAATATCATCGACTACCCTCAATCGGTCATAACTCCAACATCGCAATCTTTTCTAGCGGCCAGAACCATCGTGAGAGTTTAGCCTCAATGAGTGTAGCATATTGCTACCATTCTATGGCCAAGTTGGGTCAATTTAGGGTTCTAAGGTCGGTTGGTGTTTAATGACTCCTTAGAAGACCCATATTCTCCTCGTTGCAACACAAGGGATATCGGTATAGACCAAGGTGTCACACCAACGTAGCCACTGCTTCACCCATGTCGGTCTACGCCGGACAGGTCCCTCATAGATTATGCTACCTAAAAGGGTATTCCCCAGATCCGGGTTATGATCTATGAAACTCCGATGCAAAGCCCACAAATGTAAAAGCAATCAAAGCAATCAATTGAAAACAAGGTGATCTAAACCCTAAGGTTACTCCACTTTTAAGTATTCCCCAACAGAGTCGCCAGTTCTGTGATACGGTGGGAGAACTGACTTGGGTTTTGTGTTTGTTTTTGCAAATGTTTCGGTTGAGCAAGAGTCGCCACCGACTTTTTATTTTATCCTAAGGAAAGGTTAAAAAGCACAGCAAAAACCTTTGAGATGTTTTCTTGGGTTCGGGGAGTAGATTATAGAAAGGGAAGGTATTAGCACCCTTTCTATCCATGGTTATCCACGGGCTCTTAGTTACTTGCTTAGATCACTTGCCTTTGATTTTCAATTGTTTGAAATGGTGCTTTGTGTGTGGGTTTGAAAATGTTTTGAAAAGAGGCCAATGTGGTGGCAACCTTTGTAATGATCCATGTTGGGATGTATACAAAGGTGTACTTATCTTTTGAAAAAGTTTTCAATGTTTTTTTGGAAGTTGTTTTTAAAGTGTGTTGTGATGTGTGTTTTGAAAAATAGGCAAATGTGTTTTTGCAAGTTTAATTCAAGTAACTAAGAGTTGTCTACCCCTAAATTTCTCAAAGGTTTTCTCTATGTTTTAACCCTTTTAACAATTTTGTTCCACCATTGTATTTGGTGGACAATCTTGTGTTAGGATGTTAACGGGACGGGCGCGGATCATCGTTTAGACCATGATTGCAATGGTGCCAAGTGTCTTTGGGAAATTTTTCCTTTAAGGGATTTGATCATGTTTAGGCAACTTTCGAAAGCGTCATCGAGGGACTATGATCATTTGAATTGTTTTGTTTTTGCCAAATACCCCTAACATGCAACATGGCCCATTATTGAAGGCAACAAGTGGAGTAACCCTAAGGGTGCAAGTGTGAATTGTGTTGTTCATTTTCATGCTTTGTTATCTTTGAATTAGGTCAAGCTATTTGTCATTAGATTTGCATACAAACCCTAAGTCTATCATGGCATATTTAGAAAGCTTTTAAAGTGCGGAATTAAAAGTCCTAAATTATTACACAATGATCATGGGGAAGGGGATACAAATGTTCAAATGGGGATGAGACTTCATAGGAGAGTAGTGTCCAATATTTACAACCAAATCGAATTGCGCAAATGTAAATGTAAAGATGTATAAGAATAGAGCAATATGTATGTGTAAATATTTTTGTGTAAGTGTATGTTTTATTCACAAGTGAAATAAAAATAATAAAAAAGTTAATCTTTGAATATTTTCATGTTTAGGACAAAACCCTAATTTTTGCAAATAAATAGTATTTATTATTTATCATATATAATGTTTACTAATTATGTACAAAAAATAAATAAAAAGGAAGTATATTGTAAAAAAAGTATTTTTGAGGTCAAATATTAATAAAAATAAAAATATATTATTTTTGTATTTTTATCCTAAATATTCTAATAAATATATAAGTATTTATATTATATACTAAATATATTAAATATGTACAAAAATAAAATATTAATTATTTTACAAAAAAAATAGTATATTTTTTAGAAAATGTTTTCAAAAGATAAAATAAAATAAAATCAGAAAATAAAATGTATTAGGTATTATCTTTGTATTTTTTGAATAAAAGGCAATATGTTTATTTATATGTATAAGTCTAAATAAAGCAAATAAATTCAAAATAAATGCAAAAATGAATGGAAAAAATATTTTTAATGTTTTTTTTATATTTTGACAAAAAATAACAATTCAGAAACAAAAAGAAAAAATCAAAAATGATAAAAATAACACATAATGGGCCAAGGGGGTGTATGTGAAAAATGAAGGTGCAAACAGAAAAAACAAGTTAGGCCCAGCCCAAGGCAAGCTTCTTCAACCTCCAGCCACTTCTGTTTCAAAAAACGCGCGTTTCCTTGCTTGATTCAAATATCCTGATTCTTTGATTTTTAGCACAAACTTATAACACAAAAAATGTCAAGCATCAAACCACGAATCCATACATACCAAGAACTTGATCTAACTCTACGAAAATGAGAGAGAATTTCTTCTCCCCCAATTCTTGACCTAACTTTTTCCTAATGTTCAGGTTCCAAATTCTCTTAACACACATAATATAAATGAAAAGTGAGAATACATGTAGCTTCAGGGTCATGAATAGGACATAACTTCTTCACAAACCTAAGCCTAAATATGCTTGGATAGAGAGATAGAAGTTCAAGAACTTACCTGTTCAGCTTGAAACGTGTACAACAATGGAGGCACTTTCAAGGCAATGTGAGGACTTGTACAACTTGCTTGAAGTCCAGGGATGCTTCCTCTATGCTTGGCTTGCTCTGAATCCTTCTGTATCAAGCTACAGAAGTCAACCTGCACAGATGAAAAATGAAAATGGCACACTTGGCTATGGCTGTTACAGTTCCAGTTCAATGCTTGGAATAGCTTCAATGGATGTTAGGGAGTGTGTTTGAAAAGGTTTCATCCAAAACGCATGATAGGAATGGACTGTGGGATTCAAACTGCAGCCTATGCCCTGTTTTGCCACAAAACTGTGTTTTTCTGCATATGGAGGTTTGAGAGATGGTTTGGTCGTGTTTTAGGTTAGTTAGGAGTATGGAAAATGTTGAGAAAGTTTGTTTTGGCTTCTCTTGACAGGAACTCAATGTTGGACCCCTTTTGCAAAGTTGCTTCCTTCTTAAGTAAAAAATGCCAAGTCTTGTTACAAGCTTATGCAGGCCCCCTAAACATGCTGCAAAAGTTTGTCTTGATCAGTGGGATATGTTTATGAACTTGTGCCCAAAAGATTTGGCCTGTACCTCTTGATTTGCAAACTTGACATAAAGCCATGCTTTACAAGAATGGATAAAGTGCTTTTTCTATTTATGGCCTAATCTTGTATGCAATTGTTAAACACACAAAATAAGGATTGAACACAAAGGGTTGGCATTAAATTATTGAGTGTGGATGAGATAAAAGGCCTGTAACTAGCTTGTGCAAGTTGATTTCAAAAATGCCTAAGTTATGAACATGAAAATGGCCATGAATCAAAGTGACTTTTGCCCATATTGACAAATTCGATTCTCCCTAACCACAAGGGTGTTTGAGAAGTTCTTGGACAATTTGGAAAGCTTGGAATGTATACTACAATCCATCTTTGTAATGCAAGTTGAAATTCCAAGTGGAAGCATGTGAAAAGTGGCCATGAAGTTAGGCAAAAATCCTGCCTAAAATAGGTCAAAAAAATTTCTAAGTTAAGAATGTTTTGCACCCTTGTTCCAAAAATCATAACTTGAGCTACAAGCTTCTTTTGAGGAAACTTTGTGAATAAAAGTTGTAGATTTTGAAATGGAATATAACTTTCATGTTTTGAGTTTTGTTTGAATCCAAATGTATCTTGATGAAAAAATGGGACAAAGTTAGGAAAAAAATTAGGAATTTTCATAACTTAGAAAAATTCTAAGTTATGAAATTTCTCCATTTCAAACCCTAATTTGTGATTTTTGATTTCTTGATGAACAAGCTTCATGATTTGGCATGTTTTGATGAAAAATGAATCTTGACACTTGATTTTGACCAAAAAGTCAAAGTTTGACTTTTCAGTATACAGTCAAAAATTGATCAGTTGACTGGAAAATTCATCTGTCAATCTTGTGCAATTGGGATCTTTTGAACTTGTTGAACATGTCAAGACAATGCCATTGAGTCCTTGAGTCCATATATGAGCTTAGTTTGCCATTGGCTAGGTCAATCAGTCAAAAATTGCCTTTGTGCAGTCAAAACCCTAAAAATGACCATTTTGCCCTTTTGGGGATCTGATCAAATTTCTTGTGGAATTGTGATCCAAACTTGACCAAATGGTTCATATGAATTCATAATGTTGATGTGGGTCAAAAATTATGAGGTTTGACTGTCAATTGACCACATTTGACTTTTTTCCGAATACAACTGATCTCTAGGTCAACTGTCCAATTGACTGGGCAAAGTTTGGAATCAAGGCTTGAAACTTGGTATGGATAAACTTGTGAGTCCAACATGAAGCATGAAAGTCATATTGAGCATTTTAGGTCAAAACATCTTTGTGCAAACTCAAACCCTAATTTGGGTCAACAGTGCAAGGAGGAGTCTTGAGCAGAGCAAACCCTAACTTGATCTTGTGCTCCAAGGGTCTTGTGGTGAGAAAAATGTTGAGGAAATGGGAGGGAAAATTTTGGGGTACAACAGGTGGTAAGATGATACATCATCATCTATGCCTATTTTTCACACTCATAAGAATGTTGTACAACATATTCTTATATTAGCTCGGACAAATCTTGGGGTTTTCCAATTTTTAATAAACTTTCGATTAAACGCGCGAGACCTGCGTATTATCGCACTATTTAATCGAAAGATGATTAAATAGGGGCAGCTGTCATACCCCAAATTTTCCCGCCCTTTATTTCAATAGTAAAAAATAATTTAATTATTGATTTTAAAATATCATTTTATTTTTATAAAATATTCACTTCCAAACCTGTTTAAAAATATAATGATTTATTTCAGATCATTTATATTTTTGAATAAATAAATATTCCCATACATTTCATATACTTTCAATTGAGTTTATTTACAAATGAATAATATAGCAAAATTGGTAAAGGATGAAGCTTACAAATATAAGGTCGTGGGTTCGAATCTCTTGTGTCGCACTTTCAACATTTTTTATTTTTTTCTATTTTTTGTCACTAATTTTCTTTCCTTTTAAATTGGTGTTTCTTATTGGCCATTTGATGTCAATTTGTGTCACACTTTATTTTTGATTGGTCAAATTTGTCTTATTTCCAATTTGGATGGTTTTTTTCATCTATAAATAGGACATGTTTTTCACACTTCTAGATCATCCACAATTTTGTAACATCACTCATACTCACAATTCCACACTCTTTCTTTTCAAATTTTCTTTTCAAAAAACCTTTGGTGTTACGAATTATTTTAGTGTTATTGTGTTATTTTGGCTGAAGATTGTATATGAGGCTCCTTTTTATTTTAATTTGTTTACACCAAACGATGAACATGATGGTGGTTCCTTTTAAATTTATTGGTTGTTTCTACCATATGAATATATTGTTTGATAATTGTTTGTTTAATTATATTTTGTACTAACCTTTTGTAGAGGCCAATTTTTACACATCAATCTCTCATTCACGGTGAAATTTACATTACTACACATTAGAGCAAAAAATCGCATTAAATCAATTTATGTTTAGTGATTATGTTCTTATTATTACTACATCCGCAAGCGACACGTGGCCAATATCTGGCCACGTGATGAGGAGGCTATATCAGACTCCTTTGCTCTACGTCTAAAAAATACTCAAACAAACATCAAATAATTTTTTGTAATAAATTAATTCAACATTAATTTTCGAAAAAGGAATATGAATATATTTGAATCAACTGCGCACTTGGTCTAACAAAATCCGCTATTCACACTCTTATGCCACGTATGCGGGAAATTCAAATATATTTCTACAACCCAAAAAAAACACAAACACCGCGAACTACGAAAATGAGACTCTGATTCCTCCTAAGGAGGATACGTAGGCATACGATCAAAAATCGTTGCGAGTCCCGCTAACTAAAATTCAAACCCTTTTCCTTAATTAATAATTAAAACCCTATTTCTAAACATCGCACTTTTAAACCTAGTATCCTTGTGAACAAGGTAGACAAGGGGTGCCTAACACCTTCCCCTCATCTAGAACCGAGTCAAACTTAGAATCTCTGAATTTCTTTTAGGGTTATTCCTTTATACTCCCTTCCTTTAGGATAAAAATTAAGGGTGGCGACTCTGATTAAAAAAACCAGTTGCAACAACAGTTTTTTCAGTTTCGCGAGCTGATCCGGTTTTGGTTATGCATGGTATTGTTACAGCAGAGCTACAAGGAGGTTATCTCACGGTTTCTCCTTTTTCCTTTCCTGATCACTGGAGTGGTGAATAGTTCTGTCTTCAGTACAAACTGACGATGATGAACATATGCATTCCTCACGCTGAACTGAACCTTGTTGATCTAATACTGCATTGAACCATCACTAAACTTGACCTTGACGTTTAATCATGCTAGTTGATGCAACAGTTATTCTGGTTATGTAGTAAGCATCAGCTAGTTTTTAGACAGATATAGCCGGTTTCTGCTTAATGAAATACAAGTTATAGATTTATCAAGCTTGCGACATAATACTAATGGCTGAGGCTCTTCTCGGTAATACTTTTCTAATTCTAACTTTTCCGAAAACTCTTTTCCTCTAATATTTCTCTGTATTTTGAAGGGACTTTGAGTAGGAAATGATGACGACCTGTTAGGATTTCGTATGCTTGATAACTCATTTTTTGTGATATTTTGTGATTTGGTTACAATTCTGTTTATTGAGCTTGAATTCATGATTTTGTTTGCACTTGTTGATTTTCTGTGAGAATCTGTTACTGCAATAACTTTACTTAACTGAGATGCGAAATTTATGTTGCATGTTTGCTATTGCTGTGCACTGTGATATTTGATGGGTCTTAACCGAGTTTGCGTGTAACAATTTGTCTCTTCTTGATCTTGTCCTATTGTGAACCAAACATTCTCTTTGCACTTGTTTGAGATTTGCAGTAGGATGGAATTAGGCCAATGATTGAACTTGCATCTGATTTTTGTTATGAAACAAATGGATATGAGGGTTTATTGTTCCATTTGTGAATATAATTTGAAAAAGAATTCCTTAATCCACAAGTTAATTCCTTTGATCAAACCCTAATGATGAAACCGGAAAAGTTCTTTGAAACTATCTTGCTTATACTCAAATTTTATTTGCTAACCACCTTCTTTTTTCTTCCTTGTTTCATGAGATGCCAATAGCGGTGAATGCACGGAGAATGAAGAGAAATTGTTAAAGATGAAGTGATTCAAGTTGTTGGATGCTTGTGAAGTTAGATATAAGATGGAGGGTGAAGACACTGCAGTTTTGGAGGGTTTGAAATCTGTCATGAAAAATAGGTAATTAGTTTTCTGTTATATATTGATAGAAGTGCCATAGTTTTGATAAATTACAGCATGTTATGCGAACACATTCAAGCTAATGTCTGTTTGGTATTGAATTTATTATTGAAAATAGCATGGGCTTATTCATCATAGCAGGTTGGATTACGTGAGAAGGAAGAGCAAGATTTCATAGAATTGGCTAGAGGTCTGGAACAGGCTCGAATGGGTTTTGGCAGCCAGTCTTTTGATAAGCTATAGCATCTTAAGGAACACTTAGGCTTATGATGGATATATAACCCTTTCTTTTTAATTTCTCAAAATGTAATGGCAATATGACTTGTGATTTGTAATTCTAAAGAGAAACATGGACGAGATTTGTATGATTATGAAACCTTTTGGATGAACTTGAAATAACTTTGAATGATAATTTGTATGAAACCTTTTGATTTACAAACAATGATTGAATTTAGAATCACTTTGAGCGAATTCTTCAATGAGAACCCTTCCCTGATTACAAGTCCACTTGTATTGCAATCCAAAACGATACATGAAATAATTACTCATATCTTTAATGACCCTCTAATTCAATTCACCCTTGTATGAAAAATGACAAACATTTGAAGGAATGATGATGCCTTTGAACTTTCGAATAAGGTATTGAACAAGTTTTGAATATTTGAAGCGTTGATACAACTTTTGTAACTCAAATCCATATGATCTCAAAGTCACAAACTTTCCTTCTTAATCATGTTTGCCTCTTAATAATTTTGATCGCATTGAATCCATGGCATAAAGTGATCATCTGAATGAATCCAAATCAAATGCAATTCTCAACTACTCCTAACTTCGATTCTTAAATCCATATCAAACAAAAATAAAAGAAGTAATAATGTCTCGCCTGCATTGGATCCCCAAGTTCAACATTTTATACCACAACTCAGCGTCTTTGCAATTCAAATCACAAGTCCCTGACTTCAAAACCAATGACCTCAATGCCAAACCAACCTTTCTTGAGGAAATTCCTTGACTCAGATGAAACTAGAAGCATAGCAGGACATCCATGTGATACAACCCTGATTTCATGAAATACATAGGGAAATGAACCCTAATTTCACATATCACTGCTTGAAGGATAGCCAGAAGAATCAGGCTTTATTGAACATATACACCTCAGTCAGTTGTAAAAACCCTAGCTTACACGCCCATCGAACT
Source organism: Vicia faba (assembly GCA_948472305.1). Taxonomy (NCBI): domain Eukaryota; kingdom Viridiplantae; phylum Streptophyta; class Magnoliopsida; order Fabales; family Fabaceae; genus Vicia; species Vicia faba. The sequence continues at coordinate 1,182,348,639 of OX451737.1, forward strand.
CTTGAACTTCAGGCGTTTAATTTTGAATGAAAATGCATGCTATGTTAGTAACCTAATGAACAGATATGAATGCGACGTTAAGCCTAAGCCAAATATAAATTCAATTAGGAGGGAAAATTTTAGGGTGCAATAGCTGCCCCTATTTAATCGCCTTCAACCTGAAGGTGAGATCGGCGCCATCCTTTCGAACTTTCTAGGTGGAAGAAGATTAAATACTTAAAAGAACCCAAAAATTCGCGCTCCGAAGCCAGTCAGGTATTATTATATTTTTAGTTTTCTGTATTTTCTATTTTTTTGCTTTTTGGGTTAAAAGGGTTTTTAGAGATAAATGTATGTTAGACCTGGGTTAGACACACAGAAGAAAACTTGGTTACCAAGGAACATATGTTCGGAGTTAGTAACGAACACATGCAAGAAAGATATCAAAAGATATATGCCCGAAGCCAATAGGCGTATGGAAAAGGTATAAAAGATACATATCTGGGGTCGGTAGCAGATACATATGAAAGAGACGGACCGAAGAAAGATCCTACAAAGGTATCAAGAATACATGTATGGGGTTGGTAGCAGACACATAACCTGAAAGAGACTGGAGGAAAGGACTCTAACCAAGGATATCAGGAATGTACGTCTGGAGGAAAGGACATATAACCAAGGATATCAAGAAAACATGTCCGGAGGAAAGGACATATATAAGGAAAGAGGCCAGAGGAAAGGACTCTAACCAAGGATATCAGGAAAATATATCCGGAGGAAAGGACATATATAAGGAAAGAGGTCAGAAGGCAGGACTCAAACCAAAGATATCGGGAAAATATGTCCGGAGGGAAGGACATATAACCAAGGATATCAAGAAAATATGTCTGGAAGAAAGGACATATATAAGGAAAGAGGCCGAAGAGAAGGACTCTAACCAAGGATATCAGAAATATACGTCCGGAGGAAAGGACATATAACCAAGGATATCAAGAAAATATATCCGAAGGAAAGGACATATATAAGGAAAGAGTCCGGAGGAAAGGACTCTAACCAAAGATATCAGGAAAATATGTCCGGAGGAAAGGACATATAACCAAGGATATCAGGAAAATATGTCCGGAGGAAAGGACATATATAAGGAAAGAGGCCGGAGGGAAGGACTCTAACCAAGGATATCAAGAATATACGTCCAGAGGAAATGACATATAACTAAGGATATCAAGAAAATATGTCCGGAGTGAAGGACATATATAAGGAAAGAGGCCGGAGGAAAGGAATCTAACCAAAGATATCAGGAAAATATGTCCAGAGGAAAGGACATATAACCAAGGATATCAAGAAAATATATCCGAAGGAAAGGATATATATATAAGGAAAGAGGCCGGAGGGCATGACTCTAACCAAAGATACCAGGAATATACGTCAGGGGGAAAGGACATATAACCAAGGATATCAAGAAAATATGTCCGGAGGAAAGGACATATATAAGGAAAGAGGCCGGAGGAAAGGACTCTAACCAATGATATCAGGAAAATATGTCCGGAGGAAAGGAAATATAACCAAGGATATCAAGAAAGGAATGCTAAACACATATAGACTTCTAGAGAATGAACCCCGATTGAAGGCGGACTTTAACCAACAAAAAGGAGGGACACTGGGAAAAGGCGAATTTTCCAGATAAAAGAAGACCAACCGAAGGTAGACTTTTTTGGGGGGAGAATTCCGACCAAAGACGGACTTTCTAGGGATACTACGCGACAGATTCCATTGAGGAAACTTGACGAAGATTTTAACCAAAGTAAATTCACAGAGAACGCCGCATCAAAGACGAACTTTACCAACAGAAAGGAGTACCGGGCGAAGGTAAACCTAAGACGGAAAGACACCGGGAGAAAGTGAACTTACCAAAGGAAAGAGAACGTCGGGCGAAGACAAACCTTAACCAATAAGAAGGGACACCGGGCAAAGGTGAACCTAGAATGGAAAGACATCGGGCGAAGGTGAATTTACCAAAAGAAAGAGAACGTCGGGCGAAGATGAACCTTAGCCAACAAGAAGGGACACCGGGTGAAGGTGGACCTAGAATGGAAAGACACCGGGCGAAGGTGAACTTTCCAAAGGAAAGAGAACGTCGGGCGAAGACGAACCTTAACCAACAAGAAGGGACACCAGGCGAAGGTGGACCTAGAATGGAAAGACACCGAGCGAAGGTGAACTTACCAAAGGAAAGAGAACACTGGGCGAAGACGAACCTGAAAAAGAAGAAAGACCAACCGAAGGGGACTCTAAACAGGGATTTCCATCATGCGTTAGGCTTTAAGAGTTTGCAAATACGCAAGAACTGCAAAATCCCTCAGGCTAAAGGCTGGGTGTAATTATTCAGGAGTGGTAATTATCTGAATTACCACACACCAAGTATGGATACTCAAACACTTGAGAAGCAAGAAAGGCTATGTACCGACTCTTACTCGCACTCTAACGGCAAATCAAACATGGGTAAAATAACCAAGGGCTTGCAAGGGCAAGAGAAAAACATGACTTACTGGGAAAATGGGAAATGCCAAAGGCCCGACTGGTGGTGAATAAAAAAAAACTCCGCTAGGGAAACAGAAATAGAATCACCCTAGGCTTGTTGTAGAGTTAATTCAAATCTGAGCATATAAAAATCTAGTCACCAAGGGTAAACATAATAGGCTTATACTCATGCATGTTTGAATTTATTTTTATAGCGTAATGCCCCATACAATGGAAATGCTACGCGTTTTGGTAAATGAAAGGAAATGCTATGCGTTTTGGTAAATGAAATGAAATGCTACGTGTTTTGGTAAATGGAATGTAATGATGCATGTTTAGTAACACACTGGGGAGATCACGTCAATAATCGGATACTGGGAGACAATGAACTTTTGGACGATTATGCTTGCACATCTGATCTTCTGTAGAGAAAAGGCAATCTAAACTTCAATGGAGCACTGAGTCTCCGAACCAACAACCTTCGAGTATCGATAACATTGATGAAGTAACCTCCTGGAAAGAATACCACATTGCAGCTCAGTGAAAATCTTGAATTCTGATCAGACTCCCAACTTCCTGGGGAACAAATTCTTTATCTTCTGTTAGAAAGAGGAGAGATTTGCTGGGAATGGAAACTTCTGGCATAAAATTTCTTGACGAAGATAACTTCTATTGGGGATGTGATACAGTGGTCAGAACCGGGACTGTTTTTTAGGAATTGCTGGTTTGCGTTTGTGTTTGCAAAATGTCGCGGTAAGCAAGAGTCGCCACCGACTTTTATTTTATCCAACAAGGAAAGGCAAAAAGCACAGAAAAATTCCTTTTTCGAGATATTTCTGAGTACGGGGGGTAGATTATAGAAAGGGAAGGTATTAACACCCTTTCTATCCGTAGTTATCTACGGGCTCTTAGGTACTTGCTCATCATTTTCAAAATTGCTTTTCTGTGTTTGTGTGCTTTGAAAAGTTTTTGTTTTGACTTCGATTTAACTCTTACTTCTGTCTTCAAGAGTGTAATGAATTGTTTTTGAAAACTTTGTTTGAAAAGGAGTGTAAGTGTGAAAAATTTTATTTGGATTGAGCACGTACTTAAGAGTTAATCTATCTACTCAAAAAAAGAATCGTTCTATGTTCGCTTCCTTTAGACAGCGCTATCCCACTATTAGTGAGTAGGTAGCACCATCGTTGGAGTTTGAGGGTCAATTCGAAAGGGACGTACGATCACTAAAGCAATGTTAGGACGTTTTAGTAATAACCCTAATGTCTTAGATCAATTATTCGAGGCAACAATATCTGAGGCAACCATTCCGAGGCAACTATGATCTTTGAGACAAAAGGACGACCACTAAAATACCCTATACTTAATGACCGTTTACCGAAGGCAACCGAAGTAGGAGTATACCCTAGGAGTGCGCATGTGTGAGTGATTCAATTTCAGATTATTATCTTTGCACATTTTAGGGTTATCTAAATGTTTTAAAGTTTATCATACATTCTTGTCATGCATCCCTATATCATACATCTAACAGTTAATATTTTGCGGAATTTAAAGTGTGCAATTTAAACTACGCTATTACAAGGCTTCGAGTATTTACATAGCCAAAAACAAACCCTTAAAAATAAAGTGATAAATGAAAATAAAAGGGGCCTAATTAACTATTACAACTTGTGAGCAATTACATTAATAGGGTAAAATAAATGATAAAGCGCGCGCGAGGAAAATTAGATCGGGAGAGAACTAGGGTTTTGACCCTTTCTAACCTAATTGAAAGAAAAATGTTTTTTATTGTTTTTAATTATTATTAAGAAAAGAATTAGGTTTTCTAAATTAAATAAAAAAATTAATTAGTAATTAAATTAATTAATAAAAATAAATAAATGACCTATTTTTTATGTTTTGTTATTTTTAAGAAAAAGAAAATATGATTAAGCTAGAAACAAAACCCTAATTATTCTAATTGATTTTAAATTTATTTACAAAAGGAATTAAAGTTATCTAAAATTAATAACCTAATTAAATTAATTTAATTTTTGATAAAAAATAAAATCTAAACCTAAATTTGGTGAAAAGTATTATTTTGTGATTTTTTGGTAAAAAGAAAATAATTAATTTGTTAATAAAATAAATAAATTAAATTAAGTAAAACAAAAATAAAAAGAATAGAGAAAGAGTTATTGGGCCTGGAAGTAATCTGAGGGGGGTGTAGATAGCAAGCCTTGGCCCAAAATAGGGAGGTCCATTTTGACTCTCTGAGATCCCATGCATTTGCTTTGACCATGCCTTTGGTGTTCCTTCATTGGTGGCCCTTGGATCTGGCCATCTGGCCACTTGGCAGGCTGGATGATGAGGCCACATGGTGGACCTTGGACTTGTAAGCGCGCTGGATCCTGAAAAGGAAAATAATATGAAGAACGGGGGGGACCTGGGATTCGAACCCAGGTCCTGAAGCACTTTCTCACCACCTGGCCACCAACTGAGCTACGCGTTTCAATTGTATACAAAACAAGCAACAATTACTATATTAAGAATAAATAAAATAAAATAAATTCGCGCGGAAATTTAAATGGACGAGTGGGAGGCTGCCACACAAGTTGTCTTCTTCCCTTCTCCGTTGGTAAAAGTCCCAGACTTTTACCTACGGACGTTTGTCCGTCACTACAAACCTGCATTCTCTTAAAATCAACCATGAGCAAGATAAATAAAAACTAGGGCCACCAATCAATTTGTCTGGACCTTCTGAGTATAATGATGGCCCTTTCATGGCCCAATTTTACCTAGATTCAGAAACCCCAAAGCGAGCTTATAAACCCTAATAATGGCGAAATCTTATACAGGTCATGAAAATGCAATTAATTGTTACAGAAAGCTTACAAATGTTCTAAGGATTAAGAATCTACAAATATCTTATGTTATAGATGCCACAATTATGCAATTCGAATTCAAGAAAATAGCAAAGTCGTGACTGACTTACAACGCGTTTTGGTACTGGAAAAGCCTTGTTCTTGATTGATTTCGCTTGCTTACACTCACAGGAAGCAATTGGGATAGCTAGAAGGCCTTGAGGATGCCTGGAAGTATGAATTTGTGTCTACACTTTTTTGGTGTTTTTTCAAGTTTGGTTCTGATTCACACGCCTCTCTCCAGCCTTCTTTTAGGTCTGCAAATACCCCTTATGTACTGAGGAATGAATTAGGGTTGTCAATGTGATCATAATCTTCCTCCATTATTGAATTTGATTTGGATTTGATTCACTTTGAATATCTTTCTAAAATTAGGCAAATTCAGTCTTTTTGTCCACACCAATGCTTTGCACGATTTTAAATGCTTGCCAACTGGATTTGAGACCTGAAACAAGTACAAAATCTTGAGTTTTCAATGCTTTAGATTTTTCATGATTTATTTTGATTAAAAATGATTTAATTCAAATAAAAATCAAAATAAATAATGAAAACAAGATAATGACAAGTGGCAAAGGCTAGGGCTCGTGGACCATGTTGCCAACTCAAAACAAGTGCAAAAGATTGGGACCATTTGGCAAAATGAGCTTTGGATGGGTCATTTCTCATAAAGTATAAGAAAGTTATGCTTGGTCAAAGTTGAGTTGACTTTTCCTGCAAAACCCTAATTTAGCAACTTTTGGTTCTTGATGAATTGTGAGCAATCCTTGATGAATCATGATCAAACCTTGATAAAATGATGAAATATACTTCAAAATGAGGATGTTGACCAAAAATCTTGAAGTTTGACTGTATGTGGGCCACAATTTACTTTTGCCCTAGCACGGTCGATTTTCAGGCCTTTGAGCAATTGACTGAGCAAATTTTCTCTGCAAGGCTTGAAACTTGACATGCATGATCTTGAGAACATATTAGGACATTGGTGAGCATTTGGGATCCCTTGGACTCAAGTATCTTGAAGCAACATGAAACCCTAATTTGAGGTAGACTGCCTTAGGAGGGAGCTTGTTTGGTCAACCCTTGGACTTCCTTGAGAAACTTGAAGATCTTTCTTGAAATATTTTGAGAAATATGGGAGGGAAAATTTTGGGGTACAATAGCTTCCCCTGTTCAATCTTCTTAAACCTGAGGATGTAGATTGGCTTGCGTGCCTTTCGTGATCCGAAGGTGGAAGATGATTGAACACTAGAGTGCCCAGAAATTTGCACTCGCATGAAGTGGTATTTGTCTTGTAATGTCGGGAATGGGCTTACAGATTCCATTTGGAAATTGATGACGGGATATGGGCTTAAAGATGCCATCCGGAGGAGTGTCGATCGCATAAGAGATTCCTTAGCGAGAGCTTGTATACCTGTTGTTGAGGAAGATTCGGCTGGGGAATGTTGTTCTTTGCCTTGACAGAAATAGAATTTTAGGAGCTTCAGTCGTCCATTATTCTACTGAGGAATCGTCTCTATTTTGAATTTTAGGAGCTTCGATCGTCCGTTATTCTACTGAGGAATCGTCTCTGAGTTGAAGAGGTGAGAATGAACTACTATCTGGTCGTAATCCAGGCTTCATAGTGATAAGATCGACTGTTATCTGGTCGTAATCCAGGCTTCACAGTGACTTACTGGGGAGATGAGATTAAACTTGCTATCCGGTCGTAATCCGGGCTTCGCAATTTCTTGATTCTTATCTGGTCGTAATCCAGGCTTCAGAAGGAATTCAAATGTTATCCGGTCGCATCCGGGCTTTAACTTGAATTTAGGGCACACTAATATCCGGTCGACTCCGGGCTTCTTAGTAACTGTCCATGTAAACTACTATTTGGTTGTAATCCAAGCTTCACAGTGTCTTGTATCGTTATCTGGTCGTAATCCAGGCTTCACGATGTTTCATACCATTATCTGGTCGAATCCAGGCTTCACGGTGTTCTGTACTGCTATTTGGTCGTAATCCAGGCTTCACAATACCTTACTTCTTATCTGGTCGAAATCCAGGCTTCAGAAGAACTCAAGTGGTTATCCGGTCGCATCCGGGCATCTCTTTGACTGTTGGGCCTACCAATATCCGGTCGAATCCAGGCTTCATAGTAATTGGCCGAGTAAACTGCTATTTGGTCGAAATCCAAGCTTCACAGTGTCCTTTACCGCTATCTGGTCGTAATCCAGGCTTCACGATGTATCATACCACTATCTGGTCGAAATCCAGGCTTCATGGTGTTCGGAGGAATCAAGATATTATCCGGTCGAATCCGGGCTTCATAACTTGTGTTAAAGATATACCACTATCTGGTCGTAATCCAGGCTTCGTAGCATTCTTGGTTGCTATCTGGTCGTAATCCAGGCTTCACAACATCTTCTACCATTATCTGGTCGTAATCCAGGCTTCATGGTCTTGTATTACTGTTATCCGGTCGTAATCCGGGCTTCGCGGCTGGTGTTTATAATATACCACTATCTGGTCGAATCCAGGCTTCATGGTACTTGCTGAGTTGCTATCCGGTTGTAATACGGGCTTCACGGCTTGCTGGGGATTAAACTATTATCTAGTCGAATCCGGGCTTCATAGCTTGCTTTTAAGAGATACCATTATCTGGTTGTAATCCAGGCTTCGCGGTAGTCTGATACTGTTATTCGGTCGTAATCTGGGCTTCACAATATGCTGTAGAAATCAAGATACTATCCGGTCGTACCCGGACTTCATAACTTGAGTTTTGTGAGAATTTGATTGTATCTTTCCTGAAAGGTAAATTTTAATCGTATGTAATGCATGATATGTATCAAGCAATGATGTTCTCAAAATAAATGAGATTGTTTTGTATGATGCGTATGTACATGTCATGATGTATGGACATGCAATGTTTTTATGATGTTCTCTAGCTGAGGGAAAATAAATCCCGGATTGCTGCTGGAGAGTGAAAGAGTTTCACTCGCTGAGGATAAAGACCGAAGATGATTGGGAGAATAATCTTACTGGAGAATACATTGGTGAGAGGATGGCTCTATGGGGAAGAGATGCTCTGCTGAGGATTTGCTGATCTTGGAGAAATACCCTCGGCTGTGGATGAATTACCGTTGCTGGCGATGATAAACTCTGTTGGGGATGAATTTCCTGTTTGTGAAAGAAATGAACTCCACTGGGGATAATCTTTTAATGGCGACTTCACTGGGGATAACCTTCCAGACTCCACTGGGGATAATCTTCTAGACTCTATTGGGGGATAATCTTCCAGTGCTGGTGATAGATAAACTCTGCTTGGGGAGAATCTTACCGACTCATTCGCGACTACAAACCTCAACTGAGGAAAGTTGATAATACTGTATTCTGGCACTTCCTACTCTGCGGGGAGTGTATGTACTTTTAGTCATATTCTTCAGCTAGGTCTATCCCTGTACCTGGTGAATAGAACAAATATAAGGTCTGGACATTTCTTGTTTGCCCCTATTTATGAAATTACGAGTAATCGTCTTTTGTTTCGCATGTAAATATTTATGAGCAGCAATTATTGTCAAATGCATATATCAAAAATGAACATTGGACGTTCTCGCAAAACAAAACAGAAAAAGGAAAATAATTTGAAATTTCTTTTGTGAAAATGAATTATATTGATTTCGAAGCTGGCCTAAAAATAGGCGTTTTTGTACAAGAGGCTGACGTCCTAGTAAGAGAACGCCGCCGAACGATAAAATTTATACAATTTATGACAAATAAAGAAAGCAGTTATGTGAACGATCCCACTGGGTTCCAACTCTGCTATTGCCCCTATGTCTTCGAGTGTCTCATCACTTTGCTACTTGGTAGAAGGTGGATCAGACTGATTGGCGCCGTCCGAGCTTGATAGTCGATACCGAAGTCCGGTTGCAAGATGATCCAATGAGACATAGTGTTACGCTTTAATCCCTAATTTTTTCCTGGACCGCCCTTTCGGGTTTTCAGTCCACCGGGATACCCTTTTTTGCCCAAGCCGCCTTTTCAGGTTTTCGACTTGCCGGGTGTACATATTTTTTTCATTTTCATCCCTTATTTTTGCCTGAACCCTTTTGGTTCGCCGAGAAGCCCTTATTTTTTCCTAGGCCAGTCGACCTAGCGGGTCTTTGATTATGCGTAGTATTTTTTCACTATGTCTGCATTGACAGGGTGAGGAAGGTCGTACTATCCATGGTGGTTAAAATCATAGCTCCTCCCGAGAAAATGTTCTTAACCATAAATGTCCCTTTGTATGTAGGGGTCCATTTGCCCCTGGGATCACCTTGAGGTAGTATGATTCGTTTGATCACTAGATCCCCGACTTGATATTCTTGTCGTCTAACTTTCTTGTTAAATTCCTTGATCATTCGCTTTTGATACGTCTGACCATGACAAATAGCGGTAAGTCTCTTTTCGTCCATTAAGTTCAGCTAGTCAAGCCGGGTCTGAATCCAGTCATCTTCTCTCAAACCTTCATCTTTCATAATCCGAAGAGAGGGTATCTGAACTTCGATGGGCAAGACTGCCTCCATGCCATATACCAAGGAATAGGGGGTTGCCCTTGTTGACGTCCGCGCTGAGGTACGGTACCCCATGAAGAGCGAATGGTAACATCTCATTCCAGTCTTTATATGTCACCATCATCTTCTGCACAATCTTCTTGATGTTCTTATTAGCCGCTTCAACAGCCCCATTCATCTCCGGTCGGTAAGGAGAAGAGTTGTGATGTTGTATCTTGAACTACTTGCAGAGCTTGGTGATCATCGTATTGTTGAGATTTGTACCATTATCCGTAATGATCCTCTCGGGTACACCGTATCGAAAGATCAAGTTATGTCGAATAAACCGTGCCACGACGTTCTTGGTTACTGTAGCAAAGGAAGCTGCTTCAAACCACTTTGTAAAGTAATCAATAGCCACCAGAATGAAACGATGCCTGTTAGACGCGGTAGGTCTGATCTCACCAATCATATTGATACCCCACATCGCAAAAGGCCAAGGAGATGTCAAGATGTTCAGAGGAACTGGAGGTATATGCACCTTATCAGCATAGACTTGGCACTTATGACAGGTCCGAGAATGCTTATAACAGTTGGCTTCCATAGTAGACCAATAATATCCTGCCCGTAGGATTTTCTTTGCCATGGTATGTCCACTGGAATGAGTTCTGAAAGTACCTTCATGTAACTCTACCATGATCCTTTCTGCCTCGTTCTTGTCCACACATCGCAATAAGGTTGAATAATGGTTACGTTTGTAAAGGATACCATTACTAATGAAGGACTTTCCCGCGAACCTCCTTAGAAACTTCTTATCATTAACAGATGCACCCTCGGGGTACTTCTGAGCCTCAAGATACCTCTTTACCTCGTGAAACCAAGGTTTATCTGTTACCAATTCAGTCTCGATATCGCAACAATGTGCGGGTTCGTCCAACCTCTCAATGGTAATCCGGGGAGCTTCATTTTCCCACCTGACCTTGAACATAAAAGACATGGTAGCTAGTGCGTCCGCTAATTGATTCTCCTGTCTTGGGAAATGTTCAAAGGTTATCTCCTCGAAGTGCGGGAGCAATGTCAATACATACTCCTTGTAAGGAATAAGATTTAGGTGTTTCGTATCCCACTCGCCTTTGATCTGACTGATCACGAGAAAGGAATCTCCGAACACACTCAAGAACTTAATCCTTAGGTCAATAGCTGCTCGAAGGCCCATGATGCACGCTTCATACTCCGCCATATTGTTGGTGCAGTTAAAACATAGCCGGGCGGTAAACGAAGTATGACAGCCTTCAGGAGATATGATCACGGTGCCAATGCCATTACCCAACGCGTTTGAAGCTCCATCAAAGTACATAGACCATCGGGATCCCTCCTCAGGTCCTTCATCCGGTCCATGTTCTGCACAGTCGGTCACCAACATGATGTTCTCATCTGGGAATTTGAAGTTTATAGACTGGTAATCATCCATGGCCTGATGTGCCAAATGATCTGCTAATACCCTCCCCTTGATTTCCTTTTGGGTTGTGTATTGGATGTCATACTCATTCAAGATCATCTACCATCTTGCTATTCTTCCGGACAAGGCAGGCTTTTCGAAGATATACTTGATTGGGTCCATCTTTGATATCAATAGAGTAGTGTGAGTCAGCATATACTGTCTCGGCCGACGAGCAGCCCATGCCAAAGCGCAGCAAGTTTTCTCAAGCAGTGAGTATCGGGTCTCACAGTCGGTAAACTTTTTGCTAAGTTAGTAAATATCATGCTCTTTTCGGCCAGACTCGTCATGCTTCCCTAGCACGTACCCCATTGAATTGTCGAGTACTATCAAGTATAAGATTAAAGGTCTCCCTTCAACTGGAGGCACCAAAATAGGTGGCTCTTGGAGGTACTCCTTGATTCTTTCGAAAGCGGCTTGACATTCATCATTCCACTTTACCACTTGGTCTTTCTTCAGTAGCTTGAAGATTGGCTCACAAGTAGCTGTCAGATGTGAAATGAATCGGGCAATGTAATTCAACCGTCCCAAAAAGCCTCTGACTTCTTTTTCTGTTCGGGGAGCTGGCATTTCCTGTATAGCCTTCACCTTTGCAGGATCCACCTGAATACCTTTATCACTAACGAAGAAACCCAGCAGCTTACCAGACCTTACCCCGAAGGTGCACTTGTTCGGGTTTAACCTCAGCTTATACAACTTCAACTTGTCAAATAGCTTCTGAAGATGGTCAAGGTGTTCTTCCTTAGTCTGGGACCTTGCATTCATGTTGTCAACGTATTCCTCAATCTCATGGTGAATCATGTCGTGGAATAAGGCGACCATGGCGCGCTGATACGTTGCCCCAACATTCTTCAATCCGAACGGCATTACCTTGTAACAAAAAGTGCCCCACTGCGTAACGAAGGTTGTCTTCTCCATGTCTTCGGGAGCCATCTTAATCTGATTGTAACCAGAAAAACCATCCATGAAGGAGAAGACCTTATGCTGTGCGGTGTTGTCAACCAGAACATCGATATGAGGCAGAGGGAAATCATCTTTGGGACTCGCTTTGTTCAGATCTCGATAGTCCACACACATCCGAACCTTACCATCTTTCTTCGGCACCAGAACCACATTGGAAACCCACTGCGGGTAAGAAGTAACTGCTAGAAAACCAGCATCAAACTATTTCTTAACCTCAGCTTTGATTTTCTCAGACATCTCTGGGCGCATTCGGCAAACTTTCTGTTTCACTGGAGGACAGTCTTCTTTAGTTGGCAAGCGGTGAACCACAATATCGGTATCCAACCCAGGCATATCTTCATAAGACCAGGCAAAGATCTCAACATAGTCACGCAGCATATGTATCAACCGTTGCTTAACACTAGATTCTAGATTTGCACCGATCTTGACTTCTTTCTTGTCCTCTTCCGTACCCAAATTCACTGATTCTACTGGCTCTTCATGCGGATGTATGGCCCTCTCTTCCTGAAGTAACAGTTTAGCAAGTTCCCCAGGCACTTCACAATCATCCTCACCTTCGTCCTCGGCTTGGTTGATCGGATTTTCAAAGTCATAACTGGCAGTAGCAGAGTCATTATCAGTGGGATCCAGAGTGGATGTGGACCTGTATTATGATATGTGAGTGTGTGTAATACAAATAGCTGTTTTATAAAGTGTGAGATAGAAAATAAAAACAAGGAGCGCAAAATTTGTAATGTAAGAAAACGTCCAATGCTTTATTGATGATATATGGAAATGACACATAATAAGCCCTCACAAACAAAACCACGGTGTCTCGGGCAAGGTACCGGACCGTAAAAATTTCAAATTGTCTGTTACAAGTCTCAAAACAAAAGCCTATTAATGTGTAATAAAAGAAACGGGCACGAAGTCCTTCGCCGTCCAATTGTTCAAGCCACCATCGGTAGTCGGGTAAATCCAGCTGTCGAAATCTGACTCTTCCTCATCATCTTCAATTGCATTCACTCCCAGATTACTGATACGCAGTGGAGGTCTTCCAATCCGCGCACGTCGAACAACCCTTTGAGCTTCTGCAGTAAAACCCAAACCAAACTTGTCAGTATTGTATGCAAAGTCAGGGAGTTGGCCCCAATTCGCACACCCACTTTTTTCAATAACAGCCCTGGCATCCTTGAGGGAAGCCATCTTCATTGGAGGTTCGTCAGCAGCAATTTCAGTCGACGCTAGAGTCTGGGGGACTTCTTTAAAGTTCTGGCATGGGGTTTCAATGAACTCCCCATCCATCTCCACATACCGAAAGGAATTAAGATGACTTACCATGTACTCCTCCTCACCCTGCACCGTAACGATCTTCCCTTTCACTGGATATTTCAACATCTGATGGAGCGTAGAAGTTACTGCCCCAGCCTTATGAATCCATGGGCGACCCAACAAACAAGAATAAGATGGTCGAATGTCCATCACATAGAACGTATACACAAAAGTCTGGGAACCAACCTTAACAGGGACATCCACCTCTCCATGTACCATCCTTTTGGACCCGTCAAAGGCCCTAACCACAATATTACTTGGCTTCAGAACCAACCCTTCATAATCCAACCGATCTAACGCTTTCTTGGGTAAAACATTTAATGAGGACCCAGTGTCCACCAACACGTGAGCCAAAGTAGTGCCCCTGCACTCGATTGAGACGTGTAGAGCATCATTGTGATTCCTTCCTTTGGCAGTCAGATCTGCGTTGGAGAAACCCAACCCGTTGTCAGCGGTCAAACTAGCCACACAATCTTTGAATTGATCAGCAGATGTTTCCTGCGGCACATGTGCAGTTTTAAGGAAAGCAATTAAAGCCTTTGCATGGGCTTCTGAGCACAACAATAAAGACAACATGGATATCTTCGACGGGGTTTACCCCAGCTGTTCGACTATGTTGTAGTCGCTTTTCTTGATAATCTTCAGAATTTCCTCTATCTCCTGCCTAGAGGTTTCAACAATAACTTTTTTAGGTGCCTCCATCTGGGCAGGCCCACCTGTAACTTCTTTTCCTCGAGTGTCAGATGACTCGGCGACAGGGGTGATAACTGGAGTAAGAATCGGAACAGTAGCTGACGTACTGGAAGATGGAATGACAACAAGCTTTTGAACAGTGGGAGGAGAAATCTCAGGAGAGAAGAGTCTTCCGCTTCAGGTGACCTTGCTAGACCTGACAATATTGCTGATATCAGTATCAGCCTCTTCAACCTTCAAGTCTTGTTTGATCCCATGATAATACACATCAGCCCCATAGTGCCACAGGACAACTTTATTCGAAGTGTAAGGGATAGGACCAGAAATAGTAATGATCAATGGAGCAACTCTCAGAACAGATGCAATCCTAACAGGCTTTCTCGAGGAAGCCTTGGAAGGATTGGCGGAAATGGTTATTATGGAAACATCTTCAACAGGAATCAACAGAATCAAAGTTTTCTCGAATAAGATCTCTTTGTTATCCATCAGGGGCTGAACACCTGATTTCAGTAAATGGCAACCAGCAGGTAGGATGGAACACAGGTGGCAACCTTCGCCACAACCCAGAAATAAACTGGCCAACAATAGGTTCTTCTTAACGGTCATATCCGGAGTAGCAATGTCTTCCACGGAGGTCATAAATGAATCTTCGTCCACATCATTTACTCCATGCTTGGGCATAGGAGCAGTCATGACATTTGGATTTTCTGGTGTGTCAAACTCAATTTCTTTAGCTTCAATCAAATCTTGCACTTTATTCCTCAGAGCCCAGCAGTTGTTTGTATCATGCCCCGGGCTATCGGAGTGATAGGCACAACGGGCATTTGGACTATACAACAGAGAGGTGGTATTGGGACTCTTCAGGGCTTCCCTCAGAGTTACCAGGTTAGTCTTCAACAATTTCGGTAAAATTTGAGATAAAGTCATACTGAGCCGAGTATACTGTCTTTGCGGTCTCTCTACTCTTTGCTGGTTGTTGCGTTGAGGGGCAACAATAGGTATTGATATTACTACCGCATTCACTGCTTGGTGGCGCTCAAGTCGGTTTTGGCTCCTCGAGCTGTAAACGAAACTAGATTCCTTCTTGAAAGGCTTATTTTCTATACTCGATGAAGCACCTTTTTGTATTTTTCCACTTCTGATACCAACTTCTACCCTCTCCCCAGTCATAATCAATTCAGTGAATCCAGACGATGAACTACCGATCAAATGATTGAAATATGGACCTGACAAAGTCCCAAGAAACATATCCACCAACTCCCTATCAGACATAGGGGGTTGGACTCTTCCCGCCATATCTCTCCACTTCTGAGCGTAGTCCTTAAAACCTTCGCTCGCACCCATAGACATACCCTGAAGTTGAGTACGCGTGGGAGCAAGGTCGGTATTATACTGGTATTGCTTGTGAAAAGCAGCAGCAAGGTCCTCCCAGTTGCGGACATTAGCTCCTTCCAGTTGGTAGAACCATTCAAGTTGAGTCCCTGACAGACTATCTTGAAAGAAATGAACCCAAAGGTTTCTATCAACAGTATAGGGTTGAATTTTTCTAACGTATGAGCGGAGGTGTAGCTTTGGACAAGACACTCCATCATACTTAGCAAAGACAGGAGCTTTAAACTTGTGTGGGATCACCACCCCTGATGCTAGCCCCAGATCTCCAAAGTCCAAACCGGGAACCTTCTGAACCTCCATGGCACTCAGACGGTTTTCAAGTTGTTTATACCTATCCTCAGCAGGAGGATACTGGTCTTCATCAAAATCAGTGTCATTGTCAGAAACCACAGGGCTAGAAGCCTTCCTTTCTTCTTGATTCTCTCCTCCTCCAGATGAATGAGACAAATCAACTTCCTCTCGCAACCTATTCCCAAATCTGTGACCCATATTCAGCAGAACCACTTTCTTCTTCTTCTTCTTCTTCTTCTTCTTCTTCTTGTCCTTCAAGATAAGAGTCTTCAAATCTTGTTGTCCTTTAGCCAAGTTCAGGAACATCTCCTGGAACTAAGCATTCTGAGCTTGAAGAGCCTTAATAGCTTGATCGGTAGGTGTTTCAGAAGACATGTTGTACTGAAATAAACAACGAAGAAGATAAGAAACCTGTAACGGTACCTGTGATGAGGTGAATAATAATTGAATGCGTATGAAATGATTTCAAAGACTTAGGGAGATTCAAATTTGTAAACCAAAAATAAAACACACTTTATTAGATTAAAACTTCTAACAATGTTTAACAATGCCTTTAAGGCGTTACAAAAGAAATAACTGAAAAACAAATCTAAACTAGAAACAGTAAAAGAAATCAGAAATCCCATGGTCGTTTTCCCTTCGTGCTGACATAATCGTTGATTATCCTCTCATTCTCAAGCTGCCTTGTAAGCTTCAAAATATTTTGTTCCTGCTCATGATACTTCTCTCTGTAGGTATCCCTTTCTTCCTTTAACTGGATCCAAGATCTCTTAAATGCCCCAAGATCAGTAGGCATATAAGGATGGAGGACTGTATAAGGAACACCTTCATTATTAGTATGCTCTATAATCACCGACAAAACAGCTTCATATGGCATCCCCAGCTTTTGAGCACGGGCTCGAACCCACTGGAGATAAGGTTGCATCGGGAGGGAAGTCTTCAATCCTAGCTCATGTGGGTCAGACCTGTTCACCCTGCCCCGGGCTCGTATAAATCTGCGGCGATGCCCATCAACGTCCCCCTTGTAGTCAAAGACTATATCTGTAAGAAGAAGCTCATGAGGACCGTCTCTCCGAGCGCGACCAAACTGTCGTAGAGCTAAGAAAGGGTTGTAGGTTATTCCTCCTCTAATTCCAAGCAATGGAACATTGGGGTATTCCCCACATCGATCAATGACAGATACCTTTTCCATATCTTTAGAACTCCAAAGGATGTCCGTATGAGCAAGGGACATGATTCTGTAAGCCCAACCTACACCTTCCTCATTCTTCAATACAGATTTGGGGAGGTGCGAAATAAACCATATCTCCAGCAGCGGTGTACAACACATGAGAGTTCCCCTTCTCCGAACAGTATGGGTATAGAGAGTATGCAGAATGTCACCTAGAAGAGTAGGCACCGGGTTACGAGACATAAAGATCTTAACTGCATTCACATCAATGAAAGAATCTGGATTCGGGAACAAAACCAAGCCGTAGATGAGGAGAGCCAAGATGTCTTCAAATGCTTGAAAGTCCAAGCTATCCCAAAACTGTTGAGCTTGATCCATCAGAAACTTAGCCAAGAAACCTTTAACCCCACCCCGCGTCTCCCAGTTAGATACTACATCAGCCATTTTTAGATGTAGGGCTGAAGCAATATCCTCTGGCCTAGGAGCTATCTCTAAACCTATAAAGGGTGTCTTCTCAAGGATAGATATGCTTAGTAAGTCAGAAAACTCCTCCAAAGTAGGGACTAGCTGGTAGTCCGAGAAGGTGAAACAGTGATGCAATGGGTCAAAGAATTGGAACAACACGCTCATCATTTGCTCATCCAACTTTGAAGTGACCAGGCTAAGAAGATGACCATGTCTTCTAAGAAAGGAAGAAGTATCAGGAACCTTTGAGACTAAATCTCTGAGCTGAGCAGGGATTTGCACGAAGTTGACTCGAATGGTATTTCTATGCATAAAGGCCATAATCTCCAAAACAGAAAAAAGATGAATCCCCTCGGGCTTTGAAATGGTTAGTCTAATGAAATATGCATGCAATGTCATGATGCATGATGTCATGATAAAAACACACCACAGGTATCACAGATAGCAAACATGGTAAGGGAAAACGATTCACACAATAGCCCTTAAGTTTAGGCTTGCATGAAGTCTAGGTACTACCCTCTTGAAGTTCAGTTGGTTCAACCTGTCCTAATAATAATAACCGGGTTCTAGAGGTTCTCAATATCACTGACCATCCTCCATCGGTCATAGTTTCAGCTCATGCAATCTTTTCTTGCGGCCGAAACCATCTCGAGAGTATGATCTCAATGAGTGTAGCATCTCACTACTTCCTATGGCCAAGTTGGTCAATTATAGGTTCTAAGGCCAGTTGATGCTTAACGACCCATATAGCATCCTCATACTCTCCTTGTTGCTCCACAAGGGATATCGGTACCAACTAATGTGCCACATCAACATAGCTACTGCTTCAACCGTATCGGTCTATGCCGTACAGTTCCCTTACAGTCTATTGCTACTTACCTAAAAGGTGTCCCCCAGATCTAAGTTAGGATCTATAGTAACTCCGATACAAAGCCCCAAAAAATAAAGCAATCAAATCAAACAATAGAAAACAGTATGATGAACTATTCCTAAGGTATACCCCACTTATTTATCTCCCCAGCAGAGTCTCCAATTCTGTGATACGATGGTCAGAACCAGGACTGTTTTTTAGGAATTGCTAGTTTGTGTTTTGCGTTTGTGTTTGCAAAATGTCGCGGTAAGCAAGAGTCGCCATCGACTTTTATTTTATCCAACAAGGAAAGGAAAAAAGTACAGAAAAATTCCTTTTTCGAGATATTTCTGAGTACGGGGGGTAGATTATAGAAATGGAAGGTATTAGCACCCTTTCTATCCGTAGTTATCTACGGGCTCTTAGGTACTTGCTCATCATTTTCAAAATTGCTTTTCTGTGTTTGTGTGCTTTGAAAAGTTTTTGTTTTGACTTCAATTTAACTCTTACTTCTGTCTTCAAGAGTGTAATGAAGTGTTTTTGAAAACTTTGTTTGAAAAGGAGTGTAAGTGTGAAAAAGTTTATTTGGATTGAGCAAGTACTTAAGAGTTAATCTACCTACACGAAAAAAGAATCGTGGCCACTTGGATCTGGCTATCTGGCCACTTGGCAAGCTGGATGATAAGGCCACATGGTGGACCTTGGACTTGTAAAAAGGAAAATAATATGAAGAACGGGGGGACCTGGGATTCGAACCCAGGTCCTGAAGCACTTTCTCACCACCTGGCCACCAACTGAGCTACGCGTTTCAATTGTATACAAAACAAGCAACAATTATTATATTAAGAATAAATAAAACAAAAGAAATTCGCGTGGAAATTCAAATGGACAAGTGGGAGGCTGCCACACAAGTTGTCTTCTTCCCTTCTCCGTTGGTAAAAGTCCCAGACTTTTACCTACGGACGTTTGTCCGTCACTACAAACCTGCATTCTCTTAAAATCAACCATGAGCAAGATAAATAAAAACTAGGGCCACCAATCAATTCGTCTGGACCTTCTGAGTATAATGGTGGCCCTTTCATGGCCCAATTTTACCTAGATTCAGAAACCCCAAAGCGAGCTTATAAACCCTAATAATGGCAAAATCTTATACAGGTCATGAAAATGCAATTAATTGTTACAGAAAGCTTGCAAATGTTCTAAGGATTAATAATTTACAAATATCTTATGTTATAGATGCCACAATTATGCAATTCGAATTCAAGAAAATAGCAAAGTCGTGACTGACTTACAACGCGTTTTGGTACTGGAAAAGCCTTGTTCTTGATTGATTTCGCTTGCTTACACTCCCAAGAAGCGATTGGGACAACTAGAAGGCCTTGAGGATGCCTGTAAGTATGAATTCGTGTCTACACTTTTTTGGTGTTTTTTCAAGTTTGGTTATGATTCACACGCCTCTCTCCAACCTTCTTTTAGGTCTGCAAATACCCCTTATGTACTGAGGAATGAATTAGGGTTGTCAATGTCATCATAATATTCCTCCATTATTGAATTTGATTTGGATTTGATTCACTTTTAATATATTTCTAAAATTAGGAAAATTCAATGTTTTTGTCCACACCAATTCTTTGCACGATTTCAAATGCTTGCCAATTGGATTTGAGACCTGAAACAAGTACAAAATCTTTAGTTTTCAATGCTTTAGATTTTTCATGATTTATTTTGATTAAAAATGATTTAATTCAAATAAAAATTAAAATAAATAATGAAAACAAGATAATGACAAGTGGAAAAGGCTAGGGCTCGTGGACCATGTTGCCAACTCAAAACAAGTGCAAAGATTGGGCCCATTTGGCAAAAATTGCAATTTGAGGCATAGTTGACTTTTGGCAATTTTGCAAAAAAGGTCAACTTCACCAATGCATAACTTCCTCAATTTTGACTCTTTGAAGGTGTTCTTGGACTTTTTAGAAATATTGAGATGTCCTCTAAGCAACCCCTTTGGTCTCATATCAATTTGATATTCCATGATCATGTATGAAGCTTTGACAGAAAATGTGTTTTTGTTGACTTTTCAAAGTGACCTATAATGTCCAAATTCATAACTTCTTGTGAGTGCTTATTTTGAACTTGGGAGCTGAAGATGAATTGTAGGGCATTGCATCCTCTTCAAAATAAGCTTTGTTTGGGTGATTTCTCATAAAGTATGAGAAAGTTATGCTTAGTCAAAGTTGAGTTGACTTTTCCTACAAAACCCTAATTTAGCAACTTTTGGTTCTTGATGAATTATGAGCAATCCTTGATGAATCATGATCAACCATTGATAAAATGATGAAATATACTTCAAAATTAGGATGTTGACCAAAAATCTTGAAGTTTGACTGTATGTGGGCCACAATTGACTTTTGCCCTAACATAGTCGATTTTCAGGCCTTTGAGCAATTGACTGAGCAAATTTTCTCTGCAAGGCTTGAAACTTGACATGGATGATCTTGAGAACATATTAGGACATTGGTGAGAATTTGGGATCCCTTGGAATCAAGTATCTTGAAGCAACATGAAACCCTAATTTGAGTTAAACTGCCTTAGGAGGGAGCTTGTCTGGTCAACCCTTGGACTTCCTTGAGCAACTTGAAGATCTTTCTTGAAATGTTTTGAGAAATATGGGAGGGCAACAGGGGAGTATAGAAATTCTTAAATAAAAAAGAATTCTACTCAGACCACACTAGGGATAACATCGCCGGGGGGTAAAAGATTTTCACTTGGGGAAGAAACAAACGTCCCAGGATAGAAACTCCACCAGAGATATCTCAATAAAATCTTCTATCAACGGTAAATGAGTTATAACTGGAAATCCTATGCACACCACACTGGGTAGATATGACACTTACTCCACTAGGGAAAGAAGAATAGCTCCACTAGGGAATAATAGGTACCTTACTTCAAAAGGTTCTCGAAATTCGACTTTGACTGGGTATAAAGACTGCCTTTTATGTTCGGGAGCCACAAAAAATTTAGATGGAAACACCAACAATATCCATTGCACTAGGTATAGCTATCTCTGTAAGATTCAAGCCAACAAGAAGTTCTATACTGGGAGCAGAAATCATTTCATTGCGGATGATGGTCGTTCTTATGAGGGTAAAAAAATAGAATCTCCTCATGGAGAGAACAAGTGCAAACCCCACTGGGGAAGCCATAGACTGTTGACTTCAAGGGGAGTATATCAAAACTCTTCGGATGGTGAATAAAAAATTTCTTCTGAGAAAAACATGGAAAGAAACAAACTGCATTGAGAAGGAGGAATACTTGGGCGAGAGTATGCTTTTACTGGGGAAAATACTGCAAAAATAAATTGCAGTTCAGAGGAAATTTAAACTCTGATTAAACTCCCAACTTCCACGGGGTAGAAGATCCAACATTTCTTTCCAATGATAAAGAGAATCTTGTTGGGAATTGGAATCCTCTAATGTAAATCCTCAATAAAAGTGACTTCGACTGGGGGATCACAAAAATTCCTGAATAAAAGAATTCCACCCTGGCCACATGTGGAATACCACCATCAAGGGTAACAATCTTCACTTGAGAAGAGGAAAGCATCTTTGAAACATAAGCTTTGAGGTTCAAAACTTCGCCGAGGAAATATTTCAGCAATACTCCATCACCGGGGGTAAAAGAATTCTAAACGACATTCGTCCATGCACTCTGCCCCAGAAAAGATGGAAGACCTGTTCCAATGGGCATAACAAACATGTTAATCAAACATCTCTTCAAGAAAACCTGACTTGGGAAAAACTTCCATAGGGAGAAAAGATACGAACTTCATAGAGACGGTGGACGACAACCTCACGAGGGGGATAAATGACAACCATAGAGTCGCAGAGTATCGACTTCAAGGGGATATAAAAATGATATACAATCCAATGAAATGATCTTTCCCAGTTGTCTAAGCAAAGTAGACTACGCTGAAGAAGAAGATTATACAAGACCTGTTGGAATGCACTTCTTCGGAGATAAGCCCTCTGGAAGGGGACAAACTCTTAAACAAAATCTCATCAAGAGTGCTAACTTAAATGGGGATTACACATGGGTATGCTTACACTAAAGATAAGGAATTTTGTCTGGGCGAGAGTACGCCTTCACTCGAGATACATGATTCTGTCTTGAGCAGAAGTGAGCATTCACTGGGGAAATTGGATCTCATTATACAAAAATCCTCATGTTGGCCGCATACCGAGCTTTCTTGATTCATTTTCTGGTATGCTTCTTGTCATAAGAGACCAACAACATTTGCAAAAAGAGAAAATGTGGCAACATGCCCCTGTTTGGAATGGCAAACTTCACTGAAGAATAAATAATTTGAACTGCCAACCGCTGGGTAAAAACCGCGATGCAAGATTACAACTCCAACATGTCAACTCCGAGGAGGAATGCCACTGAAAAGTGGACTTTGGAGAAGATGCTGCAAAAATAAATTGCAGTCCATTGAAAAGAAATCATCTCAACTTCAAACAACTTCTAAATTTTTAGAGAGAATAACTATTCTCCTCTTGTAGAGAAATGAGGATGATTTGCTGGGGAATAAGAATCTCTGAAGAGAAACCCCTTAGCAGACACACTTTTGTCAATTAGCATTTCCATCATGAACCTCGTATGGGCAACAACCCTGAATGATCTCTGCGTTGCTGCTCGTATCATGCCGAGGATGACGATCCGCACTTCAACTGGAGATAACGATTCTGACTTCTGATGAAGGGACACCAATAAATGGACTTAAGTCTCTGATGAGTCGATGGTAGCAATCCTGACTTCTCGACATGCTTTTCAAATTCACGAGTCATTTAGCCTATGTATGGACTTGATCTGATCAACCCTTGAAGAGGAGAAAATGCCCCTGCATAATTTCTTGCCCCAGTCTGTAAGGATTTTGAAGAAGATTGCCTCGATAAGACTTTCTGAGATTTGTACCATTAAGATAAACAACCCCAATTTTATGAACTTTGGAACGTACAGCTACTGGATAACCAAAGTTGGAAATAGTTTCAACTATGCTTGAGTGAATTCTTGTGCATCTGTAGATTCTGAAAAGATTCTCCTATAATTAACAAACTCTTAGAGAGATTTGTCAAATCTCGACATAATTGCCCCAGTTTGGCTGTACTTTCGAGGGATCTAATCCCGACTTGAGTGCCTCAGATCGTCTGAATACTTACTCGATAAAGTGTTCAACACGCTTGCTCCTATTCAACAGAGTCTTGACAAACCTTTTCTTCATCTCATGCTCGGGGAGAAATAAGAAGTCCGCAGAGTTTCGAAGACAACACAACCTTAGGGTGGTTGGCTTACGTCTTGAAAGTGGTTAGTACACAATTGTACTTCTCAACTTGGACTACTTCGTGTTTAAGAAAATACTTGAAGAAATTGACCCCTCATGACCAACTGAAAGTGATGCACCACTATTCTACAGAGACTCCGGGCAATCAAACTTTTGCAATCTACTTCAGATCATTTCTCAAACTGGTATTCTTTTACTCAACATAGTCAATAGAAGTTTTGCCCCAGATTAAGATCATTCTCACAAATGATTTACCTTTCAATGGTGTTTTGAAGCAATTTGTCCCTTGGGATAATCAGACTTCCATCTGATGCTCATTATGCAAGCTTACTTGATGTTTAATCCCTTTTTCTTATGCAAAGAATGTTTATTATAAGAATGGTAATTGTAATGCAAAGCTCATGTTCGTCTTGAGGTTTAAAAACTTATATTGAAAAGATATTTGAAACATAGAAATTTTTTGTACAAAAGATAGTAAAAGGATGGAGCGATACCAACTCAAAAAATTAGCAAACCTCCCCGAAGTTAGGTTACCATACTCTCATTACGGTATCGCTTTCGAATTAACCCTTACTTCAGTTAGGAATTTTAAGGGTTTGTAACATGGCCTGGTTCACGGTTTTAGAAAAAAGGATTTAAGGCTAAAAATTATTTGGTGCCCACCCCCTTCATGATGTTCTCCAGTCTAAAATTCAGTTAACTCGATGCGAGCACCCATCTCTCAAGAAGAGTTTACAATGGTTGAGGAAATAAATGAGATTTCTTAGACATGGGAGTCACTCACATCTTTCATTCTTTGTGTTTGATCGCACGACTTTATTCTTTGGGGATGATCTTTATTGGGTAATCCCCTTTCACTTTTCACGCTTTTTGCTTTCTTTTTATTTTCCCTAACTTTTTCCTGGACAAATTCTTTTTGATTTTGACTTTGAAGTCCAGCGGGATGCCCTGACTTTTGCCTAAGTGACTTGTTTTTTCAAGTTTTGGCTTAGCGGGGCTTTTTGTCTCTTTCTTTTTCTATTTCATTTTGTTTTAACCAGTCGTGTGACTTCGAGTCATTCTTTAATTTGCTGAAAAGGTGTAACTGTCTTGCTGTTTGGTTGACAATGAATAATAGTTGTGGTATCATCGTCTTTTAACCTCTTGACGTGCGAGAGATATCCATTGGGATATCATTCTCCTTGATGCACGTTGCTGATAGATGAGAGTTACCCATTGTGGTTTTGACTTTCCTTAGCCTTTTAATGGATAACCATTGTTGTATCCTTAGATGTGCACTCTTGATGAGTTTTGAATGCCCAATCGGATTAACTGAAATCTACCCTCCCCTGGGTTAAATGTGAGGGTTTTTCCTGACAAGAAAAGAAA
This sequence comes from Vicia faba, assembly GCA_948472305.1. Taxonomy (NCBI): domain Eukaryota; kingdom Viridiplantae; phylum Streptophyta; class Magnoliopsida; order Fabales; family Fabaceae; genus Vicia; species Vicia faba. The sequence goes on from OX451737.1 coordinate 1,182,373,877, forward strand.
CTTCTACTTCAAGGCTCAAAGGGGTTAACGAGGGTCTATCTCCCTTATATCTCCGGTGTTTGGGAATTTGAAACAATACCTGTACATCGTTAGCATGGTTTTTATTCAAAAGCACACCGTTTGAGATTTTTGGTATATTACTCATCATGCTCCCTCCAGAGGTTTTTTTTGCTTTATTTATAAGATTTAAGTATCAAAAGGCAAAGAAAAACATTGATGAGTGAATACGAATGGGTTAATTTAAGACAAACATATTCAATGCATTGTGATTAATATTCAAAAATCAGCAAGTTTTGCATACAAGAAAGTACTGAACCAAAACAAGAAAGATTACACATGAGAATGCAAATGTAGTTTGAATATTCTATGTTGAGGAGATTAGTCTCCGTATGGACTTGTTGCTTCAGGAAGTACACTTGGTAATATCGCACTTCATCTCTGAATGATTTACACTCTTGAGGTGAAGCAAGTACCCCCCACCCCCCATGTTTTCACTAAGCATATCTTTAGGTCGCGAATACATGATTCCGTTCCAATGGGAAACTCATGTTGGTCGTGCCTGGGCCTTTTGCTATCAGAGATCAACAATACCTGAAAAAGGTGAGAATTACAACAACAGGCCTCGAGCCTGGGATGGTTACCTTATCCATTACTTCGAACACCCGATACTTCAAGAAATTTCAATTATTGATGTCATGTGCTGTAAAGCTTTTAATGTTCTAAATGCAATGTTTATCGAAAATGTTGAACATCTTTTGTTATCAAAATGGAAGAGTAAAAACAAATTGGCACAATTTAAAAAACACTTTTATTGAATGATTGGCCTGTAAATAGGCATTTACATCAGGGAGTAATTCTTGCCAAGAAGCAATTGCATACGAAATACATAGAGCGGACAGAAAATAACAATGTGAGTGCGGATTTGTCGAGTATAACTCTGCTATAATTCTCATAACCTCTAAATTCTTCAATAACTTGCTTTCTGAACGACTGATTAGACTATTGCTTTATCCCGAGCCGATCAACCCAGCGGTCTTTTTACGAGAAGTACTTCTTCACTACATATGCATTGACAAGGTGAGGGAAATCCCCTCCATCCATGGCCGTGAGTATCATAGATCCTTCTGAGAAGACTTTCTTCACCATAAAGGGTCCCTCATAATTAGGAGCCCATTTACCTCTGGCGTCTATATTGTTGGGAGGCAAAATCCTCTTCAACACAAGATCACCAGCTTGAAAATTCCGTGGACGTACCTTCTTGTCGAAAGCTTTCTTCATCCTCCTCTGGTATAGATGTCCATGGCAAATAGCTGTCAATCTCTTATCGTCGATGAGACTCAGCTGGTCGAATCTATTCTGAACCCATTCAGCCTCATCCAATTGTGCATCCGTCATTATCCTTAAAGAAGGGATTTCTACTTCCACCGGTAAGACTACTTCCATGCCATAAACAAGCGAAAAGGGGGTTGCCCCAGTCGAAGTACGCATAGTTATACGATAACCATGTAAAGCAAATGGTAGCATCTTGTGCCAATCCTTATAGGTGACAACCATTTTCTGCACAATCTTCTTAATATTCTTATTGGCTGCCTCGACCGCGCCATTCATCTTAGGACGGTAAGGCGAAGAATTGTGATGATTTATCTTAAAGCTTTCGCACAGCTCTTTCATCATCTTATTATTGAGATTCGACCCATTGTCGATAATAATCTTCTCAGGAACCCCATATCAACAAATGATTATATTCTTGATGAAATGAGCGACCACTTGTTTAGTGATGTTGGCATATGATGTGGCTTCAATCCACTTATTGAAGTAGTCAATGGCCACCAGAATGAAGCGGTGTCCGTTGGAAGCGGTCGGCTCAATCCGACCAATCATATCAATAACCCACTGTGATCGGTGGATCTGGAACTGATTGTTTAACGCTGGTTCGCGAAATGTCGCGGTAAGCAAGAGTCACCACCGTCTTTTATTTTCTCCAACATGGACAGGACAAAAGCATAGCAAAATTCCTTATGAGATAGTTTCTCGGTTCGGGAGGTAGATTTATAGAAAGGGAAGGTGTTAGCACCCTTTCTATCCATGGTTATCCATGGGCTCTTAGATACTTGCTCATTGTGTTTTCAAAATTGTTTGTTTGCTTTTCAAAGTGTGAGTGGGTTTGAAAAAGTTTCTTTGAAATATTTCAGAATGGCTCTTGTATCAGTCCTCAAGAGTGTTTGAAAAATTGTTTTGAAAGCTTTTTTTTTTGAAAGTGTCGGTGTGAAAAGAGTTTTTTTGATTTGTTTTTTTGAAATAGAGAAAGTATCTATGAGTCATCTACCTACCTAAGGAATTAGGCTGTGTAAATGTCCTTAAAGTAGTGTCATCCCACCATTGAGAGGTAGGTAGCACCACCGTTGGAGGTGTTCGGGTCAATTCGAGGGTTCGGGACATTGTGGTCACCAGCGCAATAGGAAGACACCTTAGAAGCTACCCTCATGCCATGTTCATGGACATGAGGACTTACTAAAACATCCTATACTCGACGACCACGTTTCGAGGGGCAAGGCAACAATGAGGCGTACCCTAGGGGTGGTGTGTGATTTGTGTTTCATTTTCAATTATTTTTATCTTGTCATGCATTTGTGATCTACACTTTGTTTTTCATTTTGGCATTCATTCTTTCATGCAGTTATTAACAGTTAAAAGGTGTAAGAAGGTAAAGGTCCTACGCTATTACAAAGGCGCGGGTCTACATCGCCAAATTAGTCCAAGACCCGATTTGAATAAAAAAAATAAAAATGCGGAAGAATAAATATCCTAATTAATCTATTACAAGGCTTTGGAGTAATTACATGAAATTTACAAAAAGAAACAAAATAAGCGCGCGAAACGGAATTATAATCGAAAGCGAGGGCGTTGGACCCTTTTAAAGAAATTAAATTAAAATTATGAAATTAATTAAATTTAAATAAAGAAAAGAAATGATTTTTTTTTATGTTTTTTGTATTTATGGAGTTTAGTGAGAAAATTAAATGGAATTGAAACCCTAATTCTAAACATTTTAATTATTAAAAAAATACCTAAGTTTGACCTAGTTTTAACCTAATTATTTAATGGCAAATTTATTTACAAAAAATAATTAATAATTAAATATGGTGAAAAAGAAAAAAAAGGAATAAAAGTATAAAACCCTAATTCTAGATTTTTTAGTTTATTACAAAAATATTAAAATTAAAACCTAGAATTAGAACTAAATTAATTATTACATTTATTTACAAAATAAAAACATTAGTGAATTAAATAATAAAATAGATTTTTATTTTTTGTCTTTCTGATTTTTTGTTATTTTTTATGTTTTAAAATTATTTTTTGTGAATTTATTAAAATAGTTAAAACAAAATAAAAAAAGGAATTAAAATAAAAGAAGAAATTTAGAAAGAAATATACAAACAGGGGGGTTATCTGGCCCTTTTGGAGGTATCATTGTAGCAATCAGGCCCACTTCAAACAGGCCCCATTGACTTTCCACGTTCGTATGCATATGGTTGACTGAGGGTATATGGTGTACTGTCCATCCTAGCCACTAGATGGATCTTCATGGCCACTTGGCAATCCCTTGATGAGAGCGCATGGTAGACTTCTGGGCGCGTTGATCACCTGAACATGGAAATATGAAAAACATAGAGAAATAGGGGGGACCTGGGATTCGAACCCAGGTCCCAAGGCTTGCCAACACCACTTTCCACCAACTGAGCTGTTTAGCCACTTTGATATTATAATGGAAAAGAATTAATATATAAGAAAACTGCACTAATGCTGTTAACACAAAAAAAAGCGCGCTGAAACTTGAATGGTCCAACCATGCCATGCCACGCAAGCGTCTTCTTCATTACAAACCTGTAAAAAACAACTAAATAGCGGGGGTTTTAAACCCCCACAAATTGAAACCTGGAAAATAACGAATAGCTCAGATGCAAATATAAATAGGGCGCGACTACTGAGTTTGAATCGTCCAGATGCACTGAGTTCAATGGTATAGGTCTTATGGCTTAATTTTTCCATATGAACAAATCCCCAATTTCAAACTTCTGCAACCCTAAAGGGCTCCCATGGCAAGTTTGCATATAGGCGATGAAAATTCAATTAAATAGTATCAATAGATTCAGAAGGTCCATCTTAGTATAAAACAACAATCAAAATGTATGAAAAATGTCCAGAAATTCAAACACGATTATGCATAAAGTTTGAGGAATTTTGACTTTATTCTACCACTTCTTGATGCGTAGGGACTGGAAAAGGATTCAGAAAGCTTCCTTGATGCCTTGGCAAGCTATTGGAATGGTTACTTTGCTTTGAATTGCGCTAGGATGCAGTTTTCAGTTTTGAATTTTTTGGACAAAAAATGCAAAGTTGGTATTTGGTTTCAGGCGCAGCTTCAAGGTCTTGAGCATTAGGTTTAGCATTCTGTATATGTATGGGACGAATTAGGGTAGAAATTTGAGTCCATAACCCTTTGCATTGATGAATCAAATATTTGATTTCCATGGAATCTTTTTCAATCTTTTCCTCATGAAGAACATGCCAATTTGCACAAAATCTTTCCTTTTTTGATGTGCACGAGATCTTGAGTGAATAATGAGGGCATATGCTGCATAAAAAGATTCAAACACATTTGTTTAGTATTTTTGTCATATTTTATTTAATTAAATGAATTAATGGTGATAAAAATTCAAATAAATAATAAAAAATGATGAAATAAATCCCCTTTGGGTCAAATGGTCGTGCATAGCCTTTGGATAATGATTCTTGGAAGAAAATGTGGCCCATTAGCAATTTTGAGGCATTTGAAGCAAAGTTGACTTTTCAAAATTCCCAAAAATTTCCCAACTTCCACAAGGCATATCTTGCTCAATTTTTAAGCTTTGATCATGTTCTTGGACATTTTGGAAAGGTCTTGAAGTCCTCTAACCAATGACTTTGGTCCCATGTCATTTTGGTTTACAAATATCAAGTTATGGTCTTTGACTTAAAGTCCCTTTTTGTTGACTTTTGAAAATGACCTATAATGTTGAAATTGATAGCTTTTTGTGAGAGAATTTCTTGGACTTGAAGTGTGAAGAGGAGTTGTAGGAAATGTCTTTCTCTTCAAAATGAGCTTTGGATGGAATTTTTCTGATGAACCATGTGGAAGTTATGCCTTGGTCAAGTTACAGTTGACTTTTTCAACTGTCCAAATATGGAAACTTTTGCATCTTGAGACTTTTTGAGCCATGCCTTGAGAATCATGATCAAGAATTGATAAAATGATGTTTGTGGCTTCAAAATAAGATGTTGACCAAAAATTTGAACTTTTGACTGTCAAATGACCATTTTACCCCTACAGTTGACTGCTGAGCAATTAGGGCATTTGACTGTGCAATTTTGTGCTGTAAGTCTTGAAACTTGGCATATGGATGCTTGACAATGTTTATAGGCATGTGGGACTTGATTGGACCCTTGGAAACTTCAACTTCTTTTCCAGAATCAAAACCCTAATTTTGACTGTTAGGAGGCCATTGGACTGTGCAACCCTTGGAGGGATTTTGAAGCATGCTCTTTGCAAATCTTGAAGAATATGGGAGGGCAAATTTTGGGGTACAACACCCACATCGCGATGGGCCAAGGTGAAGTCAAGACATTCATGGGATTGGGCGACACATGCATCTTATCAGCATAAATCCGACACTTGTAATAGATCCTGGAATGATGGTAACAATCGTATTCCATTGTTGACCAATAATAACCTGCTCTCAAGATTTTCTTGGCCATGGTATGCCCACTGGAATACGTTCCAAAAGAACCTTCATGAATTTCTTCTATGATCCTATTTGCTTCGTGTCTATCCACGCATCTGAGCAGAACAAAATCATAGTTTCTTTTGTACAAAATATCTCCGTCGAGGAAAAACTTGGCTGCATATTTCCTTAGAGTCTTTTTATATGTGACAGAAGCACCTTCTGGGTACTCCCGCATCTTAAGATATCTCTTGATATCATAAAACCAAGGTTTCTCATCAACAACCTCCTCTTCTATCTCATAGCAAAACACTGGCTCATCCAACCTCAAAATGGTGATAGAGGGGGCTTCGTTTGCCCACCTAACCTTAAACATGGATGACCGAGTAGCCAAGGCATCTGCCAAGTTGTTCTCTTCCCTTGGAATATGATTAAAAGTAATCTCATCAAAATAAGGGGTCAACTTCAACACATGCTCGCGATACGAAATCAGATTTGGGTGGCGAGTCTCCCAGTCTCTGTTGATTTGGCTAATCACAAGAGCAGAATCCCCATATACTTCCAAGATTTTGATTCGTAAATCAATGGCAGCTTCTAACCAAAAAATACAAGCTTCATACTCAACCATATTGTTCGTATAATCAAAGCAAATCCTGGAGGTATGAGGAGTATGAAAACCTTCAGGAGAAGTAATCACGGCACTGACACCATTACCCAACACATTAGAGGCACCATCGAACACCATCGTCCATCGCGATCCTAGTTCGGGTCCTTCTTCTGGGCCTGGGATGTTACAATCCCATATGTACATGATGTCTTCATCAGGAAATTCAAACTTCATTGGCTGATAGTCATCTTCCGTGGGCTGATGAGCAAGATGGTCAGCCAATACACTACCTTTGATAGCCTTTTAGGTAGTATACTGGATGTCATATTGAGTTAAAATCATTTGTCAACGGGCTATTCTTCCTGTGAGGGCTGGCTTTTCAAAGAAGTACTTGATTGGGTCCATCTTAGAGATTAATAAGGTGGTATGAGTCAACATGTACTGTCTTAGTCAGCGAGCAACCCATACCAAAATGCAGCAAGTTTTCTAGAGCAGTGAGTATCTTATTTCACAGTTGGTAAACTTTTTGCTAAGGTAGTATATTGCATGCTCTTTTCGACAAGACACATCATGCTTCCCCAATACACACCCCATTAAGTTCTCTAACACCGTTAGATACATTATCAAGGGTCTACCTTATATCGGAGGCGAGAGGATTGGAGGTTCCAACAAATATTCTTTAATCTTATCAAATGCTGCTTGGCAATCGTTATTCCTCCTGTCCGTCTAACTTTTCTTTAACAGTTTAAAGATTGGTTCACAAGTGGCTGTAAGGTGAGAGATGAATCTAGCAATGTAGTTCAATCTCCCGAGAAAATCATGAACCTTTTTTCTGTTTCTGGCATCAGCATTTCTTGTATAGCTTTTATCTTGCTAGGGCCAACTTTAATTCCCTTTTCACTTACGATGAACCCTAACAGTTTCCCTGATCTCACCTCGAAGGTACACTTATTTGGATTCAACCTTAGTCTGAATTTCCTCAACCTTTCAAACAATTTCGGCAAATGAATAAGATGTTCCTCTTCTGTCTGGGACTTGGCAATCATATCGTCAACATATACTTCAATCTATTTATGGATCATATCATGAAAGAGAGTGACCATTGCACGTTGATAAGTTGCCCCTGTATTTTTCAAACGAAAGGGCATCACTTTGTAGCAAAATGTTCCCCAAGGAGTAATAAAAGTAGTCTTCTCCATGTCTTCTGGTGCCATCTTGATCTGATTATAGGCAAAAAAACCATCCATGAAGGAAAACACTTTGGCTTAAGTAGTATTGTCAACTAGAACATCAATGTGTGGCAACGAGAAATCATCTTTAGGGATTGCTATGTTCAAGTCCCTATAGTCCATACACATTCTGACCTTTCCATCCTTCTTAGGTACTGGTACAATATTCGCGATCCATGGCGGGTAAGAAGTTACTTTCAAAAAACCAGCATCAAACTGCTTATGAACCTCCTCTTTGATTTTCTTAGACATCTCAGGATGAGTTTTTCGAAGCTTTTGCTTAACAGGAGGACAATCTTCAATAAGGGGTAGCTTGTGCACAACAATGTCCGTGTCTAGCCCATGCATGTCTTCATAAGACCAAGCATAGATATCCGCATACTCACAGAGCATTACGATCAATCTTTGCTTGATACCGTCTTCTAGAGCAACCCCAATCTCGACTTCTCTTCGGTACCTAAGTTGGTCAACTTAGTGGTCTCTTGGTGCGGCTGAATGACCTTTTCTGCTTGCCTTAATAATCTAGCCAACTCTTCAGGAAGTTCGCAGTCTCCCTCAGCTTCTTCTTCTGCTTGATAGATTGGATTTTCAAAGTCACAGAGAGTCATAGCAGAATCATTCTCGACACTTTCTGGGATTAACGGAGGTCACAATCTGCATGATTATTTTTATTTTTTGTTTTAGTCTTAGAAAAAAAAGGAAATAAAGCCTCACATCTTGCTAAAATTTTTAAAGGAAAGACAGAGAGAAAAATATTTGAAAACAAAAGACGTTCTTTATTGATGATAAACTTTTAATGAAAAACATCGTGGCCTTACATCATGTCCACTATGTCTTAGGCAGGACATAGGGATTATTGCATGATAACAAATAAAAAGAAAGTTATTGTTCATAACGGGTGACTTTGATGACATCCTTGGCGAACCAGTTGGCAAGCTTTTCACCCGACATAGTAGGACGAACCCACTTATCCATCTCACAATCACTGCCATCTCCATCACTCACAGCATGAGCCTTTTCTTGGATAACCCCACCGCTGACAAATCGAATTGCTGGAGGAATACCTTGACCCTTGAGAGGAGTAGAGATTGACCCGCGTCGACCAACAACGAAGCCTAAACCTTTCTTGTCTGTCTGAGTAGGGAGATCCAACACTCTCCCCCATCCTCCTGGATGACCAGACTGAACGATCACTTGTGCCTTGCGATAGGATGACATGGGGACCTCTGGCTTTCTGTCCTCTTGACGAGGATCTCTAACAACTTGTTCAGTCTCAAAGGCTTGACACAACGTCTCATGGATTTCTCCTTCCACTTCAACATAGCAGAAGGAACTCAGGTGGCTTACAATATAATCTTCTTCGCCGCACATGGTGACTACCTTTCCATTCAGTAAGAACTTCAGCTTTTGGTGTAGAGTGGACGTGACAGCACCAACCCCATGGATCCACGAGTGGCCCAACAAACAACAATAGGAAGGGTTAATGTCCATGATAATGAAGGTAGATTCAACCACTTGAGGCCCTATTTTGACTGGAAAGTCAACTTCCCCGAACACCGTCCTCTTGGACACATCGAAAACTTTAACAATCAAATCACTTGGCCTTAACAAAAGCCCGTCGTAATCCAGCTTCAAGAGAGCAGACTTGGGTAATACGTTGATAGAGGAACCCGTATCAACCAACACACGAGATAGGGTAGTTTTTGCAATCTCCATAGATATGTGTAGTGCTTTGTTGTGCCTCCTCCCCTCCGGGGGTAGATCAAAGTCTGTAAAACCCAACCTATTACTTGCAGAAATATTGTTCACAATTCCCTCAAATTGATTCACAGAGATCTCTTGAGGAACAAAAGAGGTCCCTAACAACTTTATCAGTGCATTTCTATGGAATTCTGAGTCTCTAAGCAAATCAAGGATGGATATCTTTGAGGGTGTATGACTTAGCTGGTCAATGATTTTGTAGTCACTCTTCTTGATATACCTCATCAACTCGGACACATCTTTAGCCATTTCCTTATCGAAAATAGGAATAGAGGAATTTTTCCCCGACTTATCGCCATTGACCATAATCTGCTTGCCTTTGACCTTAGTTGCAGCGTCTGTACTACTCCCAGGCTTTTCAGGTGGGGAAAAGACTCGTCCACTACGAGTGATTCGACTTTCGCTGACAATGTCATGTATTGCGGGCTTCTCTTATTCACACTTGTTTTCCTCAGACTTTTGAGTGGCAACCTTCTTCCCCTGATAGTAGAGTTCACCACCGTAACTCCAAGGCACTGCCTTGTCACTAAAGTACGACACTGGACCAGGCACAATGATAAGTAGTGGAGACTTCTTAGCAGGCACTGGAATCGTCATAGACACATGGATAGTCTCTGGCTTCACCAGAATAGTTATCATATTGATTTCATCATTATCGGCCTTAGGATTAATGATCTTGCGATGAAATTGAAGAAATCCCTTTGTAATCAGGCCTTCAACCTCATCTTTCAATAATTGATAACCCTCTGGCTATTTCAAACAAGCGACACAATCTATCCCACAGCCCAAAAATACACTTTTTCTTGCCAACTGTTCCTTTACGAATAAGAGAGGTGTAATCAGATGGTCAACATCCATAACCAGATCCAAACTTTCATCCTTAATGATGGTGCTGACAGTGGCACCTCTGTGAGGCGGCAGAGGTTGACTAGTAATATTAGGTGCTAGCCCAAAATTAATAGCTTGAGAGTCTAATAGGTCTTGAACTTTGTGCTCGAAAGCATAGCAATTCTAGATGGTGTGCCCCTGCCCACCGGAGTGGAAATCACACCGGGCATTGGCATCGAAGTGGGCCGACAACCTTTCAGGGTCAATTTTCAATGTACACAACTCAATTAACTTTAAATCGAGCAACTGAGGAAACAACTCATCATATGTCATAGGAAGCACATTAAACTTCCTAGGGGGTATTCTTGGTTTTTGCTGATTGTTCTGTCAGGGCATATATGCTAGACGTTGAGGTAGATCTATTGGAATTATTACAGCAGCAATCTGATGGTCGCAGTCCTGATATCTGCCTTTCCCCTTCTGAGGATATACCACGCTAGATTCCCCCTCCTTTTTCTTTTGGTGACTCCCGAAAGACTTTTTTAGTATTACGAGCATTATTTCCAACCATGACATCTTGGATTTCCCCCAATTTAATTCCGATCTCAATTCTCTCTCCATGTGTTACCATCTCAGCAAAAGTACCTGATGTACTATAAGTTGTGTAGTACTGGCCTTGTAATGTACTACTAAACATCTCTACCATTTCTCACTCCAACATGGGCGGTTGCACTTTTGCAGCCATCCCTCGCCACCTCTGGGCATACTCTTTAAAAGATTCATCCCATTTCTGGGATAAGTTTTGTAGTTGGGTTCTTGTAGGACCCATGTTAGTGTTATACTGATTGTGCATAACAAAAGCCTCAACCAATTTTCTCCATGTACGGATACGACTACTCTCCAACTGCATGTACCATTCGAGTGGGCCACCTGTCAAACTGTCTTGAAAGAAGTGCATCAATAGTTTCTCATCATTAGAATACACAGACATCTTATGATAGAAAGACTTAACATGAGTATTTGGAAAGGAAGTGCCTTTGTACTTTACGAAATCAGGCACCTTGAATTTCGGGGGGATCCTTACCCCAGGAACTAAGCCTAAATTAGATATGTCAAAGCCTATTGCATCTTGACTTTCGAACATGCGCATTCGCTCTTCGAGCATATGCAACTTCTTGTTAGATTATGTTGGTTCCTCCATATTAGTCATCCAGTCTTCCCAATTATCTTCTTCCACTGGCCTAACAGGAATGCGAACAGGCCTTGGTAGTACAATAGGTTGTTCAATATTCTGATAAACAAGAGTAGGTGGGGGAAGATTTCCCTACAAGTTAAACCCCGGGAATACCTTGATTACTTGTAAGATTGCTGAGATTTGCAGGTGGACCATTATGAATATTCAAACAAATATTCGAATCCAGGTTCATATTCCAAGTACCTCCCAGATTCTCCACCACATTCTGAGCACCCAGCGTGCCATTAGGATTATTGATGACGACCCCTGGCGGATTTGCATTCAATGTCTCACCACCATTGTTCAAAGTCTCGGCAAGCCTTATGATCATGGCCCTCATTTTCTCTTGTTAACGATCCATGTTCTGGATGATCTTCATCAATTGATCAACTCGAGTATCCATCCTAGTTCCCATAGCCACTACATCTGCTTGAATATGTTCCATATGTCTCTTGGAAGTGCTCTGAGTATTATAACGATGATAATTTGTAGTGGCTATCCTTTGTAAGGGAAAGCCTAGATCAAAAATAAGAAGACCTGCCATAATCACTTATCATAATATGATATGCATGAATGCATGGTCGTGCATGAGATGTTTTACCATTTCCAGGACATCCAAAAGTTTTGTCACCCCTAGGAACTTTAAACAACATGATAAGAGAGATAATCAGCGAGAGACACATTCAACAATAATTGGTTTTATTTAAGAATATCATTCATATGATAGCAACTTTTTAAAATCATGAATCAAAGTACGTCATGAAATATAAACGATCCCATCCAACAAGACTGGTGGTGATCTGATAACATCGAAGCAAAAGAAGAAGAAAGAAACAAAAAGGACAATCAAAGAGGTGGATCTCTAATCTCTGTGTAGTACAAAGGTCCCCCTGCCGGAAGTACTCTTCACTCCATTCCTTGGTTTCTTTGAATAATTTCTGTCTTTTCACGATCTCGTCCACGAGCAAAGCTATCAATTACCACATCTTTCCGAAATAGTTGTCCCTCCAAGTACACACATTGCTCCAGGAAGCGATCACATTCTTTACATTCTGGAAAAGGTATAGGTACGAGCGCTTCTTCCATCTCTTTTATTTTGTCTCGGAGTCTTGAATTCTCTTTATTACTTCGGTCATTTGATCTTCCTTTCCTTCCAACTCCATCCTAGTAGCTTTAAATTGGTTTCCCAACTCTTTAGCTTTTGCTTTGTTTCTATTATTGGCCATTTCGAACTTCAAGGTTTCTCGACGATTCTTTTCTGCATCTGCAAGGGCCATTTGATACTCTTCTGTAGATACAAAGGAGTCTTCTGTTACGGGTCGCTTTTTGGAGCTACCTTATCCTTCATATTCTTTTAGTTGACGGGCCAATTCCCTTTTCTTTTCTGTTAAGAAATATATTTCCATTTTTTTGTCTTCCAGATTTTGACGAAGGTCTCTATTTTCCAACTGTACTTGGTAGAAATGTTCCTTAGGCACATCGTGCAGTAACTCAGTGGGTTGAGGATAAAAGGACATTTCGTTTTCAAAAGGCAACATAAGATATTTGACTCTTTCTTTTAACCAATCCACGTAAGGATCGAAATCTAATACTTCTTTTAACCTGAAGAATTATTTTCCCTTCCTACCAACATGTGCCCAAGCAATTTCCGCTTTCTTCAATAATTCCAGATGTTCTCCCTTTTTGTAATACACAGGTTCGACCTCTTTAATTATGGGTGGATGCCTCATGGCATATCCTAATTGGCTAAGAGTGAGTACCGGGTTGTAGTTGATAATCCCTTTCCTTCCTATGAGTGGAACATTAGAGAAACCTGCACAACTGGAGATGACCTCGATGCTATCAACCTTAAGTTTGTACCATTGAATATCGAAAGAGGTGAGTGTCATTACTCTGGATGCCCATGAACAAGGATCTTCTTTGAATGGCCTTTGGTGGGTAACTGTGCCATGAACCATTTGTAAAGCATTGGCACGTAGCATACCATTAATCCTTTCATTCCATGCCTAGAGTGGACGGCATGGTAAGTGTCAGCTAATAGTGTAGGTATCAGATTCTTATTCATGAAGACACACAGGGCAGCCAAGTCTACTATTTCCTTAATCTCAGGGAAAAGGATAACCCCGTAAATAGTATCAGCCAACAAAGCATAATAAGCATCCCAATGTCCTATTTTTGCTTTTTCTTTATCCTTATTTGCCAAGAAATCTACTGGAAGAGCACAAGTGACTTTATTACGTCTCCACTTTCCTTTTTACATCGTTAAGGCTCAAATAAAGAACTTTAGCAATGGCTTCATAATCGGGCTCAACAGGGACCTGAATGAATGGAGTATGACCAGTAATTTTGAGGTGAAGAAGATGAGCATACTCCTCAAGAGTAGGTGCTAATTGGTAATCCTGAAACATGAAACAACGTAACTCTGGATCATAAAACTGTAGCAAAGTTTGAACAACCTTGTCATCAACTCGAGCATCCAACAAAGATAGGAGATTCCCATATTTTTCACCAAAAACACCCATTTGTTGACAATTCATGAGATCTTTGAGTTCTTTGAGGAAGGGCCAAATACTAGGATGAAACTGATAGCTGAAATTATCCCTTTTGGTCTTTATGACGATATCAGTGTTGTTTGCCATTCTTTAGAGGAGAACAAAATTCTTGGAAAATCCTGAAAATGACAATGCACATGCAGATTAATCATCGATATATATATATATATATATATATATATATATATATATATATATATATATATATATATATATATATATATATATATATATATATATTAAAAGTAAATATGCTATGATTTAGTCATGAGGGGATCAAGATTTCCACAGTACTGGATGTTGCTGTATTGCTGTATAGAATCATAGGTTGAAGATTTGAGATAGTCATCAGTAATAGTCATTAACCAAAGTATTAGCAGAAAAGGGCTGCCAATAGAGCCAAGTTAATATCAGAACCAGATTCACTAAAGTCACCAACATAATAAAGTGGTTACCATCAGAACATAGTCACCATCGATACCTGTAATGATCAAGTCCCTCCCCACTCACGGGTGAAGGCTAAGTCAGGGTAACCCGGAAATCATTGATCCGCCTAAAAGTATAATCATCGCAACACAAAAGTGTATGATGAAGATACCTTAATTTAAACCTCATCCGAGCGTGGTATATGACATTACTGCACTAATCGGACCATGTCATATAGCTGTCATGCCCCCACTCTATTCATAGTGTCCTAGTGCACTCTGGCCTGGGTACTGGGCCTCTTACCTCGAGAAGTATCATCCCCACTCTATAAAGAGACAACATGACAGCATTATCCAGAATGTAGGAAATAATGAAATGCAATATATGAAAGCATATAAACAAATAGATATATAAACACCCAAGAAAAGAAGGTAAACAAACAAGAGCTAAGATCGACTCCGGGATGGACCAGAAATAGGTCAATCTTTTGGCTCCCCAGTGAAGTTTCCAACGGAAACAACCGGCTGAACAATCAACTGAAAATGAAATCAACGAATTCACCATCAAACATTTTTTATCCCATAGGAAGGAAAAGGTAAACATCGAGTAAACCTGAGAAGGGTGAAATCATGATCAAATGACCGAGAGATATGAGTAAGAGAGTCTGTTACGCGAGGGGAAGGTATTAGCACACACGCCCGTAGTACTCTACGGTATCTACTCTTGTTTTTCTAATAAAAAGGTGTGTTTAATCTATATCTAAGCTGTACAAGGAATGCATGCAAAAGAAAGGAGAAAACAATGTAGGGAAAATAAAAGTTGTGCTCGCTCGGGCCCTACCCCAATGCCTACCTATTCCTTTTAAGGAATCAGAGCAGCCGTAGTTTGGCTTCAAAATTTTTTGTTGGTTTGTATTTTTTAATGAACAATATTAATTTCGCCATCAGCCGCAACTTGACTTTTAGAGACTTACGCATCGGCACAGAAGTGAATTAACATGTTCTTTTGAAAAGAGTTTCGAAAGAAAAGCCCGAAAGCAAAAATAATTTGTGTTGGCTGGTGTTTTTACTTGTGGATAATAGCTAATTAATCTCAAGATAGAGATATTAACCATTTCTCTACTTATTCATGAAATAAGTCTTTGAGACTTGAACCATAACAAAGCTTAGAATAGGAGAACAATAAGATCAAGAAGAATCCCGCTTATCATTTCCCATGCTCAATAAAGGTATGATTCTTATCAGTAGTTTTTTTAAGTGTTTTTGAAGTTTGCAAGAAAAAGAAGTTTTTTATTTTAATGTAAGGATGCAAAAGAAAGAAAAACGTCTAAGGGAAACTAACCTAGATCTATCCCTAATGTTATCATACAATGGTGGTCCTATGGTTGAGTTTAAAAAGAAATTCGAACCACGATCTTCATATATGGTTTGCAACCAAAAATCCATTTTAGTCAATTTTTATCAACGGATCAAAATTAACCTAAAGTACCAAAGGAATATGGTGAACACACAAAACATTATCCACGATTCATACCAAGACAATACCAAAAATTATAAGTAAATGCGCGACAAAACAAAAAAATGAATAAGACTAATGATGAAAATTACCTATAAAAAAATTAGTAAAATAAATTTCTATTTAAATCCCAAATTCTACTATCTATTTTTTACTATCATGTTTTGACTATTTTATTTATGTATTTTGTTACTAAAAAAGAAGAATTAAAACTAAAGTAGAAGTCATAAAAAGAAAACTAAAGAATTGGGGGGTAGCCATCCAAATTCTGGGGTATCATTTCGTAATCAGGCACCAAGGCCCAAGTAATAAAGCCCCAGAGATATTTTTGTTATGAGACCCAAAAAAAAATTTAACATGCTAGAATAAAAAAAAAGTACATGGGCTTAATGTTCAACAATCTATTATTGGATCTAGGATTTGGGAGGAAAAACCAGGCCCAATGAATGAGGAGTCTCATGGGACTCGATCTACGTTCTTCTTCCTCTCTCACACCCTAATCTCAAACACCGCCTGTAATCGCCTTCGGCGGCGCTCCTCCAAAAAAACGACAAAGCCAAATCACTCATGTACTCCTCTTCTTTCCCTAAACTCAGACCCTAACTGCACTCTCTCTTACATATAAACCAGGCCTTTGATTCATCACAACAATCTGAAACCCTAGAAAACAAAATTAATTAAAGGCATGCTGGATTTGAAGTAACAACAGTAGGGTAACGTTTCAGCATGCGTCAGGCTTCTCAATGGCATCAAGAAGTAACAAAATGATAAAGAAACGAAGGATATCGAAGCTTACCTACCGGAGACACTTAGGCAGTGTTTTAGATGCAGCGAAGGCGATGAGAAACCCATAGGACAATCTTCAAAGCGCAGGTAAACGTACTACACTCAATTCCTTGCTTTTCAATTCTTTCTCCATCTTCTTCTTCCGATTCAGTTTTCTTCTGCTACTACTTTCTCTCGATCTTCCATTTTCCAGATAAGAGCGATTAACCGTAGTACTGAGAAATCAGTATTGCGTAGAATGCTCCGTTATTGTGGTACGAGGCATTAATATGCAGTAAGAGTGGATGGAGGAGCTGCAAAGGTTGAAAGAGAATTGAGGGACGAAAGTTGCAGGATAAAGGAAGAAGGTAGTAGGATGAGAGAAGTTGAAGGTTGAATTGAGAAAGAAGATGAAAGTAGAGTGGAAGTGAAATCGAGAGTCCTCTCTTTCTGAACCCGATGGAGGATATTATATATGGATGAAGAAGAAGTTAGTTACAACTGAAAGTCCCTAGGCCACAGGATCAAGTGGTTAACAAATGAAGGGTTAAGATTGAAGGTGGAAGTTAGTTAGAACTGAATTCTATTTTTTTCTTCGGTTATGATTAGTTTCTGTTAAGAGCTAATTGTAGCTAGTTTTGAAACTAAGTTAGTTAGAGGGCTGCAGACAGTTATAGGTTATTAGGAAATTGAAACTCCCACTTTCTGTTAGAAACTTTTGATAGTTGAGATTATGTTAAAGGTTGGTTAGCAATTCTGTTAAAGGTTAGGGGTTAGAGAGAATTAACCAGGCCCTGACATTTATGATTTAGTTTAGTTTTTATGTTATAGGATTATATGGTTCTCTTAGAGATTTATTTAGGGAGCTCTATCATATCTGTTAGTTGTTAGAATAGTTAGTTAGGAATTGGTTGGAGTTAGTTATGTATGGAAGTTAAGAGTTAGTAAATGTTGTTAGTTTAGTTAATTGGTTCTGTTACGAGGATTAGGTCCAGTTGGTAGTCAGGAGATTAGTCTGGAAAATTGGTTAGAAGTTAAATGGTTCTAAAACTATGTTATTTTCTATTTATGCTGAACTGGATTAGTATTTCGCAGTTTTTTCTGTTTCGCGAGCTGATCCGATTTTGGTTATGCAGGGTATTGTTACAGTAGAGCTATAAGGAGGTTATCTCACAGTTTCTCCTTTTTCCTTTCCTGATGACTGGACTGGTGAATAGTTTTGTCTTCAGTATGAACCGACGATGATCAACATATGCATTCCTCGCGCTGAACTGAACCTTGTTGATCTAATACTGCATTGAACCATCACTAGACTTGGCCTTGACGTTTGATCATGCTAGTTGATGCAACAATTATTCTGGTTATGTAGTAGGCATCAGCTAGTTTTTAGACATATATGGACGGTTGCTGCTTAATGAAATATAGGCTGTAGATTTATTAAGCTCGCGATAGAATACCAATGGCTGAGGCTCTTCCCGATAATACTTTTCTGATTCTAACTTTTTCGAAAACTTCTTTTCCTCTTATCTTTCTCTGTATTCTGAAGAGACTTTAAGCAGGAAAATGATGATGACCTGTTAGGATTTCGTATGCTTGATAGCTCATTTTCTGTGATCTTTTGTGATTTTGTTACTGTTGTACTCCAAAATTTTCCCTCTCATTTCTCAAGAATTTTTCTCACAAGATTTTCCATGGCTCAAGTTTGTAGCACTGATACATCAATTTAAGTTTGGAATTGGCACAAGGGAAAAATGGTCAATTACATACTGAAAAGTCAAACTTTGATTTTGGATCAAAATCAAGTTTTAACAATCATATTTCAGTAAGACATGTTGGAATACGAAGTTTGTTCCATCAAGAAAATCAAAAGTCAAAATTTTAAATACTTAGAAATTTTTCTAAGTGTTTAGGAAAGATGATAAGTTCAGAACTTCTGGCCAAATTTTCACCATGATGCAAGTTGATTCTGGAAGAACTTCTGACACAAGAGTTATAGAACTCAATAAGATCTCAAACATTGTAGAACATAACTTCTCCTAGAAATGCAGGGATTTCAAATTATAAATCTTTGAAGACACGTCCATGAAACTGCAGCACTCAGTAAATTCTGGGCATAATTTGTTTAGAACTTCTGGGCCAATTTTCATGTAGGTTCAATCAGAATTTGCAAGAGTAATTCAAAGAAGATCTACAAAGCGTGTTATAAGCTTTCTGAAAGTATGAGAACTCCTTCAAAACATGCTGGAGCAGGAAGATTCGAAGATCAAAAGTTGGATGTTCGTTCTAAGTTACACTGATGCTGAACTTCTGATCCAGATTAAGCTATGAAACATAATCTCATATTGCAGGATTTCTAGTTTGACAAATCTCATCATCATTTAATACTCACACCCACTTTTGAGTCTTTGTCCAAAGGATTACCCTACGTGTGGCATAAAAGTACCATCGCTGTCCTTGAAAAGTAAACTTTTGTACAAGTTTATGCCGGGCCCATACTTTACCTTTGCCTCTGAGGTTACTTTTCCTTAATTCATGCTTACAAATCCAGCTTAGGCGCGGCTAAAAGCTGCTAACCACCATACTTGTTTAACTTGCTTCAAGAACAAGTCAGCGCCCTAGCATGATGGTTGTACTCTTGACTTCTTCAAGCTACAAATTCCTTACCTATAAATTGAACTTCATTTGCAACTGTAAGGAGGTCGAAAAATTGAAAAGAAAAAGCCATGAAACCTTGCTAAAAATTCCAGGAATCTGAAACTGCAAACACAAATACAAAACCTACTAGTTTTTTATTTTTGCATTCAAACTCCAATTTTCCTCAAGTGTTTCTTGACCAAATAATCCATACAACTTCTGATATACATTTAGAAATCATCCCAACTTCTGTTTTCAGACTGTAACATGTTCTCCATCAATATCCACCTCAAAAAGTTTGAACTTTGCTTCTTGGTTGTTCCAGAATTTTCCAGCCATTCATAGCCCAAGTTAAAGATTGTTCAGCTTACTGAGCACGCGAGGAGGCTGATCAGAACATCACAAGCAGTTAGAACCAGTCTATAGTTCACATAACCTTTTCCAACTGCAAGGTAAGCTCCTGCTGACTCTCATCATATTACTCAGACATTGTTAGACTTGCATGTTCAAAAATACAATGTAGACATCCTGACTCTGATTCTGTACATATTCATAGATTTCATATATTTTTTCCTAAGTAGAGAGAACTTCAGTTCAAAACTTCTTGAGGAAATTAGTATTCAAAATTAGGATTAGCAAAATTCATGCTTGCTTCTGATTTATAGTTCTGATATCTTATATTTCTAAAACATGATGAAACCTGCCATAACTGCTAGTTTTGTTGAGAAATGACTAAGTTGCAGATGCTCTGACTAGCATGGAGAAGGAGATGAAGTTCATCATCAGAGTTTACTTTGTGATACATGTTTATGCTTTTGCTTCTAATACCAGATGTACAACCACCCCAGTGGTAGAAAGCATGCACATAACACATTAGTGCTAAGGATCCTGGGTTCTAGCCCCAAAAGCATCTTTTTTAGGTTCATTTATTGACATTTTACCCATTTATCTGGCAGACAATATTCCTAGATCAGAACTTCTAGATATCCTCACCCAACAACATTATCACCTCACTCTCTCAAACAACCAGAACTTCTGACTTGCTAGTGATATTAGAACTTCTAGATTCCCAGTTGCACTAGAGCTTCTAAACTCCTTCAGCAATCAAAACTTCTAGGCTTTACTTTGTTCCCAACAATCTCAGAACTTCGGTGTACCCAGGCCCAGAACTTCAGTCCTTCCCCATTTCTGCTAACATGTTATTTCTGATTTTGCAGTGCATCAAAGTCAGAACTTCTGCCTCTTATTTCTTCATTTTCAGCTATGCGCTAATTCTGAATCTTTTTCTTTATTATTTTTATCATCACTTTTATTTTCATTAATCAAAACATCAAAAATATTTTTATATTCATACATTTTATTTTATTTCTTTTAAAACCAAAAAGACAAAAAATATTTTCTTAAGCAAAATTTATTTCTTCTCTTAACAAAAACAAAACAAGTCCATTTTACATTTCTTGTACATTATTTCAATATGGTTGTAATAGGTAATTAGGTTTAATTTCTTGCAACCCCCATGTTTAAATTTGTACACCCCACTCCCCTAATGATTGTAATACCGTAGAATATTTACTTTCCGCAATTTATCGCTTTCATATAAATGCTAGTAAAGTAGGATTTATAGGAAGATAAAATCAACAAGTAGATAACCCTAATAAAATATTAAATGCATGCAAATCAAACACACTTGCACACTTACACCCTTAGGGTAATTCCACTTGTTGCCTTATAAAAATGGTCATGTTATGCATATTAGATGTCTTAGCAAAAACAACTGAAATACAAGATCATAGTCCCTCGATGGCGCTACAAATGTTGCCTTTCAAATGATCTTAGTCCCTCAAAGAGAAATGCTAAAACATATTACAACATTGCTATCATGACTATATGATGACCCACACCCGTCCCTTTATATCCAAAGATAAGGCTTCTTACCAATCAATGGTAAGATAACAATATCAAAGGAAAGGAAGAAATGAACAAAAGACTTTTGAGTAGGTAGAAACGTTCTTAGTTGCTTTCTCACTTTGAAAACAAACATCCTTTCTCATTTTCAAAAACAAACACCAAACACTTTCAAAGCGAACACACACCAAACACTTTCAAAACATGAAATATTTTCAAAAAGTCCAACACTTTGTATGTATTCTTATAGAGACGTGAATCATTACAAAGTTTGCCTAAACAAATGCGCCTTTTCAAAAGTATTTTAAAAAACCACTACAAAGCACATTTTCAAACAAAGCAAGTGATCTAGAAAGCAACTAAAAGCCCATAGACAACTATGGATGAAAAGGGTGCTAACACCTTCCCTTTTCATAATCTACCCCCCGAACTTAAGAAATAATCTCAAAGGTTTTTCCTATTCTTTTCAACCTTTCCTTTTGGATAAAAAAAGTTGGGGGCGACTCTTGCTAACCACAACATTTGCGATCAAATGCAAAACATCCCAAGTCAGTTCTCCCACCGTATTACAGAAATGGCGACTCTGCTGGGGACTACTTTCAAAAGTGGGGTTACCTTAGGGCTAGATCACCTTTACTTTCTTTCATTGTTTGACTTGCTTGCTTTATATTTTGCTTCCTGGTTTGGGCTTGTTTTGATCCTCTACTAGGATTTTGGATACCTTATAGGTAAGTAGCAATACATTGTGGAAACTGTACAGGGTATACCGACATGGTCTAAACAATAGCTACATTAGTGTGACACATTTGTGGGTACCGGTAGCCCTTGAGTAGTCAAGGAGAATACGGGGCCGCTGTGTGGTGTCATGAAGCACTAATTGACTTTATAACATTTACTTGACCAACTTGGCCATTAGGAAGTAGTGAGATAGCCGACTTTGGTGCAGTCTGAAGTTGGTTGATACTCGATACTACGCTCATTGAGATCAGACTTCTCAGGATATTTTAGTCGCCATTAAAGAGGCTTACGCTGAAACAATGCACGACAAGAAAGATAAGTGATATTGAGATCCCTTAGAACCCGGTTACTCTTACTAGGACAGGTTGAGCCAACTAAAATTCAAGAGGGTACTTACCTATAAGACTCCATGCAAGCCTAAACCTAATGACTTGTCTGCTTTGTGTGTACATAACAACTTGCTTACTTGTACATAACATCATAAACATCATAACATCATAAGCATTCTCACTAACCATTTCAAGTATTATTGGGATTTATCTGTGTTCTATTTTGTAGGACATGGCTTCCATCTGCAAGAATACTATCCAAGTCAATCTCGTAAGAATTCCTTCTCAACTCAAAGAATTTGCATCGAGGGTCCCTAAGAATTCTTCATTTACCGAAAGACATGGTCGACTCTTAAACTTGGTTACCTCAAGCATTAAAGAAGACATGATGAAGGTGCTTTTTTAGTTCTTCGACCCTTTGCACCATTGCTTTACCTTTTCTGTTTATCAGCTTGTACCTACTATGGCAGAATTCTCTCAACTCTTGAGGATTCCCATTCTCAATCAACTACCCTTAAACGGTATGGAAAGAGATCCAAGACCCGAAGAGATTTCCCGAGCACTACACTTGCAACAATCTGATGTCACGACTAATTGGGAAACAAGGAGTGGTGTCAAAGGGTTCTTGGCCAAGTTCTTGCTTGAGAAAGCTCAAGATTGTTGGAATTCTTTGGATTTACAAGCTTTTAAAGAAATCTTGGCCCTTCTCATCTATGGGATGGTTTTGTTTCCAAACCCTGACCAACTTATAGATGTAAATTCTATCAAAATCTTCATGTCTCGCAATCTGATGCCTACTTTGTTGGGAGACATCCTATATTATCTCCACTCTAGCACTATGAGGAATAGGGGGATCCTCATGTGTTGCACTCCTCTCTTGGATAGATGGATTATTTAACATCTTCCCCGGTGTCTGTTGAAGAACGAGCAAGGTTTGAGGTGGTCCCATAGGTTAATGACGCTCATACATTCAGATATTCATTGGTGTTCTCGATCCTTGGAGAATGTTACTATCATCGACCGTTTTGGGGAATTCCCTAATGTCCCTTTGCTTGGCATTACGGGAGGTATCACTTACAATCCTTATTTAGACTTACGATAGTTTGGATATGCCCGAAGAGATGGTCCTCATGAGATGCTCATCCAAGGAGTGGTTTTTGACTACGAGAGTGACGATCAACGTTACCATAAGAGGTTTGTACGAGCCTGGAGGATGGTAAATAAGGTGGATAGTAAGACACTGGGACACAAGAAGTCTGTTCCACTTGAGCCTTATCTTAGGTGGGTACGAGCTCGTGCTCAGAAGCTCATGATGCCTTATCCCTCCATCTTACCAATTATCATGGAGCATGTGGTTGAAGGAGATGTCCCATATACTGTCTTCCATCCCGACATGCCTACTTCTCTTGAAGACTTGCAAAAGGGTTGGATTCAGCTAAAGGAAGAAATAGATACCTTCGAAGCTCAATTCTACTCTAGCGAGAAAAGGGTCTTGGAGCTTACAAAGCAACTACACGAAGAGCAAAGCTTGAACACCTACCTTGCACCGAAGAGGATGCGTTCGACCTTTTTATCTTAGAGATTTACTTTGTAAATCCAAGGGGCACGTTGTAACCATGTTGAACTAATTAATGCAATTTAAATTTTGTTCATTCTTTGTTTATAAAAATTTAAATTTCATAAATCCTTGAAAACATATCATCCATATAACATGCATCATATCATGACAGGTTTCTCCCATGCAGGTATCTTTATCTTCTTACTGTTTATTTCAGCAAGAGATGGCCTTAGAGCAGACTATCAAGGACATTCAAATTCAAAACGCTCAACTTCAAGAGATGTTCTTGAACCTATCTAAGGGACAAGAAGAGGTGAAGGTGCTCCTCACTAGGGGCATGATCATGGGAAATTCTGAGGAAGACAAGGATAACCAGCTGGAGCGGCTACAAACTGAGGTAGCCATAATGAAGGTCAAAATGATGGGACAACTGGTGGGCCAGATGGTTCTTCTCCAAAACCTGGCTCAAGGACAAGAAGAGCTGAGAGCCCTTATCAACCAACTTCATCAAGACAGTTGCAATTGTATGAAACAAATGGTCAAGATTGGGGATCAAGTCACTACTCAGCCGCCCATGAGACAAGAAGCTGGTTCGGGGGAGAACAGACCTTTCAGAATTGCTGCCACATCACGGACCCAACAACCACCCTGCCAACAAGAACGGAGTAATCAGAGTAAATGGGTCCTATCCGGTAGACAATTTACCAAACTCGACATGCCAATATTGCAAGTCTTGTAACACTTGCTGAAGCTGAATTTGGTCACGTTAAGGGATCCTCCTCAGAATCCCAATACCTCCGCTCCTAACTATCATCCTAATGCAATATGTGCATACCATTCCAATAATCCTGGGCATGATACAGATGACTATTGGGCTTTGGAAAGTAAGATCCAAGACTTGATCGACGAAGGAGTGCTGGAGTTCACACAAGGTGGTCAGACCAAATTCTTCTGCCATCCCTCAAAGGCTCACCACCTGAAATGACTAGTTCAGACAAGGAGGATTTTGTTCATTTTAATTTTCAATTATAATTTCTTTTGTTATTAAAATAATCATCTACTAATGTTAAACTATGTTTCATTAATGCATTGCATATGTTTGTCTTGAATTCATCCATCCGTTTTCACTATATTTAGACTATGCTTTTTACTCTCAACTCTTGCTAAAAGTTACAAGCCTTTAGAGGGAGGATGACGAAAACCATGTCTTAATCTCATACAGTATACTTTTGGACAGACCTTGCTGACGATGTATATGCATTTCTTTTAAATCCTAAACACTAGAGTCATAAGGAAGATAATCCCTAGTCAACCCCTTTGAACCAAAGAAGTAGGAGTTTCATTTTTACACAATTTGAAACCTTTAATAAAAACCTGGGGCATGGTAGTCTCTTAGTTAATTCAAATGCGCTTTCATTCGCAAACTTTCACTTCGTAATATAATGAATGACGTCAAAAACATTCCTATGGAATCAAAAGACGGTGATGGTTCCCTATCAAATAGGCAGTCATTATCTCTCAAAAGAAAAGCCCACTAAGTCAAAACCTACGAAGAAGACTTAAGAAAAACTGGGGCATCCCGCTGACTGTAATCTCAAAACAAGAACAGTCAGGCAAAATCAGGGATAATAAATCAAAAAGAGGTCACTGCAAATCCTCAACAACATGAAAAATGTTGCAAAAAATGACTGCCTTCCGACAAACTTAACTTGTCTGAACCATCACCAAAATGTCATTCCAGACTCATTTGGAGTTCAAAAGCACAATTAACTGAGTTTAGGACCGAAGAACATCACGAAGAACGGGTGGGTACAAATAAAATTTGAGCCTTTATCCTCTGTTTCTTAAACCGTGAACCAAGCCACACTACAACCCTTCAAAAGTCCTAATTGAAGCATGGGTTAATTCGAAAGCATACTGTTACAAAAGGCATCCTGACTCCTGTAAGGCTTTAGTCTAAATCCTGAGTTGGATTATTCTACAAAAATTCTTTTATTTGCTAAAACGCATTTTCAAAGCTTCAAAGACAAGCATAAACTTTTCATTATTTGAATATCAATGTTTGCATGTGGCTACTTGTTTGACAAACAGAGAAATTGGCACGACGAATATCCAATGGACAAAAACCCTCTTAAAGAGCAAAATCATTTCAAGTGGGAAGCCACTTCCAATAACAGATTTCCTATAAGCAAGGGGCATCAGCATGATCACTATCCAACACACCTGGGGCAGTCCAGTTAAGATTCCCATAATTCTCTCAAGAAGTGTTGAGTAATCAGGGGCAAGTCTCCATCTGAACCACTTGGGGCATTGAACGTGAATCCCAACAAAGGGTTACGTACAGTCAGACATTTCCCAGCAGTGCCACAAACACCTGCTACTAGGGGCAGTGATAAATCTCCCCTAAGATCCTGTTCATAGGAGGATCCCCAGCCAAGGTTTAAATCTCTAAAAATTCCTCCCCAACTGATTCGACCTCAAGAATACTCGAGGACTCCTACCAAAAGAAGACTCCTCCCCGCCAGACTAGCGGCAAGGTTTATTTCCCCAACAAACTATAGATTCTCCAGCTTGATTTTGCCTCTCCGACTATCATAAATCAAGGGACCATAACTCCTCTTCCCCAGTAGACTGCTCTACAATCCCCAACAAGTTACTGAGAAACCTGGAAACCAACTAGATAACAGTTAACTTCAGTAAGTTTTTGAGAAGCATGGACCCGATCAAATATCAGTTCAACTTCATCCTTTCTAGAAAGTTACTGCAAAGCCTGGAGTTCGACCAGATAATAATTTAACTTTGTTCTCCCAAGAAATTTTCTGCGAAGTCTAGAATCTGACCAGATAACAGTTAATTTTCCCCAGAGCAAATACCTATGTGACCAGATGCAGCTTTTCATGGGCTCATCATGAAACAATCATACATGGATTCCTATTCATTATTGAAGCAAACATTTTCAAGTTCCAGATTAATACCTGTAACAAGCCAGGAAAAGTATCTACATGAGGAGATTAAAGATTAACACCTGTAACAAGCCAGAAAAACTATATTTCTTTCTCAGGTCAGATATTAATACCTGAAATCAAACAGGACAATTATCTGCATGACCATCATGAAGTTACCCTACACAGTTTCCTTCTCATACATTTCCAGATGAAGTTTTACACTGACTCATCATGAAGTTACCATACACAGGTTCCTTCTCATAGATTTCCAGATGAAGTTTTACACGGACTCATCATGAAGTAACCCTACCCAGGTTCCTTCTCCCTTCCAGATGAAGTTTTACACGAACTCATCATGAAGATGCCCTACACAGGTGACCAAAGACCTCCTCTGGTTAGATTCATTTCTTGCAGTTAATGACAGGTGACTAAAGATCTCCTCTGGTTAGATTCATTTCTTCTAGTTAATGACAGGAAACCAAAGACCTCCTCTGGTTTGATTCATTTCTTCCAGTTAATGACATGCGACCAAAGACCTCCTCTGGTTAGATTCATTTCTTTCAGTTAATGACAGGCAACCAAAGACCTCCTCTGGTTAGATTCATTTCTTCTAGTTAATGACAGGTGACCAAAGACCTCCTCTGGTTAGATTCATTTCTTCTGGTTAATGACAAGCAACCAAAGACCTCCTCTGGTTAGATTCATTTCTTCCAGTTAATGACAGGCAACCAAAAACCTCCTCTGGTTAGATTCATTTCTTCCAGTTAATGACAGATAACCAAAGACCTCCTATGGTTAGATTCATTTCTTCCAGTTAATGACAGGCAACCAAAGACCTCCTCTGGTTAGATCCATTTCTTCCAATTAATGACAGCTATGATATGGTGGTAGAACCGACTGTTTAATGCTAGTTTGCATTTTTTGTTCGCAAATGTCGCGGTAACTAAGAGTCGCCACTGAATTTTCTTTTATCCAACAAAGAAAAGGGTGAAAAGAATAGAAAAAGACTTTTTTCCGAGATTTTATGAGTAAGGGGGATATATTATGGAAAGGGAAGGTGTTAGCACCCTTTCCATCTGTGGTTTTCCACGGGCTCTAAGGTCCTTGCTCATTTTTGAAAACTGTTTGTGTTCGTGTGTTTTGAAAGATTTTTGTTTTCTTTATGGTAACTCTTGTATCAGTCCTCAAGAGTGTGATAAAGCATTTTTGAAAGTAGTTTTTGAAAGTGTGTTGTAAAAATGAATTGTTTTGAGCAAGTACTTAACAACTATCTACCTACTCGAAAAAGGACGTTCTTTTCCTCCTTTCCTTTAAATAGTGTTACCCTACTATTAGTGAGTAGGTAGCCCTATCGTCGGATGTTGAGGGACAATCGAAAGGGATGTTATGGTCATTGAAGGCGACATGTAAGGACATCTTAGCATTCGAAGGGACTGTCATCATATAGGCAACATCGAGGGACAAGATCATTTTTCTCGTAGGCAACTCGAGGGACGTTAAGGGACCATAACATTTTTGATGACTTTAGTACCGAGGGTCTTTGTTAAGATATCCCTACGTTCGGGGGACATGACCATTATTTTCCAAGGAAACCAAGTGAGGAATTCCCTAAGGGTGCAAGTGTGAGAAGTGTGTTTTTTCAGTTATATTATCTTGAGGTTAGTGATCTAACGATTAATTGACTTTATCTTGTCATGCACGCCTAAGTTACTAACAATTATATACAAGCATATAAGAAATGTAAAAGCGAGAAATAAAGTCCTACAACTATTACAGGACTTCGGGATAGTTACTTAAAAAAATGCAAAAATGAAGTGCAGAATTTTAAATCTAGACTATAACATCCCATAATCAGTTACATTATTATATAAAATATGAGAATAAAAATAATGCGCGCGAAATGAAATATTAAGTCTAAAAATCCTAAGAATGAAAGTCTTTTTTTGGTTTTATAAAATAAAAATTAATTCTTAATTTAATTAAGAAACAAATACTAACCGGAAGAATTAATCTAGGTTATAAAACAAAAACTAATCCTAATATATTTTTGTATTTTTTATTAAGAAAATATTGAAACATAAATTACATCTAATTAAAATAAATAGAAAATTATTAATTAAAAAAAATTCTAAACTATCCTAATTTTTTTGCAATTTTTATTATGAAAAAAAATGAATAAATTAAACTCTAAGTTCTAGTTCATTTTAAATTAAAAAAAAGTTAAAATTCAATTAATTAATTAATTAAAGAAATTAAAAATCCATTCCTAATTTTTTTTGTGAGTTTTTATATTATTATTATAATTAAAATGATTAAGAGATGAAATAATTAAATAAATCAAAAAGAAAAGGAATTGGCCTTGACGGCTGAAGTAGAATGGGGGGTGCAATTGAAATTTTGCTAAGCCCGGATTGTGAAGCCCAGGTCCATCCTTGGATCCAGTGTGGCAGTACTTGATGGTACATGGTATCTCATGTTCTAGATGTCATTCATTCCATATAATTCCCCTAACCTGCTCTAAGGATATCCAGGAACTCATATACACACATTAGAACATTCAACAATTAATAAAAATAGAGATTCGAATTTGAGATTATACCAAAATGGTGATAGCTTGGATCCGGTGATCTGGGACCTTGCAAGCTTTGAGGATGGTTGGAATAAGTCCCTGGGAACCTCAAGAGCAATGTACGATTACTAGTTCGGACCAAAAGTACATGCAAAGTGGGTTTCAAATTTTTACCGCTTTTGATAATTTTACAAAAATGGTAGAGCTCTCTCTAAGCTGTGTAGGCGTGTTGAAATGCTTGCTAGATGCTTGTTTAAATAGAGAGGAATGAGGAGACAAAAAAACAAAGGTTTAAACAACCTTAAAGCAAACGTTTCAAAGCCATGAATGAAATTTGTAACTTTGGCCAAAAACAAGAAAACTTGTCCATTTTTGAATTTGAATGAATGTGGACACCTTTGCATGAAATTTATGGGCCTAGGCTGTCCAAACATCAACCCAAAGCTCAAAGCCTATTTCCAATTATTTTATACATTTTATTTTATATTTATTTGAAATAAATTAAAATAAATATGAAAAAAATAGTTAGCGAATGCAAGGCATGGCAAGAATAATTTTAGAGGTCCTCTATAAACTTAGGAAGATGCTTGAAGTCCAAAAAATTGAGCCCTTGCCTTAAAACTTCAAATTTGCTCACTGCATACTTCTTGAAAATTCCCAAATTTTCCCAACTTAGGCAAGCCATAACTTGCTCAATTTTTATCTCATGATGATAATCTTAGACTTTTTGGAAATCCCAAGATGTCTACTTAAATACCTATTTTTATCAACTTTGCATTTGAAGATGTTTTCTTGATGTTAAAGGTCATGGAAAAAAGTGGCTTTTATTGACTTTCTAAAAATAACATGTAATGTATGAACTTGTATATTTCAAATGGTGCATTTCTTGAACTTAAGGGATGAAGAGAAGTTGTTGGGAATTAGATTCTCTTCAAAATGAGCTTTAGTTGGAAAATTTCTATTAAAGTATGAGAAAGTTATACTTGGTCAAAGTTTGGTTGACTTTTCCTAAAGAAACCCTAATTTGTCATTTTTGACTTTTGATGGGTTAGGAGTATTTCTTGAAGAATCATGATCAACCCTTGATCAAATGATGGATATCACTTTAAAATATTGATGTTTACCAAAAATCTTGAAGTTTGACTGTACATGGGCCACAATTGACTTTTGACCTAACATAGTTGATTTTCTAATACTTGAGCAATTGACTGAGCAAACTTGTTGTTCAAGGCATGAAATTTGGCATGGATGATATTGAGGACATATTAGGACAATGAATAAAATTCTGGATCCTTGGAGCTCAACCATCTTGATGAAAATTGAAACTCTATTTGGGGGTTCATTGCCTTAGGAGGAGAATTGTCTGGTCAATTCTTGGTCAACCTTGAGTAATTGAGAATCTCTAGGAGTATGTATTGTGTGAAAATGGGAGGGAAAATTTTGGGGTACAACAGCTTCCCCTGTTCAATCTTATTAAACCTGAAGATTTAGATTGGCTTGTCTGCCTTTCGTGATTTGAAGGTGGAAGATGATTGAACACTAGAGTGCCCAGAAATTTGCACTCGCCCAAAATGAGACTGCTGGTGAATAATATTGGGAATATGCTTACAGATGCCATTTGGAGAAGATGACAAGAAACTGTCAGAGATGGGCTTAAATATGCCATTCAAGGGGTATGATGGAGAGTCGTCAGAGATGGTCTTAAAGATGCCATCCAAAATAGATGATGACTTCATAAGAAGTCTCTTTTTGGGGATTCATGTTCCTGCTGTCCGAGGAGGAGTCTGTTGGGGAATGTTTTTTAAGGGAATAGTGTCTAGGAGCTTCGGTTATCCATTAGTATACTGGGGAGTCATCTCTTGACTGAAGAAACGGAAGTGAACTGCTATCTGGTCAGGATCAGGCTTCACAGTGACTTGCTGAGGATGATAAGGCTGACTGCTATCTGGTCGTATTCTAGGCTTCACAATGACTTACTAGGGAAATGAGATTAAACTATCATCTGATAATACTCCAGGCTTTGCAGTTTCTCCAACTGGAATAGAAATCAGAAAAATATTAGTGTCGATTTAGCTGAACCATAGAAAGGATATACCGAAAAAGAATCAGTAATAAATCAATGGTCGATTCAAACTGAACCATCCGAGGTCTTGATTTATCTTTGACAGGATAAGAATAAGAAAAATCTTAGTGTCGATTTAACTGAACCAGAAAAAGGTCTACCAGAAAAGAATCAGTAACAAATCAATGGTCGATTCGAACTGAACCAGCAGAGGTCTTGGTTTATCTTTGACTGGATAAGAATCAGAAAAATATTAATGTCGATTTAACTGAACTAGAAAAAGGTCTTGGATTATCTTCAACTGGAATAGGAATCAGAGAGATCTTGGTATTGATCTAACTGAACCAGAGGAAAATCTTGAACTAACTTTGACTGGAATGGAAATTAGAAGAGTCTTAGGATCGATTCAACTGAACCAGACAAAAGTCTTGGGTCATATTCAACTAGAATAGAAATCAGAGAGATCTTAGTGTCGATCTAACTGAACCAGAGAAGGTCTTGGATTATCTTAAACTAGAATAGGAATAAGAGAGATCTTGGTATCTATCTAACTGAACCAGAGGAAAATCTTGAACTAACTTTGACTGGAATGGAAATCAAAAGAGTCTTAGGTCGATTCAACTGAACCAGAAAAAAGTCTTGGGTCATCTTCAACTGGAATAGAAATCAGAGAGATCTTAGTGTCGATCTAACTGAACCATAGAAGGTCTTTAATTAACTTTGACTGGATAAGAATCATAAAAATCTTAGGGTCGATTCAACTGAACCAGACAAAAGTCTTGGAATATCTTCAACTAGAATAGAAATCAGAGAGATCTTAGTGTCGACCTGATCGAACTAGAGAAGGTCTTGAATTAACTTTGACTGGAATAGAAATCAGAAGAATCTTAGTATTGATTCAACCGAACTAGACAAAAGTCTTGGAATATCTTCAACTAGAATAGAAATCAGAGAGATCTTAGTGTCGATCTGACTGAACCAGAGAAGGTCTTTAATTAACTTTGACTAGAATGGAAATCAGAAGAATCTTAGGGTCAATTCAACTGAACCAGACAAAAGTCTTGGAATATCTTCAACTGGAATAGAAATCAGAGAGATCTTAGTGTATATCTAACTAAACCAGAGAAGGTCTTGTGTTAACTTTGACTGGAATGGAAACCAGAAGAGTCTTAGTATCGATTCAACTGAACCAGACAAAAATCTTGGAATATCTTTAACTGGAATAGGAATCAGAGAGATCTTAGTGTCGATCTAACTGAACCAGAGAAGGTATTTTGAGAATGTCGTTCTGAGGAAGATGCTGAAATAGCCTTTCGTTAGACGTAGCTTTTGAGAAGACTACCAGGTCGCGTAAGTAGCCAACAGTGTTTGTTTATTTGATCTTTCCTGAAAAAGGTAAAGAGTTAGTTGTATACAATGTCATGATGTATAAAATGCATTGTGATGATGTTCTCAAAATAAACGAGATTATGATGTATGCGATGTGTATGCGCATGCCATGATGTATGAATATGGAATGCTATTGCAATGTTTCTTAGTCTTGGAAAGTAAATCCCGAACTGCTGCTGGAGAGTATAAGGAATCTGAATCCTTCATTTCTGCTGGGGATGATGGATGGAGATGATTTGCCAAGGATTTCCTCTTTCTGTTTGAGAATATTCTGTAGGGGATTGACTCTGCTTGAGAATAACTCCGTGGAGGGAGATGATGCTTTGTTGGAAGGTTTTTCCACTGTAGAGACATAAACTCTGTTGGGGAATAATCTTCCATAGTTAGAGAAATAAACTCTACCCGGGAGGAGGTTTTATGAACTGTTTGAAATTATAAAGCTCGGTTGGGGAATACAGATTTCAGCTCTTTGAAGGAACTTCGCTAGATGAGGTAATTCCTACTTGGGGAAGGAGAGATCAAAACTCTAGTTGTTTCTACTCTGTGGGGAACATAGACATCACGGGGTCGCATTGTAATGGCAACTTCATCTCAAATTGTCCCTGCCCCTGTACCATGCTAGAAAAAGTAACTGTCGGGATTGCAAATTGTTTTTTAGACTTTGCCCCGTTTCTTAAAGTCATTAGCATCGATCTTTCTGTTTTTTATGCAAGTATTTATGAACAGTGATCATATTTAAATGCATATGTAAAAAATAAGTCATTGGACGTTTTTGCAAAACAAAACAGAAAAAGAAAAACAAATAGTTTTGTACTTTCAAGGAATGATTTGTATTGATTTTTTTGAAGTTCGCCTATAACAGGCATTTTGTACAAAGAGACTGATGTTCTAGTAGGAGAACACTGTCGTGAAAATGAAAACTATACAAAATAATGTACAAAGAGAAAACAGCTACGTGTAATAATCCCATTGAGTTTCAATTCTGCTATTGCCCCTATGTCCTTGAGCGTCTCATCACTTTGTTACTTGTCCGAAGCTGACTGGATTGATCGGTACCGTCTGGGCTTGATAGTCTATGCTGAAGTATGATCGCAAGGTGATCCAATGGGACATAGTTGTATGCTTCAAATCCCTAACTTTTTCCTGGATCGCCCTTTCGGGTTTTCAATCCACCGGGATACCCTTTTCTGCCCAAGCCGCCTTTTCAGGTTTTGGACTTGTCGGGTGTACAGATTTTTTCATATGTATTTATCCCTAACTTTTTCCTGAACCCTTTTGGTTCACCGGGAAGCCCTTATTTTTTCCTAGGCCAGTCAACCTAGTGGGTCTTTATTTCCGCGTAGTATCTTTTCACTATGTCCGCGTTAACAGGGTGAGGAAGGTCGTCACTGTCCATGGTGGTTAGAATCATGGCTCCACCGGAAAATATGCTTTTGATCACAAATGGCCCTTTGTACGTGGGAGTCCATTTACCCCTGGGATCACCTTGCAGCAGTATGATGCGCTTGATCACTAGATCACCCACTTGATATACTTGACGTCTGACCTTTTTGTTGAAAGCCTTGATCATTCGCTTTTGGTATATCTGACCATGATAGACAGTAGTTTGCCTTTTCTCATCAATCAAATTCAGTTGATAAAGTCGAGTCTGGATCCAATCATCTTCGTTCAAACCCGCATCCTTCATGATCCTTAAAGAAGGGATCTGGATCTCAATAGGCAGGACAACCTCCATGCCATATACTAGAGAAAAAGGTGTTGCCCCTGTTGACGTACGTGCAGAGGTGCGGTAACCATGAAGAGCAAATGGTAACATCTCATGTCAGTCTTTGTATGTCACCGTCATCTTCTATATGATTTTCTTGATATTCTTGTTAGCAGCCTCCATAACGCCATTCATCTTCGGCCGGTAGAGGGAATAATTATGATGCTGGATCTTGAATTGTTTAAAGAGTTCAGTGATCATTGTATTGTTGAGATTTGTACCATTGTCTGTGATGATTCTCTCTGGCACACCATACCGAAAAATCAAGCTATGCTTGATAAACAGCGCCACCACATTCTTGGTAACAGTAGCAAAAGAGGCAGCCTCAACCCACTTCGTGAAGTAATCAATGGTCACTAGGATGAAGCGATTCCCATTGGAAGCAGTAGGTCTAATCTCTCTGATCATGTCAATGCCCCACATTACAATGGGTCAGGGAGCCGTCAAGACATTCAAGGGGACCATAGGTACATGCACCTTATTAGCGTATATCTGGCATTTATGACAAGTTCGGGAATGCTGATAACAGTCTGCTTCCAAATTGGACCAATAGTATCCTGCCCGTAGGATCTTTTTAGCCATGGTATATCCACTAGAGTGGGTGCCAAAGGTACCTTCATGTAAATCGTCCATAATCCTTTCTTCTTTGTTCTTGTCTACGCACCAAAGTAAAGTAGAGTCATGGTTGTGCTTGTAGAGGGTTCCATTACTGAGGAAGAACTTTGCGGAGAACCTTCTCAGAAACTTCTTATCATTGAAAAACTCCCCTTAGGATACTCTTGAGCCTCGAGATACCTTTTCACTTCGTGGAACCAAGGTTTGTCTGGTACCTCTTCAGTGTCAATCTCGTAGCAATATACTGGTTCATCCAACCTCTCAATCGTGATCCGAGGAGCTTCATTGTCCCACTTGACCTTGAACATAGATGACATGGTAGCTAGCGCGTCCACTAACTGATTCTCTTCTCATGGAAAATGTTCAAAGGTGACCTCTTTAAAGTGTGGAAGAAATGTCAGCACATGTTCTCTATAAGGGATGAGATTCGGGTGCTTCGTATCCCACTCTCCTTTGATTTGACTTATTACCAAGGCCGAATCCCTAAAAATGCTCAAGAACTTGATCCTCAGATCAATAGCAGCTTTGAGACCCATGATGCATGCTTCATACTCTGCCATGTTGTTGGTATAGTTGAAACATAATCTAGCCATGAAAGGAGTATGACAACCTTCGGGAGATATGATTATAGCACTGATGTCATTGCCGAGTGTGTTGGAGGCTCCATCAAAAACCATAGTCCATCAGGATCCTTCCTCAGGTCCTTCATCCGGTCCAGGTTCTTCACAGTCAGTCACTATCATAATGTTCTCATTCGGGAATTCAAAGTTCATGGATTGGTAGTCATCCACAGCATGATGAGCCAAATGATTAGCTAGTACACTTCCCTTGATTGCTTTATGGGTCGTGTATTGGATATCGTATTCGGTCAAGATCATTTTCCTTCTTGCTATTCTTCCAGAGAGAGCGGGCTTCTCGAAGATGTACTTGATCGGATCCATCTTAGATATCAACAAAGTGGTGTGCGTTAACATATACTGTCTCAGTCGGCGAGCAGCCCATGCCAAAGTGCAACAAGTTTTCTCGAGCAGTGAGTATCTTGTCTCACAGTCAGTAAACTTTTTGCTAAGGTGGTATATTGCATGCTCTTTTCAACTGGATTCGTCATGCTTCCCCAACACACACCCCATTGAATTATCTAACACTGTTAAGTACATTATCAAAGGCCTTCCTTCAATCGGAGGCATTAGAATTAGAGGCTCTTGAAGGTATTCCTTGATTCTCTCGAAGGAGGTATGGCATTCGTCATTCCACTTTACCACTTGATCTTTCTTCAAGAGTTTGAAGATTGGCTCACAAGTAGTAGTTAAATGGGAAATGAACCTGGCAATGTAATTTAGGCGTCCCAAAAAGCCTCTGACCTCCTTCTCAGTGAAAGGAGCCAACATCTCTTGTATAGCCTTCACTTTTGTAGGGTCTACCTAAATGCCTTGTCACTGATAATGAAACCTAAGAGTTTATCAGACCTTACCCCGAAGGTGCACTTGTTCGGATTTAACCTTAGCTTGTACGCCTTCAACCTATCAAACAACTTTTGTAGATGATCAAGGTGTTCTTCCTCAGTTTGAGACCTGGCTATCATGTCATCAAACATAAACCTCTATCTCATTGTGAATCATGTCATGAAACAGAGCTACCATGGCTCGCTGATAGGTTTCCCCAGCATTCTTTAATCCAAACGGCATCACTTTGTAGCAGAAAGTGCCCCATTATGTGATGAAGGTTGTCTTCTCCATGTCTTCGGGTGCCATCTTGATCTGATTGTAACCAGAGAAACCGTCCATGAAGCAAAAGATCTTGTGTTGCATGGTGTTGTCAACCAGAACTTCAATATGGGGAAGCGGAAAGTTATCCTTGGGGCTTGCCCTGTTCAAATCTCTGTAGTCCACACACATCCGCACCTTGCCATCCTTTTTAGGCACCGGGACTACGTTAGCAACCCATTAGGGGTAAGATGTGATAGCTAAGAACCCAACATTGAATTGTTTCATAACCTCTGCTTTGATCTTCTCTGACATTTCAGGGCGCATACGGCGGACCTTCTGCTTTACCAGAGGGCAATCTTCTTTAGTCGACAGGGGATGAACCACAATATCCATATCCAGTCCTGTGATGTCTTCATATGACCAGGCAAAGATCTCAACATAATCATGTAACATCTGCATCAACCGCTGTTTGACACTAAGCTCCTAATTTGCACCTATCTTGACTTCTTTTTTGTCTTCCTCTATGACCAAGTTTATTGTCTCAACTGGCTCTTCATGAGGCTGTATGGCCCTTTCTTCCTGCTGTAACATCTTAGCAAGTTCTCCGGGTACCTCACAATCTTCCTCACCTTCATCCTCGGCTTGGTTGATCAGATTTTCAAAGTCATAACCGGAAATAACAGAACTATTATCAATGGAATCCATAGTGGATACATATCTGCAGTTTGATCCGTGAGTGTGTGTAAGAGCATAGCTGTATAGACAAAGTAAAAGCAGAAAAGAAAAACAAAGAGCGTAAAATTTGTATGTGTGATCAGTGGATCTGGAACTGACTGTTTAACGCTGGTTCGCGAAATGTCGCGGTAAGCAAGAGTCGCCACCGTCTTTTATTTTCTCCAAATGGAAAGGACAAAAGCACCGAAAAATTCCTTATAGAGATTGCTCTTGGTTCGGGAGGTAGGTTATAGAAAGGGAAGGTGTTAGCACCCTTTCTATCCATGGTTATCCATGGGCTCTTAGATACTTGCTCATTTGTGTTTTCAAAATTGTTTGTTTGCTTTTCAACTGTGGGTTTTTAAAAAAAGTTTCTTTGAAAATTCCAGTTCGACTCTTGTATCAGTCCTCAAGAGTGTTTGAAAAGTTGCTTTCGAAAGCTTTTTGAAAATGTGTTGGTGTGAAAAGTATTTTTTGATTTGTTTTTGAATTTAGAGCAAGTATCTAGAGTCGTCTACCTACCCTAAGGAATTCGTCTGTGTAGATGTCCTTTAAAGTAGTGCCATCCCACCATTGAGAGGTAGGTAGCACCACCGTTGGAGGTGTTCGGGTCAATTCGAGGTTCGGGACATGGTGATCACCAGAGCAATGGGAAGACACCTTAGAAGCTACCCTCATGCCAGGTTCCCGGATCATGAGGACTTACTAAGACATCCTCTACTCGACGATCACCTTTCGAGAGGCAAGGCAACAGTGAGACGTACCCTAGGGGTGGTGTGTGCGATTCGTGTGTCGTTTTCGTTTGCATTTATCTTGTCATGTTATTGGTGTTCTACGCTTGTTTTTATTTTGTCCATACATTCTTTCATGCTTTTGAGTTAGCAGTTAAAAAGTTGCGAGGAAAGTAAATTCTAAGCTATTACAAATGGCGCGGGTCCACATCGCCAAAATTAACCAGGACCCGATTTGACAGAAAATAAAGAATTAAAAGCAAATAAAGAATTAAAAGTGCGAGAAGTAATTTACATGGCTTCGGGAGAGATACATAATTATTTAAACGAAATAAAATAAAAATGCAAATTAATAAGAAATTAAGAACGAAACGAGGGCGTTGGACCCTTTTGCAAAAATCAAATTAATGATGAAGTTAATTAATTAAAAAAGAAAGGACTTGTTTTTGGTATTTTGTAGTATTTTAGGATTTAATATAAAAAGAATTAATTAAAATTAATACTAACCCTAATTCTAATGGCTTTTAATTTATTAAGAAAAATATTGAAGTTTTTTAACCTAAATTAAACCCTAATTAATTTACAATTTTAATTATGAAAATAAAATATTTAATTATTTGATATATTTGGGAAAGAAAAATAAAAAGGATGAAAAATTATTAATTAAACCTATTTCTACATTTTTTTGATTTTTTATTAAAAGAATTAAAATTGCGAACCTAATTTAAAACTAAATTCAATTACATGCAAGTTTATACTAAAATAAAAATTATTTATTGTTTTAACTCTTTATTCTGATTTTTTTTATGATATTTTATATTTTTTGTGAAAATAATTAATTGATTAAACCAATACTAATTAAAGAAAATAGAATTAATAAAAACTAAAGAAAAAAAAAATTAATTGGCAAACCTAGGGGGGTTGTAGTCCCCAACATGGAGGTGACATTTGAGGAATCTGGCCCATTTAGCTTGGCCTGCTTGGACTTTTTGCTAGACACGTGTGATGCATGGACTAGGGTTTATGGTGTTCCCCAATCCATAGCCATTGATCTGATGAGCCTGGACAGATGGACGTTGATTTTTGAGAGTGTATGATGCACTTCAATATTAAACCTGCACGTGAATTTTTATGGAAAAATATTATGGAAATAACGAAGACCTGGGGCTCGAACCCAGGTCATGAGGATTAACACCACTACGCCTTGCCAGTTGTTCTAGACGCGCTTTCTGTAATTAATATAATAAACAAACAATATAAAACAAACGCGTTAGTGTGTTCTTTTTTCCGCGCGAATTTTTGAATTGACCAACCAGCTTATGCCACCACATCTTCTTCTTCGTTGTGTTTATTTTCCTGAAACATAATAAAACATGGCAACGGTTTTTCATGCGTTCCCTTAGGCATCTTTAGGGAAAATAGCGATTAGCTCTCACGCACTCATAAATTGAGCGCGACACATGGATTCTCTTTGTCCAGATGCGTTCGTTTTGATGGTCAAGGTCCCAAGCCTCAATTTTTCCTTATTTGAGAAGCCCTAATTCTAGGTCCTGTAAACCCTAGAAATTGACAATGGCATAATCGCGTGTATAGCTCAAAAACACAATTGAATACATAGGTTAGCTTCAGAATCAAATGACCAACATGAATCAATAATTAAATTTCATAAAGAATGCATGGATTAGGATGTACGATTATGAGATTTTCACGAGATATTTCAGGTTCTGTATACCAATTCCTTAAGCTTTGATGAATGTTTTTGATTGAGAATCGTTCAGTGATGCTTGAGGAAGCTAATGAAACCAAAATTATGTCCTGAATCGCCCTGGAAGTGAGTTTTCAGTTTTGAGTTTCTTGACAAATTTTCCAAGTTTGATCCTTAGGTTTTTGAGCAGCTGCGTGTGTAGGATGATTAGGGTTGTGTTTATGCTTATGTATTGAGTCAATTAGGTCAAGAAAAATAGAACAAATCCAATGCATTCATGGTTTTTGAAAATTTGATTTTTAAGGATCTTTTTCAATATTTTCCATGTGTTCTTGTATCAATTATGATCAATTTACTCCAAATCTTTCCCTATTTGATTTCACACGAATTATTGAGTGGATTTTGTGCACAAAGAGATTATAAAACCTAGATTACATATTTTTCATATATTTAATTTGATTTAAATGAATTATTATAAATAAAAATTCAAATAAATAAATAAAAAATGAAAAAATACTTCCCTTTGGGCCAAGTGGTCGTGCACATGCCATGGATGATGATTTGTGGAAGAAAAATGGGCCCATTAGCAATTTTAGGTCATTTGAATCAATGTTGACTTTTCAAAATATCCAAAAATTTCCCAACTTCTACAAGGCATAACTTGCTCAATTTTTAAGCTTTGCTCATGTTCTTGGACATTTTGGAAAGGTCTTTGAGTCCTCCAACCAATGTCTTTGGTCCCATGTCATTTTGATTTACCAATCTCAAGTTATGGCCTTTGACTTAAAGTCCCTTTTTGTTGACTTTTGAAAATGACCTATAATGTTGAAATTGATAACTTTTTGTGAGAGCATTTATTGGACTTGAAGTATGAAGATGAGTTGTAGGAAATGTCTTTCTCTTAAAAATGAGCTTTGGATGGAATTTTTCTGATAATCCATGTGAAAGTTATGCCCTGGTCAATTTACAGTTGACTTTTCCAACTGTCCAAATAAGGAAACTTTTGCATCTTGATGATTTTTGAGCCAAACTTTGAGAATCATGATCAAGCATTGATCAAATGATGTTTGTGGCTTCAAAATGATATGTTGAC
Organism: Vicia faba; assembly: GCA_948472305.1. Classification (NCBI taxonomy): domain Eukaryota; kingdom Viridiplantae; phylum Streptophyta; class Magnoliopsida; order Fabales; family Fabaceae; genus Vicia; species Vicia faba. The sequence continues at coordinate 1,182,415,014 of OX451737.1, forward strand.
CAAAAATTTGAACTTCTGACTGTCAAATGACCATTTTGCCCGTACAATTGACTGTAGTGCAATTAGGGTTTTTGACTGTGCAATTTTGTGCTGAAAGTCTTGAAACTTGATGTGAGGATACTTGACCATGTTTATAGGCATGTGAGACTTGATTGGGCCCTTGAAAACTTCATCTTCTTGATCAGAACAAAAACCCTAATTTTGACTGTTTAGGAGGCTCTTGCACTGTGCAGCCCTTGGGGAATTTTGAAGCATGACTTGGCAATTTCTTGGAGAATATGGGAGGGCAAATTTTGGGGTACAACAGTTGCCCCTGTTCAATCTTCTTAGACCTGAGGATGCAGATTGGCTGACGTGCCTTTCGTAATCCGAAGGTGGAAGATGATTGAACACTAGAGTGCCCAGAAATTTGCGCTCACATAGTAGCAGTGATGGTGGAAATGGGCTTACATATGCCATTTAGAGGTTGATGAATAGGATGATGGGCTTATAGATGCCATCTGGATGTTGATCGCGTAAGAGATTCCTTAGCGAGAACCTGCATACCTGCAAAAGAAACATGAGTACCTGACACGTTGCAGGAGTTGATTTCAGATGCTTGGCATAGATATGTCCTGACTGGTTACGGGAGCTGGATCTGGAGCTTCACAAGATGATGAATGAACCAGAGATGGTTACTACCTTAGCGTGAACGGTAAGAGAACCTTGGGTGACTTTAATTTCAACAACGCTCGCTGAGAAAATCTTGGTGGGAATTACCATCTTCGCAGGATCGGGAAGAGAACCATAGGTAATTATAACCTGAAAGGGAATTATCACCTCACTCACCGTCGGAGAGGGAACCATAGGAAAAAAAAAAGGGATTATCACCTCACTCACCGTCGGAGAGGGAACCATAGGAAATTATAATCTGAAAAGGAAATATCGCCTCACTCACCGTCGGAGAGGGAACCATAGGAAATTATAATCTGAAAGGAATTATCACCTCACTCACCGTCGGAGAGGGAACCATCTGAAAAGGAATTATCACCTCACTCACCGTCGGAGAGGGAACCATCTGAAAAGGAATTATCACCTCACTCACCGTCGGAGAGGGAACCATCTGAAAAGGAATTATCACCTCACTCACCGTCGGAGAGGGAACCATCTGAAAATGAATTATCACCTCACTCACCGTCGGAGAGGGAACCATCTGAAAAGGAATTATCACCTCACTCACCGTCGGAGAGGGAACCGATAGGAAATCATAATAATGGAAATCTCATGCACCGTCGGAGAGAGAACCAATAGGAAATCATAATAATGGAAATCTCATGCACCGTCAGAGAGAGAACCAATAGGAAATTATAATAATGGAAATCTCATGCACCGTCGGAGAGAGAACCAATAGGAAATTATAACCTGGGATAACTTCCACTGAGTCTTTATCAGAAAAATCTGTTGGGAGTCGATTTAGCTGGACTAGAGAAGGCCTGGGACTGGATAAGAAATCTTTGGAGTCGATTAACTGACCCGATCTAGGTCTTGAAATATGATTGAGAATTTCAACTGCATCTTTCCTGAAAGGTAAAGGTCAGTCATATGCAATGCATGATATGGATCAAGCAATGATGTTCTCAACATAAATGAGATTTGTATGATATAATGCGTCTATGCATGCTATAATGATGTATGTGATGTTTTATGAATGTATGTTTTCGTCTAGGAAAGTAAATCCTTGACGGGTGCCGGGAAGTCATATCCTGGGCTGATGTTGAAGAATAGATTTTGCTTCCGCTGGGGATGATAACTGCAAGAATACCGGTAGGAGAAGATGACTCCATTGCGGAATAAACTTGGCAAATGGAAGATTCTGCGGGGAGAAAAGATACTCTAGCGACCATGCTGGGAAGCAATACTCTGTGGGAAGAGGGATGCCTTGCTGAGTGTTGATAATAATTTGCTGGGGATACCCTTGTTGTTGGAAGTGTTGATGGACTTCGCCGGGGTAAGAAGACTTCGTCGAGGACGCTCTTTCCGTGGCTTTTGGCTGAGGATAACCCAGTTATATCCTGTTAAGGAAATAACTCTTTGAATAAAGCCGGGAGACGCGTTCGTGCTTTGCGAAGGATAAGCTTCCAGAATTTACTGGGGATAAGCTTACTGCTTGGGGATATGAATTCCAAATTTCCTGGGGAACTAGATTGGATTCTCTTGGGGAAGTTTTGAACTATGTCGGGGAAGCGATTCCTTTGAATGTTGGTCTGCCGCCGGGGAACAATCTTTAGACCAAGACTGCCGGGGATGCTTGTTAAGAATATATGTATACTGCTGGGGAATGTTGGGATCTGCTGGAGGGTACCCGACTTCCTTAAGATTTGATAACTCTGCTTGGAGAAGAATGCACTTACTCTCTGGGGAATTAAGATGTACTGGTTATGTTCTTTAGCTGGACCTACCTTGGTACCTTGGAGGACAGAACAATTAGATTGCTTTAGACAACTCTTTATTGCCCCTATTTCTAGTGTCACCTGTAATCAATTCTTTGTTTCGTATGCAAATATTTTATGAGTCAGCAAATTATTGTTAATGCATATATCACAAATTGAACCTTGGACGTTCTTCGCAAAACAAAACAGAAAAAGAAAAACAATTGGCACTTTTTAACTGGAAAATATTTTTGTATTGATTTTTGAATGGCCTGTGAATAGGCGTTTTGTGTACAAGAGGCTGACATCCTAGTAAGAGGAACACCGCCGAACAAGAGAGTTTATACAAATTTTGTACAAAAGAAAATAAAACAGCTGTGTGAAATGAATGATCCCACTGGGTTTCAACTCTGCTATTGCCTTTATAACTCCGAGCGTCTCATCACTTGATGACCTTGGTTGAAGGTGAAGCTGACTGATCGGTGCCGTCTGAACTTGATGTAGATACCGGATTCTGGATGCAAAGTGATCCAATGAGACATAGTATTACGCTTTATCCCTAATTTTTGCCTGGACCGCCCTTTCGGGTTTTCGGTCCACCGGGATACCCATTTTTGCCCAAGCCGCCTTTTCAGGTTTTCGACTTGCCGGGTGTACAGATTTTTTCATTTTCATCCCTTCATTTTGCCCGAACCCTTTTGGTTCGACGAGAAGCCCTAATTTTTGCCTAGGCATGTCAGCCTAGCGGGTTTTTTTTCATGCGTAGTATTTTTTTACTATGTCTGCATTGGCGGGGTGAGGAAGGTCGTCACCATCCATGTTGGTTAGAATCATGGCTCCTCCTGAGAACACATGTTTAACCACAAATGGCCCTTCGTACGTAGGGGTCCATTTGCCCCTTGGATCACTCTGAGGAAGGATGATTCTCTTGATTACCAGATCCCCAACTTGATATTCCTGTGGTCTGACCTTTTTGTTAAATTCCCTGATCATCCGTTTCTGATACGTCTGACCGTGACAGATAGCAGCAAGTCTCTTTTCATCAATGAGGTTGAGCTGATCAAGTCGTGTCTGGATCCAATCATCCTCGTTCAGGTTTGCATCCTTCATTATCCGGAGAGAGGGTATTTGCACTTCGATCGGCAAGACTGCCTCCATACCATAAACCAGAGAGAAAGGAGTTGCCCCGGTTGACGTCCTAGCTGAGGTACGGTACCCATGTAGAGCGAACGGTAACATCTCGTGCCAATCTTTATAAGTCACTGTCATCTTCTGCACGATTTTCTTGATGTTCTTATTTGCTGCTTCTACAGCCCCATTCATCTTCGGTCTGTAAGGAGAAGAATTGTGGTGCTGTATCTTGAACTGTTCGCAGAGCTCAGTGATCATCTTGTTGTTCAGATTGGTACCGTTGTCTGTAATTATTCTCTCTGGGACCCCGTACCGACAGATCAGGTTGTGCCGAATGAACCGTGCCATAACAGTCTTGGTTACCGTAGCATAGGATGCTGCCTCAACCCACTTCGTAAAATAATCAATCGCCACTAGGATGAAGCGATGCCCATTAGATGCCGTAGGTTTGATCTCGCCGATCATGTCTATACCCCACATTGCAAACGGCCATGGCGCAGTTAGAACATTCAGGGGAACTGGAGGAACATGCACCTTATCTGCGTAAATCTGGCACTTATGGCATGTCCTAGAATGTTGGTAGCAATCAGCTTCCATGGTGGACCAGTAATATCCTGCCCGTAGGATCTTTTTTGCCATTGTGTGTCCACTGGAATGTGTACCAAAGGTCCCTTCATGTAGCTCTCCCATGATCCTTTCTGCTTCAGTCTTATCCACACAACACAGTAAGGTTGAATCATGGTTTCGTTTGTACAAGATGTCGTTGCTAAGGAAGAACTTGGCTGCGAACCTTCTCAGGAACTTCTTATCATTGACAGATGCACCTTCAGGGTATTCCTGAGCTTCTAGATATCTCTTCACCTCATGGTACCAAGGCTTCTCCGTTACCAATTCAGTCTCGAGATCGCAACAGTATGCCGGTTCGTCCAGTTTCCAGATGATGATCCGGGGAGCCTCATTATCCCATTTAACTTTGAACATAGAAGACATTGTAGCTAACGCGTCCGCTAACTGATTCTCTTCTCTTGGAAAGTGCTCAAAGGTTATCTTTGTGAAGTGGGGGATCAGGGTCAACACACATTCTCTGTAAGGAATCAGGTTTGGATGTTTCGTATCCCACTCTCCTTTGATCTGATTGATCACAAGAGCGGAATCTCCGAAGACACTCAGAAATTTGATCCTTAGGTCGATCGCAGCTTGAAGACCCATGATGCACGCCTCATACTCCGCCATGTTGTTGGTACAGTTGAAACACAGCCGGGCAGTGAGTGGAGTATGAGTACCTTGAGGTGATATGATTATGGCGCCGATACCGTTTTCCCAAAGCGTTGGATGCTCCGTCAAAGTGCATAGACCATCGGGATCCTGGTTCAGGTCCTTCATCCGGTCCAGGTACTTCACAATCTGTTACTATCATGATGCTTTCATCCGGAAACTCGAAGTTCATTGATTGGTAATCATCTACAGCCTGATGTGCCAAGTGGTCTGCCAATACACTTCCCTTGATGGCTTTCTGGGTCGTATACTGAATGTCGTATTCCGTCAAGATCATCTGCCATCTTGCAATTCTTCCAGACAGAGCAGGCTTTTCGAATATGTATTTTATAGGATCCATTTTTGAGATCAACAAGGTAGTGTGAGTCAGCATATACTGTCTCAGCCGGCGAGCAGCCCATACCAAAGCGCAGCAAGTTTTCTCGAGCAGTGAGTATCGGGTCTCACAGTCGGTAAACTTTTTGCTAAGGTAATAAATGGCATGTTCTTTTCGGCCAGACTCGTTATGCTGCCCCAGCACACACCCCATTGAGTTGTCAAGCACTGTCAGATATAGTATCAGAGGTCTCCCTTCAACCGGTGGCATAAGGATGGGTGGTTCTTGGAGATACTCTTTGATTTTGTCAAAGGCGGCCTGACATTCATCATTCCAACGTACTACCTGATCTTTCTTCAGCAGCTTGAAGATTGGCTCACAAGTAGCAGTCAGATGTGAGATGAAGCGAGCAATGTAATTCAGGCGTCCTAAAAAGCCTCTGACTTCCTTTTCTGTCTTAGGAACTGGCATCTCTTGAATAGCTTTGACCTTGGCAGGGTCCACTTGAATTCCTTTATCACTGACCACGAAGCCTAGCAACTTCCCGGATCTTACCCCGAAGGTGCACTTGTTCGGGTTCAATCTCAGCTTGTACAGTTTCAGCCGGTCAAACAACTTCTGCAGATGATCTAGGTGCTCCTCCTCAGTCTGGGACCTTGCGATCATGTCGTCCACATACACTTCTATCTCATGATGGATCATGTCATGAAATAAAGCAACCATGGAACGTTGGTAGGTTGCCCCAGCATTCTTCAACCCGAATGGCATGACCTTGTAACAGAAGGTGCCCCACTGAGTAACAAATGTAGTCTTTTCCATGTCTTCAGGTGCCATCTTGATCTAATTGTAACCTGAGAAACCATCCATGAAAGAGAACACCTTGTGTTGAGCTGTATTATCAACAAGGACATCAATGTGAGGTAAGGGGAAGTCATCCTTGGGGCTGGCCCTGTTTAGATCCCTGTAGTCGACACACATTCTGACCTTACCGTCCTTCTTAGGTACCGGCACCACATTAGCAACCCACTGAGGGTAAGAAGTCACCGCAAGGAACCCAGCATCAAACTGTTTCATGACCTCGGCTTTGATCTTCTCAGACATTTCTGGACGCATCCGGCGGACCTTTTGCTTAACGGGAGGGCAGTCTTCCTTAGTTGGCAAGTGATGGACCACAATATCGGTATCCAACCCGGGCATGTCTTCGTAAGACCAGGCAAATATCTCCACATAATCATGCAACATTTGAGTCAACCGTTGCTTCACGCTGAGCTCTAGGTTGGCACCAATCTTTACCTCTTTCCTGTCTGTCTCTGTACCCAGGTTTATGGTTTCCACTGGCTCTTCATGGGGTTGAATTGCCATCTCTTCCTGAAGCAACAGTCTTGCAAGCTCACCAGGCACTTCGCAATCATCTTCACCTTCGTCTTCGGCTAAGTTGATCGGATTTTCGAAGTCATAACTGGCAGTAGCAGAGTCGTTATCAGTAAGATCCAGAGTGGATTGAAACCTGTATGAGTGAGTGTGTGTGTAAATACAGCTGTTTTGAAATATATGTAAAGGAAAGAAAGACAGAAAAGGAGCACAATATTTGCAATGCGGGAAAACGTCCAAGATTTTCATTCATGATATATGAAATGACAATTTATATGCCCTCACAAATGAAACCACGGTGCCTCGGGTAAGACACCGGGCCATAGAGTTTATTTATTGTTTATTACAAAATAGCAAAACAAAGAAATTTATTACTGCGTCACAAAGGTAACAGGAGTATGGTCTTTAGCAATCCAATTGTTCAATCCGCCTTCGGTCGTCGGATAGATCCAGCTATTGAATTCAGCTTCGTCCACTTCATTGTCTTCCCCAACAGCATTCACTCTTGGATTTGTAATGATCACAGGAGGTCTTCCGATCTTCGCTTTCCTCATAGCTTTCTGCCCCTCTGTGGTAAAACCCAGCCCAAATTTATCAGTCTTCTGTGTGAAGTCTGGAAGCCTGCCCCAGTTAGCACATTCACCTTTCTGAACCACAGCCCGGGCATCCTTCAGGGAAGCCATCTTCAAAGGAACACTTTCTTCTGTTGCTGTTTCTGCTGCTGCTGCAATTGGAAGCACCTCCTCGAAATGCTGAAAGGGGGTTTCAATAAACTCCCCGTCCATCTCAATGTATCTGAAGGAATTCAGGTGACTTACCATATACTCCTCTTCTCCTTGCACAGTGACGATCTTCCCTCTAACGGGGTACTTCAGCTTCTGGTGCAAGGTAGAGATCACTGCCCCAGCCTTATGTATCCAAGGTCGACCCAGTAGACAAGAGTAAGATGGACGGATATCCATCACATAGAATGTAGAGTCAAACACCTGAGAGCCCACACGAATCGGAATGTCGACCTCTCCGTGAACCATCCTTTTTGAACCGTCAAAGGCTCTGACGATGATATTGCTGGGTTTCAATTCCAGACTTTCACAATCCAGACGATCTAAAGCCTTCTTGGGCAGCACATTCAAAGAAGAACCAGTATCCACCAACACATGTGCCAAGGTAGTGCCCCTGCATTCGATAGAGACATGCAGAGCATCATTATGGTCTCTTCCCTTCGCGGTCAAGTCAGCATCTGAGAAACCCAAGCCATTGTCTGCCGTCAGATTTGCTACGCAATCAGTGAACTGGACTGCAGATGTCTCATGTGGCACATGGGCCGTCTTGAGGAATGGGATTAAGGCCTTGGCATGGGCCTCGGAGCACAGCAATAAAGAGAGCATGGAGATTTTAGAGGGCGTGTGCCCCAGCTGTTCCACAACATTAAAGTCACTCTTCTTTATAATTTTCAGAATCTCCTCCATCTCTTGTTGGGAGGCCTCAGTAGTTATAGGTACAGGTGCCTCCATCTGGGCAGGCTCAACTTCAACTCCTTTGCCCCGAGCATTGGATGACTCGGCAGCAGGAGAAACAATTGGATCAGCAGCAGGAACAGGTACACTTGCAGGGGTTATGAGAAGTGGTCTTCGGGCAGCAGGCGGTGCAATGTCAGGCGAAAAGAGCCTGCCACTGCGGGTAACCTTGGCTGGGCCAGTGATATCACAGATGCTGGCGCCGACGTTGAACTCTTGTTTAATCCCATTTACGTACACATCTTCCACATAATGCCAAGGGACAGCTTTATCCAATACATAGGGCAAGGGCCCCGGAACAGTGATAATAATAGGTGCGACGGTCATAATTTGGACGGGATTCTTCGGGAGAGCCGGGATTGGATTATTGAAGATAGTCACCACAGAAACTTCTTCCACTGGAACCAACCGAACAGCAGACTTCTTAAACAGAATCTCCTTGCTATCCATTAGGCTTTGGATGCCTAACTTCAGCAAGGGACAACCAGATAGGGACATAGCACAGAACAGGCAACCCTCACTGCAACCCGGAAATAAACCGGCCAGCAGTAGGTTCTTCTTGACAATCTTCAGAGGAGTGGCTAGATCATCCACAGAAACAGCATAAACGTCTTCGTCAACAACATTTACCCCATGTTGAGGCATAGGAGCAGTAACTACATTCGGCCTCTCGGGCGCTTCGAACTGTATCTCCTTCGCGTCGATAAGGTCTTGCACCTTACTCTTTAACGTCCAACAGTCATCAGTAGAGTGCCCCGGGCTATCTGAATGGTAAGCACAACGAGCATTCGGGTTGTACTTAGGAGATGCAGTATTGGGGAACTTCGGAGCCTCCCTGACAGTCACCAAATTGGTGGATAGCAACTGTGGCAGGATCTGCGATAGGGTCATGCTTAACCGGGTAAACTCCCTCCGGGGTCTTTCAGCCCTTTGAGGATTGGTCGGCCGAGGAGCGGCAGCAGGCTTAGCAATCATTACCGCACTGACAGATTGGCGGCGCTCAGGTCTCTCTGATCTCTTGGAACCATACACGGCACTAGCCTCCTTCTTGAAGGGTTTCTTTTCAGAACTAGATGATGCACCCTTCGGAATCTTCCCAGACTTTAACCCAGCCTCAATTCTCTCTCCAGTCAGAATCAGATCAGTGAACCCTGCAGACGAATTCCCGATGAGATGGTTGAAGAATGGCCCCGATAGGGTCCCCAAGAACATGTCTACCAACTCCCGATCAGTCAATGGTGGCTGCACCCTGCCAGCCAGGTCTCTCCACTTCTGAGCGTACTCCTTAAAACCTTCACTTGCACCTAACGACATACCCTGGAGTTGAGTACGTGTAGGGGCAAGGTCGGCATTATATTGATACTGCTTATAGAAAGCAGTAGCCAACTCCTCCCAGTTACGAACCTTGGTCCCATCCAGCTGATAGAACCATTCGAGATGAGTCCCTGAAAGACTCTCCTGGAAGAAGTGGATCCATAAATTCTTATCCGCAGAGTACGGCTGAATTTTCCGAACATAGGACCTTAGATGCAGCTTAGGACAAGACGCCCCGTCGTACTTAGAGAAGGATGGTGCTTTGAACTTGTGAGGGATAATCACACCAGTTGACAAACCCAGATCTCCGAAATCCAGCCCAGGTACCTGTTGAATCTCCATAGCTTTCAACCTGTCCTCCAGTTGCTTGTATCTGTCTTCTGCAGGAGGGTACTGCTCTTCATCAAAATCAGTCTCATTGTCGGAGACTACCGGACTAGGAACCCTTGCTTCTGCCTGAGGAGTACTCTTGCTAACAGAAGAACCAGCCTCTTCCTGCTGCAGAGCATTGCCAAACCTTCGGCCCGAGTTGAATAGAACAGTCCTTCTCTTCTTCTTCTTCTCCTTTTTCAGGAGCATAGCCTTCAGTTCTTCTTGGCCTTGAGCCAGACCCTTGATTAATTCATGAAATTGCGCATTCTGCGCCTGAAGAGCCTTGATGGAGGTCTCAGTTGATGAAGAGTCGGGATTCATGATGCTGAAATAAACAGCGAAGAACTGTAAGCAACCTGAAAAGAGGAAAAACCTGCTATGCACATGATGTATGAAATGCGTATGATTTATGTTTTCAAAGACAATCGGGAGTCAACTTTGTAAACAAAAAGGAACACACTTCATTAGATTTAACTTTGAAACTGAAATTATTCAACAGGTTGCCCTTAGGCGTTACATGAAAAGAAATACTGAAAAGGAAAATAAAACTGTAAAAGCACATCTGGGGCTCCTTATTGATCCCATGGTCTCCTCTTCTCAGTACGGATGTAGGCATTCAAAGCTCTATCATTCTCCAACTGCTTGGTCAGCTTCTGGATCTTTGATTCCTGCTCGTTGAACTTTTCCCGGTAAGAATCCCGCTCTTCTCGCAGTTGCGACCAAGATCTCTTCAATGTCTCATAATCAGTAGGTATCTGAGGGGGGAGGACAGTTGGAGTAACACCATCTTTGTCAGGACACTCAAGAATGACGGGTCTGACAGCTTCATATGGCATACCTAACTTCTGAGCACGGATGCGAACCCATTTGTAGTAGGCTTCCATGGGTAAAGAGGTCTTTGGCCCTAACTCCTGTGGGTCAGCTTTATGAACCTTGTCCCAAGCCTTGATGAACCTACGACGCAGCTCGTCACTATCCAACTGAAATTCAAAACTGATGTGAGGCACCAGCATCTCATGGGGACCTGTTCTTCTTGCTCTTCCAAACTGACGGAGTGCTAGACATGGATTGTAAGAGATCCCTCCTTGGGTACCAATCAGAGGAACATTAGGGTATTCCCCGCATCGATCAATAATAGCTATCTCATCCAAGCCTCTGCAAGTCCAAATGATGTCTTTATCGGTGAGAGACATTAACCTATGAGCCCAACCTCTTCCTTCTTGATTCTTCAGTACGAACTTAGGGAGGTGCGAAATAAACCACCTCACCAACAAAGGGATACAACACCATAGGGTTCCTCGTCTTCGGGTAGTACGAGCATGAAGTTGTTGCAAGATGTCACCCAAGAGAGTGGGCACAGGATTCTGAGACATAAAGATCCTTATGGCAGTGACATTGATGAAGTTGTCAGGATTAGGAAACAGGACTAACCCATAGATTAGGAGAGCCAAGATGTCTTCATATGCCCTAAAGTCCAGGTCATTCCAGAAACTGTTAGCTTTACCAATCAGAAACTTGGCCAAGAAACCCTTAACTCCGCTTCTAGTCACCCAGTTGTCTGTTACCTCTTGACGGGTCAAAGGAAGAGCTGCAGCAACATCCTCAAGCCTGAGGGTCTTTTCCCAACCAGTAAAGGGAGTCTGATCCAAGATAGGGATACCAAGCAAATCAGAGAACTCTTCCAGGGTAGGGACCAGCTGGAAGTCTTGAAAGGTGAAGCACTGGTACAGAGGGTCATAGAACTGGGTCAGAACACTCATCAACTGTTGATCCCACTTTGAAGTGACCAAACTGAGAAGAGAACCATGCCTCTGGATGAAGGAAGTGGTATTTGGAATCCTGCTAACCAACTCATCAAGCAACTCAGGTGAACGAACAAAGTTGAACCGGATAGTATTCCTTCGCACAGGCATCATGATGTCCTACAAAACAGAGCAAAGGTGAAACCCTCTTGTCTTTGAAATGGTCAGTCCTTATGCAGGATGCATGCAATGCTCATGATGCTATGATGTTATGATAAAGCACACCACATATAGATACAAAGGAAAACATGGTAAGGCACACAAGTCACACAAGGCAAGCCCTTAAAGTTTAGGCCAGCATGAGGTCTAGGTACTACCCTCTTTCAGTTTGTTGGTTCATACCTGTCCTAATCAAAAGTAACCGGGTTCTTAGAGGATCCCAATATCATTGACTACCCTCAATCGGTCATAACTCCAGCATCGCAATCTTTTCTTGCGGCCAGAACCATCACGAGAGTTTAGCCTCAATGGGCGTAGCATACTGCTACAATTCTAAAGGCCAAGTTGTGTCAATTAAGGTTCTAAGGTTGTTGGTGCTTAATGACTCCTTAGAAGACCCATATTCTCCTCGTTGCGACACAAGGGATATCGGTACAGACCAAGGTGCCACACCAACGTAGCCACTGCTTCACCTGTGTCGGTCTACGCCGGACAGGTCCCTCACAGCTTATGCTACCTAAACAGGGTATCCCCCGATCCGGGTTAGGATCTATGTAACTCCGATGCAACCCACAATAATAAAGCAAGCAAGGAAAGCAATTGAAAATGTAAGTGCCTTCGTTTAGGATTGGCTCATTTCTTGTAAAACAAATAGTAACAACAATAATGTAATGTAATGTACAATAGGAACAGCCTGAAAATCCTATTGTAAATGCCTAAACATGTTGTGTTGAATCAACATCTGGAACAACATGTCTCAAGAGATGTCATAACATCATACCAGACATCAAGCTACTGAACTGTCAAGTCTGATGCAGTTCTGTTCCTGAAGTTATGCAGAATATTCTGCCAAATAGAATGCATAACAAGTAGCGAAAATTGAAGGCATATGTGGAGCCCTAGAAGATTCAATCAGAAGCTAAGGATAAGGAGAAAAGCTCGATGGAAGACCTAACTTACAGCAGAAGTTTTCTGCTTACTTTATGCAGGTCGTTAAAGCTGCATTGCTGTCATATGAAGGCCCAAATCCAGTTGGGTAAAAAGGGTTATAAATAGAAGCATTGTAACCTAATTTAAGGAAGAGGTCGAACATTGACAAGATGTAATATTCTAGGGCTAGTCTTGTTGTGAACCACCCGGGCTGTGGGATGGTCACCATACTCCTTGAAACCTGTAGGTTAGAGGATGTATGCATTGTACTTGATTGAAGCTTTTAAGCATGATCAAGATGTGTAATGGAAGTGTATCTTCTGAACAGTTTATGTACTGTAGAAAGTCATCACTGCGGTGATTGAGGGGGAGTGAGAGGGGTCTCATATCTAGGATTGGATCTTAGGTAAAAGTGTCATTGGGTAGTGATTAAGTGAGAAGGCTGTCAACGGGTGTGTTGGCTGTAGGGTCTTTGAATTGATACTACTAATAGTGAACTTTATCCCTGGCTTGGAAGCCCCCAGATGTAGGTTGGTTGAACCGAACTGGGTGAACAATTCTGTGCGTTATTTACTTTCTGCATTGATTATTTGTTTGATGTCACAGCATTCTTCATGACATCAATGTATATGATTAACCTTAACTGTTCTGAACTTCAGTAAATCAGAATCTGCATTCGTCAAAGATGTTGCAGGTTCTGGTATGATAGTTCAGTGTCTGTTGTAGAACTGATATCAAAAGTACAATCTATTCTACCTGTACAACACTTAATGTCAGATCAGATGTCTTAACATTTCATTAGACATCCTGAGTCTGTGACATACCAGGAATTTCAATTGGTATCAGAGCAGGCATCCTGTCTGTCTCTGGATGAGATCCATGGGGGATACTTTCCGGTTGTGTACAAGGTAGAATATTGTTTGAACCAGTAGTGTTCATATTGTTTGGTCCCTAGGAGTGGAGGATGGACCAATTTGGGTGAAACTAGATCAGCTATGTTTGAACAAATTCAAAGACCTCATGCAGGAGTGAAGATTTTGGAGTGCAGTGTTCAACCTGTATTCAGCACAGAGAAGAATATTATCAAAACCTTCATGCGGGAGTGAAGATATTGATAAGGCATCATATGTGTTTATAAAGCCTTCTTTTAACAGGGCTGTAGAGTTGGGCCTAGAAAGTTGCTTGGTGAAGAAGCAAACAACTTGTAGGATTGATTTATTTTCAATCCTTATGTGTCATGCTTGCTATATGGAGTAAGCACTGTGTAAGTTCTGGTGAAGTACTGCTATTCCGCTGCATAGCTTCTGATACAACCCCTGAAGTAAAAGAAGAACTCTAGGGTTGTTATTTTCAACAGAATTTGTAAGCAGATCTTGCAATCTATCAATAATGTCATTACCTCAAGTTCACTCATAAAGGCTTTTATTATTGTTGATGAGTATCAATTGATCAATGATTCTCATATACATCTGCAAGCTGCTTGAAGACCTTGAAGATTATCAAGGATGATGTGTTCCAAGGAGATGGGACTGATGTTATTAAGGATGTTAGAACATCATGCAACTGCCAGTTGAAGAACAGATGTTCTGGGTGCTAAACACATGTAATGTGAGTACATATGTTTGGAACCTACTCCTGATCTGGAAGAGGAGACATCTGTTTTGCGATAATTGATCAGGACACGATCAACAGGTCATCTACTCCAGTTGTGAGTTTAAGTGAGTATATGTGCTGAGCTAAATGCACTTAAAAGGACTTTAAAGCTGAGATTTCCAGGTTTCCCCTCATGTGATGGATGATGGAACATCATTTCTGTGTCTTCAGCCAAGTAAATATGCTTAGCAAGCATGAAGAAGTAATCAGTCAGGATCCTCTAGTGTGATTAGATAATTCTAACTGAATAAATGATGGAAGCAGAATCTTTATGTGGAAATCAGAATCAAAAGTTCTAAAGCTTGTGATGATAAAGGATGTACAACATCACAACTGTTGAAGACATCAGTTGTTGAGAAAAGACAGACAAGTTCCAGATTTAGTGAACATCCTCATGATTGATAATGAAGTTTCTTCTAGTACAAGTTACAGAATGTGGCAACCTAAAACTTGTACAGCAAGCAAACTAAGGACTCTTAATTTGAAACCTGTGGCCAATTCCAAATAAAGAGTACTTACTATGTGTCTAAAGTAAAGAACTCAACACTGTATCCATAAAGAGGGAAGTTGGATAACATTTTGTTCAGAAGGAGTAGTATGATCAAGCTGATGTGAAAGGGAGTTCATCTTACCTTGTTCTATAAGATGCTTGAGTTTATTTCTCATGATCTTAGTGATTTCCTAGGAGGATAGGAATAGAACATGGTTATGTGGTTGCTGTGGGTCTGATCATAAAGGATGTAAGAAAAGTGTGCTTTGATTGCTATGGATGTTCATCCAAAACCATAGTATAAGCCATGCTCATATGGTTGAGATCAATGTCAGATCTGATGTTGCAACATCATCTCAAACGAAGGGCCGCTTCAGCAAAGGAAGCTTGTAAGGACCAGTTGGTTCTTCATGCATGGAGCAGAAGATTGTTAGAATAATTATCCTACCTTGAGAAGATGGCATAATCTAACTAAGAATGAATACTTTGACGGGAGACTAAGTATTCATTAGGATCTTGCATAAAGATATATATAAGCACTTTGATGGGAGACTAAGTGTTTGTATAATATGCATGCAAGGCTGTATTCTGAACCTATTTCTCAGAACTTGGTAGAGAGTTTATTTCTCTCTAAGAGTATTCTGGTGGGTAATCATACCTTTCTTATGGGGAATATAAAAGGGCATCAATCCCCTGGATGTTAACTTCAGAACCCAAGCAGATAGGTTCATGCTGTAACATCATTATTGTTAGAAGTCTGTGGCAGAGACTCGGGACTGTGAATCTTAATATTCTAGTGTGGCAGTTCTATTGTTGGTTTGGAATAAGTAGATTCTACTTGTGTTTAAAAGTAGTATGCTTAACAACGCATAACTACTGTTGTGGTCTGAAGAGTCTACTAGTATTAGCAACTACTAGTAAATATATTATACAGAAGGATGACATGATCAAAGGATAATCCTTCTAGAAAGTATGAACCTTAGTAAAGCTTGTAAGCACACTAAGAAGGTTGGAGGTTGGTTTCAGACTATGGCTACATGATTTCTCAGCCATCCAGAGAGTCATGAATCAAAGATGTCCTTACTGGTCTAAGACTAGTTCAGGGTGCTTGAAGTTACCACCTCAGAGCTAGTGCTACTGGTTTCCACGCTAAGGTTTTGATTGGCATTAACAAGGGGAATCACTGAGTGTTGCACTTTCCCCAATTACATTGTAGGGAGACTTTGTATGTGTATTGTTGGACTTAATCTGAAGATCAGAAGTCAGAAGAGGACGGTGGTATGCTGATGTTTATGTGTTCTGATAATATGACATTGTGAACTTCTAAGTGAAGTCATGAATAATGTCTCAACATCAGGAGATTGAAGAATTGCTCTTGTTATCTGTCTGGGTTTAGGAAGAAAATCTCAGAGATTCTTAAAAATCTCATAAGTGGCAGTTTTGAAGATTCAGATCTTATCAATAACAACTTGGTCTGGTAAATCAGAAATCTGATATATTCAGCATATGTTCAAGGGGTTCTTTGACTACAAGAAATTGAAGTGGCATCTAAATTTTGTGTATTAGACCTAATCTGTGATGTCTTGTGAAGCATTTTGGAGTCTTCTGGTTTATTCCCTCCTTCCTTATTTTGCTGTCTGGAAGAAGGTAGAAAGTAATTGTGGTGGATCTCAGCAACACTTAAGAAAGCATGATTGATGGCCATGCTTAATGCTACTAGTCTCTTGCTACTGGCTGTTTAAAGTGTCCTTCTCTGTGCCTAACTGAGAGAAGTAAAAAGAAGGCTGCTGTTGTTGAAGAATGTCTAAGTAAGTGTCATGACATTACCAACGACATTGCAACCTTGGGAAAATCAAGAAGAATACGTGGAAAATAACTTCACCACGTAATTGTAGCTATTCAGGAGCTATATTTGGTACTCTGTTTCCCAAAAGAATCTTCAACCTTAAAAGTCGGTCAAAGGCTGATTTTATTCAGGAATTGCCTTGACCTAAACTTATGCATGTATTAGGACTGGTTCTTTTGGCAGAAACAAACAAATGCGTCTAAATTTCATGCACAGTCAGTCTGAAACATGCAACAACTTTAAACAGGTATCCTTGACCAAGATTTTATATTGCCATCTTCTTGAACCTGTTATCTCCTTATATAACCTCCTGTCACACATTCTTTTCTCTCACAACCATCATGGGGTTTGTACGGATCTGGGAAAACTGTTCTTGGATCTGGTTTTGTGAGGGCTTTCTTTGTCAATTTTTGGCCAAAAAGGGGGAGAAAGGAGTAAAGGAGTACTGTTACGGTTTGACATTGTCCTCGTTGCAGCAGCTACTCAAAATTTTGATCACAAAGACTTGTCACAAATTCAGCAGAAATTCAAATGGCGTGAATTTCTTTGTGACTTGTGATCTGAGTTATGAACACAGTTGTGACCTGTGTTCTGAGTTACAAGGGAGATATTCTGGTCACTCCTTAAAGGTTCTCTGATGCCTATGAAAGGATAGTTTATCTCCCACGGTCCTCTTTTTCCACCACCAGTGACAAGAAATGGTTCGTGGTCTAAAAGGGAATGAGGTGCATCCTCTTCCTCCTGTGCTTCAAGAGGTCCTGAATGGTTAGTGTGGTTACAACCAAAGATGTTAAGATCAATGTCAAGACATCCCTCTGTGTGTATCCTGAACACTTTTATTGTTGTATTTGTTTTAGCCAAAATTTGCCAAAGGGGGAGATTGTAAGTGCCTTCGTTTAGGATTGGCTCATTTCTTGTAAAACAAATAGTAACAACAATAATGTAATGTAATGTACAATAGGAACAGCCTGAAAATCCTATTGTAAATGCCTAAACATGTTGTGTTGAATCAACATCTGGAACAACATGTCTCAAGAGATGTCATAACATCATACCAGACATCAAGCTACTGAACTGTCAAGTCTGATGCAGTTCTGTTCCTGAAGTTATGCAGAATATTCTGCCAAATAGAATGCATAACAAGTAGCGAAAATTGAAGGCATATGTGGAGCCCTAGAAGATTCAATCAGAAGCTAAGGATAAGGAGAAAAGCTCGATGGAAGACCTAACTTACAGCAGAAGTTTTCTGCTTACTTTATGCAGGTCATTAAAGCTGCATTGCTGTCATATGAAGGCCCAAATCCAGTTGGGTAAAAAGGGTTATAAATAGAAGCATTGTAACCTAATTTAAGGAAGAGGTCGAACATTGACAAGATGTAATATTCTAGGGCTAGTCTTGTTGTGAACCACCCGGGCTGTGGGATGGTCACCATACTCCTTGAAACCTGTAGGTTAGAGGATGTATGCATTGTACTTGATTGAAGCTTTTAAGCATGATCAAGATGTGTAATGGAAGTGTATCTTCTGAACAGTTTATGTACTGTAGAAAGTCATCACTGCGGTGATTGAGGGGGAGTGAGAGGGGTCTCATATCTAGGATTGGATCTTAGGTAAAAGTGTCATTGGGTAGTGATTAAGTGAGAAGGCTGTCAACGGGTGTGTTGGCTGTAGGGTCTTTGAATTGATACTACTAATAGTGAACTTTATCCCTGGCTTGGAAGCCCCCAGATGTAGGTTGGTTGAACCGAACTGGGTGAACAATTCTGTGCGTTATTTACTTTCTGCATTGGTTATTTGTTTGATGTCACAGCATTCTTCATGACATCAATGTATATGATTAACCTTAACTGTTCTGAACTTCAGTAAATCAGAATCTGCATTCGTCAAAGATGTTGCAGGTTCTGGTATGATAGTTCAGTGTCTGTTGTAGAACTGATATCAAAAGTACAGTCTATTCTACCTGTACAACACTTAATGTCAGATCAGATGTCTTAACATTTCATTAGACATCCTGAGTCTGTGACATACCAGGAATTTCAGAAAACACAGTGATCTTAGTCCTAAGGCACACCTCACTTTAAAAAGATCCCCAGCAGAGTCGCCAGTTCTGTGATCGGTGGATCTGGAACTGACTGTTTAACGCTGGTTCGCGAAATGTCGCGGTAAGCAAGAGTCGCCACCGTCTTTTATTTTCTCCAAATGGAAAGGACAAAAGCACAGAAAAATTCCTTATAGAGATTGCTCTTGGTTCGGGAGGTAGGTTATAGAAAGGGAAGGTGTTAGCACCCTTTCTATCCATGGTTATCCATGGGCTCTTAGATACTTGCTCATTTGTGTTTTCAAAATTGTTTGTTTGCTTTTCAACTGTGGGTTTTTAAAAAAAGTTTCTTTGAAAATTCCAGTTCGACTCTTGTATCAGTCCTCAAGAGTGTTTGAAAAGTTGCTTTCGAAAGCTTTTTGAAAATGTGTTGGTGTGAAAAGTATTTTTTGATTTGTTTTTGAATTTAGAGCAAGTATCTAGAGTCGTCTACCTACCCTAAGGAATTCGTCTGTGTAGATGTCCTTTAAAGTAGTGCCATCCCACCATTGAGAGGTAGGTAGCACCACCGTTGGAGGTGTTCGGGTTAATTCGAGGTTCGGGACATGGTGATCACCAGAGCAATGGGAAGACACCTTAGAAGCTACCCTCATGCCAGGTTCCCGGATCATGAGGACTTACTAAGACATCCTCTACTCGACGATCACCTTTCGAGAGGCAAGGCAACAGTGAGACGTACCCTAGGGGTGGTGTGTGCGATTCGTGTGTCGTTTTCGTTTGCATTTATCTTGTCATGTTATTGGTGTTCTACGCTTGTTTTTATTTTGTCCATACATTCTTTCATGCTTTTGAGTTAGCAGTTAAAAAGTTGCGAGGAAAGTAAATTCTAAGCTATTACAAATGGCGCGGGTCCACATCGCCAAAATTAACCAGGACCCGATTTGACAGAAAATAAAGAATTAAAAGCAAATAAAGAATTAAAAGTGCGAGAAGTAATTTACATGGCTTCGGGAGAGATACATAATTATTTAAACGAAATAAAATAAAAATTCAAATTAATAAGAAATTAAGAACGAAACGAGGGCGTTGGACCCTTTTGCAAAAATCAAATTAATGATGAAGTTAATTAATTAAAAAAGAAAGGACTTGTTTTTGGTATTTTGTAGTATTTTAGGATTTAATATAAAAAGAATTAATTAAAATTAATACTAACCCTAATTCTAATGGCTTTTAATTTATTAAGAAAAATATTGAAGTTTTTTAACCTAAATTAAACCCTAATTAATTTACAATTTTAATTATGAAAATAAAATATTTAATTATTTGATATATTTGGGAAAGAAAAATAAAAAGGATGAAAAATTATTAATTAAACCTATTTCTACATTTTTTAGATTTTTTATTAAAAGAATTAAAATTGCGAACCTAATTTAAAACTAAATTCAATTACATGCAAATTTATACTAAAATAAAAATTATTTATTGTTTTAACTCTTTTCTGATTTTTTTTATGATATTTTATATTTTTTGTGAAAATAATTAATTGATTAAACCAATACTAATTAAAGAAAATAGAATTAATAAAAACTAAAGAAAAAAAAATTAATTGGCAAACCTAGGGGGGTTGTAGTCCCCAACATGGAGGTGAAATTTGAGGAATCTGGCCCATTTAGCTTGGCCTGCTTGGACTTTTTGCTAGACACGTGTGATGCATGGACTAGGGTTTATGGTGTTCCCCAATCCATAGCCATTGATCTGATGAGCCTGGACAGATGGACGTTGATTTTTGAGAGTGTATGATGCGCTTCAATATTAAACCTGCACGTGAATTTTTATGGAAAAATATTATGGAAATAACGAAGACCTGGGGCTCGAACCCAGGTCATGAGGATTAACACCACTACGCCTTGCCAGTTGTTCTAGACGCGCTTTCTGTAATTAATATAATAAACAAACAATATAAAACAAACGCGTTAGTGTGTTCTTTTTTCCGCGCGAATTTTTGAATTGACCAACCAGCTTATGCCACCACATCTTCTTCTTCGTTGTGTTTATTTTCCTGAAACATAATAAAACATGGCAACGGTTTTTCATGCGTTCCCTTAGGCATCTTTAGGGAAAATAGCGATTAGCTCTCAGGCACTCATAAATTGAGCGCGACACATGGATTCTCTTCGTCCAGATGCGTTTGTTTTGATGGTCAAGGTCCCAAGCCTCAATTTTTCCTTATTTGAGAAGCCCTAATTCTAGGTCCTGTAAACCCTAGAAATTGACAATGGCATAATCGCGTGTATAGCTCAAAAACACAATTGAATACATAGGTTAGCTTCAGAATCAAATGACCAACATGAATCAATAATTAAATTTCATAAAGAATGCATGGATTAGGATGTACGATTATGAGATTTTCACGAGATATTTCAGGTTCTGTATACCAATTCCTTAAGCTTTGATGAATGTTTTTGATTGAGAATCGTTCAGTGATGCTTGAGGAAGCTAATGAAACCAAAATTATGTCCTGAATCGCCCTGGAAGTGAGTTTTCAGTTTTGAGTTTCTTGACAAATTTTCCAAGTTTGATCCTTAGGTTTTTGAGCAGTTGCGTGTGTAGGATGATTAGGGTTGTGTTTATGCTTATGTATTGAGAAAATAAGTCAAGAAAAATAGAACAAATCCAATGCATTCATGGTTTTTGAAAATTTGATTTTTAAGGATCTTTTTCAATCTTTTCCATGTGTTCTTGTATCAATTATGATCAATTTACTCCAA
Organism: Vicia faba; assembly: GCA_948472305.1. Classification (NCBI taxonomy): domain Eukaryota; kingdom Viridiplantae; phylum Streptophyta; class Magnoliopsida; order Fabales; family Fabaceae; genus Vicia; species Vicia faba. Next base: position 1,182,436,404 of record OX451737.1, read on the forward strand.
ATCTTTCCCTGTTTGATTTCACACGAATTATTGAGTGGATTTTGTGCACAAAGAGATTATAAAACCTAGATTACATATTTTTCATATATTTAATTTGATTTAAATGAATTATTATAAATAAAAATTCAAATAAATAAATAAAAAATGAGAAAATACTTCCCTTTGGGCCAAGTGGTCGTGCACATGCCATGGATGATGATTTGTGGAAGAAAAATGGGCCCATTAGCAATTTTAGGTCATTTGAATCAATGTTGACTTTTCAAAATATCCAAAAATTTCCCAACTTCTACAAGGCATAACTTGCTCAATTTTTAAGCTTTGCTCATGTTCTTTGACATTTTGGAAAGGTATTTGAGTCCTCCAACCAATGTCTGTGGTCCCATGTCATTTTGATTTACCAATCTCAAGTTATGGCCTTTGACTTAAAGTCCCTTTTTGTTGACTTTTGAAAATGACCTATAATGTTGAAATTGATAACTTTTTGTGAGAGCATTTCTTGGACTTGAAGTATGAAGATGAGTTGTAGGAAATGTCTTTCTCTTAAAAATGAGCTTTGGATGGAATTTTTCTGATAATCCATGTGAAAGTTATGCCCTGGTCAATTTACAGTTGACTTTTCCAACTGTCCAAATAAGGAAACTTTTGCATCTTGATGATTTTTGAGCCAAACTTTGAGAATCATGATCAAGCATTGATCAAATGATGTTTGTGGATTCAAAATGATATGTTGACCAAAAATTTGAACTTCTGACTGTCAAATGACCATTTTGCCCCTACAGTTGACTGTAGTGCAATTAGGGTTTTTGACTGTGCAATTTTGTACTGAAAGTCTTGAAACTTGATGTGAGGATACTTGACCATGTTTATAGGCATGTGAGACTTGATTGGGCCCTTGAAAACTTCATCTTCTTGATCAGAACAAAAACCCTAATTTTGACTGTTTAGGAGGCTCTTGCACTGTGCAACCCTTGGGGAATTTTGAAGCATGACTTGGCAATTTCTTGGAGAATATGGGAGGGCAAATTTTGGGGTACAACAGTATGCATAAACGTCCAATGCTTTATTAATGCCATATGTAATTGAAATATGATAACCCTCACAAATAAACCATTGTGCCCCGGGTAAGACACAAGGCCATAGAGTTTATATTGTTTATTACATATCCAAAAAACAAGAAAGACAATTACTTATGAACTAAAGTAATCGGTACAAAGTCTTTTGTTGTCCAGTTACTGGGTCCACCGTTGGTAGTAGATAAGATCCAGCTATCCATGTCATAGTTATTGTCAGCATCTTCCGTGGTGGAGACAACATCAATAGCATTGATTCCCGAGATGTGCTTGGGAATGGGTGCAGTTATGACGTTGGGAGTTTCTGGAGCATCAAATTCAATCTCCTTTGCCTCGATCAGATCCTGTACTTTGTTCTTCAAAGCCCAACAGTCGTTCGTATCATGCCCCAGAGTCTCAGAGTGGTAGGCACATCGAGCATTTGGATTATAGCAGGGAGATGCGGTGTTGGGATTCTTTGGAGCTTCCTGCAAGGTTACCATATTAGATTTCAACAAATGCGACAAAACTTGGGATAAAGTCATATTTATCCGGGTAAACTATCTTACCGGACTTTCTGTTCTCGGTTGATTATTCCTTTGTTGAGTAGGTGCAGGCTTAGGGATCATAACACCCCCACCGTTGGTTGGAATTCGATTTTGTCCTGATTCCTTTGATGGTACACAACACTAACCTCTTTCTTCCCAGCAAATGGTTTCCTTACTGCACTGGAGGATGCATCCTTTTGGATCTTACCACTCCTAATTCCAGCTTCCACCCTTTCTCCTGTAAAAATCAATTCGGTAAATCCGTCTGAAGAGCTTCCAATCAGGTGATTAAAAAATGGACCAGACAGGGTACCGAGAAACATATCCACTAGCTCCCTATCAGACAGGGGAGGTTGGACTCTTCCTGCTAAGTCCCTCCACTTCTGAGCATAGTCTTTAAAGCCCTCGCTCGAACCCATAGACATAATTTGGAGTTGAGTATGGTTGGGAGAAAGATCTATGTTGTACTGATACTGCTCGTAAAAAGCACTATCCAGGTCTTCCCAATTACGGATGTTGGCCCCTTCCAGCTGAGTTCCGGACAGGCTATCCTGAAAGAAGTGGACCCACAAGTCCTTGTCAGCAGTGTGAGGCTAGATCTTCCTCACATAAGACCGGAGGTGCATCTTGGGACATGAAACCCCATCATTATTGGCAAACACTAACACCTTGAACTTATGCTGGATGACAACCCCAAATACCAAACCCAGTTCTTCAAAATCCAGACCTGGTACCTTCTGGACCTCCATTGCATACAAACGATCCTCCAACTATTTATATTTTTTATCAGTAGGAGGATACTGTTCCTCATCATAGTCAGATTCATCATCAGATTCTTTTGGACTGGAGCCTTCCTCTCTTGTTTCCTCCTCTTGATCGTCTCCTTCCTTTGATGAAGTTACCAGTTCAGAGGCTCACCGCACTGGTCCTCTGATCCTTCTTCCCAGATTCACTAACCCAGTTGGCTTCTTTGGCTTCTTCTTTTCTTTAACAAGCAGGGCTTTCAGTTCTTCTTGCCCCTTGGTCAGAGCCATGACCATCTGTTGAAACTGGGCATTTTGAGTCTGCAGATCCTTCACTGTTTGTTCTAGATCCATTGCTGAAATAAACAGCGAAGAGGATGAGAAACCTGCTTATGCAATGATATGTATGATATATGTATGCAATGCTTTCAAGGATTTCTAATACTCAAATTTGCTTAAACAGAAAGAGAACAAACGTTAATTATATTAGGATATTTTATTGATCACAATAATGCCTCTTGGGCTCACTAAGGGAACAAGGCAACAATAAAATTTCCAAGCAAAAAGGGAAACTTCAAGCTTCCCACGGGCGTATCCTCTTTGGTGCAATGTAGACATTTATGTTCCTATCCTCGTGAAGTAATCGGGTGAGCTCTAGAACCTTCTTCTTACTGGCGTAGAATTGAGCTTCGAAAGTATCCTGTTCTTCTTTAAGTTGGATCCAGGATTTCCGTAGCTCCTCAAAATCAGTTGGCATATCAGGATGAAGAACAACGTAAGGAGTGTCTCCTTCAGCAATTATCTCCACAATCATAGATAAGATGGAGGAGTAAGGCATTATAAGACATTGAGCACGAGGTCACACCCACTTGAGGTAAGGCTCAAGAGGGATGGAATTCTTGTGTCCTAGTGTCTTCCTATCAACTCTGTTTGTGATGCCCCAAGCTCGAATGAACCTCTTGCGATAACCCTGAACATCATTCTCATAGTCATAGATGATTCCTTGGATGATTGCATCATGAGGACCATCCCTTCTAGCATAACTAAACTGTCACAATGCTAAACAAGGATTATAAGTGATTCCTTCCCTAATGCCTAAGAGAGGGACATTAGGGAATTTCCCACAGCGATCAATGATGGTAACATTCTCTGAGGATCGCGAACACCAATGAATATCTAAATGTGTAAGGGAAATCAGCCTATGAGACCATCTCATACCCTGCTCATTTCTCAGAATAGACCGGAGTAGGTGCAAAATAAACCACCTAGCCAATAAAGGAGTGCAACACAGAAGGGCCCCTCTTCTCTTGAGAGTGTGAGTATGCAAAGAGTGTAGAATATCCCCAAGTAAGGTAGGCACTGGATTATGTGACAGAAAAACCTTAACGGCATTCACATCTACGAGTTGATCCATATTAGGGAATAGTACCATCCCATAGATGAGAAGGGCCAACACCTCTTCAGGTTATCCCAAAAATAGTGAGCTTTCTCAAATAGAAACTTAACTGGAAATCCTTGGACACCTCTTCTGGTTTCCCAATTTTCCATTACATCAGACCGTTGTAAAGACAGAGCTTGAGTAATCTCTTCTGGATTTGGGTCTCTTTCCATACCGTTGTATGGTAGATGATTAAGGATAGGTACCCCCAATAACTGAGAAAACTCCTCTATAGTAGGCACTAACTGGTAATCGGGGAAAGTGAAGCAGTGATGTAACTTGTCAAAGAACTGAAAGAGCACCTTTAACATTTTTTCATCAGGGTTTGAAGTGACCAAGTTGAGAAGTCGACCATGTTTTTCAGTGAAGGGAGAGCTTTCGGGAATCCTTGATGCTAACTCCTTGAGTTGAGGATGCACTTTCACAAGGTTGATTTGGATGGTGTTCCTACGAGCGGATGTCATGTCCTACAAAACAAGACAAAGATAAGCCCTAGAAAAATCCTTGAAATGGTTAGTATGATATGCCATGTTACGATGTCATGATTATGCTAAGAAATCACATATATAGCAAGCACAAGCAAATCACACCAAAACCTTAGGTTTAAGGCTTGCATGGGTTTTAAGGTCATACTCTCTTAAAGTTGGACTAGTTCAACCTGTCCTATAAATAGTATACGGGTTCTAAGGGATCACAATATCACCAATCTTTCCCACAAGTTTCGTTCAATAGGCAACTGACTTGCAACCAAACAAAACTCAGGAGTCAAATCTCAATGAGTGTAGCATCGAGTATCTGCCGACTTTGGGAATAAACCAAAGACGACCATCTCGCTATGTCATAATGACCAAGTTATTCATTTAAAGGTTTTAAGGCCAGTTGACGCTTTATGACACCATGCGGAGACCCCATATTCTCCTTGATTAACTCAAGGGATACCAGTACCAACCATAGTGTCACATCAACATAGCCATCGCTTCAACCGTGTCAGTATACCCCGCACAGTTTCCATAATCTATTGCTACTTACCTAAAAGGTTTCCTCAGATCCGGGTGTAGGATCTACAGTAACCCCAAAAAGTACCCTTAAATATAAAGCAAACAAATAGTCAAAGAAGCAAAATGATTTAGACCCTAAGGTAAACCCCACTAAGACATCCTCCCCAGCAGAGTCGTCAGTTCTGTGATACGGTGGCAGAACCGACTGTTTAATACTGGTTTGCATTTTTTGTTCGCAAATGTCATGGTAAGCAAGAGTCGCCACCGACTTTTCTCTTATCCAACAAAGGAAAGGGTGAAAAGAACAGAAAAAGAAATTTTTTCGAGATTTCCTGAGTAAGGGGGGTAGATTATGGAAAGGGAAGGTGCTAGCACCCTTTCCATCCGTGATTTTCCACGGGCTCTTAGGTACTTGATCATTTTTGAAAACTATTTGTGTTCGTGTGTTTTGAAATAATTTTGTTTGCTTTATGGTAACTCTTGTATCAGTCCTCAAGAGTGTGATAAAGCGTTTTTGAAAGTAGTTTTTGAAAGTGTGTTGTAAAAATGAATTGTTTTGAGCAAGTACTTAACAACTATCTACTTACTCAAAAAATGATGTTCTTTTCCTCCTTTTCTTTAGATAGTGCTATCCTACTATTAGTGAGTAGATAGCCCTATCTTCGGATGTTGAGGGATAATCAAAAGGGACGTTATGGTCATTGAAGGCAACATGTAAGGACATCTTAGCATTCGAAGGGACTGTCATCATATAAGCAACATCGAGGGACAAGATCATTTTTCTCGTAGACAACTCGGGGACGTTAAGGGACCATGATATTTTTGATGACTTTAGTACTGAGGGTCTTTGCTAAGATATCCCTACGTTCGAGGGACATGACCATTATTTTCTGAGGCAACCAAGTGAGGAATGCTCTAAGGATGTAAGTGCGAAAAGTGTGTTTTTTCAGTTATATTATCTTGAGGTTAGTGATCTAACGATTAATTAACTTTATCTTGTCATGCACGCCTAAGTTACTAACAATTATATACAAGCATATAAGAAATGTAAAAGCGAGAAATAAAGTCCTACAACCATTACAAGGCTTCGGGATAGTTACATGAAAAAAGTGCAAAAATGAAATGCAGAATTTTAAATCTAGACTATTACATCCCATAATCAATTACATTATTATATAAAATGCAAGAATAAAAATAATGCGCGTGAAATGAAATATTAAGTCTAAAAATCCTAAGAATGAAAGTCTTTATTGGTTTTATTAAATAAAAATTAATTCTAAATTTAATTAAGAAAAAAAATACTAAATGGAAGAATTAATCTAGGTTATAAAAGAAAAACTAATCCTAATATATTTTTGTATTTTTTATTAAGAAAATATTGAAACATAAATTAGATCTAATTAAAAGAAAGAGAAAATTATTAATTAAAAAATATTTTAAACTATCCTAATTTTTTTGAATTTTTATTATGAAAAAAAAGATTAAATTAAACTCTAATTTCTAGTTCATTTTAAATTAAAAAATTTTTTAAAATTCAATTAATTAATTAATTAAAGAAATTAAAAGTTTATTCCTAATTTTTTGTGAGTTTTTATATTATTATTATTATTATAATTAAAATGATTAAGATATGAAATAATTAAATAAAGCAAAAAGAAAAGGAATTGGGCTTGACGGCTGAAGTAGAATGGGGGGTACAATTGAAATTTCGCTAAGCCCGAATTGTGAAGCCCAGGTCCATCCTTAGATCCAGTGTGGTAGTACTTGATGGTACATGGTATCTCATGTTCTAGATGTCATGCATTCCATGTAATTCCCCTAACCCACTCTTAGGATATCCTGGAACTCATATACACACATTAGAACATTCAACAATTAATAAAAATAGAGATTCGAATTTGAGATTATACCAAAATGGTGATAGCTTGGATATGGTGATCTAGGACCTTGCAAGCTTTAAGTATGGTTGGAACAAGCCCCTGGGAACCTCAAGAGCAATGTATGATTACTAGTTCAGACCAAAAGTACCTGCAAAGTGGGTCTCAAATTTTTACCGCTTTTGATAATTTTGCAAAAATGGTAGAGCTCTCTCTAGGCTATGTAGGCATGTTGAAATGCTTGCTAGAAGCTTGTTTATATAGAGAGGAATTAGGAGACAAGAAAACAAAGGTTTAAATAACCTTAAAGCAAAGTTTCAAAGTCATGAATGAAATTTGTAACTTTGGCCAAAAACAAAGAAACTTGTCCTTTTTCGAATTTGAATGAATGTGGACACCTTTGCACTAAATTTTATGGGCCTAGTCTGTCCAAAACATCAACCCAAAGCTCAAAGCCCATTTCCTATTATTTTATACATTTTATTTTATATTTATTTGAAATAAATTAAAATAAATATGAATAAAATAGTTAGCAAATTCAAGGCATGGAAAGAATAATTTTAGAGGTCCCATATAAACTTAGGAAGATGCTTGAAGTCCAAGAAATTGAGTCCTTTCCTTAAAACTTTAAATTTGCTCAATGCATAATTCTTGAAAATTCCCAAATTGTCCCAACTTGGGCAAGCCATAACTTGCTCAATTTTCATCTCATGATGATGATATTAGACTTTTTAGAAAGCCCAAGATGTCTACTTAAATCCCTCTTTTGATCAATTTTGCATTTGAAGATGTTATCTTGATGTTAAAGGTCTTGGAAATAAGTGGCTTTTATTGACTTTCTAAAAATGACTTGTAATGTATGAACTTGTATCTTTCAAATGGTGCATTTCTTGAACTTGAGGGATGAAGAGAAGTTGTAGGTAATTGGATTATCTTCAAAATGAGATTTGGTTGGAAAATTTATGATAAAGTATGAGAAAGTTATGCTTGGTCAAAGTTTAGTTGACTTTTCTATAGAAACCCTAATTTGCCATTTTTTACTTTTGATGGGTTAGGAGCATTTCTCGAGGAATCATGATCAACCCTTGATAAAATGATGGATATCACTTCAAAATGTTGATGTTGACCAAAAATCTTGAAGTTTGTCTGTACATGGGCCACAATTGACTTTTGATCTAACACAATTGATTTTCAAATACTTGAGTAATTGATTGAGCAAAATTGTTGTTCAAGGCAAGAAATTTGGCATGGATGATCTTGAGGACATATTAGGACAATGAGAATATTTGGGATCCTTGGAGCTCAACCATCATGATGAAAATTTAAACCCTATTTGGGGGTTCATTGCCTTAGGAGGATAATTATCTGGTCAATTCTTGGTCAACCTTTGAGTAATTGAGAACCTCTAGGAGTATGTCTTGTATGAAAATGGGAGGGAAATTTTGGGGTACAACAACAGGAGACCAAAGACCTCCTCTGGTTAGATTCATTTCTTTTAGTTAATGACAGACAACCAAAGACCTCCTCTAGTTAGATTCATTTCTTCCAGTTAATGACAGGCGACTAAAGACCTCCTCTGGTTAGATTCATTTCTTCCAGTTAATGACAGGCAACCAAAGACCTCCTCTGGTTAGATTCATTTCTTCCAGTTAATTACAGGCGACCAAAGACCTCATATGGTTAGATTCATTTCTTCCAGTTAATGACAGGAAACCAAAGACCTTCTCTGGTTAGATTCATTTCATCCAGTTAATGACAGGCGACCAAAGACCTCCTCTAGTTAGATTCATTTCTTCTAGTTAATAAGAGGTGAATTAAAGTCCTTTTCTGTTTAGATTTAGTTCTTCCAGATTAAAAACAGGAAAAAGACATCTACTCTTTCAGTATAAATAAACCAAAAGATTTATCCTGATACCTTCTACAGTCACTCTGAATGGCATCGATAAGCCCATCTCCAACAACTTTCCATCATTTCTCCAAATGGAATCTTTAAGCCCATTCCCTACACAATCAACTACCACATCATTGAGTGCAAATTTATGGGCACTCTAGTGTTCAATCATCTTCCACCTTCAAGTCAGGAATGACGGACTCGCCACTATAACTCTCCAGGTTTAAGAAGATTGAACAGGGGCAGCTGTTCTACCCTAAAATTTGCCCTCTCATTTCTCAAGAATGTTTCTCACAAGATTTTCCATGGCTCAAGTTTGTAGCACTGATACATCAATTTAAGTTTGGACTTGGCACAAGGGCAAAATGGTCAATTGCACAATGAAAAGTCAAACTTTAACTTTTGGATCAAAATCAAGTTTTAACAATCATATTTCATCAAGACATGTTGGAATGTGAAGTTTGTTCCATCAAGAAAATCAAAAGTCAAAATTCTAAATATTTAGAAATTTTTCTAAGTGTTTAGGAAAGATGATAAGTTTAGAACTTCTGGCCAGATTTTCACCATGATGCAAGCTGATTCTGGAAGAACTTCTGACACAAGAGTTGTAGACCTTAACAAGATCTCAAACATTGCATAATAGAACTTCTCCTAGAAATGTTGGGATTTCAAGTTATAAATCTTTGAAGACACATCCATGAAACTGTAACACTCAGTAAATTCCGGGCAGAATTTCTTTAGAACTTCTGGGCCAATTTTCATGTAGGTTCAATCAGAATTTGCAAGAGTAATTCAAAGAAGATTTACAAAGTGTGTTACAAGATTTCTGAAAGTCTGAGAACTCCTTCAGAACATGCTGGAGCAGGAAGATTCAAAGATCAGAAGTTTGATGTTTGTTCTAAGTTATGCTGATGCTAAACTTCTGATCCAGATTAAGCTATGATATATAATCTCATAATGCAGGATTTTTGGTTTGACAAATCTCATCATCATTTAATGCTCACACCCACTTTTGAGTCTTTGTCCAAAGGATTACCCCACGTGTGGCATAAAAGTACCATCACTGTCCTTGAAAAGCAAACTTTTGTACAAGTTTATGCTGGGCCCATGCTTTGCCTTTGCCTCTGAGGTTACTTTTCCTTAATTCATGCTTACAAATCCAGCTTAGGCACGACTAAAAGCTGCTAACCACCATACTTGTTTAACTTGCTTTAAGAACAAGTCAGCGCCCTAGCATGATGGTTGTACTCTTGACTTCTCCAAGCTACAAATTCCTTGCCTATAAATTAAAATTCATTTTCAACTTTAAGGAGGTCAAAAAATTGAAAAGAAAAAGCCTTGAAACCTTGCTAAAAATTCCAGGAATCCAAAACTGCAAACACAAATACAAAACCTGCTAGTTTTTGATTTTTGCATTCAAACTCCAATTTTCCTTAAGTGTTTCTTGACCAAATCATCCATATAGCTTCTGATATACATTTAGAAGCCGTCCTAACTTCTGTTTTCAGACTGTAACATGTTCTCCATCAATATCCACCTCAAAAAGTTTGAATTTTTCTTCTTGGCTGTTCCAAAATTTTCCAGCCATTCATAGCCCAAGTTAAAGATTGTTCTAACTTGCTGAGCACGTGAGGAGGCTGATCAGAACATCATAAGAAGTTAGAACCAGTCTCTAGTTTACAGAACCTTTTCCAGCTGCAAGGTAAGCTCCTGCTGACTCTCATCATATTACTCAGACATTGTTAGACTTGCATGTTCAAAAATACAATGTAGACATCCTGACTCTGATTCTGTACATATTCATAGATTTCATGTATTTTTGCCTAAGTAGAGAGAACTTCAGTTCATAACTTCTTGAGGAAATTAGGATTCATAATTAGGATTAGCAAAATTCATGTTTGCTTTTGATTTATAGTTCTAATATCTTATATTTACGAAACACGATGAAACCTGCCATAACTACTACGTGCGCATTTTCTGTTTTGTTGAGAAATGACTAAGTTGCAGATGATCTGACTAGCATGGAGAAGGAGATGAAGTTCATCATCATAGTTTACTTTGTGATACATGTTTATGCTTTTTCTTCTAATACCGAATGTACAGCCACCCCAGTGGTAGAAAGCGTGCGCATAAGACATTAGTACTAAGGGTCCTGGGTTCTAGCCCCAAAAGCATCTTTTTTAGGTTCCTTTATTGACATTTTTACCCATTTATCTGTCATACAATATTCCTAGATCAGAACTTCTATATATCCTTACCCAACAACATTATCACCTCACTCTCTCAAACAACCAGAACTTTTGACTTGCCAATGATATTAGAACTTCTAGATTCCCAGCTGCACTAGAGCTTCTAAACTCCTTCAGCAATCAGAACTTCTATGCTTTCCTTTGTTCCCAGCAATCTCAGAACTTCGGTGTACCTAGACCCAGAACTTCTGGCCTTCCACATTTCTGCTAACATGTTATTTCTGATTTTGCAGCGCATCAGAGTCAGAACTTCTGCCTCTTATTTCTTCACTGTCAGCTATGCAATGATTCTGAATCTTTTTCTTTATTATTTTATCTTTACTTTTATTTTCATTAATCAAAAAACCAAAAATATTGTTATATTCATACATTTTATTTTATTTATTTTAAAACCAAAAAGAAAAAAAATATTTTCTTAAGCAAAATTTATTTCTTCTTTAACAAAAACAAAACAAGTCCATTTTACATTTCTTGTACATTATTTCAATATGGTTGTAATAGGTAATTAGGTTTAATTTCTTGCAACCCCCATTTGTAAATTTGTACACCCCATCCCCCTAATGATTGTAATAGCGTAGAATATATACTTTCCTCAATTTATCGCTTTCATATAAATGCTAGTAAAGTAGGATTTGTATGGGAAGATAAAATCAACAAGTAGATAACCCTAATCAAAGATTAAATGCATGCAAATCAAACACACTTGCACACTTACACCCTTTGGGTAATTGCATTTGTTGCCTTATAAAAATGGTCATGTTATACATGTGAGATGTCTTAGCAAAAACAATTGAAATACAATATCATAGTCCCTCGATGACGCTACAAATGTTGCCTTTCAAATGATCTTATTCCCTCAAAGAGAAATGCTAAAACATCTTACAACATTGCTATCATGACTATACGATGATCCATGCCCGTCCCTTTATATCCAAAGATAAGGCTTCTTACCAATCAATGGTAAGATAGAAATATCAAAGGAAAGGAAGAAATGAACAAAATACTTTTGAGTAGGTAGAAACGTTCTTAGTTGCTTGCTCACTTTCAAAACAAACATCCTTGCTCATTTTCAAAACAAACACCAAACACTTTCAAAACGAACACACACCGAACACTTTCAAAACATGAAATATTTTCAAAAAGTCCAACACTTTGTATGCATTCTTATAGAGACGAGAATCATTACAAAGTTTTCCTAAACAAAGGCACCTTTTCAAAAATACTTTCAAAAACCACTACAAAGCACATTTTCAAACAAAGCAAGTGATCTAGAAAGCAATTAAGAGCCCATAGATAACTATGGATGAAAAGGGTGCTAACACCTTCCCTTTTCATAATCTACCCTCCGAACTCAAGAAATAATCTCAAAGGTCTTTCCTATTCTTTTCAACCTTTCCTTTTGGATAAAAGAAAAGTCGGTGGCGACTCTTGTTAACCACAACATTTGCGATCTAACGCAAAACATCCCAAGTAAGTTCTCCCACCGTATTAAAGTTACAGTTCTGTTTATTGATCTTGAATTCATGATTTTGTTTGCACTTGTTGATTTCCAGTGAGAATCTGTTACTGCAGTAACTTTACTTAGCTGAGATGCAAAATTTATGTTGGCCTGTTTGCTATTGCTGTGCACTGTGATGTTTGATGGGTCTTGACCGAGTTTATGTGAAACAATTTGTCTCTTATTGAGTTTGTTCTATTGTGAATCAAACATTCTCTTTGCACTTGTTTGAGATTTGCAGTAGGATGGAATTAGGTCAATGATTGAACTTGCATATGATTTTTGTTATGAAACAAATGGATATGAGGCTTTATTGTTCGATTTGTGAATATAATTTGAAAGAGAATTCATTAATTCAGAAGTTGATTCCTTTGATCAAACCCTAATGATGAAACCGGAAAAGTTCTTTGAAACTATCTTGCTTATACTCAAATTTTATTTGCTAACCACCTTCTTTTTTCTTCCTTGTTTCATGAGATGGCAATAGCGGTGAATGCATGGAGAATGAAGATAAATTGTTATGGATGAAGTGATTCAAGTTGTTGGATACTTATGAAGTTATATATAAGATGGAGGGTGAAGACACTGCAGTTTTGGAGGGTTTGAAATCTGTCATGAAAAATAGGTAATTAGTTTTCTATTATATATTGATAGAAGTGCCATAGTTTTGACAAATTACAGCATGTTATGCGAACACATTCAAGCTAATGTCTGTTTGGTATTGAATTTATTCCTGAAAATCGCAGGGGCTTATTCATCATAGCAAGTTGGATTACGCGAGAAGGAAGAGCAATATTTCATAGAATTGGCTAGAGGTCTGGAACAGGCTCGAATGGGTTTTGGCAGCCGGTCGTTTGATAAGCTATAGAATCTTAAGGAACACTTAGGCTTATTATGGATATATAACCCTTTCTTTGTAATTTCTTAAAATGTAATGGCAATACGACTTGCGATTTGTAATTCTAGAGAGAAACATGAACGAGATTTGTATGATTATGAAACATTTTGGATGAACTTGAAATAACTTTGAATGATAATTTGTATGAAACCTTTTGATTTACGAACAATGATTGAATTTAGAATCACTTTGAGCGAATTCTTCAGTGAGAACCCTTCCTTGATTTCAATTCCACTTGTATTGCAATCCAAAATGACACATGAAAGAATTACTAGTATCTTTAATGACCCTCTAATTCAATTCACCCTTGTATGAAAAATGACAAACATTTGAAGGAATGATGATGCCTTTGAACTTTCGAATAAGGTCCTGAACAAGTTTTAAATATTTGAAGCGTCGACACAACTTTTGTAACTCAAATCCATATGATCTCAAAGTCACGAACTTTCCTTCTTAATCATGTTTGCCTCTTAAGAATTTTGATCGCGTTGAATCCATGGCATAAAGTGATCATCTGAATGAATCCAAATCAAATGCAATTCTCAATTACTCCTAACTTCGATTCTTAAATCCATATCAAATAAAAATAAAAGAAGTAATAATGTCTCGCCTGCATTGGATCCCCAAGTTCAACATTTTATACCACAACTCAGCGTCCTTGCAATTCAAATCACAAGTCCTTGACTTCAAAACCAATGATCTCAATGCCAAACCGACCTTTCTTGAGGAAATTCCTTGACTCAGATGAAACTAGAAGCATAGCAGGACATCCCTGGGATACAACCCTGATTTCATGAAATTCATAGGAAAATGAACCCTAATTTCACATTTCACTTCTTGAAGGATATCCAGAAGAATCAGGCTTTATTGAACATATACACCTCAGTCAGTTGTAAAAACCCTAGCTTACACACCCACTGAACTCTTGAACTTCAAGAGTTTATTTTTGAATGAAAATGCATGCTATGTTAGTAACCTAATGAAAAGATATGAATGCGATGTTAAGCCTAAGACAAATATAAATTCAATTAGGAGGGAAAATTTTGGGGTGTAACAAGCTCCCAAGAATCGTTAGTATCATGCCAAGGACTTCCGAAATGATATGCACATATTGCATCAGGATTGTAGTTAGGAGAAGAAGTTTTGGGGTTTGGATGAGGTCCTATCAACGTAATCAAATTCATCTTCAAAAAGTGTTGTAGTGCTTGAGACAGCAGCATGTTAATGTTGGTAAACTGTCTTTTAGGCTCGTCTGGCCTTTGCTGATTTCCCCTTTGTTGTTGTCGCCGTGGTGCAGGACCGGAGATCAAGACTGCTCCTACACGTTGGTCGTGGTGGCTCTTGTTATGACCCTTTTTTCTGTAAATAGCATTGGACTCTTTCTTCCCATTGTATGGCCTTTTCTGAGTATCAGAGGATGTAACTCCTTAGATTTTTCCACTTTTGATGCCAGCTTCGACCCTTTCGTCGGTCAGTATTAGCTCGGTGAACCTGGCTGAAGAGCTTCCAATCAGGTGATTGAAGAAAGGTCCCGTCAAGGTTCCCATAAAGATTTCAATCAGCTCCCTATCAGTTAAGGCTGGCTGCACTCTGCCTACCAAGTCTCTCCATTTTTGGGCGTACTCTTTGAAGCCCTCGTTGGAACGCATGGTCATATTTTGCAATTGCACACGAGTTGGTGCAAGTTTAGTGTTGTATTGGTACTGCTTGTAGAAAGCAGCAGCCAAGTCCTCCCAGGTGTGAATGTCGGTTCCTTATAACTGATAGAACCACTCTAGCTGAGTGCCAACCAAACTTTCTCGGAAGAAATGGACCCATAGCTTCCGGTCAACAGTGTGGGGATGAATCTTGCAGACATAAGATCTCAGATGCATCTTAGGACAAGAGATCCCATCATACATGGCAAAGGTAGGAATTTTGAACTTTGGTGGGATGACCACTCCGGAAATCAAACCTAACTCTTCAAAGTCCAAGCCAGGTGTTGTACCCCAAAATTTGCCCTCCCATATTTCTCAAAACATTTCAAGAAAGATCCCCAAATTGCTCAAGGTAGTCCAAGGGTTGGCCAGACAAGCTCTCTCCTAAGGCAGTCTACCTCAAATTAGGGTTTCATGTTGCATCAAGATTCTTGAGTCCAAGGGATCCCAAATGCTCACCAATGTCTTAATATGTTATCAAGATCATCCATGTCAAGTTTCAAGCCTTGCAGAGGAAGTTTGCTCAATCAATTGCTCAAAGGCCTGAAAATCGATTGTGCTAGGGCAAAAGTCAACTGTGGCCCACATATAGTCAAACTTCAAGATTTTTGGTCAACATCCTCATTTTGAAGTATATTTCATCATTTGATCAAAGGTCGATCATGATTCATCAATGATTGCTCATAATTCATCAAGACTCAAAAGTTGCTAAATTAGGGTTTTGTAGGAAAAGTCAACTCAAATTTGACCAAGCATAACTTTCTCATACTTTATGATGAATTACCCATCCAAAGCTCATTTGGAATAGGATTCCATGTTCTACAATCCATATTCATCTCCCAAGTTCAAAATATGCACTCACAAGAAGTTATGAATTTGGACATTATAGGTCATTTTGAAAAGTCAACTAAAACACCTTTTTTGTCAAAGCTTCATACATGAGCATGGAATATCAAATTGCGATGAGACCAAAAGGGTTGCTTAGAGGACATCTCAAGCTTTCTAAAAAGTCCAAGAAAACCTCCAAAGAGTCAAAATTGAGGAAGTTATGCATTGGTGAAGTTGACCTTTTTTGCAAAATTGCCAAAAGTCAACTATGCCTAAAACTTCAAATTTTGCCAAATAGGCCCAATCTTTTTCACTTGTTTTGAGTTGGAAACATATTTCATAAGCTCTAGCCCTTGCCACTTGTCATTATCATGTTTTTATTATTTATTTTGATTTTGATTTGATTTAAATCAATTTTAATCAAAATAAATCATATAAAATCCAAAACATTGAAAACACAAGATTTTGTGCTTGTTTCAGGTCTTAAATTATAGCTAGCAAGTATTCAAATTCATATCAAGGCATGGTGTGTACAAAAAGATTGAAATAGGCCAATTTTGGAAAGATTTTTAAGCTGTATCAAATCAAGATCCAAATCATTGATGGAGGAAGATTGAGATCAGTTATCAACCCTAATCCCTTCCTTGATACATATAGAACAAAGCCAGATTAAAAACTAGGTTAGAAAGAGGCGCAACAAGGAGAACAGAATTTGAAAAAAATCAAGAAAAAGTGCAAGATCGAATTCAGTGTTCCAGGAATCCTCAAAGCCTTACAGTTATCTCAATCACTTCCTAAGACTCCCAACAAGCAAAGGCAATCAAAACCAAGCATTTCCGAGCCCTATATTGCACTGTAAGTCAGTCACGATACCCAATATTTCTTGAATTCGAATAGCATGATTTAGGCATTGTTAGGATGAATTAATCATATATTGTTGATCCATGAAACATTTGCAAGCTTCCTGTATTGATTAATTGCATTTATATGGCCTATACTGGATTTCACCATTGTTAGGGTTTGTAGTTTCAAATTGGGATCTTGGCGTACAGGAAAAATTGGGCCATGAAAGCCCCCCCTCCCCCCCCCCCATACTCAGAAATATCTCGAAAAATGAATTTTTCTGTGATTTTTTCCTTTCCTTGTTGGATAAAATAAAAGACGGTGGTGACTCTTGCTTACCGTGACATTTTGCAAACACAAACGCAAAACGCAAACCAACAATTACTTTAAAAAAGGGAAACACGTCCCGGTTCTGGCCACCGTATCACAGAACTGACGACTCTGCTAGGGACATAATAAGTGGGGTGTACCTTAGGATTAGTTCATATTGTTTTCAATTGTTTGATCTGTTTGCTTTATCTTTGTGGGCTTTGTATCAGAGTTACTATAGATCCTAACCCGGATCTGGGGATACATTTTAGGTAAGTAGCAACAGACTATGAGGGAACTGTACGGCGTAGACCGATACGGTTGAAGCAGTAGCTACGCTGGTGTGACATATTAGTTGGTACCGATATCCCTTGTGGAGGAACAAGGAGAGTATGGGGCTGCTAATGGGTCATTAAGCATCAACTGACCTTAGAACCTATAATTGACCAACTTGGCCATAGAAAAGTAGCAGAATGCTACACTCATTGAGACCATACTCTCGCGATGGTTTCGGCCGCAAGAAAAGATTGCTAAGCTGAAACTATGACCGATCGAGGATGGTCAGTGATATTGAGAACCTCTAGAACCCGATTACTATTATTAGGACAGGTTAAACCGACTAAACTGCAAGAGGGTAGTACCTAAACTCCATGCCAGCCTGAAATTTAAGGGCTATTATGTGACTTGTGTGCTTTCAAACTTGAACTACTTGCACATTTTTATCATCTGACAACATGAGTTCCTTGCAGGTTTTGTTTACAGTCCTTATCCAATAACTTGGATTTCGTGCCGGATTCAATTGTTTACATCACCTTGCACTTTTTCTTAAACGCATAGCATACACATCATAACATCATGCCTTAACATTTCCTTAACCATTTCAAGGATCTCAAGGGTTTGTGATGCAGGTTATGGTAAATCAAACATCTAGCAAAGGGCAAAGGGGATTTATTTTCCTCTAGCCAATGTCTTCTAGAGATCAAAACACGATAACTTAAGTCAGGGGCTATGGCCCACTCGATATAGTGAGCTTGACTCTTGAAGAAGGACTCTTAACAACACGAAGTTTCTTCAATCAAGCTGCAATCAAATCCTGACACTTTCTTGTTTACCCTGCGAGATCCTTGAAAACATTGCATACGTATCATACATATCATTGCATAACAGGTCTTCCCGTAGAAGTCTCTCATGTCCTCGCTGTTTATTTCAGCAATGGCTCTCCTACAAGACAACAGAGATCTTCAAGAAACTCAGTTCAGGGAAATATTCCTAAACCTATCGAAGGGGCAGGAAGAGTTGAAAACACTCCTCGTTGGGAACTTGGTCAAGAAAAGTCCTGAAGACAACAAGGATGAACGACTGGAACAACTTCCAGCTGAGTTAGGTACAATGAGAACCCAGATGCTGGGGCAGATGGCTCTTATCCAAGGCTTAGCCCGGGAACAAGAAGAGCTGAGAACCATTATCAACTAGCTTCATCAAGACAGATACAACAGTATGAAGCAAACAGTCGAGGCCGGGGACCAAGTCATTGATCAGCCTCCAAGAAGACAAGGGTTTGGTTTGGTGAAGAACAGACCTCTCCAAATTGCTACTACCTCATGGGTCCAACAACAACTTCACCAAAAACAACGGGTTAATCAAGGTAAGCCGGATACACCCAAGAGGCAGTTTACCAAGCTCAACATGTTGCTGTCTCAAGCTTTACAACACTTGTTGAGGATGGATTTGGTGACGTTGATAGGACCTCATCTGAATCCCAAGACTTCTTCACCTAACTACAATCCTGATGCGAGGTGTGCATACCACTCCAACAGTCCGGGGCATGATACTGACGACTGTTGGAAGTTGAAATACAAAATTCAAGACCTGATTGATGAAGGAGCTTTGGAATTCACACAAGATGGTTAACTAGAATGTTTCTGCCAATTCTCTAAGGCTCACCATTTGAAGTGACAAGTTCTGACAAGAAAGGCTTTTGTTCTTTAGAATTTTCAGTTTGTAATTTTCTTTTGATTGTTCGAATATTTGTTCATGTTAAACTTTGTTACTTTATCAATGCATTGCATATGTCTGTTTTGAATCAATCCATTTGTATTCACTATATTTAAATTGATTTCCTTTTTGTGATGTTCAACTCTCGATTTAAAAAAACTCTAAGCCTTTAGAGGGAGGATGATGAAAATGATATCAATCTCTACAGTATGCTTTTGAACAGACCCCGCTGACGATTTACAGGCATTGTTTCAAATCCTAAACAGTGGAGTAATAAGGAAGATAATCCCTCGTTAAACCCTTCGAGCCAAAGAAGTTGGAGTTTTTCTTTTCACAAATTAAAACCCTTAATCATAACCTGGGGCAGGGTAGTTTTCTCAGTTAATCCAGGTGCACAATAATGGCATCAAAGACGTCCTTCCAAAACAAAAGACGGTGATGGTTCCCTATAATCGTCAAGACAAGAAGTCATTATCTCTCGAAATAAAAGCCCATTAAGTCAAAACCTATGAAGGAGACTTAAGGAAAAACTGGGGCATCCCGCTGACTGTAATCACAAAAAAAACAGTCCAGGAAAAAGACAGGGATAATAAAATAAAAAAGAAATAGGTCTTGCAAACCCTCAACAAAAAGGAAATGACTGCCTGTTCCAAATAAATTGTCAGTATCTGAACCATCACTGGAACATCCGAGCAAAGACTCAAACTGGATCTAAATGCACAATTAACTGAGTATATGATCTAAGAACATCACGAAGAACAGGTGGGTACAAATAAAATTTGAGCCTTTATCCTTTGTTTCTCGAACTGTGAACCAGACCACGTTATAACCCTTAAAAGTCCTAGCTGAAGCATGGGTTAGTTCGAAAGCATACTGTTACAAAAGGTATCTTGACTCCTGTAGGACTTGCTGTAAATCTTGAGTTGACATCACATTTTACAAAATTTTCCTGTTTTACTGAAAAATGCATTTTTAAAATTTCAAGACAGACATAAGCTTTGCATTCTTAAAATAACATTGTTTGCATTTGACTATTTGTTCAACAGCAGAGAAAGTCGCATGACGAATATCTAGTGAACAAAAACCTTCTCAATAAGAACCGATCACCTCAAGTGAAAAAAAAACACTTCCAACCAAGGGGCACGGCATGATCATTGTCCATCATCTGGGGCAGTCAAATCAAGATTCAAGGAATCTCTCAAAGATGCCAAATAGCCAGGGGAAAATCTCCATCTGAATCACTGGGGGCATTGGACATGAATTCCAGCAATGAATCTTGTATGATCAAACGAACATCTTCTGGTATCGTGGCAACACAACACTACCGACAGTGACAAATCCCTACACCCTGAGAGCGTGGAAATAGTCAGAAAATACTGCGCATGAACAAAGACCCACTAGGTTGACTGACCTAGGCAAAAATAAGGGCATCCCGACGAACCAAAAGGGTTCGGGCAAAAATTAGGGATAAAAACAAAAAGATCTGTACACCCGACAAGTCGAAAACCTGAAAAGGCGGCTTGGGCAAGAAAGGGTATCCTGGTGGACTGAAAATTCGAAAATACAGTCCAAGCAAAAGTTAGGGATTAAAGCGTACGACTATGTCCCGTCATCTCGTCACTTGCCTACCAGAATAGGACTTGTCATTTCGATCGAAAGATTCCAAGCACCTCATAGGTTGGGATAATACTCGATCCACAAGGCCTCCGCAGGCACCTTCTCCCGCAGATACAGGGGCAGAAAAGTCTCGATGCAAAGCCATCGTCATATCCTTAACACGCGTCCCAGTAAAACTCACTCCCCTCAGAGTAGGAGAAAGAGAGTAATGTTAATTTTCCCCAGCTGAGGTTCGTAACCGCGAATAAGTCAGTAAGATTCTCCCCGAGCTGAGTTTATCTATTATCAGCACTGGAAAATTATCCCCAGTGGAGTCTGGAAGATTATCCCCAGTGGAGTCTGGAAAATCATACCCAGTGGAGTTCATTCCTTTTACAAACAAAAATTCAATCCCCAATAGGTTTCATTATCACCAGCAATGGTAATTCATCCCCGACTAAGGTTATTCTTCCAAATTAACAAATCCTCCGACAGAGTATGTCCTCCCCACAGAGTCATTTCCTCATCAGTTTATTCCCCAGCGGAGTATCCTCTCCCGCAGGTTTGCTCTCACAATCATCTTCAGTCACTATCCCCAGCAGAAACAAAGAATTCAACTCTTTTCTCCAGCAGCAATCCAGGATTTATTTTCCCCAGCTAAAAACATCACATTTCCATACATCATGACATGCATATACGCATCATACAAACACAATCTCATTTATTTTGAGAACATCATTGCATGATACATATCATGCATTACATACAGCTAACCTTTACCTTTCAAGAAAGATACAATTGAATTCTCACAAAATTCAAGCTATGAAGCCTTTACCTCAGTTGAATAACGGACGACCGAAGTTCCTAAAATTCAACTTTCCTCTTCAATAGAGATGATTCCTCAGTTGAATAACGGACGACCGAAGTTCCTAAATGTCAACAAAGATGATTCCCTAGTTGAATACGGACGACCGAAGCTCCTAAAATTCAAATTTCCTCTTCAATAGAGATGATTCCTCAGTCGAATACGGACGACTGAAGTTCCTGAAATTCCACATAGATGATTCCTTAATAGAATACGGACGAACGGAGTTCCTAAAATTCAATAGAGATGTTTCCTCAGTAGAATACGGACGACCGAAGTTCCTAAAATTCCACAGAGATGATTCCTCAGTAGAATACGGACGACTGAAGTTCCTAAAATTCCACAGAGATGATTCCTTAGTAGAATACGAACGAACGAAGTTCCTAAAATTGAACAGAGATGTTTCCTCAGTAGAATACAGACGACTGAAGTTCCTAAAATTCCACAGAGATGATTCCTCCGTAGAATACAGACGACCGAAGTTCCTAAAATTCCACAGAGATGATTCCTTAGTAGAATACGGACGACCGAAGTTCCTAAAATTCAACAGAGATGATTCCTCGGTAGAATACGGACGACCGAAGTTCCAAAAATTCAACAAAGATGATTCCTCAGTAGAATACGGACGACCGAAGTTCCTAAAATTCAACAGAGACGATTCCTCAGTAGAATACAGACGACTGAAGTTCCTAAAATTAGACAGAGATGATTCCTTAGTAGAATACGGACGACTGAAGTTCCTAAAATTAAACAGAGATGATTCCTCAGTAGAATACGGACGACCGAAGTTCCTAAAATTCAAAATAGACGATTCCTCAGTAGAATACAGACGACTGAAGTTCCTAAAATTCAAACAGAGACGACTCACAAGTAGAATAACGGACGACTGAAGCTCCTAAAATTCTATCTCTCCTAAGACAAAGATCAACATTCCCCAGCGGAATCTTCTTTGAATAACGGACGACTGAAGCTCCTAAAATTCTATTTCTCTCAAGACAGAGAACAACATTCCCCAGCGGAATCTTCTTCAACAACAAGTATACAAGCTCTCGCTAAGGAATCTCTTAGGCGACCGACACTTCTTTCGATGGCATCTTTAAGCCCATCTTCCATCATCAGTATCCAAATGGTATCATTAAAACCATTCCCGATATCACAAGACAATTACGACTTCATGCGGGTGCAAATTTCTGGGCACTCTAGTGTTCAATCATCTTCCACCTTCAGATCATGAAAGGCAGACAAGCCAATCTAAATCTTCAGGTTTAAGAAAATTGAACAGGGGCAGCTGTTGTACCCCAAAATTTTCCCTCCCATATATCTCAAAACATTTCAAGAAAGATCCCCAAGTTGCTCAAGGTAGTCCAAGGGTTGGCCAGACAAGCTCTCTCCTAAGGCAGTCTACCTCAAATTAGGGTTTCATGTTGCATCAAGATTCTTGAGTCCAAGGGATCCCAAATGCTCACCAATATCTTAATATGTTATCAAGATCATCCATGTCAAGATTCAATCCTTGTAGAGGAAGTTTGCTCAGTCAATTGCTCAAAGGCTTGAAAATCGATTGTGCTAGGGCAAAAGTCAACTGTGGCCCACATATAGTCAAACTTCAAGATTTTTGGTCAACATCCTCATTTTGAAGTATATTTCATCATTTGATCAAGGGTCGATCATGATTCATCAAGGATTGCTCATAATTCATCAAGACTCAAAAGTTTCTAAATTAGGGTTTTGTAGGAAAAGTCAACTCAACTTTGACCAAGCATAACTTTCTCATGCTTTATGAGAAATGACCCATACAAAGCTCATTTTGAAGAGGATGACAAGTTCTACAATCCATCTTCATCTCCCAAGTTCAAAATAAGAACTCACAAGAAGTTATGAATTTGGACATTATAGGTCATTTTGAAAAGTCAACTAAAACACCTTTTTTTTCAAAGCTTCATACATGAGAATGGAATATCAAATTGTGATGAGACCAAAAGGGTTGCTTAGAGGACATCTCAAGCTTTCTAAAAAGTCCAAGAACACCTCCAAAGAGTTAAAATTGAGGAAGTTTTGCATTGGTGAAGTTGACCTTTTTTGCAAAATTGCCAAAAGTCAACTATGTATAAAACTTCAAATTTTGCCAAATGGGCCCAATCTTTTTCACTTGTTTTGAGTTGGCAACATAGTCCACGAGCTCTAGCCCTCGCCACTTGTCATTATCATGTTTTTATTATTTATTTTGATTTTTATTTGATTTAAATCATTTTTAATCAAAATAAATCATATAAAATCCAAAACATTGAAAACACAAGATTTTGTGCTTGTTTCAGGTCTTAAATTACAGCTAGCAAGTATTCAAATTCGTATCAAGGCATGGTGTGTACAAAAAGATTGAAATAGTTCAATTTTGGAAAGATTTTTAAGGTGTATCAAATCAAGATCCAAATCATTGATGGAGGAAGATTAAGATCAATTATCAACCCTAATCCCTTCCTTGATACATATAGAACAAAGCCAGATCAAAAACTAGGTTAGAAAGAGGCGCAACAAGGAGAACAAAATTTGAAAAAAATCAAGAAAAAGTGCAAGATCGAATTTAGTGTTCCAGGCATCCTCAAAGCCTTCCAGTTATCTCAATCACTTCCTAAGACTCCCAGCAAGCGAAGGCAATCAAAACCAGGCATTTTCGAGCCCTATATTGCACTGTAAGTCAGTCACGATACCCAATATTTCTTGAATTCGAATAGCATGATTTAGGAATTGTTAGGATGAATTAATCATATATTGTTGATCCATGAAACATTTGCAAGCTTCATGTATTGATTAATTGCATTTATATGGCCTATACTGGATTTCACCATTGTTAGAGTTTGTAGTTTCAAATTGGGATCTTGGCGTACAGGAAAATTTGGGCCATGAAAGGGCCACCACTGTGCTCAGCAAAACCAGACGAGTCCATTCATAGTCTTAGTGGTCATTTATATCACTTGTATTTGATTTTGAGAAATTGCAGGGCTATAGTGATGGACGTTGTCCGTAGGTAAAGGTTTCTAAACCTTTTAGCCACAGAGAGAGGAAGGAGACGAAGACATGGCAAGCCGTCACTCGTCCATTTGAATTTCGCGCTGAATATTTTATTATTCCATTTGTTTTATATATTATTATTATTGTTCATCATATGTACAAATAAGAACGAATGGTGCAGTGGTAGCGAAGGCGTGGATATTGCTTCAGGACCTGGGTTCGAATCCCAGGTCCCCCAATTTCTACATGTTATTTTTCTTTTTAGGATCCAATGCGCTTGCCAAGCTAGGGGATTACCATGTGACCTTAAGATCTGGTCTGCCAAGTGGCCATATGGCCATCTAGGAGGGAGCACCAAATGCCTAGTCAAACGCGTAGCATTGGATCTTGCAAGTCAACTTGGGCTCCAGATTGTTGGGCCCGGATCTGGCTATTTGCACCCCTCCAAATACTACTCAGGCCCAATTTCTTTCTTCATTCTTTTTTATTTGTTTTATTTAATTAATTAATTTATTTACTAACCAATTAAACCATTTTCTTTTTTTATAAAAAAATCACAAAAATATTTTTCACCAATTAGATTTAGGTATTTTTTTATCAATAAATTTATTAATTTAATTAGATTTAATTTTTGGTAAAAACTTTAATTATTTTGTAAATAACTTAAAAATAATTAGAATAAATAGGTTTTATTACTAACTTAATTATATTTTATTTTTTTCCTAAAATAACCAAAAAACCAAAATAGGCCATGTAATTATTTTTATTAATTTATTTAATCACTAATTAATTTTCATACTTAATTTAGAAAAACTTATTTCTTTTATTAAAAACAACAAAAAATAAGTTTTCTTTTAATTAGGTTAGAAGGGTCAAAACCCTAGTTCGCATTCGTTCCAATTTTTCTCGCGTGCTTTATTTTATTATTTTTTATCCATATTAATGTAATTGTTCACAGTTTGTAATAGTTTAATTAGGACGTTTATTTACATTTACCGCTTTACTTTTCAAGGGTTTGTTTTTGGCTATGTAAATACCCGAAGCCTTGTAATAGCGTAGTTTAATTTCCGCATTTTAAATTCCGCAACTTATTAACTGTTAGATGTATGATAATAGGATGCATGGCAAGAATGTATGTGAAAAACCTTAAAACAGTTAGATAACCTTAAACATGTGCAAAGATAAATAATCTGAAATTGAATCACTCGCACATGCGCACTCCTAGGGTACACTCCCACTTGGTTGCCTTCGGTAAACAGTCATTGAGTATAGGATGATTTAGTGGTTGTCCTTTTGTCTAAAAGATTATAGTTGCCTCGGAAAGGTTGCCTCGGACATTGTTGCCTCGGATAAATTTATCTAATACTTTAGGGTTACTACTAATACGTCCTAACATTGCTTTAGTGACCGTACGTCCCTTTTCGAATTGACCCTCAAACTCCAACGACGGTGCTACCTACTCACTAATAGTGGGATAGCATTGTCTAAAGGAAACGAACATAGAACGATTCTTTTTTCGAGTAGGTAGATTAGTTCTTAAGTACTTGCTCAATCAAAACAAACTTTTTTTACACTTACACTCCTTTACAAACAAAGTTTTCAAAAACACTTCATTACACTCTTGAAGACAGAAGCAAGAGTTAAATCGAAGTCGAAACAAAAACTTTTCAAAGCACACAAACACAAAGAAAACAATTTTGAAAATGATGAGCAAGTACCTAAGAGGCCGTAGATAACTACAGATAGAAAGGGTGCTAATACCTTCCCTATCTATAATCTACCCCCCGTACTCAGAAATATCTCGAAAAAGGAATTTTTCTGTGCTTTTTTCCTTTCCTTGTTGGATAAAATAAAATACGGTGGAGACTCTTGCTTACCGAGACATTTTACAAACACAAAAGTAAAACGCAAACCAGCAATTCCTTTAAAAAAGGGAAACACGTCCCGATTATGGCCACCGTATCACACCGGGTATCTGCTGAATCTCTATAGCATTGAGGCGATTCTCCAACTGTTTGTATTTATCATCAGCGGGAGGATATTGTTCCTCAGAGAAGTTAGCTTCATCTTCATCAATCCCCAGAATGTTATCCCCTTATTTTATCTGGTTGTCTCCTTCGGTTGACGGAGTTGAGAGATCTAGAGCTCTCTTGACTGGTCTTCTAAGTCTTCTTCCTAAATCCAGGACGCCTACTGATTTCTTTGACTTTTTCTTCTTGTCTTTGAGAAGAAGAGTCTTCAGGTCCTCTTTCCCCTTAGCCATATCCAGGAACATTTATTGGAATTGGGCATTTTGTGCTTGGATATCCTTCACCGTTTGTTTCATATCCATCTTACTGAAACAAACAGTAGGAAGATAAGGAGACCGGTATGGGAGAAACCTTTCCTGATATGATACATGATATGTGGATGCATGTTTTCAAGGATCTCGCGAGGTAAACACAAGAAGATGTTAGAAGTTACTTACAACTTTGATTGGAGAACTTCGTATCGGTGGATGTCCTTCCACGAGAATTAAGCTCATCATGTCAAGTGGGTCGTAGCGCTTGACTCAAGTTATTGTACTTTGATTTTTGACGGTGTTCGATTAGGGGAAAATAAATCCTCTTGCCCCTTGATAGACGTCTGATTCAATAGGACCCTGCATCAAAGGCCCTTGAGATCCTTGAAATGATTATTGAAAATGCTATGGTATGATGTCATGATGTTATGTACAAGTATGCAAAGTAAGCAAGTTATTATGTACAAATAGTCATATACACAAAGCAGACAAGTCCTTAAGTTTAGGCTTGCATGGAGTTTGTAGGTAAGTACCCTCTTGAAGTTTAGTTGGTTCAACCTGTCCTAGAAATAGTAACCTGGTTCTAAGGGATCTCAATATCATTGACCTTCCTTCTAGGCATTGTCTCAACTCAATCATTCTTTTCTTGCGACCGAGATATCCCAAAAGTCCGGTCTTAATGAGTGTAGCATCGAGTATCAACCAACTTCGGACTTCACCAAAGCCGGCTATATCACTACTTTCTAATGGCCAAGTTGGTCAAGTAAGGTTCTAAGGTTAGTTAGTGCTTCATGATGCCGCTCAGTGGCCCCGTATTCTCCTCGATTCAACACAAGGGATACTGGTACCAACAAATGCATCACACTAACGTAGCTATTGTTTAGACCATGTCGGTATACCCTGCAAAGTTTCCACAATCTATTGCTACTTATCTAAAAGGTGCCCCAGATCCGGGTATAGGATCTTTAACAAAAACCCAAACAAGGACCCAAAATATAAAGCAAGCAAGTCAAACAAAGAGAGCAAGTAAATGTGATATAGCCCTAAGGTAACCCCACTTTTAAGTAGTCCCCGACAGAGTCGCCAGTTCTGTAACTGTGTGGGAGAACTGACTTGGTTGTTTTGCGTTAGATTGCATTTGTTGCGGATATCAAGAGTCACCGCCGACTTTTCTTTTATCCAATAAGGAAAGGTTGAAAAGAATAGGAAAGATCTTTCGAGATTATTTTCTTAAGTTCGGGGGGTAGGTTATTAAAAGGGAAGGTGTTAGCACCCTTTTCATCCATAGTTATATGCGGGATCTTAGTTTCTTGCTAGATCACTTGCTTTTGTTTGAAAATGTGCTTGTGGTGTGGGTTTTGAAAGTATTTTGAAAACGTCTTTGTAATGGCTCTCGTTTCTATAAGAACGCGTACAAAGTGTTATTTTGAAAATAGTTCAAAGAGGTGTTTGTGGAATGTGTTTTTGAAAGTGATTTTGAAAAGGTGTCTTTGTAATGGTTCTCGTTTCTATAAGAACGTGTACAAAGTGTTTGTATTTTGAAAATGTTTCAAAATGAAAGTGTTGGTGTATACAATATTTTTGTTGTGAGCAAGCGAGCAACTAGGAGTAACCTACCTACTCAAAAGGTCTTAAACTTTCTTCTCCTCCTCCTTTAGATGTTGTTATCTCACCATTGTTTTGGTAAGAAACCCCATCGTTGGATGTGAAGGGACGGGCGCGGGACATTTTGTATAGTCATAGAAGGCAAACTATGGGATGTTTTAGCAATGTCGTTTAGGGACTAGATCGTTTACCGAAGGCAACATTGAGGGTCATCGAGGGACTACAATATTTTATCGAGGGTGTTTGCTAAAACGCCCATATTCGAGGGACATGACTACTTTCCGAAAGGCAACAAAGTGAGATTACTTTAGAGGTGCTAGTGTACAAGTGTGTTTTATTGCATACATTTTTTATTTCATTTAAAGGTTATCTACTTGTTGATTTTATTTTGCCATACACCCTAATTACTAACAATATATGAAAGCAAATAAAATGCGGAAAATAAATCCTAAGCTATTACATTATTTCAGGGATGGGGGTACATATTTACAAATGGGGATTTGCAAGAATTTAAATCCTAATTATCTATTACAACCATATTGAATTGTACAATACAAGAAAAGGAAAGGATTTGTTTTGAAAATGGTTTTTTGTCTTAATAAATTAAAAGAAAAATAATTAGTTAATAAAAAGAAAATGTTTTTTAAGCCTTTATTAATGCTGAAAATACTAAGAATAAGAAAGAAAAAAAGAAAAATAATGAAAACAGGATCAACACGTTGCTGAAAACAAAAATGAGGGGGATCAGAAGTTCTGATGCTAGGCACGCTGTAGTTCAGAAAGAAACGTTGGAGGAAACAAAAAGTTCTGGGTTGATGTGTGCTGAAGTTCTGAAAGAAATGTAAGAGGAAACCAGAAGTTCTGGGTTGCTGTGTGCTGAAGTTCTAGGTGTCAAAATATTGAGGAAAACCTAGAAGTTCTGTGTTAAAATGATGAGAAAGACCTAGAAGTTCTGTGTTGTGTTAAAATAGTGAGAAAAAACCTAGAAGTTCTTTGGTGTGCTACAATAGTGAGAAAAACACCTAGAAGTTTTGTGTGTTACGTTACAACAGTGAGAAAAAACCCAGAAGTTTTATGTTGTGTTAAAATAGTGAGAAAAAACCTAGAAATGTGGTGTGTCACAATAGTGAGAAAAACACCTAGAAGTTATGTGTGTTGTGTTACAACAGTGAGAAAAAACCTAGAAGTTCTGTGTTGTGTTAAAATAGTGTGAAAAACCTAGAAGTTCTGTATGCTGTTGTTGTACCCCAAAATTTTCCCTCTAACTTATCAAGAATTTGCTCACAAGATCTCCTTGGGCTCAGGACTGCACTAGGGTTTGATCAAGCTCAAGACACCTCCTTAAGCACTAATGACCAAAATTAGGGTTTAAGTTTGCACAAGGATTTTTGAACTTTCTATGCCCCATATGATTTTCATGGATCATTATGGACCCCCCAAATTACTCATGTCAAGTTTCAAGCCTTGGATCACATTTTTGATCAATCAATTGAGCAGTTGACCTAAAAATCAATTGTATTGGAGAAAAAGTCAACTATGGTCAATTTACAGTCAAAATTCATAATTTTTGATCTCCATCAACATTTTTTAACTCATATGTATCATTTGATCAAGTTTGGACCATATTTCCTCAAGAAGTTTGATCAAATCTCCAAAAGGGAAAAATGGTCAAAATTAGGCTTTTGATTGGGAAAGGGCAATTTCTGATTTTTTGACCTTGCAAATGATCAAT
The DNA here is from genome assembly GCA_948472305.1 of Vicia faba. Taxonomy (NCBI): domain Eukaryota; kingdom Viridiplantae; phylum Streptophyta; class Magnoliopsida; order Fabales; family Fabaceae; genus Vicia; species Vicia faba. Next base: position 1,182,466,353 of record OX451737.1, read on the forward strand.
TGGTTTAAGGCATGATCTCAAGAGTCCAATTGCATAATTTTGACCTAATGACATGGTTCAAAACATTGCAAGTCCATTGGATTGACAGATGAATTTTGCAGTCAACTAATCAAAAGTCAACTGTATACTGAAAAGTCAAACTTTGTCTTTTTGGTCAAATTCAAGTGCCAAAGATCATAATTCATCAAAACATGTCAAAATATGAAACTTATTCATCAAGAAATCAAAAAGTCAAGATTTCATTTTGAAAAGTCAAAATTTCTAAACTTAGAAATTTTTCTAAGTGTTGGAAATTTCATGTTTTTTCATAACTTTGAGCAAACTTTTCACCATGATGCAAGATGATTCAAGAGAAACTTCCAACATGAAAGTTGTAGATATCCATGAAATCTACAACTTTTATTTAGACAACTCTTTCCAAAAATTCTTGGATCTCAAGTTATAAGTTTATGAACATGTGGTCATGAAACTAAACACTTAGTGAAATTTTGCCCTAATTTGGTCAGGATTTTGACCCAACTTCATGGAACTTTTTCATATAGTTCCAAGGGGAATATCCAAAATCAATTCAAATATGGGTTATATATCACATTGCAATCTTTCCAAAATGTCCAAGAACTCCTTGAGATCATTCTTGAGTAGGGAGAATCGAAGAGATGAAGTTAGGGTTTTATCACTATAATTACAAGTCATTTTAGTGATGAACAAAATTCAAATTCAAACTATGCTGCATAAACACTACTTTGCAGGCCTCAAACTTGTTAGGAACTCCATAATTAATGGTTTACACAGTTGTTAGAGGCCTCACTTCAAACATTCAATGCATGGACATGCTTTATATCCATTTTTGGAAGAAAGGTTACATTGCCATTTTGATAAAGTGATTTTTTATACAAAACTTGTTCTTGAGCCTTGCACTTGTTCTCTTCTGATCAAACAGGTCCTATAACTCATGAGAAATGTTTCAAACACTTACAATCACCCATCCCATGCTTGTACCTCTCCTTGAAACTTATTTCCCTCTTTTCTTCAAAATCAAGTAACCTAGCCAAAATCTAGAAACTTGTACTTTTGATGGTCAAAAGCTCTTAAAAACTTTTGTTTATACATACACAAACCATTTGACACAAAGGGATAAATGCTCAAGCCTTGAAAACACCTAGAACTCAGAATCACACTTCACACTTCCATTTTCACACAAACTGACCAAAAACTTGAAACTCATAATCTACTCGTGCATTTCTTGGCCTTTTAGTTTCTAAAGTTTCTAAACATCATATAGAGTTGATCCCACACCCTGTTATAGAACTGTAACACCATTAACACCATCCTCCATTTTCAAAAACAAAGCTCTGCACGTTGACTTCTCCAGACCATTTCAGCCATCTATTGCTCAAGCTAATCATTGCATTAGCTTCCTGGGACCTCAAGGAGCCTAACCTGATCATCACCATCACTTGAAACAAGCTCAAACTCAAAACACGATTTCCAGTTTTGAGGTAATTTTTCTAACTTTGGAACTCTTCATACAAGCACCATCAATGATTTATTTGTGAAAAAAACATGTATATATCATTGCCCTGAAGCTAACCATGTCCATAGTTTACATTAATTTTGCTTGAGCTTAGAGAATTTTAAAACTGAAATTTATGAGATTTTTAGGGTTCAGTTTAGGGCCATTAAAATTCATGCTTATCTTTGATCTATAGTTTTAATGCTTTACATTTCTGAAACCGTGAGAAAATTTGCTACAAGTTTCATGTTTACAGTTTTCATTTTTGATGAGAAATGAGCAAGTTACAGTTGGTATGGCTGGAGGTTGAAGATGAAGTCATCAGGGCGTGTTTTGCCTTGTATATTTATTGATTTGCCTATGTTAACGGATGTATAGCCACCCCAGTGGTATAAGCGCGCGTCTGTAACCTTTGGGACCTGGGTTCGAGCCCCAGCGGTACCCTTTTACATTTTTTTTACATGTTTTGCAATCCTGACCTTTTTTGCAAGCTCCAGGGCCTTTCTGGGCTTGTATTGTTTTTTTTATATTTTTTGCTTACCAACCCTCTTGCAGGCTGTTTGCACCCCTGACCCAATTTATTTTATTTTCTTATTTTTATTTTATTGATTTCCTTAATATATTTTCTAAATACTAAAAAATCATAAAAATACAAAAAATGATAGATTTATATTTTGGATTATTTTATTTTTATTTTTCTCACAAAAAATATTTTTATTAAATATGCTTTATTTATTTTTAATTATTATCTTGTAAATTTAATTAAAACTAGGTTGTTAGTTATTTTCTTTCACAGTAATTAAAATATATTATTTTTGATATAAAAAAGACTAAAAATATTTTATAAAGCTATAAATATTTTCAAGACAAAAATACTAAAAAATACTTTTCTTAAACTCATTTTCTTTTGATTAATTAATAGAACTAGGGTTTTATTTAAAATCTTTTCTTAATAAATTTAAGTTTAATTAATTATTTTCTTTAATTAATTAGGTTAAGACAATTTCCCTTTTGAAACAACGCGGCCGGAACCTGTCATCTGGATGTAATGAAACATCAATGAAGTCGCCACCGAACGTCTTTTATCCCGCCAAAAGGGAAAGGTAAACATCGAGAAAACCTGAAAAAGGGAGATATCACGGTCTTTCAACCGAGAGATCAGGTAAGGGAGTTTGTTACGTGAGGGGAAGGTATTAGCACCCCACACGCCCGTAGTACTCTACGGTATCCACTCTTGTTGTCTAATCTATTGGGTGTGGTCAAATCCTATGTCTATGGCTTAAATCCGAGAAAGGGAATGCATGCAAAAGAAAAAGAAAACAATGTAGGGAAAATAAAAGTTATGCTCGGTTGGGCCCTACCCCTTTGCCTACGTATCCCTTTTAAGGAATCAGAGCAGCCATAGTTCGGCTTATGTATTTTGGTTGGTTTGTGTTTTTTAGTTAAGACAACAAAAACAGTCAAGATGGAAAAACATCAAATGAAACAACAAAAAAATGAGATGGTAAAACATCGACCAAATAATAACAAAATAACATGTCAAAGATGGCGAAACATCAATAAATCGGATGACAAAACATCACACCTAACAATGATATTGAGAATCAAAGTAGGATAACAAACAAGTGCGATAGCGAAACATCGGCTTCAAACAAATGTGAGATGGCGAAACATCGGCTAAAAGGTAGTAAGGTATTATGGTAAAGATGGCAAAACATCAATAAATCGGATGACAAAACATCACACCTAACAATGATATTGAGAATCAAAGTAGGATAACAAACATGTGCGATGGCGAAACATCGGCTTCAAACAAATGTGCGATAGCGAAACATCGGCTAAAAGGTAGTAAGGTATCATGGTAAAGATGGCAAAACATCAATAAATCGGATGACAAAACATCACACCTAACAATGATATTGAGAATCAAAGTAGGATGACAAACATGTGCGATGGCGAAACATCGGCTTCAAACAAATGTGCGATGGAGAAACATCGGCTTCAAACAAATGTGCGATGGAGAAACATCGGCTAAAAAGGTAGTAAGATATCATGGCAAAGATGGCAAAATATCAATAAAACAGATGACAAAACATCACACCTAACAATGATATTGGGAATTAAAGTAGGATGACAAACATGTGCGATGGCGAAACATCGGCTTCAAACAAATGTGCGATGGCGAAACATCGGCTAAAAAGGTTTAAAAACAAAGCCAAGAGGCACACAAACAAATAGGATTGGTCTGTATCTTTTACCTTGAAGAAAGGTTTGAGGTTATTAGAAATGTCTTATGATTTGCCAAGAAAACAATTTTGTTTTAAGATGCAGAATGCATAGAAAGGAAAAACAACTAAGGGAAACTAGCCTAGTACTACCCCTAGTATTATCATACAATGGTTGACTCTAGGGTTGGGGATAAAGGAAAATCCTACCTTAATTAACATGTTAAAGGAAGCTTAACAAAACTATCCTATAGGGAACATGCACTGAGAGCGAAGTCGTGATCTCAATTTCTAAATTGAGTGACTCATCGATCAACAATTAAAGAAGAAAAACAATAAACATCCTATAGGGAACATGCAATGAGAGCGAAGTCGTGATCTCAATTTCTAAATTGAGTGACTCATCGATCAACAATTAAAGAAGAAAAACAGTAAACATCCTATAGGGAACATGCACTGAGAGCGAAGTCGTGATCTCAATTTCTAAATTGAGTGACTCATCGATCTAAAGCAAACACAACACATGTATCAGACAAAAACCAGAGGGCCTCCTGACATATATCAGCAACAGAGGTCCCATCATGCAATCATAGCACTATACAAAATGAAAATGGAAGAAAGGAAATAGTGCAATACCAAACGGATAACTATCCGTAGCAACTGAGCAAGAGTAAAAGAAATCCAGAGAACTTCAAGCAAGCTGGCATCAGTAGACAAATCAAGTTAGAAATTACGCCATCAGGATGTAAGTAATGAGATAATCAGATATGAGCAGATCCCATGGGCAATGTATAACATTCACAATCACATGTATATATCCTGCATAGACTATCAAACATGCCAAACACAATAGTAGGGCCAATATAAAATGTTGCGTTCCACAAATAAAGTGAAACACAATAGCCTCAAGTTAAGACTGGAAAACCTTTCTCAAAGTACCCCGCACATTCAACAACCAAGTTAGTATTCCCATAAATAGAATGATGATTCACATAAGGGACGGATGATGACACCATGATGAAATGAGAAAACATGATATCAATTATCAAACATTAGTCATGATAGACAAAGGAAGCATGCATATGCACAATTTGGGCAAAAGAATTAGAGGAATGTTGCTCCTTTCTATCACCATGTTGAGTTGACAATTGAATATAAACCAAGGATCATGGGAGCTTGAGAAGAATACAATCAGAGACCATGAAGGTCAGTAGAAACCATAATTCAAATATGCACACTTAATTCATCACAACTCACAAGCATAATAGAAGAGGAATTCCACACAGTGCATCAAAAAGATTCAAACATTCAAACATGGGGCTTTAAGTGAAATGGCTTGAGTTTATGGATAATCAGAATCAACATGATCATTAGGTGCCCAACTATAGGCCTCACTCAAGTTCATTGGCTGTCAAACAAATTGCAACAAGATATGCCACACTAATTGGGTACCTTCACTTCAAAAATATATCAAAAAATAGAAACAAGGATCCATAATTCAAACCAAAAGTATCTTAGCATCTTTGAAGTGTGTAGAAGTCAGAAAGCAATCCTTGAGTCCATGAATGATTGAGGAAGGAATCAAATGAGGCCCAAAGTTCAAAACTAGTTGGCCAAACTATCAAAACTAGGAAAGTTTTCAAAATAATTCATGGACAAATATCAAACCAAGTCAAATAATTCAATAAAAATGGTTTTCAGATCCTAAACACATTCATGAACTCTAATCAAGACTTGAATTCTATTGAAAGTCCAGGGCATAAGGGTTTTGAAAGAGAAACTTGCACAATAAGCAACAAAACCCTAATTTTTGACTTTTAATCTTAAATATTGATTAAGTAAGATCAAAATTCAAAAAATCCAAACCAAGATCATATAAATCACAAAGAAACAATAAATGTCAGAATACATATTTTTTCACATTTATTGAATTAAGGAAAAGTCAAAAATAAAATTAAATTCAAACAATTAATCAATTAATCCAAAAATCACATCTCAAAATAAAATTCTAAACAAAAGTCAGAAAAAAGTCCAACCAAAATTATATTCAAATATTAGAACTAAAAACACACATCTCTGATTTTTTTTGGAATTTTTGAATTAAAGGAAATGTTAAAATGAAAATTATACAAACAATTGACAATTAAACCATTATTTAAGGGCAAAAATGCAAACCCTAGCCAAAAATCACAAAAAGGTCAAAATAAAAATATATTCAGATTCTATGATTAAAAACAAGCTTGCATGATTTTTTTGAGAATTTTTGTATTAAAGGAAATGTTAAAATGAAAATTATACAAACAATTGACAATTAAACCATTATTTAAAGGCAAAAATGCAAACCCTAGCCAAAAATCACAAAAAGGTCAAAATAAAAATATATTCAGATTCTATGATTAAATACAATATTGCATAATTTTTTCGAGAATTTTTGTATTAAGGGAGGTATTAAAATAAAAATTATGAATCAAAAAATCAAAATAAAACTTCTCAAATTAAATTTCTAATCAAAAATAAAAAAAATATTAAACCAAAGTCAGAATCAATTTCTACATTATTTTGTGAGCTCAAAATATTTTTTATGGAATTTTTAGGTCAAAGAAATATTAAAACAAAAATAATCCCTAAACAAACAATTATTTAAATTCATTAATTTTTAAACCAATCAATTTTTTTTTTTAAAATTCCAATAAAATTACACAAAATAGTAGAAATTATTTTGGACTTATGGTAACTTTTTCAGAATTTTTTAAATTGTTTTGATAAAGAAATAAAAACCAGAAAATCAATTAAAACAAAAATATGAAAAATGCATGATAGTTTGAAATAGGCCAATCACAACGCGCCACCTCACTCCATCTTCAACCTCCAGCATAGGGCAAAACGCGTGCAATACCGCAGTTCATGAGCCTATGTTCAGATCCATCAATCATGCTCGTTTCTTAACCAAAATCCATGAAATCAAGTGCAAATTAAAGCTAGCATATCATACTACATGATGCAATTTGAATCAAACTCAAAGATCAAGCATAGATCAAGAAATAAAGTCTCAAAAACTGGAAAAACTCACTGTAAACATCAAAGTCATGAACGCGATTTCAATAATTCTGCTTGAATCAAAGCTCAAATATACATCAATCCTAATGATTGGCCAACTAGCAACTCAATGAACATGATTTGCATCCTCAATTCAAGCTGAAACATATAAGTCAAAGTTTAAGAAACTTACATGGATGTGAAATCTGGAAACACGATTCCTTCACTCCAGAAACAATCCAATGGTGCAGGCTTGATCTCCTTACTTCACTGAAGCTGAATCACCAAGAATTTTGAAGAATGATCCAAGGAGAAGAGAGATTCGAAGCAATTTGCAGAGATGCTTCCAAGATGTTCAGATTTGCAATGTAGAGCTTATGAGCCTCCTCTTTCACAAATGAGCCTTTATTCTTGTTATATAGCACGAGGGTAAGAGGATAGAAGTGGTCTTTGGCACTCAAAACTGATGGAGGGTAAGTTTGGAAGTTTTGGCCAAAAATGAGGATGCACATGGAATCTGCGTTTCACTCGTGCATTTGCTTTCCTTTTATGCGTTTTGTGAGCCAAATGAAGTCAAAATTACACGCCCAAAGTGCCAGCTCATGATTGTTCGAAATGAAGAAGTGTTGGTGATTTTGCAAAATTGAGCATGTTTTGTATTTTTTCATCCAAGCAAGTTCATGAAGCATATGGGCATGAAATGATGAGTGTAATGGGCCTCAGCTTGTCACAAATTACTCACGGGATTGATTAGAAGCAAAAGGAATGGCTAAAACTTGAGTTTGTAAGAAATTGCCATTTTGCATATTTGTCAAAATTCAATAAAATGCCTCAAAATTCCAAAGTACATAACTTGCTCATATTTTTGAATTTGGACACAAATGAGTACAATTTGGAAAGGTACTGAAAAGATCTACAATCCCTTAGGTTTTAGGTTTTGCAATTGAATCCATTAAGTTTCTCAAAATTGAGCTTGAAATTCACTAATTTTGGAAAATGACCTATAATTTTGTGATTTCCAAAGACCATAATTCTTGATTCCTTGCCAATTTAGACCTGAGACAAAAAAGAGGTGAAAGATCATCCTCTTATATTTCCAAGCATACTTCATTTGCATTTTTTTGATTAAAGGTGAACAAAATGTGAATTTTTTGAAAATAAGTCCTTATTTTCCAAAATTAGAAACTTTTAGGGTTTCTTCATGAACAAGTTTCAACCCAAACCTCAATCTTTTTGATCCAATGATCAAAATGGACTTGAAATACGAAAAGTACATCCTTGAATTGATGGTTGGCCAAAAGTTCACCTAGTCAACCTTGACTTTGACTGATTTTGACCAAAATGACCATTTTGCCCCCTCTGAATCAATTGATCCACTTCCCTTCAAAGTTGATGATCAAAATTTCAAACATATGATCTTCCAAACATATAGAGGCCATGTACAAAGTTTAACTTCAAAACTCTCTAGAAATCTTGATGAAAACCCAAACCCTAGTTTTGGTCAACACCTTAGGAGACTGATGAACCCTCTTCAAAACTTCAAATCCTCTGGATATCTTGACCAAATTCATGTACAAAGACCTTTCAAATACCAATGAGATGTTGTAGCTTCCAAATCAAGACTTGCTCATGCATCAATAGCCTTGATCAAACAAAACCCTGATTTGACTGGTGAATCAAAAGAGAGATTCCTCTTATAAACAAACACAAACTTCAATCCTCTGATGATCCAAAGAGATGGATAGAATATCTTGAGATATGCAATAACTTTTGAGCTTGAAAGATCCAGAAGTTTGGATGATAAAGATTCCACTTGAGCAACTTGCCAAAGCAATCAACCTTCAAAGCTTGAGGAAAACTGGATAACCAAAGTACTTTGATCCCATCACAAAGTATGAATGCAATGCAATATGATATTCATGATGAAACATAAGCCTAAATCAAGAGGGTAAATTTTGGGGTGCAACACCTTTCTCTTATGAAAACCAAACAAAGATCCATTTTCTTTACATTTTGCATTTTTGTACATTTATTCATTTTGTACTTTGTATTTACTTATTTCTTTGTATATTGATACCAATTCAATATGGTTGTAATAGACTAACTAGGTTTACATTCTTGCAATCCCCATTCAATTTGTACACCCCCTCCCACAGATGTTGTAATAGCGTATTAACTTTAAATTCCACAATTAAATCGCTTTTATATACAAATGCTAGTAATTAGGGTTTGTATGGAAAGACTAAAACCAATACTTAGAAAAACCTAATTCAAGACAAAAACAAGCATAAAAACAACACGCTTTCATACAAACACCCCTAGGGTTATTCCACTTGGTTGCCTTATACAAAATGGCCATATTACGCATGTAAGTATCTTACCAAAAACAAGCAAATACAAGATCATAGTCCCTCGACGATGCTATCTAAGTTGCCTTTCAAATGATCTTAGCCCCTAAAAGAGAATGCTAAGATACCTTGCAACATTTCTAATCATGGTTATACGATGACCCACACCCGTCCCGTTTACATCCAAAGATAGGGTTACTTACCAAATCAATGGTAAGATAACAATGTCAAAGGAAAATGAACAAGAAAGACTTTTGAGTAGGTAGAATGCTCCTAATTTCTTGCTCAATTTCAAACAAACATCCTTGCTATTTTCAAAACAAACACTTACACTTTCAAACATCTTACAAACTTGAAAATACTTTCAAAAGATCAAACATCTTTGTATACATTCTTACAAACAAGAATCATTACATAGATTGCCTAAACAATGGCCTCTTTACAAAATACTTTCAAAAAACCACACCAAGCACAATTTCAAACAAAAAGGAAGTGATCTAGCAAGTAACTAAGAGCACATGGAAAACCATGGATGAAAATGGTGCTAATACCTTCCCTTTTCATAATCTACCCCCCGAACTCAAGAAAAAAATCTCAAAGGTCTTTCCTGTGCTTTTTCACCTTTCCTTTTGGATAAAAGAAAAGTCGGTGGCGACTCTTGCTAACCACAACATTTATGATGAAACACAAAACCTTCAAGTCAGTTCTCCCGCCGTATCACATAACTGGCGACTCTGCTGGGGAAAGTTATAAAAGTGGGCTTACCTTAGGGTTAGATCACATTTACTTGCTTGCATTGTTTGACTTGTATGATTCACATTATGGTTCTTTGTTTGGGTTTGAATCCTCTATCTAGATTTAGGATACATTATAGGTAAGTAGAAATACGTTGTGGAAACTATGCGGGGTATACCGACATGGTCTAAGCAATAGCTATGTTAGTGTTGTTAGAACATAGTTTGATTCTACAACCCTCAGTTAGAGTTTTGATGATAACAAAATACAAGATTAAATAAATTATAAGATTTATAAGACATATATGCTACTTAAAATTATGTTGTGTATTTACAGAAACTATGATGGAATCAGCATCAGAATATCAGTATCAACATCAACATCAGATGATATGTCTGCATCAGAAGATCAAACATGTGCTACGCTGAAGCCTGATGAACAAAATCTGCGCAAAACATACTCTGACTCTGATCAAGATCCTAACCATGTCATCAGCACTCAGAAACGCCAGAATAAGCTAAAGCCAAGAACACTCTGATCATCATTAGCAGAACACTCTGAAGTGTCAACGTTACTATGCATTCAAGACAGGTTTATTACCAACGGCTTTATTCCAAGACAAAAAGATCTTCTCAAAAAGGAAAGAACGTTATGAGCATTGAAACGGATTTATGGACAACAACGTATCTATTCCAAGGCTACTTAAACAAGTCAGTGAGAAAAGAAATGGCTAATACTCTACACGCATATACACGCCTAAGCTAATCATCCTCAAGCACGCTCTCACTTTTGCTAAAGCTTTCAATCACGCTCACTCTATAGCTCTAGCAATCTAGTTTCATCTAAGCTTCATATTGTGTATTATCACAGTTGTGATATATAGTTTTGTAAGAAAACATCAAACACACATTTGTTCATTTATCTGTAAAAGAAATTCCTTGAGATAAACTGGTCTGTGGTTAGACTCAAGAAGGCTTTAACAGTTGTTAAACCAGTTGTGTATTCAGTTGAATATAGTGGATTAAGACCTCGTTGGAGTGAGGCGAAATCACCTTGACGGGTGGACTGGAGTAGTTTGAGATCAAACGAACCAGGATAAAAATAACGTGTTATCTGCATTTGATTTTAAGTTTTACAATTCAACCCCCCTTCTTGTGTTTTTCACTTCTTCAATTGGCATCAGAGCGCCTGGTTCTGAGCTTAGAACACTTAACCGTGTCAGTACAAGATCCAGCGTTAGAAAAACACTATGGCAGGACCACATTAAAACATCAGCAATGACAACAATGAAGAAAGAGACAGATTCAGTGGAAAACCTCCAGTCTTTGATGGAGAGAACTTTGATTACTGGAAAGACAGAATTGAAAGCTTCTTTCTGGCCCACGATGCTGATCTGTGGGATATGGTGACTGATGGATACACGCACCCAGTGAATGCAAGTGGTCAGAAGATTGACAGGAAAGCAATGTCTGATCAACAAAAGCGTGATTTCAGAAATCATCACAAAGTCAGAACAATTCTTCTCAGTGCCATCTCTTACTCTGAATATGAAAAGATATCAAACAGAGACACTGCAAAGAATATGTTTGACTCTCTGAGAATGACGCATGAAGGAAACATTCAAATTAAAGAAACTAAAGCTCTTGCGCTCATTCAGAAGTATGAGGCATTCAAGATGGAAGAAAGTGAATCAATTGAAACAATGTTCTCAAGATTTCAAATTCTGGTAGCTGGTCTCAAAGTTCTGGACAAAGGGTATTCTACTGCTGATCATGTTAAGAAGATCATCAGAAGCTTGCCAAAACAGTGGAGGCCAATGGTCACAGCGCTGAAGCTAGCTAAGGATCTCAACAAAATCTCTCTGGAGGAACTTGTCAGCTCCCTCAGAAGTCACGAGATAGAGCTAGAAGCTGATGAACCTCAAAAGCAAGGTAAGCCATTAGCTTTAAAATCTAACAGAAAATCTGACTCCAAAGTTTTGCAGGCTGTAGAAGAAACCTCTGATGGGTCCTCATCAGAAGAAGATGAACTGTCTCTTCTCTCCAGAAGGGTGAACCAACTGTGGAAGCAGAGGCAAAGAAAGTTCAGGAATCCAAGAAGATCAGAGAATCAGAATGAATCCTCCTCCAAATACAGAAGGTCAGAATCCTCCTCTGGACACAGAAGATCTGAAGGCTCTTCAGGAAGCAGAAAGCCAAATAACAAAGACATCATCAGCTATGAATGTAACGAGCAAGGACACTACAAGAGTGATTGCCCAAAGATTCAGAGGGAAAAGCCCAAAAAGAAGTTTGGCAAGGAAAAGAAGAAAAGTCTCATGGCTACATGGGATGACTCTGACACATCTGAAGCTGACTCAGAATCAGATGATGAGAGAGCAAACATAGCTCTCATGGAAAACATAACAGAAGACAATGAAGCTTCTGAATCAGACTCTGAATCAGACACATAAGAGGTATTTCCTGACTTTGCTATTAACTTTACTAAGGATGAACTAGCTGAAAGCCTTAATGAAATTCTGGAAAGATATCAGCAGATCAGAGTCAAATTCAGAAACCTGAAAAGGAATCTTGCTTCTGACTCTGATAAAACTGAGAGTCTCAAATTGGATAATTCTGAGTTGAAAAATAAAGTTTCAAAATTAGAAAATCTATTGCAAAACTCTCAGAATGAAACAATTCCTGAAACTCCCAGCAGTGCTGATGAGATCATCAAGGAGTATGATCACAGCTTTCAGAAGTTTCTAGCTAGAAACATAGATAGAAGCAAAATGGCTTCAATGATCTATGGAGTTAGCAGAAATGACAGAAAAGGAATAGGATACCAAGGTAAGGTACCTACACCAAAGAATGCCATGGAGTTAGTGATAAAACGCACTTCACTTGATTCTCACTTTGTATATGGGCACACACACGACATCAAATATACTAGTAGTAATTATTCTGTAAAACCAAAATTCAACCAGAGTTTTGGTAAAACTAACAAATCAGGACCTAAGAAAATATGGGTACCTAAGTATAAAATAATACATGTTGCAGATATCTTTAGCAGCAAAGCAGAAACACCAGTCATGGTACCTGGACTCTGGCTGCTCACGACACATGACGGAAAGAAAGCATATGTTCCAAAGCCTGGAACTTAAGCCTGGAGGCCACGTAGGCTTTGGAGGCAATCAGAGGGGAAAGATCATTGGCTCTGAAACAGTAGGTAATGGAAATCTTTCGTCTATAAGCAATGTTTTATTAGTAGATGGATTAATGCATAACCTATTATCCATAAGCCAATTAAGTGATAACGGTTATGATATAATCTTTAATCAAAATTCATGCAAAGCTGTTAGTCAGAAAGATGGGACTATCCTGTTTAATGGAAAGAGGAGAAATAACATTTATAAAATAAAACTTTCTGAATTGAAAAGTCAGAATGTAAAGTGTCTTCTGTCTGTTAACAACGAGCAATGGATCTGGCACAGAAGATTGGGGCATGTTAGTATGAGAAGAATATCTCAGATTAACAAACTCAATCTGGTCAGAGGACTTCCTAACCTGAAGTTCAATTCAGATGCTCTGTGTGGAGCATGTCAGAAAGGCAAGTTTGCAAAACCAGCTTTCAAATCTAAAAACGTTGTTTCCACCTCTAAGCCATTAGAACTTCTGCATATTGACTCATTTGGACCAGTTAAAACTGCTTCAGTCAGTGGCAAGAAGTATGGGTTAGTAATCGTAGATGATTATAGCAGATGGACATGGGTAAAGTTCTTAAGACACAAGGACGAGTCACACTCTGTGTTTGTCACCTTCTGCAACCAAGTTCAGAATGAAAAGGATCTTAGAATCGTCAAAGTCAGAAGTGATCATGGTGGAGAGTTTGAAAACAAAGATTTTGAATCATTTTTTAATGAAAAAGGCATTCTGCATGATTTCTCTTGTCCTAGAACTCCCCAGCAAAATGGAGTTGTAGAACGAAAGAACAGAACATTGCAAGAAATGGCCAGAACCATGATCAACGAGACTAAAATTGCTAAGATCTTCTGGTCAGAGGCAATAAACACAACGTGCTACATTCAGAATAGAATCTCCATAAGACCTATTCTGGAAAAGACTCCATATGAATTGTGGAAGAACAGAAAGCCCAACATTTCATATTTTCATCCATTTGGATGTACTTGCTTTATTTTGAATACTAAAAATTATTTGAACAAGTTTGACTCTAAAGCACATAAGTGTATTATGTTAGGATACTCTGAACGCTCAAGAGGGTACAAAGTATACAATACAGAAACACAGATTGTGGAAGAATCAATCAGTGTTCGTTTTGATGATAAGCTTGACTCTCAAAAGTCAAAGCAGAATGAATTACTTGCAGGTATGAAAGTTGAATTCACAGGTACTTAAGACAAATCACCAGAAGCTCTCAACAAAGACACTCCCTCAACATCAGAAATAGGCACTGCAAGAAATCCAGCACCTTCTATTGATCAACTTCAGAAAAGACCATCCAGAAGCAGCATGGATCACCCAGAAGAAACAATCTTAGGAAGAAAGGAAGATCCAATCAGAACAAGAGCCAACTTCAGAAACTCTGAAGAATCCCTCATGGGACTTGTTTCTCTAATTGAACCATCAATAATTGATGAAGCACTTCTGGACAATAACTGGATTCTATCAATGCAAGAGGAGCTGAATCAATTCACAAGAAATGACGTATGGGATCTAGTTCCTAAACCAAAAGGATTCAACGTCATTGGAACAAAATGGGTGTTCAAAAACAAACTGAATGAACAAGGTGAAGTCATCAGAAACAAGGCACGATTGGTAGCACAAGGTTATAGTTAGAAAAATGGGATAGACTATACAGAAACCTTTGCTCCAGTCGCCAGGTTAGAATCTATCAAACTTTTAATTTCTTTTGTTGTTAATAAAGGCATCACTCTGTATCAGATGGATGTTAAGAGTGCATTCTTAAATGGCTATATAGAAGAAGAGGTATATGTGCAACAAACCCCTTGGTTTTGAAAGTTCAAAAAATCCAGAATATGTTTTCAAACTAAAGAAGTCATTGTATGGTCTGAAACAAGCTCCCAAAGCTTGGTATGAAAGACTGAGTAACTTCCTGTTAGAAAAGGAATTCACCAGAGGGAAAGTGGACACAACTCTATTCTGTAAGACAGTTAAGAATGTCATTTTAGTATGTCAGATTTATGTTGATGATATCATTTTTGGATCTACTAAACCTTCTCTGGGAAGAAAGTTTGCTAAGTGTATGCAGGTAGAATTTGAGATGAGCCTAATGGGGGAACTGCAATTCTTTCTGGGCATTCAGATCAATCAAACCCCAGAAGGAACTTACATTCATCAGAGCAAATATGTCAGAGAACTTCTGAAGAAATTTGATCTCTCAGAATGTAAGCCATCAAAGATTCCAATGCATCCCACGTGCATTCTGGAAAAAGAAGAGGTAAGCAAAAAGGTAGAACAGAAGGTCTAGAGAGGTATGATTGGTTCTCTTCTTTATCTGACAGCTTTAAGGCCTGATATTTTATTCAGTGTATGCATTTGTGTAAGATTCCAATCAGATCCTAGAGAATCTCACTTAACAGCTGTTAAGCGAATTTTCAAGTATCTGAAAGGTACTACTAATCTGGGTCTGTTTTATAGAAAATCAAGTGATTACAGCTTAGTAGGTTACTGTGATGCTGACTTTGCTGGAGACAGAGTAAAACGTAAAAGCACTTCTGGAAGCTGCTAGTTTCTGGGAGAAAATCTGATCTCATGGTCCAGCAAAAGACAATCCACAATTGCTCTATCAACAGCAGAAGCTGAATACATAGCAGCAGCTGGATGCAGCACACAAATGCTCTGGATGAAAAGTCAACTTGAGGACTTCCAGATATTTGAGAGTAACATTCCCATCCTCTGTGACAACACTTCTGCTATTTTCTTAAGTAAAAATCCAATTTTGCATTCTAGGGCTAAGCATATAGAAATAAAACATCATTTTATTAGGGACTATATTCAGAAAGGGATTTTAAATTTAAAATTTATTGACACAGACCATCAATGGGATGATATTTTCACAAAACCACTTTCTGAAGATAGGTTCAACTTCATTCTGAAACATCTCAGCATGAAGCTCTGTCCAGAATGAAACTGTTTTAATTTTATATATTAACCTTCAGAATTGTGTTTATTTCTCTATGAACTTCTGATCAATCCTCTTTCAGAATTTTAGAAATGCAGATTGTATCAGAATCTATCCATGAAGATCTGAGCGCTTCAGTTCAAGAATAGATGTGCTGTTCACTCAAGCAAAAAAGTGTCATCCAGTCATCAGCTGTTTCCTGAGGCTGAACACGCGTTCACGTTTCTGAAAAGGCAAAGCGCTGATTGGATGCATTGAGACACATGTCATGGGTAACCGTTCAAGTATCTTTCTGAATCCCCTAAAATCAGCCATCATTAAATGCTAATAATCATTATTTATTTCTCTCTCTTAAACGTTTAGGTTTTAAAAAACTTTTTAGAAATCTATTTAAACACTTCACACCATTCACACGACTTCCTCCTTCTTCTTAGAATTTTTCCTGTGTTTTCCTTGTTTTCTTTACATGTTTGTCTGTAATATTTTTACTTGTTCTAAACTATCATTGCTTCTGTTTTTAATACAAACGTTTTTTGCTCTGATCATTTTAAATCTGATTATTCGTACTTTTTGATAACTGACAAAAAGGGGGAGAAAGAATGATATTTTTTAATAACAGATTACTGAGACAAAAGTCTCAAACATTCTAACACTCTGATATATTTGAATTTGAAAAGCTTACAGGTACAAGAATCTGATGAACTCTGATAAAGTAAAGTTCTGATGCTCAAAGAAAGTTCAGTAAAGTTCTGATGCTCAAGGTCTCAAGGAATCAAAGGGAAGTAATAAACTCAGGGGGAGTTTTTCTCTTCATTACTCTGATACTCTTTTTATTCCTTATCTTCTTATCTCTGATACCTTCTATTCGTTAATTGATTATCTCTGATACTTTTTCCTCTCTATCCTTAAACTCTGATACCTTTCATCATTTTATTTTAATTGAAAAATCTGGTTTTTGTCATC
The DNA here is from genome assembly GCA_948472305.1 of Vicia faba. Lineage (NCBI taxonomy): Eukaryota > Viridiplantae > Streptophyta > Magnoliopsida > Fabales > Fabaceae > Vicia > Vicia faba. The sequence goes on from OX451737.1 coordinate 1,182,483,314, forward strand.
ATCAAAAAGGGGGAGATTGTTAGAACATAGTTTGATTCTACAACCCTCAGTTAAAGTTTTGATGATAACAAAATACAAGATTAAATAAATTATAAGATTTATAAGACATATATGCTACTTAAAATTATGTTGTGTATTTACAGAAACTCTGATGGAATCAGCATCATAATATCAGTATCAACATCAGTATCAGATGATATGTCTGCATCAGAAGATCAAACATATGCTACGCTGAAGCCTGATGAACAGAATCTGCGCAAAACATACTCTGACTCTGATCAAGATCCTAACCATGTCATCAACACTCAGAAACGCCAGAATAAGCTAAAGCCAAGAACACTCTGATCATCATTAGCAGAACACTCTGAAGTGTCAACGTTACTATGCATTCAAGACAGATTTATTACCAGCGGCTTTATTCCAAGACAAAGATCTTCTAAAAAAGGAAAGAACATTATGAGCATTGAAATGGATTTATGGACAACAACGTATCTATTCCAAGGCTACTTAAACAAGTCAGTGAGAAAAGAAATGGCTAATACTCTACACGCATATACACGCCTAAGCTAATCATCCTCAAGCACTCTCTCACTTTTTCTAAAGCTTTCAATCACGCTCACTCTATAGCTCTAGCAATCTAGTTTCATCTAAGCTTCATATTGTGTATTATCACAGTTGTGATATATAGTTTTGTAAGAAAACATCAAACACACATTTGTTCATTTATCTGTAAAAGAAATTCCTTGAGATAAACCGGTATGTGGTTAGACTCAAGAAGGCTTTAACAGTTGTTAAAGCAGTTGTGTATTCAGTTGAATATAGTGTATTAAGACCTCGTTGGAGAGAGGCGAAATCACCTTGACGGGTGGACTGGAGTAGTTTGAGATCAAACAAACCAGGATAAAAATAACGTGTTGTCTGCATTTGATTTTAAGTTTTACAATTCAACCCCTCTTCTTGTGTTTTTCACTTCTTCAAGTGCGACATATTTGTGGGGACCGGTAACCTTTGAGTTAATTAAAGAGAATACGGGGCCGTTGAGTGATGTCATGAAGCACTAGTGAACTTTTAGAACCTTTACTTGACTAACTTCGCCTTTAGGATATAGTGAGATGACCGGCTTTGGTGCAGTCCGAAGTTGGTAGATACTCGATACTACACTCATTGAGGTTTGGTTTCTTTGGATATTTTGGTCGCCATTAAAGAGGCTTGTGCTGAAACAATGACCAAAGAAACAAATCAGTGATATTGAGTTCCTTAGAACCCGGTTACTAATACTAGGACAGGTTGAGCCAACTAAACTTCAAGAGGGTACTTACCTATAAAACTTCATGCAAGCCTAAACCTAAGGATTTGTTTGCTTTGTTTGTATATACATACTTGTACATAACATCATGAACATCATAACATCATACTCATTCACTAACCATTTCAAGGATCTTAGGATTTATCTTTGTTCTATTTTGTTGGATATGGATTCTCTTCGCAGGAAAACTATTCAAGTCAACCTTGTAAGGATCCCTCCACAACTTAAGGAACTAGCTTCAAGGATTCCAGAAAACTCTTCACTCACCGAAAGACATGGTCGCCTACTCAACTTGGTCACCCCCAACACATATTAGGACATGATAAATATGCTCTTTCAGTTCTTTGATCCTTTACACCACTGCTTCACATTTCCCGATTATCAACTTGTGCCTACTTTGGAAGAATTCTCCCGACTCTTGAGGATTCCTAATCTCAACCAACTACCTTTCAACGGTACAGAAAGAGACCCAAAGCCATAAGAGATTGCTCAAGCTCTACACTTGCACTCATCTGATGTCACAACTCCTTGGGAAACAAGGAGTGGTGTCAAGGGTTTCCTAGAAAAGTTCTTGTTTGAGAAAGCCCAAAACTATTGGAACTCCTTGGATTTGCAAGCCTTTGAGGAAATTGTGGCTCTCCTCATCTATGGGATGATTTTGTTTCCAAATCCTGACCAACTCATAGATGTGAACACCGTCAAAATCTTCACATCCCGTAACCCGGTGCCTACATTGCTAGGGGACATCCAACATTATTTTCACACTTGCACTATGAGGAAAAGAGGTATCCTTATGTGTTTTACCCCTCTCTTGGAAAGATGGTTTATTTCGCATCTTCCCCAATCTGTATTAAAGAATGAGTAAGGTTCAAGGTGGTCACAAAGGTTGATGACGCTCAAACATTCAGACATTTATTGGTTCTCCCGATCCATAGAGAATGTTACTATTGTCGACTGTTATGGAGAATTCCCTAATGTCCCTTTACTTGGCATTAGGGGAGGTAGCACCTAAAATCCCTTCTTATCCTTAAGACAATTTGGTTATGCCCGAAGGGATGGCCCGTACGAGATGTTGATTCAAGGTTTGGTATTTGACTACGACAACAATGATCAAGGTCTTCGCCAGAGATTTATCCGAGCTTGGAGGATGTTGAACAAGGTAGATAGCAAGACTTTGGGGCACAAGAATTCCATCCCTCTTAAGCCTTACCTCAAATGGGTACGAACTCGTTCTCAAAGTCTGATGATGCCTTATCCCTCCATTCTCCCAGTAATCATTAAGCCCGTCATGGAAGGAGATATTCCATATACTATCCTACATCCTGACATGCCCACCTCTCTTGAAGACTTACAAAGAGATTAGATACAACTCAAGGGGGAGCGAGATACTTTCGAAGCCCAATTCTACGCAAGCGAGAAGAAGGTTTTGGAACTCACTAGACTACTTCATGAGGAGAAGACCCTGAATACCTACATTGCACCAAAGAGGATGCGTACTACCTTTTTATCTTAGAGTTTTTGTATTATTTTTCCCAAGAAGGAATTGATGTACTCAAGCTTTAATCTATTAATATAACGTGTGTTTCCTTTTTGTTTAAAACAAATTTGAATCTTAAAATCCTTGGAATCATTGCATATGCATTTACCATTCATCATAACATAAGCAGGTTTCTTGCAATAAGTCTCCTCATCTCTCTACTGTTTATTTCAGTAAGATGGATCTTGAGCAAACGGTGAAGGACCTCCAAGCTCAGAATGCACAGTTTCAACAGTTGTTCTTAACTCTAGCCAAAGGACAAGAAGAGTTGAAAACCTTGTTGGTGGAAGAGAAGAAAAAGAAGACGAAGAAAATTACCGAAATTCTGAACATGGGAAGAAGATTCCGAGGGCAAACAAGAAGGGCTTTAGGCTTTGCAACGACATCCGGTGAGAAAGACAATAAAGATGGGAAAATCAAGGAAACAATTGTCCAGTCAGAGTCAGAAGAGGAAGAGGAAGAAGAAGACTATTATGAAGAACAATACCCTTCAGCCAACGATAAGTATAAGCATCTAAAAGAACGGTTGAGTGCAATGGATATCCAAATTTCCTGGATTGGACTTTGAGGAGTTGGGATTAGTATCTGGGATTGTCATCCCTCCAAAATTCAAAGCACCTGTGTTCTCCAAGTATGACGGAGTCTCATGCCCCAAAATGCATCTCCAGTCTTACGTGAGGAAAATCCATCCCCATACCGCCGACAAGGATTTATGGGTACATTTCTTTCAAGACAGTCTGTCTGGAACTCAACTTGATTGGTTTTATTAGTTAGAAAGACCTAATGTTCATAAATTGGAAGATCTTGCTGCAGCTTTTTAAAAACAATACCAATACAACGCCGATCTTGCACCTACCCATACTCAACTCCAGAGTATGGCCATGGTTTCAAGTGAAGGCTTCAAGGACTATGCGCAAAAATGGAGGGACTTGGCCAGAAGAGTTCAACCTCCCCTATCTGAAAGAGAGTTGGTAGACATGTTTTTTGGGACCTTGTATGATCCCTTCTTCAATCACTTAATTGGGAGTTCATCGGAAGGTTTTACTGAATTTATATTGACCAAAGAAAGGGTAGAAGCCGGGATAAAGAATGGAATGATTTAGAAAGATGCATCCTCTGCTGCTGTACGGAAGCCATTCATCGGAAAGAAAGAAGTGGTTGTTGTATATCCTCAGAGAAATCAAGATAGGGCCGAATGTCGTCCAATGGTGGGGGTTGTTATGATTCCTAAGCCTGCGCCTGATCAACAAAGAAATAACCAACCAAGAATGGAAAGACCAGTCAGACATATCACCAGAATTAACATGACACTCTCTCAAGTATTGCCACATCTGTTAAGATCCAACCTAGTGACTTTGAAAGAAGCTCCAAAGAACCCTAACACAACCTCTCCTCACTATCATCCTAATGCCCGCTGTGCATACCACTCTGAGAGTCCCGGTCATGACACTAACAAATGTTGGGCTCTGAAGAACAAAGTACAAGACCTCCTTGAAGCTAAATAAATTGAATTCGATGCGCCAAAAAAGTCCAATGTCATTTCTGCCCCTATGCCCAAGCACAGCCATAATGCCAACGCCATTGAAGAAGATATGTTTGTTACTTCAGTTGATGAACTTATGACCCCACTGCTAACTATCAAAAGGAACTTATTAAATGCCAGTGTATTCCCAGGCTGTGATGAAAGCTATCATTTCTGTTTATCCTCACCAACCAATTGTCCTTTGTTGAAAACAGGCGTTCAACGCCTAATAGATAACAAGGAAATTTTGTTCGAAAAGAATTCTGTTCCAACTGTTTCTTATAATTATGTTTCCATCGTTACCATTTCCGACAACTCTTCCAGAGTCTCCACCAAAATACCCGTTAGAATTACATCAGTTCCAAAAGTAGCTCCTTTGATAATTACAATGCCTGGACCAATCCCGTATTCGTCAGACAAAACCGTTGGCTATCCCTGAGACCTCCCGGAAAGAGATGGAGGAAATTCTAAAGATTATAAAAAGAAACGACTATGATGTAGTTGAGCAACTGGGACAAACTCCATCTAAAATTTCCATGCTGGCTTTACTACTATGTTCCAAGGCGCATGCAAAGGCCTTGGTAAAATTCCTAAAAACCGCCCATGTACCCCGAGAAACATTTGCCGATCAGTTCCAAGACTGCATAGCCAGCTTGACTGCAGATAATGGTTTAGGTTTTTCAGATGCCGATTTAATGCCAAGAGGGAGGAAGCATAATGAGGCATTGCACGTCTCAGTTGAATGCAAGGGCACAACCATGGCTCATGTCTTGGTTGACACCGGTTCGTCTCTGAATGTATTGCCTAAAAAGGCTCTTGATAGGCTTGACTGTGAGGGATTGACATTGAAACCAAGCAACATATTAGTGAGGGCCTTTGACGACTCAAAAAGGATGGTGCATGGGAAGTGGATATCCCCATAAAGGTTATAACCCAAACATTTCATTCAACTTTTTATGTAATGGATATCCGCCCTTCATATTCCTGCTTGCTAGGCCGACCGTGGATCCACAATGTTGGCGCTGTTACCTCTATGCTGCACCAAATGCTGAAATACCTGATTCAAGGGAAAATCATCACCTTTCATGGAGAAGAAGAGTATATTATCAACCATCTCAATTCCTTCAGATATATGGAGTTAGATGGTGAATTTATTGTAACTCCATTCCATCACATTGAAGAAGTCCTGCAAGATGTGGCAGTAATCAAGGTTGTGTCTCAAGTTCCCAAGATCACAAGGCCTTAGGATGTCATCCTTAAAGGATGCCAAGGTAGTGATAGAAGAAGGTGAGTGCACTATTTGGGGATAACTCCCAAATATCCCATACAAATCTGACAAGTTTTTCCTGGGTTTTACTTTAGGTGCCTAGAAGGCTGTACGCCGTGCTCGTGCCGGAGGACCACCCTTGAGGATCAGTAACGACGAAGTCAATAAAGTGGAGGATGATGAAGACAACTAAAACCTGGAGGATTAGATTTTCCCAACTTTCAGTGGAGGGCTCATCAACTGGGAGGCCAGAGATTTTATCCCGATCACTTTCATCCCACAGTAATTTGTCTTTACATTTTGTTGGATCTGTGATATTAAAACAATTCAGACTCTTAAAACCTTGTGTCTTTCCCGAGGCACAATGGTCCATTTGTAAGGGTTATTATCTCATTTTCATATGACATCAATGAATCATGGACGTTTTTGCGTACAAACTTGATGCTCATTGTTTTTCTTTTTACATTTTCATTTCTTTCAAAGATAGTTATACTCTTACATACACTCACACTCACAACGCAGGTCTATATCTGTTCGGGATCCCATGGGTAACAGTTCATCTATGGCCTTTTGTGAATCTGAAAATCTAATCTACCAAGCCGAAGACGAAGGTGAAGAAGATTGTGAAGTACCAGGGGAACTTTCCAGATTACTACAACAAGAAGAGAGAACCATTCAGCCCCACGAGGAACCAGTGGATACGATCAATCTAGGTACCGAAGAAGACAAAAGAGAAGTTAAGGTGGGTACCAATCCGGAACCCAGTGTCAAGGAGCGTCTGATTCAGTTGTTACACGAGTATGTTGAGGTATTTTCCTGGTCATATAAAGACATGCTGGAACTTGATGCAGATATTGTGGTACATCGTCTACCTACAAAAGAGGATTGCCCACCAGTAAAACAAAAGGTCCATCGAATGCGACCAGATATCTCGGAGAAGATTAAAGAAGAAGTCATGAAACAATTTAATGCTGTATTCTTGGCCATCACCTCATATCCGCAATGGGTTGCCAATGTTTTTCCCATGCCCAAAAAGGACGGAAAAGTACGAATGTGCATGGACTATAGATATTTGAATAGAGCAAGCCCTAAGGATGATTTCCCACTTCCCCACATTGACATTCTAGCTGACAATTCGACACAACACAAAGTGTTTTCCTTCATGGACGGTTTCTCAGATTACAACCAAATCAAAATGGCGCTTGAGGACATGGAGAAGACAACCTTTGTCACACAATGGGGAATATTCTGCTACAAGGTTATGCCGCTCGGACTGAAGAATGTTGGGGCAACCTATCAGCGTTCCATGGTAGCTCTATTTTACGACACGATACATCACAAAATAGAGGTCTATATGGACGACATGTAGCTAGATCTCAAACAGAAGAAGAGCATCTTGATCATTTACAGAAACTATTTGAGAGACTAAAGAAGTACAAGCTGAGGTCGAACCCAAATAAATGCACGTTTGGAGTAAGGTCTTGTAAGCTCCTAGGCTTTGTCGTCAGCAATAAGGGTATTGAAGTAGATCCTGCCAAGGTGAAAGCGATACAAGATATGCCTGATCCTCGTACTGAGAAGGAAGTCAGAGGATTCTTGGGACGTTTGAACTACATTTCCAGATTCATTTCTCACCTGACAGCTACTTGTGAACCATTCTTCAAACTACTGGAGAAAGATCAGGTAGTCAAATGGAATGATGAGTGCCAAATTTCTTTTGACAAAATCAAAGAATACCTGCAAGAACCTCTTGTTTTTATGCCACCAGTCGAGGGAAGACCATTGATCATGTATCTGACTATTTTGGAAATTCAATGGGGTGTGTGTTGGGGCAGCATGACGAGTCTGGCCGAAAAGAGCACGCCATTTATTACCTGAGCAAAAAGTTTATCGACTGTGAAACAAGATATTCACTGCTCGAGAAAACTTGTTGTGCTCTGGCATGGGCTGCTCGCCGGCTAAGACAGTATATGCTGACTTATACTACCTTGTTGATATCTAAAATGGATCCAATAAAATACTTCTTCGAGAAGCCTGTAGTCTCTGGGAGAATAGCGAGATGGCAGATGATCCTGACAGAATATGATATACAGTATACTACCCAGAAAGCAATAAAGGGTAGTGTACTAGCTGATCACCTTGCTCACCAAGCTGTAGAAGACTACCAGTCCATGAAGTTCGAATTCCCAGATGAAGACATCATGATGGTAAACAAATGTGAAGAAATCAGGCCATATGACAGACCTGAACAAGGAACCCAATGGACCCTAGTTTTTGATGGGGCATCTAACGCACTCGGTAATGGTGTTGGTTCTGCACTCATATCTCCTGCAGGATGTCATACTCCTTTTATGGAAAGATTTGGCTTCATTTGTACTAATAACATGGCGGAATACGAAGCGTGCATCTTTGGTCTCAAAGCTGCCATAGACTTGGGGATCAAATCTTTAAATGTATTCGGAGATTCAGTTTAGTTATTAGTCAGATCAAAGGGGAATGGGACACCAAACACCCTAACCTTATCCCTTACAAAGAACATGTTTTGACATTGCTCCTATATTTTGAGAAGATTACCTTCGAGCATTTCCCGCGAGAAGAAAATCAGCTAGCAGACGCACTAGCCACAATGTCATCTATGTTTAAACTTAAATGGGATAACGAGGCTCCCCAGATCACCATTGAACAAAGGGAAGAACTAGCACACTATCACGAGATAATACTGAAGAAGTAGTGGACCAGCCTTGGTTTCATGAAGTCAAGAGGTATCTCGAAACTCAGGAATATCCAGAAGGAGCTTCAGTCAATGATAAGAAGTTCTTAAGGAGATTCTCTGCTAAATTCTTCCTTAGTAATGGCATTCTTTACAAACGCAACCATGACTCTGTGTTGCTTCGGTGCGTAGACAAGGTTGAAGCTGAAAGGATCATGGCTGAATTACACGAAGGCACTTTTGGCACCCATTCTAGTGGGCATATGATGGCAAAGAAAATCCTACGGGCAGGCTATTACTGGTCTACCATGGAAGCAGATTACTATCAACACTCTCGAACTTGCCACAAGTGTCAGATTTATGCTGACAAGGTGCACGTACCCCCAGTTCCTCTAAATGTCTTGATGGCTCCTTGGCCCTTTGCTATGTGGGGGATTGATATGATTGGGGAAATCAAGCCAACATCATTCAATGGACACCGCTTCATCCTAGTGGCCATTGACTATTTTACAAAGTGGGTAGAAGCATCTTCTTTCGCTTCCGTTACCAAGAATGTTATCGTCCGATTCATCAAGCAAAATCTCGTCTGCCGATACAGTATCCTGAAGAGAATAATTACAGACAATGGTACGAACCTGAACAATACTATGATCACAGCCCTGTGCAAGCAGTTCAAGATCCAGCATCACAATTATTCCCCTTACCGGCCAAAGATGAATGGTGATGTCGAAGCTACAAATAAGAACATTAAAAAGATCATATAGAAAATGACGGTCATGTACAAAGACTGGCATGAGATGCTACCATTCGCTCTCCACGGATATCGTACCACTGCTCGCACATCAACCGGGGAAACACCCTATTCTCTCGTATACCACATGAAGGTTGTCTTACTTATTGAAGTCCAGATCCCCTCTCTAAGAATTATGAAGGACGCGGGTTTGAATGAAGAAGATTGGATCCAGACTCGACTTGATCAACTAAACTTGATTGATGAGAAAAGACTCACTGCTGTTTGCCATGGTCAAATGTATCAAAAATGGATGATCAAGGCTTTCAACAAAAAGGTCAAACGCCAAGTGTATCAAGTCGGGGATTTGGTGATCAAACGTATCATACTGCCGCAAGGTGATCCCAGGGGAAAATAGACTCCTACATACAAAGGACCATTTGTGATCAAAAACATATTCTCTGGTGGAGCAATGATTCTAACCACCATGAATGGCGACGACCTGCCGCATTCTGCGAACACAAACATAGTCATAAGTAACTACGCATAAGAGACCCTCTAGGTTGATACACCTAGGCAAAACAAGGGCATCCCGGCGAACCAAAAAGGTTCGGGCAAAAATTAGGGATAAAACAAAAAAATCTATACACCCGGCAAGCTGAAAACCCGAAATGGCGGCTTGCTAAAAAAAGGGTATCCCGGTGGACTGAAAACCCGAAAGGGAGGTCCAGGTAAAAGTTAGGGATTTAAAGCGTATGACTATGTTCTGTTGGGTCACCTTACGGACAACCTGACAAGCTCAGAGGTTCTGATCAATTCAATCATCTTCAAACGAGGCAACAAATAGACAAGATGCTCAGAGATATGAAGGCTATAACAGAATGGGAACCCCATGGGATTATTTCACATAGTTATCTTTTCTTTGTATCAAAATTTTCATTTCTTACGACGACATTACCTTACTAGAATGTTTGTCTCATTGTACAAAAATACTTACTCAAAGTTAATACAAAGATACCCCTTTGAAAGTGCAAAACTATATGTTTTTCTTTACTTTTGTGTTTTGTTTACAAAAACGTTCAAATGATTCATTTTGGAACATATGCATTTGAACATAATTACTGTTTACAAATAAACAAAATAGAAAGACAATCACAAATGGATTTTAGAGGTAGGAAAATTTCTCAATGCTATTTCCATAAGTCCCCCACAGTTAGCAGTTTAATCCCCAACGGAACAAAGCTTCCAATTATCAATCCCCAGTAGAAGTCGTTCAAATTCTCAGGATTTCCCAACAGGGTCTTATAAGAAGTACACAACATTTCCCTTACAACAAAGTTTATTTCTATAAGCAGAAATTCATTAGCACTTAGACTTCACAACATGAAGACTTACACTCAATATACTCAGCAGCAGTTAGGGATTTATTTTCCCTAGTCTAACAACAGTGCAACAGATTAGCTCACATATGCATACATCGCATCCATATATCATAAACATTGATAGCACGAATGCATCATACCATGCATTTCATACAACATGACTTTGCATTTTAGCTAACATTTTACCTTTTTCAGGATAAGGTTAACAGCTACCATTAACAATATTCAATCTTTAGATACAGTTCAGATACGCTCCAGACACGGATGCCATCCTAATGCTTGTAGCGGTAGAAATGTTCAAGACTAAGCCATTGGATTGACTAGACTTTATACAAATCAAAATAAAAATCTCCATCGCGCTTTATTGTTTCCAAAGGAATGGGAAAAGAGTGAATAACCCAAAAAGAGGGGGAAAGATTCAAGGTAAGGGGGTTGGTTATGCAAAGGGAAGGTATTAGCACCCTAAACATCTACGGTACTCCGCACGAGCCTCTTTGTAAAAAAATCTGTATATTTTGGCTATAAAAACTGTTATATAAAATGGATGGTAGAGGTGAGAAAAGAAATATATATTTTATGATTTTTGCACCCGCCGCGGTTGCGAACCTTTAGTGCCTACGTACCACCTTTCGTGCAATAGGGGATCAGGGTACACATAGTTCCTCTTTAAAAAAATTTAAAAAAAACACAAGTGTGTTGGTCAATTTTATGAGATAAAACATCATCGTCATTATCCGTGTGGAAAACATACCTACTACCCACAATCATGAGAATGGAGAATTTGCATCATCTCAAAGTGGATGATATGGCTTGGATTTTAAAATCAACAATGCCTCACTCAACACCCAAGTGGAAAATATCTCTCTTCACTATATATTGTAGAAGTATAGTTGTTTGCATCACTACAAGGATTGACAAGAGTTTAATCTTTTGAGAAAAGTTTAAAGTAAAAGCCAAAGTGGAAAAATGGTTTGAAATGAGATTGATTGACTTTTAGTCTTCTCACAAAAATGTCAAGGTATCATTAAGTTGATTGGGGTTTATTTATGAAAATATTTTGAAAATACATGGACATAAGTCCAAGTTTATTATGAAAGTGATTCAAATTTAAAACAAGAAGAGTTTTCAAAAGGAGGGAGAAGATTTTGAAATTAAAGAAGATGGGAGGAGAATAAGAGACTATCTTAAAGCATAAGGTAAAAGCTAGGGATAAGAACCATTTAACCAACAAGAAGCCAATACTTGGCATTATGAGCCAAGATAGAGTTCTCATTCTTTGGATTGAAACCAAACAAGCAAAAATACTAGACCTCTTGAGAGAATCCAACTTCAAGTGTATTAAGTCTTCATAAAAATTGGGCAGAGTAACAGCTGTATATGGGTGAATTCTAGATTACATGCAAAGGGTGTAATCACAATAACCTGCACACAAAAAGAAACAAGCAACCCAATGTCTTGAGGTAAACCTCAAGAACTCCATACAAAATAATCAGATAAGATCATAAGATTTCCAAGATAGGCTAAGGTTTCTAATCCTAAGTCCAAGAAAAGGTCCCATGCTCCATAATACCAAGGATAGTAGTCAAATAGTCCAAGTACCATTAAAGATTTTTTAGGGTTTATGTTGATTATTAAGTATCTTAAAAAAGGAAAAGAAAAGGTCAAGTGAGCAAAGTACAAAATGGCAAGAAAATAAATGCTCAAATGAGCATAGATGAAAATGGCATGAAATGTAAATGCTAAAAGTAAATAGTACATAAAGCATAAAAAAGAATAAAAGCACAAGGTAAAATAAGTCAATAATTAGTGGTTAGTTGGATGACCATCTTGAAACTTGCATTTGGAACTCATTAGAGGATTGGTAGAACCAAAGCCTCCACACAACAAGTTGCATTTTCTTTTTGTCAAGTATATCATCCATTTGGAATTCTCATCAGTACCATTTAATGATCAAAGATGTTTAAGTGATCCGCGTTGACCAAAAGTGTTGTAGATCCATTTGAGAATTGGTAGAACCAAAGCCTCCACACAATGAATCTCAAGGTTATTGGATCAAAGAGATAAAATTAACATACTTGGGCTTGCAATCATAACTTTGGGCCACAAATGATTATTTATTCGAATCGGGACAAAATTTAGGGCTATGTTAAGCAATCATAAGTGGACTTATATAGAAGTCGCACCTATTTTGAGGCCGGTCAATAGCAATTTATGCACCATTTGTTTTGAGACATGATATAGAGATCATGATCCAATAACACCTAGGGCAATAATAAGGGGATGAGATGAAGAGGGATAGGGAAAATAATATACAAACTACATTTGAATTAAATTTTAATCAAACTATTATTAAAACCATTCATCCATTTTTGTGGAGTTAAACTCAACACCATGGATCCAATGATGTTAATAAATATCATGATCCAAAATCTAACCCAAGATCAACCAGAGAATAGTCACAAAATAATATCACATTTTAATATATACAAAAGGGTAAAAAATATGTTAAAAAATAGAAAATAAAGAGAAAAATATCAACTATGTTCAAATTAATCAAAAAATAAAATTAAGACCATAGAAAAATAAAAAATGGATCCAAATATTTTTATAAAATTTTTGGTAATTTTTAAAAGTCAGAAACTATTTTTAAACTATTTAAAATTGCTCAAACAAATAGAAAATAGGTCAAAAATAGTAAACCTCAATATAAAATTCCATCAAATTTTCAGAAAGTCAAAAATATGCAAAATAACATTTATGAATTTTTTCAGAATTAAAAAATGTCAGAAAGTATTTTTTAAGTAATTAAAAGAAAGCAAATGATTCAAAAAAATACCAAAATATCAAATATAAAAATAAAAATATGAAAAAATAGTAATGATATCAGAAATAATTCAAAGTATTTTTGTGAATTTTTTCATTATTTTTGGATAAAAAATAAAAGAGTTATGGATTTTTGAAAATTTAATCAATAAAAAATAAAAAAATAAGAAATTAAAATAAAACCAAAAAGATGTGGACAATCAGATCATAGTCAAAGTGCGTTAGTAAGCTAATCCAGAGGACCAAACGCGCTGTGCTTGATATGGACCTTAGTGAGATACGCATAGGATCAGAAAAAGGGAAACCAATGAAATTAAAACATTTTGCACGCTATCATTGGCTGAGACGAGGCATGTTATCGTCTTCAACTTCCAGACACCATGCAATGGGGATTTTGTGAGATCCTTCAAATGGAAAAATTATAATCCCAGGCTTGTATCATTGAACTCGTCTCTTCAAGACGATTCTAACATCACCATCGCGCCAAATTTATATAAGGTATGGAGAGAGATATGAATCAAAAACCCAGAAAATAACGAGCACCTTCAACTTGAGATTTCTCTCTCAATTCTCAATGGATTTAAAAATTGTAAGCAACATTAGAATCAAGAGAAGGGGTAGAATAGATTAGTGCTTGATTTGGATCCAAATGGTGGAGAATTATACCTTTTCGAAGTTCAAGGAATAAGCTCTAAAACTGGACTTCTGTAGCTTAAATTGTGGCTCGTTTTGATTGGTTTAAGTGCTGGAGAGTTTGTATGATGCTTAAGGATGATGAATGCACAAAGAATTTTGGAAAAGGGAGCTTAAATCTCAGAAACTGAATTAAAAAAAGATGGGTTCGTGTGAGGTTTTGGCAGGGTGTTATTGGCTCTCAAAGCTTGAAGAAATGAATGGAGGATGACCCTCTATTTATAGGGAAGTGAATGGGAATGAAAATGGGAAGAAACAAGGAAGTTTGGAGGGAAATTGAATGAAGGTCGAGCACGAGTGAAGTGTGACTTCATTTCTATCAAAACTCAACCAAATCTTGCATTTTGGGGTGCTAATCACTTCTGGCAAGTTTTCTAATCAAGTTTAAATCAAAAACACGCATAAATCTTATGTTTAGAAGTCACATTATGGATTTCAAAATTCTGACTTTGTGGAAAATTCAGTTTCAAGTTACCAAATTCAAATCCATGGCATTTCCAACTCAAGGGGTCTTAGGGCATGATTCTTGATTCTTTAGAAATATGAGGTTATAAGCTTTACAATGGAAAAAGAATGGAATCAAATGGATGCTTGAGCTGAAAGTTGCATTGAGTCAAAGTTGAAGAAAAGGGTTGACTTTCCATACTTAGAAATATTTCAAATTCTTCTTTAAAAATGACCTATAATCTTTTGCATCAAAACATGGCCTTCCACTTGAAATTTGCTCTTGACAAAAAAATATGGAATGAAGTAGATCTCGTGAATGACTTTTTGAAACTTGAACCACTCAAAATCTCAAAAAATTGAGCAAGTTATGACTTGTTGATGTTGGCCAAAAATCATGAAATGACCTATAATCTTTTGCATATTTAAGGAAACCTCCATCCATTTTCCCACTTTGACCATAAAAGAAGGAATAAAGTTCACACCTTCAAGATCATTATGGAAAAAGAATGGGCTCAAGGTGATAAAAACTGACCAAGTTATGATCAGTTGAAGTCACACATGGAAAATTGGGGATTTATCTGAAGGACTTGTAATCTTTCTTCTTCATCAAGTTTCTTCCACATGAAAAATCCTTGGACATTTTGAAGTGATTTGTTGATAACCCTTTGAATAGAAGGATGTCTTTGGAATAATTCAAAAATACCAAAATATGATCAAGATATACTCCTTTGAAGTTCAAAACCCTAGCTTCTCGATCAAGAAAATGCCTTGAGGAACTTTGACAAGTTTGAACAAACTTCTTGTACCAATATTCTTGCTTTGTGAATAGAAGTTGTTGAGGATGATAATTAGAAATTTTATCCACCAAAACCACTTCCATATCTTGAAATTTGAGAGAACTATGCCCTTGTGACCAATATGAACAAGGCCTTGTCCAAACATAATAGCTTCTCCAATCAACCCCTGGTACTTTTGAACAAATCTTGATAACTTTGAAATGTGGTGAACAAAAATAAACTTTGCCATACCATTTCTTCCAAAACAACCTCAATGATAAGGTTTGAAATTCTCAAGCTTTATTGATTAGGGCATGGAAATAAACTCATGAACCCATGGAGTGATTTGTTAAATCTCACTGCCCTTACCTACATGGATAATAATTAAGACAAGCCAACATTGCACTTTATTAGTTAAATGAAGAAAACAAAACAATATTAATGATCACAAAAGGAACATAAGTCAAGGTGCTTTGTAATTCCTCAAAAGGAGCAAAGCTCAAAGTAGGGAGTGGAACCAAGAATCCTAGTGTGATCTTGTTGTGAGTGAATTAACATGGTATGATGAAGGGATCTTAGGGGCAAAAATTGGGGTACAACAGCTTCCCTTATTTAAGTTTCTTCTATCTGGAGATACGAAGATTAAAAATCTTCGTGTCGACGCAATCGAAGATACTTAAATATAAAATAAACCCTATTTTTGGCCCTAAGATGCCATGCAAATGCTTATGCATATGAATGCATATGAACAGGACCAAAGAGACGCAAAGATAACACTGGGGGATGTAACAATATTAAAGAAACAAAGGAGCAACCCCACCAGGAAAATAAACCACTGGTGGACCCAGAGAACTGAATCAGAGAGGATGGTAAAATGGTCAAAGGACACACCAACTTCTACTGAAGGCAAAGCTACCGACGTTTACTGAAGGTAGAAAGATAACAAACACCAACGTTCACTGCCAATGAACTACCAACGTTCACTAAAGATAGCAAAAGATAACAAACACCGACGTTCACTGCCGATGGTCTACCAACTTTCACTAAAGGTAGAAAGAGAAAATATTGTAGCACCACCGTTCACTGACGATGAACTATCAATGTTCACTAAAAATAGAAAAAAGATAACAAACACCAACGTTCACTGCCGATGGTCTACCAACTTTCACTGAAGGTAGAAAGAGAAAATATCATATCACCGCCGTTCACTAAAGATGAACTATCAATGTTCACTGAATATAGCAAAAAGATAACAAACACTGATGTTCACTGCCGATGGTCTACCAACTTTCACTGAAGGTAGAAAGAGAAAATATCATATCATCGCCGTTCACTGACGATGAACTATCAACGTTCACTGAAGATAGCAAAAAGATAACAAACATCGACGTTCACT
This sequence comes from Vicia faba, assembly GCA_948472305.1. Taxonomy (NCBI): domain Eukaryota; kingdom Viridiplantae; phylum Streptophyta; class Magnoliopsida; order Fabales; family Fabaceae; genus Vicia; species Vicia faba. The sequence goes on from OX451737.1 coordinate 1,182,499,903, forward strand.
GTCGATGGTCTACCAACTTTCACTGAAGGTAGAAAGAGAATAAATCATATCACCGCTGTTCACTGATGATGAACTATCAACGTTCACTGAAGATAGCAAAAATATAACAAACACCGACATTCACTGCCGATGGTCTACCAACTTTCAATGAAGGTAGAAAGAGAAAATATCATATCACCTCCGTTCACTGATGATGAACTATCAATGTTCACTAAAGATAGCAAAAATATAACAAGTTTCCCCAAGATTCTAGTGTTTCGCCTAGAACGGGTCTCAACTTCTTCTTTAACCGAGGCACTCCGCCTGGAAAGGATAATACATAAGCTGTCTCAAATAAAGAGAACTTGCTATTTATGTTCATGGAGGATTGTAAAAGGAAATGACTTCCCGGGGAAAGAGGTATGACTTCATGGGGAGATGCCATGATATTCTCGCTAAGGGGATAAAGTCTTCTTGTGCAAACTAAATGCACCAACCAAAGCTTGGAGTTTTTTTTTGAATTCCAAAGTGAATAGCATTGCCAGGGAACCACAGATCCAAACCAGAAATAAACTAGAATGAAACAGTCAACCAAAATACATCATTTGAGAAATAAACTCAAGAGAGAAAACCAAATCCATCCAAATAAGGAACTGTACCAGAAGGTTTAAAGAAAAAATCTTCTATGAGGGACAACTCAGTAGGGAAATTGAAAGAATATATGTTTTCTACTTAAGACCAACGCTCTAATGAAAAGAGGGTAACTTATCTCTGTAAAACAGGGTACTATGTCAACAAAAATATTAACAAATGTCAATGAACAATGATTTGTCAATTTTAACTATGCATGATGCATGTATGAATGTATGAGTGTTTTTGTGTGCATGCTGACAAAACAGATTCACAACACGGGGAACAACCAGGCCAAACTTCTTCGGGCACTACAACGCTTGGCTAAACTTCAACCAAGATGATCATTCCAAGAAAGGTAAAGGCCAGCTGCGAAATCAAAACCTACTTCCTGCTTTTAACTTTACCAAGGAGAAACATAATCTGGAGGTGGACAAATCAAACAGATATCGGGGTAGAACATCCTTCTTCAGGCTCCATCGGGAAAACTAGTGTTTTTCCAAAGTAACATTCCTACTGGAGATTACAAAACCAGTCTCAAATAAAGCAGACTGACACTGAAACAATCACACTTTGCTGGGGAATTCAGACCCACTTCACTGGAGGAAACCGTGGATTGAAACTTCACATTATGAAAAATCAGAAAAGGGGAGAAACGAATCCAAACTTGACCGAGGATACCGGAACCATAAGTACAACACGACAAAAACAAACTGAGTAGACTTTCCCGAGGGGAACAAAACTTCTCAAAACAATCGGAGTTTGTCCATTCCTGGGATCACCATTTTTGTTGTCATTGTTTCATCACAAATCTCAAAGTGAAAGTAAATAGTAAAAATCCTTTTTTTTTGAAAAATCAATTTTGTTATTTAATATCTTTGCTTTGAAAGTTATTATAAGTAATAAATAGAGTCTTTACAAGCTAAATAAAATAAGAAACATAAAGAATTGGGTAAAAGCTCGAATTTCATTAATAGAATGGTAGTCTGCGAATGACGAGACACCATAGACGATTACAAAGTTTGGGAAATGGTAATACATAATGGAAAAGATACATTGAGATACAATGACCACTATCCCCCCTAACAACTTTTGAAATCCTGAGCAGCAGCTTTTGTTGAAGTATGGTGAGGATCCGAGAAGATTGTTACTTCAACGATCAAGTCTTGTTTGACGTAGTTACTTGCCAAGAAAATCCCTAACTTTTTCCTAAGCTGCCCTTGCATGTTTTCAACTTAGCGGGAAATTTATTCTATTTATGTCTTTAATTTTTGCCTAGAACACCCTTTTGGGTTTTCGGCCTACCGAGACGCTCCTTTTTTGCCTAAGCCTCCCTTTCGGGTTTTCAACTTAGCGAGCTGTTATTTTATTTCTTTAGGCGAAGTATTTCTTGACGGCGTCAGCATTCATGGGACGTGGTAACTCCTCGCCATCCATAGTTTCAAGAATTAATGCACCACCAGAGAAGGCTTTCTTGACAACATATGGGCCTTCAAAATTGGGAGTCCACTTGCCCCTAGAATCAATGTTGAAAGACATGATCTTCCTGAGCACGAGGTCGACTTCTCTGAATTCACGAGGTTTGACCTTTTTATCAAAAGCTTTCTTCATTCTTCTCTGATATAATTGGCCATGACACAAAGCTATCATTCTTTTTTCCACAATCAAATTCAATTGGTCAAACCTGTTCTGGACCCATTCAGCCTCCGCCAACTTGGTTTCCATTATCACACGCAACGAGGGAATCTCTACCTCGACCGGGAGTACGACTTCAATTCCATATACTAAGGAGAACAGGGTTTCTCCCGTTGAAGTGAGGACATATGTTCGATATCTATGTAGAGCAAAAGGAAGCATTTCATGCCAATCCTTATAAGTAACAACCATCTTCTGGATAATTCTTTTGATATTCTTATTAGCAGCTTCAACAACCCCATTCATCTTTGGCCTGTATGGAGATGAATTGTGATGGAAAATCTTGAATTCTTCACACAATTCTGTCATCATCTTGTTGTTCAAATTCGAGCCATTGTCAGTGATGATTCTACTCGGCACACCATACCAGCATATAAGATTATTCTTAATGAAGCGCACAACCACCTGCTTAGTAATATTGGCGTATGAAGCAGCCTCCACCCACATGGTGAAGTAATCAATTGCTACCAAGATAAAATGGTGGCCATTCGAAGCTTTGGGTTCTATCATCCAAATCATGTCAATACCCCACATAGAGAAAGGCCATGGGGAGGAAATCACATTGAGAAGTGTCAGAGGCACATGGACCTTGTCTGCATAAATCTGGCATTTATGGCATTTCTTTGCAAATTTGTAACAATCAGATTCCATTGTCATCCAATAATAACCTGCCATTAGCATCTTTTTAGCCATTGAATATCCATTGGCATGAGTGCCAAATGAACCTTCATGAATCTCGTGCATCAACATGTCTGCTTCGTGTCTATCCACGCATCTGAGCAAGATCATGTCATAATTTCTCTTGTATAACACATTTTCACTGAGGAAGAAACTGGCTACCAATCTTCTCAAGGTCTTTCTATCTTTCTTCGACACACCAATCGGGTATTCTTGAGTCTAAAGAAAATGCTTGATATCATAATACCAGGATTTTTCATTTGCTACCTCCTCTACTGTAAACACATGAGTGGGCCTATCCAGCCGTCGAACCACAATTCGAGGTATATCATTCCAAGTATTCACTTGGTACATAGAAGCCAGAGTTGCAAGAGCATCCGCCATTTGATTTTCGTCTCTAGGGATGTGATAGAATTCAATTTTATTGAAGAATGGTAATAATCTTCTAGCATAATCTTTGTAAGGGATCAAGCCAGGGTGACGAGTGTCCCATTCTCCTTTAATCTGATTTATTACCAAAGCTAAATCACCATACACGTCGAGAATTTTAATTCTGAGATCAATAGCTTCTTGGAGACTCATGATGCAAGCCTCATATTCTGCCATATTATTAGTGCAATCAAATGTTAACCTTGCAGTAAAAGGAATGTGTGATCCATGAGGAGTGACAATCACAACACCAATTCCTTTACCATAAGCATTCACAGCTCCATCAAATATCATACTCCAACGAGATTCAGGGTCCGGACCTTCCTCGGGTAATGGTTCATCATAATCTTTCACCTTCAGGAACATCACATCCTCATCGGGGAATTCATATTCTGCAGATTGGTGATCTTCCACTGGTTGGTGAGCAAGATAATCTGCCAACACACTAGTTTTAATAGCCTTTTGAGTATGGTATTCAATATCATATTCAGATAACAACATCTTCCAGCGAGAAATTCTCCCAGTAAGAGCAGGCTTTTCAAAAATGTACTTGATTGGATCCATTTTGGAGATCAACCAAGTGGTGTGATTCAACATATACTTCCGCAAACGCTTTGCACCCAGGCCAAAGCACAACATGTTTTTTTCAGCACGGAATACCTCGACTCACAATCAATGAATTTTTTGCTGAGATAATAAATGGCGAACTCCTTCTTCCATGTTTCATCCTGTTGTCCCAGAATACAACCCATGGGTTTATCTAACACTGTCAGATACATAATCAACTGGCTTCCTTCTACGGGAGGGAGCAAGATAGGAGGTTCAAGCAGATATTCCTTAATACTTTCAAATTCCCTTTGGCAGTCATCCGTCCATACACAACCTTGATCTTTCTTTAACAACTTAAAGATCGGTTCACATGTTGCAGTCATGTGGGAAATGAATCTGGAAATATAATTCAAACGCCCGGGGAAACCTCTGACTTGATTTTCAGTTCTTGGTGCTGGCATTTCTTGAATTGCTTTAAATTTATCAGGGTCAACTTCAATTCCTTTTTGGCTAACAATGAAACCCAACAACTTTCCTGATCGAACACCGAAGGTGCATTTATTTGGATTCAGGCGGAGACGATACTTCCTCAATCGCTGAAGCAACTTCAACAAATCTTCTATATGCGCTTCTTCAGTCTGGGATTTGGCAATCATATCATCAACATATACTTCAATTTCCTTGTGCATCAGATCATGGAATAGGGTTATCATAGCCCTCTGGTACGTTGCACCAGCGTTCTTCAACCCGAAGGGCATCACTCTGTAACAGAATGTTCCCCAGGGTGTGATAAACGTTGTTTTTTCCATGTCCTCTGGAGCCATTCTTATTTGATTATACCCGGAAAATCTGTCCATGAACGAGAATACTTTGAATTTTGTTGTGCTATCCACTAACATGTAAATGTGAGGCAATGGAAAATCATCTTTTGGACTAGGTTTATTTAGATCTCTGTAATCTACGCACATGCGGACTTTTCCGTCTTTTTTCGGTACTGGGACAATATTGGCAATCCATTGAGGATACACTGATGTCACAAGAAAACCAACATTAATCTGCTTTAGAACGTCCTCTTTGATCTTTACTGCCATATCTGGGTGAGTTCTTCTCAACTTTTGTTTAGCTGGCGGACACTCTGGCTTCAACGGCAAATGATGCTCGAAAATATCTGTATCTAGACCAGGCATATCTTGGTAAGACCAAGCGAAAATATCCACATTCTCTTTCAATAACTTAATCAAACTTCTCTTCAAATCACGATGCAACGACGGTCCAATCTTGACTTCCTTCGGGTTTTCTTCTGAACCCAAATTGATCACTTCCAAAGGCTCTTTATATGGTTGAATGGTATTTTCCTCGTGCTCAAGCAACCGTGAGACCTCTTCTGGAATCTCATCATAATCTTCTTCTTCAGCCCCAAACACAGGACATTCAAAGTTGGGAGAGGGTGCAGGGTCATTGTATTCAACGAGTTTTTTAATTAATCTGCACATATGATTTATGATTGCTTTTAGAAACTGACACATATAACAAGTGATCATGCAGATAGAATTTCAGTTATTATTTATTTTGAAAGGGTTTTTTTCTTCTGATTACCATTTCCAAGAAAAAAAGCAAAAAATAAAAACATAATTTTGGAAACAAAGTCAACTTTTATTAATGATCTTAAAAGTCACAACAAACAGATAAGCCCTACAACATTAAACCTCCACCTTGGGCAGAGTGAAAGAATTTCAAGAAAAAAATATTAATCAAATCAAATTACTTTGAAATATGTGTGCAAGAGGGAATATCAATGGTGACCCAGTTCTGAACCCTGACTCCATGCGTCACATAATTAGGCATTTCCTGCTCTGCTTCATCCTTTTCAACAACATTAACATCAGAATCGGTTGGATGGAGGTAACCTCCACTGCGGAAAACATCATGATAGCTGCTCATAGTAGACTTTGAATTCAAACCTTCGACTCTGCCATTCTTCGAAGAGAAACCTAAACCAGTTTTGTTCTTGTTCACGGGTGGACCCACAATTCGTCCCCAAACTGCATTATGACCATTGCGCACAACCTGTTGCACGTCCTTCAGCGAAACCATGGAATTCTCATTTCTCCTTATGTTGTCAATGGATAGGGCTTGGAACTAGGTTCCAACAGCAGCCTCATTCGCTTCTACAATACTGAAGTAAGACAAATGAGATATCAACAATGCTTGCTCCCCACTTATGATCACTACCTTCCCTTCACACGCACACTTTAGCTTCTAATGTAAGGTTGAAGTGACATCCCCTGCTTCATGTATCCATGGCCGTCCTAGAAAACAACTATACGCGGGAATAATAACCATGACCTGGAAGGTTATCTGGAACAAATGTGGTCCTATATGGATGGGTAAGTCCACTTCACCGATGACAGATTTCCTCGACCCATCAAATGCTTTCACAATGATGCCACTCAGGCGCATATGTGTTCCTTGGTATTTCAACTTAATGAGAGTACTCCTCGGTATAACATTCAGCGCAGATCTATTATCAATTATCACATTGGATAACGAATCATTCTTGCAGTTCATAGATATATGGAGGGTCAGGTTATGATTCCTCCCTTCATCTGGTAATTCATCATCGCATAAACTCAAGTTATTACATGACGTAATATTTCCAATTACGCTGCTGAATTGATCTATTGGCATGTCACTCTCCACAAAAGCTTGGTCCAATACTCTTATCAGGGATTCTCTATGAGCAGAGGAGTTCATCAATAAAGCTAAGATAGATATTTTTGAAGGAGTCTGCAGTAGTTGATCTACAATTCTGTAGTCGCTCATCTTAATTATCTTCAAAATATCATCCACTTCTTTCTCTAGCATAGCTCCACTAGTCTCTCCTAAAGTCTTCTTAGGTTCATCATTCTCAGCAATTTTCTTTCCAACAGCAACATCTCTCCGAACAACCGGCACAAACACACGACCGCTATGGGTCACCCTACTGTTTTCAGCTATATTTCCAATATTAGGCATTGGCTGGATGGGAACTTCCACTCCATCTTCTAAGATTGTAGCGTTGTATTTGTAAGGCACAGCCTTATCTGATTTGTAGGGGATAGGACCTGGAAAACTAATTATCAATGGGGTAACAGCTGGCTTGCTATGATACTCAACTTCAAAGTGGGCGGGTGCACCAAAATAAGGCACAATGACGTTTACCCCTTCTTCAACATAATCAATCATCAATAAGTCATTTCTGGAAAACAAATCTTCGTCTGAAGAAAAACACTCATCCGCGGAAGCATACTCTTCCTCTGACTCTTCTTCGGTTAAACAAACTTCAACCATACCAACCTCATGATAATCATCCCTATGACCTGTGATCCTGATAGTTCCATTGTCTAACAACAATTGAACACCCTCCTTCACGATTGAACATCCTCGGGGATATCGACAGCAAACTAGGCAAGACCCATATTGGTGCTCCACCTGACTAGCCGTATGGAAAAAGGTAGCGTGCAACTGCACGAGGTCCTCATTCAAATACTCCACATCAAAAATTCTGAACTCACCAGGACATCTAGAAACCACATTCACTTCCTCTTCATACTCTTCCCTAGGCTTGATTATATGGATTAGGCCCTCATCCATCATCTCCTGTAAATCAGCCTTTATCTTATCACAACCCTGTATATTTGTACTGCAAGTGGCACAACCGGCATGGTTATGCGTATAGTAGCTAAATTCACAGAGGTCTTCATGCATTTTCACCAAATCTCCTCTAACCAGATTAATATCAAAAATCTGGAAATCGCCTAGACAACAGGCCACCATATGTACAACATTTACTCCTCCATGCTTGGGTAGAGGATTATCTTTCACATTAGGTCCCATGTCCTTGAAAGATAGAACACCGAACTTTACCAATTTCTGCACCTCATTCTTCAACGGATAACAATTCTCAACATTATTCCCTGGTGCTCCCTGATGAAAAGCACATGTTTGGTCTGCCTTGTAATACCAAGGCAATGGAGACGGTATGGCGGGAGGTGGTCGTGTATGGACCAAATTTTTCTGAATCAATTCTAGTAGTAGCTCTATATAGCTCATTGGAATAGGGTCATAACTCTCCCTTCTCTAATTATACCCTTGATTCCCTTGCTGGGACGGTCTCTGATAAGCAACAGTAGTTGGAGCAGCATTCATAACAAGAGTAACTGAGGCGACTTGCTGATGACGCTGATAATTCCTTCTAGGAGTGTTTACCCTCATCTCTTGTATAAAAACATTTGCATCTCCTTCTTTCATCTTGGTAAACCCATAAGATTGTTTCTTCACACCTCCGGATCCTTCACTCTTTGTCAAACGGCCTTCTCTTACAGCCTCTTCCAAGCGGATACCCATTCCTACCATCTCAGTAAAGTCACTTGGCGCACTTGCTACCATCCTATCTTAGTAGAAAGCACCCAACGTCTTCAAGAAAATATTAGTCATATCCTTCTCTTCCATGGGAGGAATCACTTGGGCGGCTACCTCACGCCATCTCTGTGCACACTCTTTGAACGATTCAATGTCCTTCTAAACCATGGCCCTAAGTTGATCATGGTCAGGTGCCATGTCCATGTTGTACTTGTATTGTTTGATGAATGCTCTCCCAAATCATTAAAAGTATGGATATTGGCGCTATCCAAACTCATATACCACTTTAACGCAACACCAGTCAAACTATCCTAAAAAAAAGTGAATCAGCAGACGCTGATCGTCAGTATGGGTAGGCATTCTCCTCACGTACATCACCAGATGAGCACGAGGGCAAGTGTTTCCCTTATACTTCTCAAATTCCGGGACCTTAAACTTAGCAGGTATCTTAACATTTGGGACCAAACATAGCTTATTCACATTCTGCCCAAATAGCTCTTTTCCCATGAGGGCCTTCATCTCTCTTTGCATCTTGTCAAACTGCTCTTGAAAATCATCCATTCTGTCATAAAGACCCAAGTCTTCACTCGGTGGAGGGAAAGGATGACACACATCATCATTAACAAACAGAACCATATTCACTGAAGGAGGTGCAGCAGGAACAACATGCACCACAGGAGGTGCCAGAGTAACAATAGTCTGAACCACTGGAGTATCTTGAGGACCAAGATGGAAACCTTCAGGTGCAAAATTCTCTGGCATTCCCCATGGATAACCTTGAGGCATGCGATTCTGAATAACAGCCAAAGTAGCAGATACGGAAATAGTCGGAGCTTCAGTAATTACCCTTGTTGGTTGAGGTTGAACACTCGGTGGCTGATTTTGAGCAGCCACCAGAGCTTCCATCAGAGTAGTCAGATTGGCCATGCCGACCTTCAAAGCAGAAACTTCTTCGCGCAGCTCGCAATTCTCTTGTTCTAATTTGTCCATCTTCTTCTTAAAATTAGCCTGAGTATTGTAGTGATGAGTCAGCTTGCTGAATATAGTAAAGAAGCTTGGTAAGACACCTGGATATGCATAATAAATGCAAGAAATATGTGCAATATGATGCATGATATGCAATGCATATGATTATTTTTACTTCATTATTTAATAATTCAAGGGATTTGAAGTTTATAGACACATTGCAAACATCAAAGTAATAAAGCTTTTGAAATACTAAATTTTTTTATTATAATAATTCCAAAATGGATTACAAGTTTCAATGATCTCAAGTACAAGAGGAAAATACAATCTAAAATCCTGAGAAAAAGAACTGATGGAGATCACTCTATACGCTGGCGCTTCCCCGTGAGCCTGGCAATCTGAGCCTTCAATCTCTGGTTTTCTTCTGCATGTTTGATGGAAATCTCTTTCGAATCATCTGAATCAGGAAGTAAGTGATTAGCACCTGATTGAGGCTTAGGAGAAAATAAATCCCTTTTCCTCTCCATAGACTCTACCGCCCGACTCTCAAGGATCTCTATCAAGTCGTCTTTCTCCTTCAGGTCTGCTCTGTAGGAACTCTCTAAAGTCTGGAACTTGTTCTTCCAAGCATCCCTTTCCTGCTTCATCCTAACCAAAGAAAGTTGCAGCTCTTGCAAATCATCTAATAAGGGAGAAGTGGTCTTCACAAACAGATCAGGCATAGGTGTCTCCTGGGTATACATCATCTTCAACTGAATGGCTCTTGATCGGATCCATTAAAGATATGGCTCCAAAGAAACAACACCCCTAGGTCCCAAATCCTTCCTACCCTTCTTATGAATGTGACGCCAAGCCTTCACAATCTGCTCCCTAGCTTCCCTATGGTCTTCCCCTTCCTTCAGAAATAAACTACTCAAATGAATACTATTCGGCTTATCCCTCATCAGATAACCAAGCTGTCGCCATGCAAGAACAGGGTTATAGTTAATTCCTCCCTTTGTACCAAGAAGAGGTACATTGGGGAAACTAACACAACTGTCAATAATCTCTATATCCTGATAGGCTCGATGATACCAATCAATATCTGAGTGAGTAAGTGACATGATCTTAGGAGCCCAACGGGGTTCCTTCTTCACATCCCAAAAAGCATCAGACTGAGGCATATGAGAGATAAACCACCGGTACAAAAGAGGTGTGCAACAGATAATCACCCCCCCATGATAAGAATTTCGAAGATGAATAGAGTAATAAGCATCACCCAACAGTGTAGGAACTGGGTTTCCAATCATGAAAATCCTGATAGCTTTAATGTCGACAAACTTGCCCACATTAGGAAATAAGAACAACCCATAACCAAGTAGAGAAAAGATGGCCTCAAAAGCAACTGTACTCTTCATTCTGGAAAAGTAACGAGCTTTCTCCAATAAGAACTGAGCTGGTAATCCTCTAATCCCTTCTTTAGTAGTCATATGGGCTTCCACCTCAGACTTCCCCAAGTGAATCAAAGCAGCAATCTCATGTGGTTTTGTCTCACCCTCCAAACCAGTAAAAGGAACACGATCAGTAACAAGTAAATCTAATAGATAAGAATACTCATCCAGTGTAGGCATCAACTGATAGTCGGGAAAATTAAAGCAATGATACATCAGATCATAGAACTGGACCATTGTCGAGAGAAAACCCTCCTTCATCTTCAGCTTCATAAGAGGGATAATGGAGCCATACTTCTTCTGAAAGTCTGTAGAACACTCGATCTCGGGAATTAGACTGATCAACTCATCTATCTTAGGATCCTTGAAACTGTACTTCCCGGTATTTCTCATTCCAGAATCCATGGTTAAAAAGTACATGAGATATTCACAAATAGTCAACCTTTAAATCCCTTGAAATATGGTTTCTTCAAAAGATGCTTATGAGTGCATGGATGCATGATGCAACAATCACACACAAGATCACACATATAGGGTTCATAGGTTCAACGTCACGAGCATGTGGTTGAAGGTGCTACACATAAGGTATTGGTCTAAAGTCATCACCTGCCAAACAAGGTTCTAGAGGTTCCCAGAGTCTACATCCTTCCTTCGGATATTACCAACTTCCCGATTAACTCGGTAATTAGTAATATTCTCAAGAAAGACTCATCCAAGTGTAGTATCACGTGACAACTATTTCTGGATTACTCCATCATAGCTTCCACACTACACCTAAAAGGCCAAGATAGGTTTGGTATTCTACAGTCCTCAGTTTCAGCAGGCTCCCAGGTCGAAAGCAGTACGTCTTCCCGATTACTCGGTAAACGACACTACAGTCAAAGGGGCCTCCACTGAGTGGGGGATCTCATGCCTCCTTTTTTAGGATTAATCCCTCAAAGTTAACATGACTATATCGTCCGTCCTATCTTAAAGTTTTCCCAAATCCGGGTATAGGACTTATGAGTAACCACCAAGCACCCTGAAAACCAGGAAAATCCAGACAAAACATATATATAACATATAACACATAAACAACAATAGCACATATACAGATATAAACAAAGATAGGCTTAACCCACTTAGGGATGGACCAGCAAGAGGTCAATCTTTCCCTAGTGAAGTCGCCATTTTTCTGTAGTGGTAGAAATGTTCAAGACTAAGCCATTGGATTGACTAGACTTTATATAAATCAAAATAAAAATCGCCACGACGCTTTATTTTTTCCAAAGGAATGGGAAAAGAGCGAATAATCCAAAAAAAGAGGGGGAAAGATTCAAGGTAAGGGGGTTGGTTATGCAAAGGAAAAGTATTAGCACCCTAAACATCTACGGTACTCCGCAGGAGCCTCTTTGTAAAAAATCTGTATATTTTGGCTATAAAAACTGTTATATAAAATGGATGGTGGAGGTGAGAAAAGAAATATATATTTTATGATTTTTGCACCCACCGCGGTTGCGAACCTTTAGTGCCTACGTACCACCTTTCGTGCAATAGGGGATCAGGGTATACGTAGTTCCTCTTTAAAAATTTTTAAAAAAACACAAGTGTGTTGGTAAATTTTATGAGATAAAACATCATCGTCATTATCCGTGTGGAAAACATACCTACTACCCACAATCATGAGAAATAAGAATTTGTATCATCTCAAAGTGGAGGATATGGCTTGGATTTTAAAATCAACAATGCCTCACTCAAAACCCAAGTGGAAAATATCTCTCTTCACTACATATTGTAGAAGTATAGTTGTTTGCATCACTACAAGGATTGACAAGAGTTTAATCTTTTGAGAAAAGTTTAAAGTAAAAGCCAAAGTGGAAAAATGGTTTGAAATGAGATTGATTGACTTTTAGTCTTCTCACAAAAATGTCAAGGTTTCATTAAGTTGTTTGGGGTTTATTTATGAAAATGTTTTGAAAATACATGGACATAAGTCCAAGTTTATTATGAAAGTGGTTCAAATTAAAAACAATAAGAGTTTTCAAAAGGAGGGAGAAGATTTTGAAATTAAAGAAGATGGGAGGAGAAGAAGAGGATATCCTAAAGCATAAGGTAAAAGCTAGGGATAAGAACCATCTAACCAACAAGAAGCCAATACTTGGCATTATGAGCCAAGATAGAGTTCCCATGCTTTGGATTGAAACCAAGCAAGCAAAAATACTAGACCTCTTGAGAGAATCAAACTTCAAGTGTATTAAGTCTTCATAAAAATTGGGCAGAGTAACGGCTGTATACGGGTGAATTCCAGATTACAAACAAAGAGTGTAAACACAATAACCTGCACACAAAAACAAACAAGCAACCCAATGTCTTGAGGTAAATCTCAAGAACTCCAGACAAAATAATCAGATAAGATCATAAGGTTTCCAAGATAGGCCAAGGTTTCTAATCCTAAGTCCAAGAAAAGGTCCCATGCTCTATAATACCAAGGATAGTAGCCAAATAGTCCAAGTACCATTAAATATTTTTTAGGGTTTATGTTGATTATTAAGTATCTTAAAAAAGGAAAAGAAAAGCTCAAGTGAGCAAAGTACAAAATGGCAAGAAAATAAATGCTCAAATGAGAAAAGATGAAAATGGCATGAAATGTAAATGCTAAAAGTAAATAGTACATAAAGCATAAAAAAGAATAAAAGCACAAGGTAAAATAAGTCAATAATTAGTGGTTAGTTGGATGACCATCTTGAAACTTGCATTTGGAACTCATTAGAGGATTGATAGAACCAAATCCTCCACACAACAAGTTGCATTTGCTTTTTGTCAAGTATATCATCCATTTGGAATTCTCATAAGTACCATTTAATGATCAACAATGTTTAAGTGATCCGCGTTGACCAAAAGTGTTGTAGATCCATTAGAGGATTGGTAGAACCAAAGCCTCCACACAATGAATCTCAAGGTTATTGGATCAAAGAGATCAAATTAACATACCTGGGCTAGCAAGCATAAGTTTGGGCCACTAATGATCATTTATTCAAATCGAGACAAAATTTAGCGTTATGTTAAGCAATCGTAAGTGGACTTATATAGAAGTCGCACCTATTTTAAGGCCGGTCAATAGCAATTTATGCACCATTTGTTTTGAGACATGATATAGAGATCATGCTCCAATAACACCTAGTGCAATAATAAGGGGATGAGATGAAGAGGGATAGGGAAAAAAATATACAAACCACATTTGAATTAAATTTTAATCAAACTATTATTAAAACCATTCGTCCATTTTTGTGGAGTTAAACTCAACACCATGGATCCAATGATGTTAATAAATATCATGATCCAAAATCTAACCCAAGATCAACCAGAAAATAGTCACAAAATAATATCACATTTTAATATATACAAAAGGGTAAAAAATAATGTTAAAAAATAGAAAGTAAAGAGAAAAATATCAACTATATTCAAATTAATCAAAAAATAAAAGTAAGACCATAGAAAAATCAGAAATGGATCCAATTATTTTTATAAAATTTTTGATAATTTTTAAAAGTCAGAAACTATTTTTAAACTATTTAAAATTGCTCAAACAAATAGAAAATAGGTCAAAAATAGTAAACTTCAATATAAAATTCCATCAAATTTTCAGAAAGTCAAAAATGTGCAAAATAACATTTATGAATTTTTTCAGAATTAAAAAATGTCAGAAAGTATTTTTTAAGTAATTAAAAGAAAGCAAATGATTCAAAAAAATACAAAAAATATCAAATATCAAAATAAAAATATGAAAAATAGTCATGAAATCAGAAATAATTCAAAGTGTTTTTGTGAATTTTTTCATAATTTTTGGATAAAAAAATAAATGAGTTATGAATTTTTGAAAATTTAATCAATAAAAAAATATAAAATCAAAAAATAAAATAAAACCAAAAAGATATGGACCATCAGATCATAGTCAAAACGCGTTAGTAAGCTGATCCAGTGGACCAGACGCGCTGTGCTTGATATGGAACTTAGTGAGATACGCATAGGATCAGAAAAGGCAACCGATGAAATTAAAACGCTTGGCACACTATCATTGGCTGAGACGAGACATGTCATCATCTTCAACCTCCAGACACCCTGCAATGGGGATTTTGTGAGATCCTTCAAATGGAAAAATTAGAATCCCAGGCTAGTATCATTGAACTCGTCTCTTCAAGACGATTCTAACACCACCATCGCACCAAATTTATATAAGGTATGGAGAGAGATATGAATCAAAAACCCAGAAAATAGCGAGCACCTTCAACTTGAGATTTCTCTCTCAATTCTCATTGATTTAAAAATTATAAGCATCATTAGAATCAAGAGAAGGAGTATAATATATTAGTGCTTGATTTGGATCCAAATGGTAGAGAATTCTACCTTTTCGAAGTTCAAGGAAGAAGCTCTAAAACTGGACTTCTGTAGCCTGAACTGTGGCTCGTTTTGATTGGGTTAAGTGCTGGAGAGTTTGTATGATGCTTAAGGATGATGAATACGCAAAGAATTTTGGAAAAGGGAGCTTAAATCTCAGAAACTGAATTCAAAAAAGATGGGTTCGTGTGAGGTTTTGGCAGGGTGTTCTTGGCTCTCAAAGCTTGAAGAAATGAATGGGGGATAATCCTCTATTTATAGGGAAGTGAATGGGAATGAAAATTGGAAGAAACAAGGAAGTTTGGAGGGAAATTGGATGAAGGTCGAGCACGAGTGAAGTGTGACTTCATTTCCATTAAAACTCAACCCAATCTTGCGTTTTGGGGTGCTAATCACTTATGGCAAGTTTTCTAATCAAGTTTAAATCAAAAACACGCATAAATCTTGTGTTTAGAATTCACATTATGGATTTCAAAATTCTGACTTTGTGGAAAATTCAGTTTCAAGTTACCAAATTCAAATCCATGGCATTTCCAACTCAAGGGGTCTTAGGGCATGATTCTTGATGCTTTAGAAAGATAAGGTTACAAGTTTGAAATGGAAAAAGAATGGAATCAAATGGATGCTTGAGCTGAAATTTGCATTGAGTCAAAGTTGAAGAAAAAGGGTTGACTTTCCATACTTAGAAATATTTCAAATTCTTCTTTAAAAATAACCTATAATCTTTTGTATCCAAACATGGCCATCCACTTGAAATACGCTCTTGACCAAAAAAGATGGAATGAAGTAGATATAGTGAATGACATTTTGAAACTTGAACCACTCAAAATCTCCAAAAATTGAAAAAGTTATGACTTGTTGAAGTTGGCCAAAAATCATGAAATGACCTATAATATTTTACATATTTAAGGCAACCTCCATCCATTTTCCCATTTTGCACATACAATAAGGAATAAATTTAACATCTTAAAGATCATAATGGAAAAAGAATGGGCTCAAGGTGATAAAAATTGACCAAGTTATCATCACTTGAAGTCACACATGGAAAATTGGGGATTCATCTAAAGGACTTGTAATCTTTCTTCTTCATCAAGTTTCTTCCACATGAAAAATACTTGGAACTTTTAAAGTGATTTGTTGATAACCCTTTTAAGAGAAGGATGTCTTTGGAATAATTAAAAAATACCAAAATATGAGCAAGATATACTCCTTTGAAGTTCAAAACCCTAGCTTCTAGATCAAGAAAATGCCTTGAGGAACTTTGACAAGTTTGAACAAACTTCTTGTACCAATATTATTGATTTGTTAATAGAAGTTGCTGAGGATGATAATGATAACTCTTAGACACCAAAACCACTTCTATATCTTGAAATTTGAGAGAACTATGCCCTTGTAACCAATATGAACAAGGCCTTGTCCAAACATAACAGCTTCTCCAATCAACCCCTTGTACTTTTGAATAAATCTTGATAACTTTGAAATGTGGTGAACCAAAATAAACCTTGCCATACCATTTATTCCTAAACAACTTCAATGATAAGTTTTGAACTTCTCAAGCTTTATTGACTAGGGCATGGAAATAAACTCATGAACCCATGGAGTGATTTGTTAAATCTAATTGCCCTTACCTACATGGATAACAAGCAAGACAAGCCAACATTGAACTTTATTAGTTAATGAAGAAAACAAAACAATATTAATGATCACAAAAGGAACATAAGGCAAGGTGCTTGGTAATTCCTCAAAAGGAGCAAAGCTCAAAGTAGGGAGTGGAACCAAGAATCTTAGTGTGATCTTGTTGTGAGTGAATCAAGATCGTATGATGAAGGGATCTTAGGGAAAAAATTGGGGTTCAACATTGCTCATTCAGATTCAATCTTCAGATACAGTTCAGATACGCTCTAGACACGGATGCCATCCTGATGCTCATTCAGATTCAATCTTCAAATACAGTTCAGATACGCTCTAGACGCGGATGCCATCCTGATGCTCATTCAAGATTCAATCTTCAGATACGGTTCAGATACGCTCCAAACACGGATGCCATCCTGATACTCATTCAGATTCAGCTTTCAGATACAGTTCAAATACGTTCCGGATACAGATGCCATCCTGATACTCATTCAGATTCAACTTTCAGATACAATTCAGATACGCTTCAGACACAGATGCCATCCTGATACTCATTCTGATACTCAACTTTCAGATACAATTCAGATACACTCCAGACACGGATTCCATTCTGATGCTCATTCAGATTTCATCTTTCAGATACAGTTCAGATACACTCCAGACACAGACACCATTCTGATACTCATTCCTTCAGCTTACAATTTACAATTCAGCAATCACTTTTGGATGGCATCTACAAGCCCATCTCTAACAACTTTCTATCATCTCTCCAAATGGCATCTTTAAGCCCATTCCCTCTACCTTCACATCACCGAGTGCAAATTTCTAGGCACTCTAGTGTCCAAATCATCTTCCACCTTCGAGTCACGAATGACAAAACTCGCCAATCTAACTCTTCAGGTTTAAGAAGATTGAACAGGGGAAGCTATTGTACCCCAAAATTTTCCCTCTCACTTATCAAGAATTTGCTCACAAGATCTCCTTGGGCTCAAGACTGCACTAGGGTTTGATCAGCTCAAGACACCTCCTAATGCACTGATGACTCAAAATTAGGGTTTGAGTTTGCATAAATATTTTTGAACTTTCTATGCCCCATATTACTTTCATGGATCATTATGGACCCTCAAGATCACTCATGTCAAATTTCAAGCTTTGGATCACACTTTTGCTCTGTCAATTGAGCAGTTGACCTAAAAATCAACTGTATTGGGGAAAAAGTCAACCATGGCCAATTTACAGTCAAACTTCATAATTCTTGATCCACATCAACATTATAAACTCAAATGTATCATTTGATCAAGTTTGGACCACAACTCCTCAAGAAATTTGATTAAATCTCCAAAAGGTCAAAATGGTCAAAATTAGGGTTTTGACTGGGAAATGGCAATTTCTGATTTTTGACCTAGCAAATGGTCAATTGGTTTAAGGCATGATCTCAAGAGTCCAATTGCATCATTTTGACCTAATGGAATGGTTAAAAACATTGCAAGTCCATTGGATTGACAGATGAATTTTTCAATCAAACTGATCAAAAGTCAACTGTATACTAAAAAGTCAAACTTTGACTTTTAGTCAAATTCAAGTGCCAAAGATCATAATTCATCAAAACATGTCAAAATATGAAACTTATTCATTAAGAAATCAAAAAGTCAAGATTTCATTTTGAAAAGTCGAAATTTCTAAACTTAGAAATTTTTCTAAGTGTTGGAAATTTCATGTTTTTTTTATAACTTTGAACAAAATTTTCACCATGATGAAAGATGATTCAAGAGAAAGTTCCAACATGAAAGTTGTAGATCTCCATGAAATATACAACTTTTCTTTATACAACTCCTTCCAAAAGTACTTGGATCTCAAGTTATAATTTTATGAACATGTGGTCATGAAACTAAACACTTAGTAAAATTTTTCCCTAATTTGGCCAGGATTTTGACCCAAATTCATGACACTTTTTCATATAGTTCCAAGGGGAATATTCAAAATAAATTTAAATATGGGTTGTAGAGCATATTGCAAGCTTTCCAAAATGTCCAAGAACTCCTTGAGATCATTCTTGAGTAGGGAGAATCAAAGAGATAAAGTTAGGGTTTATCACTTTAATTACAAGTCATTTTAGTGATGGACAAAATTCAAATTCAAAGTTGTGCTGCATTAACTCTACTCTGCAGGCCTCAAACTTGTTAGGAACTCTATAATTAATGGTTTACACATCTTTTAGAGGCCTCACTTCAAGCATTCAATGCATGGACATGCTTTTTATCCATTTTTGGAAGAAAGGTTACATTGCCATTTTGATAAAGTGACTTTTTGTACAAAACTTATTCTTGAGCCTTGCACTTGTTCTCTTCTAATCAAACAGGTCCTATAACTCATGAGAAATGTTTCAAACACTTACAATCACCCATCCCATGCTTGTACCTCTCCTTGAAACTTGTTTCCCTCTTTTCTTCAAAATCAAGTAACCTAGCCAAAAGCTAAAAACTTGTACTTCTGACTTGCCAATGCACTCCAATCTTTTTGTTTATACATACACAAACTATTTGATACAAACACACGAATGCTCAAGCCTTGAAAGAACCTAGAACTAAGAATCACACTTCACACTTCCATTTTTACATAAACTGACCAAAAACTTGGAACTCATATTCTACTCGTGTGTTTCTTGGCCTTTTGGTTTCAAAAGTTTCTAAACATCACATAAAATTAATCCCACACCTTGTTTTAGAACTGTAACACCATTAACACCATCCTCCATTTTCAAAAACTCAGCTCTGCACATTGACTTCTCCAGACCATTTCAGCCATCCATTGTTCAAGCTAATCATTGCATTAGCTTCCTAGGACCTCAAGGAAGCTAACTTGATCATCACCATCACTTGAAACAAGCTCAAACTCAAAACACGATTTCCAGTTTTGAGGTAAGTTTTATCAACTTGGAACTCTTCATATAGGCATCATCAATAGTTTATTTGTGAACAAAACATGTAGATATCATTGCCCTGAAGCTAACCATGTCCATAGTTTCCATTAATTTTACTTGAGCTTAGAGAATTTTGAAACTCAAATTTCTGAGATTTTTAGGGTTCAGATTAGGGCCATTAAAATTCATGCTTATATTTGATCTATGGTTTTAATGCTTTACATTTCTGAAATCGTGAGAAAATTTGCTGCAAGTTTCATTTTTACAGTTTTCATTTTTGATGAGAAATGAGCAAGTTACAGTTGGTCTGGCTGGAGGTTGAAGATGAAGTCATCAGGACGCGTTTTACCTTACATATTTATTGATTTGCCTATGTTAACGGATGTATAGCCACCCTAGTGGTAGAAGCGCGCGCCTGTAACCTATGGGACCTAGGTTCGAGCTCCAGTGGTACCCTTTTGCATTTTCCCCATATTTTGCATTTGTGACTTTTTTTGAGCGCCTGGGCCTTATTGGGCTTTGTACTGTTTTTTTTACTAACCCCCTTGCAGGCTGTTAGCACCCCTGGCCCAGTTTATTTTTATTTTCTTATTTTTATTTCATTTGTTTTCTTAATTATTTTTTTTACTAATGTTAAAAATCATAAAAAATATAAAAGTATTAGATTTTGATTTTTGACATAGTTTATTTATTTTTTCTCATAAAATTATTTTTATTTAATAAATATTTTATTCCTTTCACTAAACATCTTGTAAATTTAATTAAAATAATAGATTTTATTTATTTTCTTTTATACCAATTAAAATATATGATTTTAATATAAAAAGGTCAAAAATACTTTATAATACTATAAATATTTTCAAGACATAAAAATACTAAAAAATGCTTTTCTTTAACTTATTTTCTTTTGATTAATTAATAGAACTAAGGTTTTATTTAAATCTTTTCTTAAACAAATTCTTTTTATTAATTATTTTTCTTTAAATTAATTATATTAAGACAAAATCCTTTTTTTCCTAAAAAATCAAACATATATCCATTTACTTCACATTTTGCATTTTTGTACATTTATTCATTTTATACTTTGTATTTATTCAAATCTTTGTACAATTGATACCAATTCAATATGGTTGTAATAGACTAACTAGGTTTACATTCTTGCAATCCCCATTCAATTTGTACACCCCCTCCCACAAATGCTAGTAATTAGGATTTGTATGGAAAGACTAAAACCAATACTTAGAAAACCCTAATTCAAGACAAAAACAAGCATGAAAACAATACACTTGCACACGAGCACCCCTAGGGTTATTCCACTTGGTTGCCTTATACAAAATGGACATATTACGCACGTAAGGTATCTTAGCAAAAACAAACAAATACAAGATCATAGTCCCTCGATGATGCTATCTAAGTTGCCTTTCAAATGATCTTAGTCCCTAAAAGAGAATGCTAAGATGCCTTGCAATATTGCTAATCATGGTTATACGATGACTCACGCCTGTCTCGTTTACATCCAAAGATAGGGTTGCTTACCAAATCAATGGTAAGATAACAATGTCAAAGGAAAAGGAAAATGAACAAGAAAGACTTTTGAGTAGGTAGAATGCTCCTAATTACTTGCTCAATTTCAAACAAACATCCTTTCTATTTTCAAAATAATCACCTACACTTTCAAACATCTTACAAAATTGAAAACATTTTCCGAAGATCAAACATCTTTGTATACATTCTTACAAACAAGAATCATTACAAAGATTGCCTAAACAATGGCCTCTTTACAAAATACTTTCAAAAACCACACAAAGCACAATTTAAAACAAAAAGCAAGTGATCTAGCAAGTAACTAAGAGCCCATGGAAAACCATGGATGAAAAGGGTGCTAATACCTCCCCTTTTCAAAATCTACCCCCCGAACTCAAGAAATAAATCTCAAAGGCCTTTCCTGTGCTTTTTCACCTTTCCTTTTGGATAAAATAAAAGTAGATGGCGACTCTTGCTAACTGCAACATTCGAGATAAAACACAAAACCTTCAAGTCAGTTCTCCCACCGTATCACACCTCGGTTTGTTTCAGGTATTGATCTTCAATTAGTCATCCACAGATAGTTGTCATGTCTTGTTACAGGTATTGATCTGGAACTGTTGGAGATTATTGACGATAGTTATTTGCTGTTTGATCTTTCTTGAAAAGGTAAAAGTCAGCTGCATGCAATGTCGCGATGTATGAAATGCATGGCGCAATGATGTTTCTCAAAATAAATGAGATTGTGATATATGCATTTGTGTTATCGATGTTTATGATGTATGAATGAAATGTATGCACATATTAGTTGCTCTGATGCAGTGCTGTTTAGATTGGGGAAAATAAATCCCTGACTACTATTGGGAACGCGAAGTGTAAGCCTTCATATTTTGTTGAAATTGAAGTATGGATTTTTGTCATTAGAGAAGTAAACTCTGTTGGGGAAAAGTTTCAAAGATTGAAACTTTGGATGGGGATCACCCTATGAAAAGGACTTTGTGGGAGATTTGTCACTGCCCCTAGTAGCAATTGTTTATAGTATTGCCAGGAAATGTTTGCCTGACCGTACGTAATCCTTTGTTGGAATTCACGTTCAATGACCCAAGTGATTCAGATACAGATCTGCCCCTGATATATTCAGCGTTTCTTGAGAGATTTCTTGGAATCTCAACTTGACTGCCCCCAAACGAGTTGTACAGTGATATCTCATTCCCCCTTGCTTATAGGATATTTTTCATTGGAAGTGTCACCCCATTTGAAATGATTTTGTTCATTGAGAGAGTTTTTGTTCACTGGATATTTGTCACGTGAGTTTCTCTGTTGCCAAACAAATAGCTATATGCAAACAGCGGTATTCAAATAATGTAGAGTTTATGCTTGTCTTGAAGTTTTTAAAATGCGTTTTAGAAGATAAAAGAATTTATTGTAAGAAAATTCAACTCAGGATTTAGAGTAAGCCTTACAGGAGTCAGGATACCTTTTGTAACAGTATGCTTTCGAAATAACCCGTGCTTCAATTAGGACTTTTGAAAGGTTGTAACGTGGCTTGGTTCATGGTTTAAGAAACAAAGGATAAGGCTCAAAGTGTATTTGTACCCGCCCGTTTTTCGTGATGTCCTTCAGTCTTAAGCTCATTTAATTGTGCGTTTGAACTCCAATTGAGTCTGGAATGACATTTTGGTGATGGTTCAAACAAGTTAAATTTGTTGGAAGGCAGTCATTTTTTCTCTCCATATTTTCCATGTTGTTGAGGATTTGTAGTGGCCTCTTTTTGATTTATTATCCCTGATTTTTCCCGACTGTTCTTGTTTTTAAGATTACAGTCAGCGGGATGCCCCCGTTTTTCTTAAGTCTCCTTCGTTGGTTTTGACTTAGTGAGCTTTTCTTTTGAGAGATAATGACTGCCTATTTGATAGGGAACCATCACCATCTTTTGGTTCAAAAGGAATGTTTTTGATGTCATTCATTGTGTACAAAGTGAAATCTTATGACTGAACGCGCATTTGAGTTAATTGAGAGACTACCCGGCCCCAGTTTTTGATTAAAGGTTTCAATTTGTGTAAAAAAAGAAAACTTCTACTTCTTTGGCTCGAAGGGGTTGACTAGGGATTATCCTCCTTATATCTCTAGTGTTTAGGAATTGAAATAACGCATGTACATCGTTAGCAAGGTCTGTCCAAAAGTATACTGTATGAGATTAAGGCATTGTTTTTGTCATCCTCCCTCTAAAGGCTTGTAACTTTTAGCAAGAGTTGAATATTATATAAGGAGTAAAGATAGAACAATTTAAATATAATGAAAAAAATGGATGAATTCAAGAAAAACATATGCGATGCATTAATGAAATAGAGTTTAACATTAATAGATAAATGTTTGAATAACAAAAGAGATTACAATTAAAAATTTAAAATGAACTGGAACGATAAATGATTTGGCATGGGAGTGGTGATCACGTTGGGAGTCTCTAGAGGGTCGAACTCGATCTCCTTGGGGTCAATCATGTTTTGAATCTTGTATTTCAGCGCCGGACAATCGTTAGTATCATGCCCAAAACTTTTGGAATGATATGCACATATTGCATCAGGATTGTAGTTAGGTGAAAAAGTTTTGGGGTTTCGATGAGGTTCTATCAACGTAATCAGATTCATCTCCAACAAGTGTTGTAGTGCTTGAGACAACGGCATGTTGATGTTGGTAAACAATATTTTGGGCTCGTCTGGCCTTCACTGATTTCCCCTTTGTTGTTGTCGCCGTGGTGCAGGACTGGAGATTAAGACTGCCCCCACATGTTGGTCATGGTGGCTCTTGTTATGACCTTTTGGCCGTAAACAACATTGGACTCTTTCTTCCCATTGTATGTACTTTTCTAAGTATCAGAGGATGTAGCTCCTTGGATTTTTCCACTTTTGATGCCAGCTTTGACCGTTTCACCTGTCAATATTAGCTCAGTGAACCCGCTGAAGAGCTTCCAATCAGGTGATTGAAGAAAGGTCCCGTCAAGGTTCCCATAAAGATGTTAATTAACTCCCTATCAGTTAAGGGTGGTTGCACTATGCCTGCCAAGTCTCTCCATTTTTGGGCATACTCTTTGAAGCCCTCGTTGGAACATATGGTCATATTTTTCAATTGCACACGAGTTGGTGCAAGATCAACATTGTATTGGTATTGCTTGTAGAAAGCAGCAGCCAAGTCCTCCCAGGTGTGAATGTCAGTTCCTTCTAACTGATAGAACCACTCTAGCTGAGTTCAAACCTAACTCTTCAAAGTCCAAGAAAGGTATCTACTGAATCTCCATAGCATTGAGGTGATCCTCTAATTGTTTGTATTTATCATCAGCGGGAGGATTTTGTTCCTCAGAGAAGTCAGCTTCATCTTCATCAATCCCCAGACTGTTATCCTCTTCTTTTGTCTGGTTGTCTCCTTCGGTTGACGGAGTTGAGAGATCTAGAGATCTCTTGACTGGTCTTCCAAGTCTTCTTCCTAAATTCAGTACTCCTACTGATTTCTTTGACTTTTTCTTCTTGTCTTTGAGAAGAAGAGTCTTCAGGTCCTCTTGCCCCTTAGCCATAGCCATGAACATTTGTTGGAATTGGGCATTTTGTGCTTGGAGATCCTTCACCGTTTGTTCCATACCCATCTTACTGAAATAAACAGTAGGAAGATAAGGAGACCGGTATGGGAGAAACCTTTCCTGATATGATACATGATATGTGGATGCATGTTTTCAAGGATCTCGCGGGGTAAACACAAGAAGATGTTAGAAGTTACTTATAGCTTTGAATGGAGAACTTTGTATTGGTGGATGTCCTTCCACGAGAATTAAGCTCATCATGTCAAGTGGGTCGTAGCCCTTGACTCAAGTTCTTGTACTTTGATTTTTGACAGTGTTCGGTTAGAGGAAAATAAATCCTCTTGCCCCTTGATAGACGTTTGATTCAACAGCACCCTGCACCAAAGGCCCTTGAGATCCTTGAAATGATTATTGAAAATGCTATGGTATGATGTCATGATGTTATTTACAAGTATGCAAAGCAAGCAAGTTGTTATGTACAAATAGTCATATACGCAAAGCAGAGAAGTCCTTAAGTTTAGGCTTGCATGGAGTTTGTAGGTAAGTACCCTCTTGAAGATTAGTTGGTTCAACCTGTCCTAGTAATAGTAATCGGGTTCTAAGGGATCACAATATCAATGGGATTCCTTCTAGGCATTGTCTCAGCTTAATCAATATTTTCTTGCGGCCAAGATATCCCAAACTCCGGTCTCAATGAGTGTAGCATCGAGTATCAACCAACTTTGGACTGCACCAAAGCCGGATGTCTCACTACTTCCTAATGGCCAAGTTGGTCAAGTAAGGTTCTAAGGTCAGTTAGTGCTTCATGATGATGCTCAGCGGCCTCGTATTCTCCTAGATTCAACACAAGGGATACCGGTACCAACAAATGTGTCACACTAACGTAGCTATTGTTTAGACCATGTCGGTATACCCCACACAGTTTCCACAATCTATTTATACTTACCTAAAAGGTGCCCCAGATCCAGGTATAGGATCTTTAACAAAAACCCAAACAAGAACCAAAAATATAAAGCAAGCAAGTCAAACAAAGAGAGCAAGTAAAGGTGATCTAGCCCTAAGGTAACCCCACTTTTAAGTAGTCCTCAACAGAGTCGCCAGTTCTGTAACGCGGTAGGAGAACTGACTTGGTTGTTTTGTGTTTAATCGCATTTGTTGCGGATAGCAAGAGTCGCCACCGACTTTTCTTTTATCCAATAAGGAAAGGTTAAAAAGAAAAGGAAAGACCTTTCAAGATTATTTTCTTGAGTTCGGGGGGTAGGTTATGAAAAGGGAAGGTGTTAGCACCCTTTTCATCCATAGTTATCTACAGACTCTTAGTTTCTTGCTAGACCACTTGTTTTTGTTTGAAAATGTGCTTGTGGTTTGGGTTTTGAAAGTATTTTGAAAATGTCTTTGTAATGGCTCTCGTTTCTATAAGAATGCGTACAAAGTGTTGTTTTGAAAATAGTTCAAAGAGGTGTTTATGGAATTGTCATACCCCAATTTTTGACCTAAGATCCTATCTTCATTTGCATTATTTCATATATACATCAAGGTCGCGAAATATGGTCGGTTTCGAACGTTTCACCTTTGAGCTTTGATTGTGTAGAGATTATCGAGTGTTGTGAGCATTTTATTTTATGAATGACTAACCACTTATCAAGCACGAAGTGTATGTTTTGTTTTTTGATTTCATGTGCAGGAAATAGGTCTGAAAGAAGAGCATCAGACGTCACACATCAATTAGGGTTTTGAGTCTCGGGACATAAATGCGGTCGATCGTTGATTCTCAAAGGCTGGTTCATCAAAGAATTTCAGAGAATCGTGTGTTTATTTCCACACTCTGTCCAACAGATGGTCTCAGGTGTCTCTGAAATTTTCCAGAAAGAACAGTCAAAGTTCTACTGCCATTGGTTCATGTGTTTTTCACATTGCTTTAAAATACAAGAAAACCAAGCTATGCCAGTCATTTCCGATCACTTCGACCAAAAGTCATCTGTAAGTGTTTCTCATCACGCAGGGTGAATTTCGTCAAAATGGGATGATTAAATTCAAAACCATTCTAGAAGAATTTATTCGGAATACTTGTAATTTTCTTTATTTGAATTCAAGTGATAATTAAAGAGGAGCTACCAAGAGATCTCATTCAAGAATAATCGTTTATCGCATGAAATATTTATTCAAGATTATTTTGTGTGACTATTTTGGTGGATTTACATTATGGTTATTTAAACACACATGAAGAATTTACTAAGGAGATATTAGAAAAAGAAATTTGATTCAAATAATCGTTCATCACAAGATTAATTACATGATGGTTGCTATTTGATTACAAAATTAATTCATGTGATTTATTTGGATCTCTATTACAAAATGCAAGATTAAAGTCTAAGGCTTACATTATCATTTATTCATCATTCAACAATTTATTCAAGTATTATTCAATTCTTTCCCAAATCAAATGGAAGACCTTGAATTTTTATCAAGACATATCAAGATTCAATTTCAAATGAAGATTCAAAGTTGTTTACAATTACAAGGGAATTGAGAATATATTGAAGAATATATACCCATTCATGTTACAATTTACTTGGATTTATTGTTACAAAGTTACAAAATAAATTCAAATTTTGTACATGAAAATCAAGCTATTGTTCTTGCTGCAAAACAGCCCAATGCTGCCCATTTTTTCCAGCATTGTTTTAATCCAATAACAGTCCAATTCTTGAGTATAATGCTGTCCATTTTCTCTAACCTTGATTCAAAAAAAACCATGCCAAGTTGTTGTCCTAATCTGCTCTATAAAACATTCCAAAATGCAGCCCATAAGACAAAAATCTGCATATTTGCTGCTACAAAAACCAATCTACAAAACTCCTAACATTGCACTAAAATGCACACTTCAAAAAGCTGTCTCATAAAACATCAAAACATAGTCTAAAATAGTTCAAATATCTACTATTCCCCCCCCCCCCCCCCCCTAAAACCACACATATTTCACTATAAATAGAGGCCTCTTCATGAACAGAATAGAGGGAACAACACAAAAGGAAGGAGATACAACAAGAGAAACACAAAATTCAGCAAGAAGAAAAAACAGAAAAGTGTTTTGGTTGAAGAATCACAAGCAGGAGAAAAACAGAAAACACACATAGAAGATTAAAGGAGGGAGAACTTACTGTTTTTTCTGAAGCTCCATCGGAGAGACTCCGATAGGTATTCTTCTTCCCATTATTTCTGCAAACTTTTTTTCACATATACATCCATGCCTGCCAAATTCATTTGCATAGTTAGTCATTTTTCATGCTTGGATCATTTACATATATGCATAATCTGTTAAAACCAACAAATCAGAATATTAATTCTTAAGATTAAATTGTAATTTGTTAGAAAAAGCATAGGACATTGTTATATACCTATAGATTACAGCCTATTAGCATAACATGTTAACAAATATTTCTTTAAAAATTCACCGACCCATTACCAAACTGTAAACCGGTATAATATGTTAAAACAAAAAATCAAATATTAATTATTTTTCCTCCAAGATGCCTAACCTATTAACAAAATCAAACCTGCATCAGAACTCAACAACTTTGTTTTTCTGCTAAAAACACTCTAATAATATAATCCATCAAACTTTACTTGTTTCTGTCGGCGGTATGATGCCTCAAATTTGTCGTTGCTGATACTAATGCATTGCAATCTAGTTTAAAGAAGTCCCCAACCTTGCCAACTTTTCTCTTCCGCCAAACACCATCGCATCCACAGATCTCCAATTTTTCCCTTTATCTTCCAGCCGCACTCAACTTCTAGCAGCAACATCAACAAGACCTGCTTCAACAACATTCTCCATCCCAACCCCACTTTCAATTCCAACTATCTTTTGTTATACATTATACTAACACGGTGAACTCAGTCTAGACTAGAACAACAACAGCAACAACAAAAGAAACAACTCTTTCAATTCCAGTTTTTTTCAAATTTTCTGAAATAGAACCAAAAACAATGTCTAAACCAAATCTCTCACCGACCCGACCCATTTTCATGAAAAACAGAAGGTAAAGAACTATAAATCAAAACCCTAAAACATCGTTGTTTCGTTTGGAAGTTGCTTGCACTGAACTTACCGGGAGAAACCCACAGCCGGTATTAGTCGTTCACTGTCGTAATACAGTGAGAAAGTTACATCTCAACTGGATAAATTTCTAAACAACTTCAAGCTCTAGGTTCTAAAATAGGTGACGAGTGTGTTGTACTTGTTGGACAGATTAACATTTTCTCCGCACGACCAATGAGATCATTCAAGATTATCTAACAGTTTCGTCAGTAGGATAAATATCAACCAAAACTTTTTTAGTCGAGACTCATAATAAATTAAGTCAGCTGGAATCTATGCAAAAACAAGAAAATAGGAAGATGTGTTTAGATTTCAAAGGTTAATGGTTGAGGGAGTTACCAATAATGTTGTGGGTTGGAGCTTAATTGAAGCGGAGGGTAGAGTTCATCGCTTTGTTGCAGGAGACAGAGAGCCATGACCATTCTTCAGACATTTTTAGAATGCTTGAAATCGTAGGAATGAGGATGACTGAAACTGGTTTCTCACCAAAACAACTAACCTGCAAAAAGTATCAACAGAAAAATAATTCAAACTAAAAAAGGAAGAAACCAGATCGAAAAACTTAAAATGCAGTAAACTAATTCCCTTCATCCTCTGATATGAAACCACCTCCGAACCACTCAAAAACCTACCCTCAACACCCACCAAACCATCATTCTCAAAACAAGAACTAACATCAAAACACAAGAAAAAGGCAAAAAACAAGATGGTTACTCACCACCACGGTAACCACTTTGCTGTAATCTCCGTCCCAATGTTTAACCCCTTCCAATCCGCCTCTATTCTCCGCCATACCTCCGATTCCATCTTTCAATCATCGTCACCAATGGAAAATCGTATGGTTTCAGCAGTGATGAGCTGATTTGTTATTGTTGTTTTTGTTCGAGATTTGTCCTTCATCCCGAGGGAATAATGTCACGGCGCGAGAATAGATAAGAGATGACAGTGATATTGTGTTTTGGTCTGCTTTTTTTTTCCTTTTCCAGTAACTGCAGTCGCGGCTGCCTTTAGGAGAACTAGGGTTTTATGTTTTAATGTCATTTTGGGCCAAATAGCTCCAAGCCCAATCCAGATTATCCATGTACATCCCTTTACTCTTTCAGTTTTTTTTAATTTATTTTTGCTGAAAATGATCTTGGGCCTACTACTATATTTCTTTTAGCCATTATTCTTTTTTTATTAAACATACTTGATTATATATATTAATTTAGTTTATTATATAATTATTATTTAATTACAAAACATAAAAAACATGTTACTATAAATTTATCTTTTATTTAATTTTTTTGTCAACATCCTATTATGCTTTTATTTAATTTTTGTTGTTTATTTAATTATTCAAATATACGTTTTTATTTAATTTTTACTGTTTATTTAATTATTCAAAAATTCATGCAAGTAAATTAGTCTTCTATTTAATCTTTGGTTATTTAATTGCTCAATTGTCATTAACTTTATTCTCGATCGTTTAATCTTTGTATCTTCCGTCTGTCTCAAATCCATGGGAAATATTTTGTTAACTCCATAAGTAATACGATCGTGCGAATACCCTCATTCATTTTTTGTTTGTTTACTATTTTGATAAACTTATGATAATTTTCCTAAAAGATTCAATTTTCAAACTCACACCTTTTAAGTCAAAACTTCGACACTAGGTCGTCGTATCTTCAAAATCTCGTCCATACCCATTTTTAGCCAAACAAATCATTTTAATCAAACAAACACTTTAAACCAAAAAACAGATATTTCAAAAGGTTCCTATAGGATTTTATATATGCATTGGGTGTTAATACCTTCCCATTGCATAACCAACCCCCGAACTCTAGATCTCTTTTCAAAAATGCATTATATTTTTATTACTTTTAAGTACTATTTTACATTGCATATTTAAGGGTTTTATTTCGCTCTTTTCCCTTTTCCCTTGGAAATAATAAAGCGCAGTGGCGACTCTTGCATTGTGAGTTGAGTTAATTAATAGCTCGATCTTTGATTTACCCCGCTACATTTTTCATCGCTACAGAATTGGCGACTCTGCTGGGGAAAGATTAACCTCTTGCTGGTCCATCCCTATGTGGGTTAAGCCTATTTTATCTTATCTATTTTCTCATTATTTGATTGTTTTATTATATGTTTATATTGTGGTTATTTGGGTGTTAATTATATTTATAAAGGACAAGTCCTATACCCGGACTAAGTTACACTTAAGAATAGGACAGGCGGTATAATCATGTTAACTTTGAGGGAGTAATCCCGAAGAAGGAGGCATGAAATCCCCCACTCAGTGGAAAGCCCCTTTGAATGTAGTATTTGTTTACCGAGTAATCGGGAAGACATTACTGCTTTCGACCTGGGAGCCAGAGAAGCTGAGAACCGTAGAACCCTAACCCATCTTGGCCTTTTAGGTGTAGCGCGGAGACTATAACAGAGTAATCCGGAAGTAGTTGTCATGCGATGCTACACTCGGATGAGTTTCTCTTGAGAATATTACTAATTATTGAGTAATCAAGACGTTGGTAATATCCGAAGGAGGAATGTAGACTCTGGGAACTCTTAGAACCTTATCTTGCAGGTGTGATTAAACCTTTAGTACATACCCTGGGGGTGGGCTTTACCTTTGACTCCATGCTCGAAGCGTTAAACCTTTGAACCCCGTGTTTGTGAACTTATGTGTAATTGTTGCATTATCATTCATCCATACATCCATAAGCATTTTTTTTTGTAAAACATGTTTTTTAAGGAACTTAAGAATGATTTTTGCAGACATCTCAGGTACTGTTACTATGAATTTTGGAAAAAGAAACACTAGGAGTTATAATTTTAAGGAGCCTGAGATTGAAGAGTTGAAGAGTTTGATACCCAAGATTGAGAACCCTACGGAGTTTCAAAAGAAATATGGATCCATTATCCCTCTCATGAAACGCAAGATGAAGGAAGGTATCCTTAGTACGTTGGTCCAATTCTATGATCCATTGTATCGATGCTTCACCTTTCCTGATTACCAGTTAATGCCCACTTTAGAAGAGTACTCCTATATACTTGGTTTGTCAATCACCAATTGTGTTCCTTTCTCTGGTTTAGAAGAGGAACCTAAATCTCACGAGATATCAACTATCACCCACTTGAGGAAGTCAGAGATAGAAGAGAACATGACTACTAAGGGGGGAATCCGAGGCTTACCTGCGCAGTTTTTGTTGAAGAAAGCTCATCACTTCGCTGAGATAAAATATATTGTTGCCCTTGAATATGTCTTTGCTTTACTTCCTTATGGATTGTTCTTGTTCCCTAACATCGATAAGTTAGTGGATATCAATGCCATTAGAATCTTCTTGAATGGAAATATGGTCCCTATACTGCTAGGAGATACCTTCTATTCCATCCATCATTAAAACTACTATCTAGGAGGGATGATTATCTGTTGTGCACCGTTGCTATACCAGTGGTATGTTTCTCATTTACCTGGGTCTGGTGATTTCTGGGATCTCGAGAAGGAGCCACGATGGACGCCAAAATTTATGGATCTTATTTCGACATAGATTGGTATAATCAAGCTTACTACGACGTGAAGATCATTGATAGTTGTGGTGTTTTTCCCAACGTGCCTATTCTTGGTATGAAGGGAGGAATTAACTATAATCCTGTTCTTTCGTGCCGCCAGTTTAGATACCCGATGAGGGATAAGCCGAACAACATTCATGTGAGTGGTTTCTTTCTACAAGAAGGAAAAGATCACAAAGCAGCTAAGGAGGAGATTAAAAGGGCTTGGCGCCACATCAATAGAAAGGGGAGAGACATGTTAGGGCATAGAGGTGCCGTTTATTTGGAGCCTTACCTTCAATGGGTTCGTGCTAGGGCTTGTGCTCTCAAGATGCCTTATAAGCCCGAGAAACCTTTATTCCTTGTTGCTACATCATCATCTATTAATATCCCTATTGAGAACATGAGAGAGTATCAGGAAAATCTGGCTAGAATGAAGCCTGAAAGAGATGCTTGGAAGGAAAAGTATAGTATGTCTGATTACGAAAATAGGGTCCTGACTCGACAACTGAAGGAGAAGGAGGATATGCTATTTATTCAAGATGTTTGGTTTGTTGATCATGGTGAGAAGCTTCGTCAAATGGATGCATTACTCAAGAAATATGCTAATGAAAGGAAGAGAAAGAAGGAAGATTTGGTAGGCGTTACTCTTATTCCTAATCCACAGAAAGAAATCGTTGATCAACTGGTAGCTGAGAAGAAAGAGATGGAAGACTTCTATGAAGAGAAGATTAGGAAGCTCAAGTTACAAATGACATTTGGTCCTTCATCCAATGATGATTCTGAGTGACCTTTAGTTCCTAGTATTTTTGTTATTATTACTTATGTCATGTTGTAAAACTCTGTAAAAGGGCTTCATGTTCCAAAGTTGTAATTTACTGCTTTTATTAATGGGTTTTGTTGTCCCAAAGTTGTAATTTACCGCTTTGATTAATGAAATGAGTTTTTGTTGTTCCAAATTCCTTTACCATTGATGTGTGCAAAGTTATCAAAGTTCTAAAGCTCCTTGAAGAAATATCTAAATAAATAATCATTTGCATCACATATCATGCATCATCCAACACTCAATTTCACATGATTTCTAGAGTCTTATTCTTGTTTCTTTTTCCACTCCGATAGATTGTCAAGTTGTTTCACCGGTATAATACCCGAGCCAATAGTCAAAAGAGGATGGAAGATCTGGAGCAGGAAAATCATGAGCTTCGCGAAGAGGTTACTACTCTTCGTACTGGAATGGAAAAGTTGACCACATTAGTGGAAAGCTTGATGGATGCTCAGAATCAGCCATTGACTTCAGTCGCTGAAATTCAAGCTCCAACTACTGTGGTTTCCGAGATCATCACCGCTCTAACATCTTTGACTCAAGTCAACTCTCCGCTCCAACATCAAATGCCGAAAGGTTTTCCATGGGGTATGCCTTACAATTTCATGCCATAAGGGTACCAGCCTACTGTGCAACCCATGATTCAACCTGTTGTGTCCTTTCCTTAACCTGAGACAACTACTGTGTAACCTGTAATCCAACCTATGGCATCTTTCCCTCAGCCTATGATGACTACTGTCGCTCTTGTGGTTCACACTATTCCATACACAAATGAACCCATTTATCATGCTGAACCTGCTGAAAGTTTGGGCCTCTTCGATAGGATGGAGGAGTTCCAAGACCAATTCCAAGAAATGCAGAGGGAAATTGATGCGCTTAAAGGGAAAGACTTGTTTGGGAAAAATGCTCATGACTTGTGTTTAGACCAAAACGTGAAGGTTCCGCGAAGTTCAAAGTGTCGGACTTTGAAAAATACAAAGGTGAATCATGTCCACAAAGTCACTTGACCATGTATGTGAGAAAGATGTCCACCTACTCTGATGATCATAATTTATTAATTCACTACTTCCAAGACAGTTTGACTGGTGCCGCTCTGAAATGGTACATGGGTTTGGATAGCACCCGAATCCGTAACTTCAATGACCTCAGTGAAGCTTTTATTCATCAATAAAAGTACAATGTTGACATGGCCCCGGACCGAGATCAACTCCGGGCTATGTCCCAGAAAGATAGAGAGTCTTTTAAAGAATATGCCCAGAGGTGGCGCGAGATTGCAGCTCAAATCTATCCCCCCCTTGAAGAGAAAGAAATGACAAAGATTTTCCTGAAAACTTTAGGTTCTTTCTACTATGAGAGAATGATAGCGAGTGCGCCTAGCGACTTCACTGAGATGGTGAATATGGGCATGCGGATTGAAGAAGGAATTCGTGAAGGACGTTTGGTCAAGGAAGGAGGTACATCTAGTGCTGTCAAGAAGTTTGGAAGTGTCTTCCCCAAGAGGAAAGAACAAGATGTCGGTGCCATTTTTCCTGGGAGGCCGAGGAGAGGGTATTCACATGTTGCGGAAGTCACTCCTTCTATCCGCCCAACAATGGTGACCCCAACTTATCAAGCCCCTCCAATTCAACAACAGCAATTTCAGCAACAACCTCGACAACAGGCTCATTAATTCAACAATCAGAACGTTCGCCGAGGAAACCACAATTTGATGCCATCCCAATGACTTACATTGAGTTGTTCCCCGCTCTGATCCGAAAAAATCTCATAACGACGAAGCCTCCTCCTATTGCACCGAATAATACTTCTCCTTGGTACAAGGTGGATCAATTCTGTGCATATCACCAAGGTTCGCCGGGGCATAACATTGAAAATTTCTTTGCTTTGGAGGCAGATGTCCAGAGGTTAATCAAGAACAGTATTTTGTCTTTAAAAGATGTTAAACCGAATGTTCGAGATAATACTTTGCCTCGACATGGGGCAGCGTCGGTAAATATGGTGGAAGGATGTCCTGGAAAGTTTCGAGTTTACCAAGTTGAGCATATAAGGGACTCGTTGATCAGGATACGTCAAAGCTTAAGTAGACTCTCCTTCTTTAAACATCGACATGATTATGACGTTGTGAATTTTGCTCAATAGAAGATGATTTCCCTATTGCGAAAGAGGATATTCAGAAGTTGTTGGATCAAAGGGTTATCACCATTACATATGACAGAGATCCAGGTGATGAAGTGAATGTTATAGTGCCACAGTTCAACATGCCTGAGCCAGTAGAGATTGTTTATGATAGTCAGACTTCACCTGCTGCTCCTTTGATTATTTGTCCACCTGGTCCCGTGCCTTACAACTCGGACCAAGCCATACCATACAAATATAATGCCACAATGATTGAGAATAGGGTAGAAGTTCCAATACCGCCAATGCCATCTTTTGTTAATATTGCTGATGTGAGTAGAGTCACAAGGAGCAAACATATCTTTGTAGCGGTACCATCGAGAAGGCCTGAAGTTCAAGTTAGAAGGAATATACCAGCAGAAATTCCGATGATGAATGTTGAACCAAGAGTTGAGGTAGGCCGATCCAATGGACCTAACCCACATCCTGATGATGATGAGATTTTGAAACTCATTAAGAGAAGTGAATACAAGATTGTGGACCAACTTTTGCAAACTCCTTCCTAGATTTCTGTGCTTGCTTTACTAAGAGATTTTGGTGCCCATAGGGAAGCTTTGATGAAGGTCTTAGACCAGGCATTCGTAGATCATGATGTGACGGTTGACCAATTTGATGGAATTGTGGGAAATATTACTTCATGTAACAATCTTGGTTTCAGTGATGAAGAGCTTCCGGAGGAGGGAAGGAACCATAATATGGCTTTGCATATCTCAATAAGTTGTGGAAATGATACTTTATCAAGTGTGCCGGTAGATACAGGTTCATCATTAAATGTACTTCCCAAAACTACATTATCTCGACTTTCACATCAAGGTGCTCCTATGAGACCTAGTGGTGTAATTGTCAAAGCGTTTAATGGTTCTAGGAAAACTGTCATCGGTGAAGTGGATCTTCCTATAACAATTGGTCCTCATACCTTTCAGATCACTTTTCAAGTAATGGATATTCGTGCCGCCTACAGTTTCCTATTGGGTCGCCCATGGATCCATGATGCAGGGGCAGTCACTTCCACGCTCCGTCAAAGATTGAAGTTTATAAGGAATGGAACAATGGTAACAATTGGTGGAGAACAAGCTATGGTGGAAAGCCACTTGTCATCTTTATCTTATATTGATGCTAATGAGGATGTTGGAACCCAATTCCAAGCTCCATCCATTGCTAGTAATGAAGTGAAGAAGAAAGGGACATCTAATTCTTCTTTTGAAGATGTGTGACGAGTGGTTGAGAGTGGTTCGGCTGAAGGTTGGGGCCAGGTGTTGACTTTTCCTAAGAACTAGTTTGGAGAAGGTCTTGGCTTTCATCCTGTGTCTACAATAGTTAAGTAAGATACAGTTACCCGTCTGATACAAGAAGTTTTCCGAAGCACAGGTTTTATCCATCCGACTCCGCTCGAAGTTGATGCTATAATAGAAGATGATTCTAAAGAGGATTTACCCGACTTTGTAGCGCATGGGGTGGTTTTCCAGAACTGGACTGCTATTGATATTCCTGTTGTGATGCACATTTCTGAGTAATGCTTTGTTTTATTTTGAAAAAACCTTTCGCTCTGCCTAAGGCGGAAGAGTATTTGTGTCGGGCTATGTTGAAAATAAATCCTTTTGCTCTGCCCAAGGCAAAAGAGAAGATGTTTGGGCTCTTTTGTTTCAAGTATTGCCAATCATGAATAAATATTTTATTTCGTCCCATACTATTTTTATTTTTCACTTTTTCTGGAAAATGGTAACGAAAATTAAATAGTAATAATGGGAAAATATAATAATCTTTTTTATATCTGTACAACATTCACATTAATCGATTTCTAAAATAAAGCATAATCATATGTGCAGATTAATCCATGACTTAACCATTGAAAACAATGACCCTATGCCCCCTCCCAACTTTGAATTCCCTGTGTTCAGAGCTGAGGAAGAGGATAGTGAAGAGATTCCTGATGAGATTTCCTGTTTACTTAAGCACGATGAAAAAACTATTCATTTGTTTGAAAAGCCCGTGGAGATGATCAATTTGGGTAATGAAAAAGACAAAAAGGAAGTCAAGGTCGGAGCGTTGCTTATCCCAGAGGTCAAAGAAAGAATGTTGGAGATTCTCAGAGAGTATGAAGATGTGTTTTCTTGGTCCTACCAAGACATGCCAGGTTTGGATAACAATATTCTGGAGCATCGTTTGTTGTTGAGACCTGAATGTCCGCCGATTAAGCAGAAGTTGAGAAGGACTCGTCCCGATATGGCTGACAAGATCAAAGAAGAAGTTCAAAAACAAATTAATGCGGGTTTCCTCGTTACATCAGTCTATCCTCAATGGTTAGCCAATATAGTGCATGTTGCTAAGAAGGATGGCAAGGTTCGAATGTGTGTGTACTACAGAGATCTGAATAGAGCTAGCCCAAAGGATCATTTTCCATTACCACACATTGACGTATTGGTCGACAGCACCGCAAAGTTCAAAGTCTTTTCTTTCATGGATGGTTTCTCTGGTTACAATCAAATCAAGATGACACCTGAAGATATGGAGAAGACATCTTTCATTACACCTTGGGGAACATTTTGTTACCAAGTAATGCCATTTGGTTTAAAGAATGCTGATGCAACGTACCAAAGAGCCATGACTGCTTTGTTTCATGATATGATGCATAAAGAGATAAAAGTTTATGTAGATGATATGATTGCCAAATCACAAACTGAAGAAGATCATTTGGAGCATTTATTGAAATTATTCCAACGTTTGAGAAAGTATAAACTCCGTCTGAATCCTAATAAGTGCACTTTTGGTGTTCGTTCTGGAAGACTTTTGGGTTTCATTGTCAGCCAACGAGGTATTGAGGTAGATCCTGATAAAGTCAAAGCTATTCGGGAGATGCCCACTGTTGTACCCCAAAATTTTCCCTCCTCTTTTTCCACAAGAAATCACAGCTTCGGGCTTTTCCTGATTTTTCATATTGGCTCAAGAATCAGTCAAACAGAATTTTTCTTGTCAGTCTAGCCAAATTAGGGTTTTCATGGACTCTGGAACAGTTCAAGCAAATTATTAGGGTTTGGTTGAGTTTGGCTGAAAGTTTGATCAGATGGGCGTTTCTTTGGTGTTAAGTCAAGAATTAGGGTTTTGCTGCGCAGTTTCAGAAGAGTTTGAATCCATAGTGTTTTAATTGGTTGTTACACTGTTTTGACATTTGTTCAAAATATCTGTCTAAACATTTGGGATAAAGGCTAAGGCATTTGATTTGAGATGGGATAAAAGCTGAGGTATTTGAATTGAGAATTTGCAGTGTTTGATTTAGTCAGTAAAGAGATAAGCGTGTGGACGTTTGTTTGATTAACTGTGCAATGTTTTGGATTATTCGGAACGCCAGACATTTATTGATTATTTATCATTTCTAAGTTAAAATTATTGGATAAATTCCAGTTATTATAATTCAAGAAATATAAATAATTAAATAAACAATTGAAGAGAAATAAAAGAGAAATCTGACCAAAAAAGACTTATTTATTTCATTTTGAATTGTTTGTTACAGATATTATTTGAATATTGTAAATTCATTTACAGTCATTTACATTAATATTATTACAAATAATTGGAAATGAAATAAAGATACATCCTAAAAATTTCCTAAATCTTCATCTTCTACTGATGCTCCTTTGCTCAATTGATTTTATCTGCAAAAACACAAAAAGGGAAAGAAGTCAAATGCAGATAAAAAGGCAGACGGATATTTTAAGGCTCATCATAAAAGTAATTGGCCGGAATCAGTTTATTCACCCTCTCTGCAAATCACAAGATTACTCTTGGCTCACAAAGAGGGATAGAAAATAATGTTGCAAGCATGTAAAAATGTACAAGGCAGCATATAAGACAAAGTGGACAAGGCTGCATAATTTCAAGCTGCATAGTCAAAATGCCAAACAAATAGCATGTCAAAAACAACAAAGTTCAAACTGATGCACAAAGTCCAAACTGAACTGCACAATTGCAAATGGAAAAATGCCAACCAGATTGCATTGCTCAAAGTATCAACAAAGCTGTCAAACTGTCAAAAGGCTATTTACAAGCTAGCAAAAGCAATACAGAAAAGCAGGAAGTATGCAGAGCTAAACCATAATGCAAGCAAAGATATTCAAAATCATCATTTTCCAGCCAGTTACTTTTTTGGAAAAGACAAATTTAAGCAATAAAAATGCTTTTTAAAATCTGTGGAGAGAGAAAGAGAGAAGAGAAAAAAGGCTGGCAGCAGACTTGAGAAAAAGATATAACAAGATATACCAGAACAGAAAAGGAAAGAGGCAGAATATCATAAAAAATATAGAAGCCACAAACTGTATCAACAAACAGCCTGCCTCCACAAACTTCAAACCTCGAAAACCAGAAGCATACAAGCCTCAAGCCTTAACCTGCTTCAAACAAACCAGAAGCATACAAGCCTCAAGCCTTAACCTGCTTCGAACAAACCAGAAGCATACAAGCCTCAAGCCTTACCTGTATCAAAAACAACCAAAAAGACAATACACTACAAACTTGTACCAATACTAAAAAAACAGAAATAACCTCTAAACAGCAAGCCAACTGATAAACCTTTAGTCTGTCAAAACCAAAGAGCCTAACATCCTTCAAACTGCAAGCCTGTAATGAAGCCTGCCTCAAGACACAAAGTCCTACATCCTGCCTGTAAACCTGTGTCAAACCTTAAACGAGGAACCCTAAAGCCTAAAAGCAAAGCCTGTCTCAAGCCTTTCAGAGCCAAAGACACCCTCAGAGCAACCTCATCATAGGGCCAATAACCATATAAACATACTCAGAAGCTATCATTATTGATAAGAAGGAAGAGGAAAAAGTCAATAGCAACTCAGAAATCTCAGGGCCAACATCATCTTTGACAGAAGCTCAATCAAACTCAGAAGAGCAAGCATACAGAAGCAAAGAGTAAGCATACAAAAGCAAAGGGCAACTAGTCAGAAGAAGAAAAGAAGCAACAAGCAGAGTTTTCAGTTATCATCATAAAACCACAAAGGAGAACAAGATACTGAATACCAGATTTCCCAAAGCTCACAACATCACTACTCCCTCCGCCTGGCCGTCCTAGGGCGCCTCCAGTCCACCTTTCCTCTGTCTCCAAAAGCCAAAGGTAGTATCTCTTCCTTTTTTCTTTTCACGCACCTCAAACAAAAACAATGGTAACATAAAGGTCAGAACTTGCCAAAAACAAAATCAATAAGCATGTAAAAATCGAAAACCTAAAACGGAAATCAAACCTCTTTTCATCACCGCTTTGCATGACCGTGGAGAGAAGGAAGTTGGAAGTTGCGTCCGGTGGCCAGGCAGGGAAGGATTAGGTCAGAAGTTTGGCTCAAGGAGACGAAGAGGAGAAGAAGATAAACGGCGCCTCTGTAACTCAACAAACCTTAATCCAGTTATGAAACAAAACAACGAAACCCTTAGCAAAAATGTCAAAAATGTGTTCTGGGCCGGTTCGCCCCATCAAAGAGCCTAAGCCCATACAAAACCTGGCGTGCACCCCCTGTTGCTCTTCTCATTTTTGTTTCTATTTTTTCATTATTGGGCCAAGCGAATCCCTTAAGCCCATTCATTTCCTTTTTTAACTAATACTTTTTTTCTTATTATCACATTACATTTTTTACATAACTTATTTTGTTAAATAAATTAATTGTTCACATTAAGTTTTTTTTATTAATAATACCTCTTTATTATGGCACTTAAAAATACGAAAACTTTAGCTTTAATTAAGTTAACAGGTTTTTGTCTTAAAATTCTTTTTTTTTTATTTTGTACGTTAATTAAATACCTAGACAATAGGATAATTAAACTTAAAACACTTTTTTCTTTAAAACCCTTTTGTATATAAACTAAAAATGTATAAATGTTAATTTTCTCTAAAAGCTTAAAAAAATTTCTTTTTCTTTAACTAAAACATTTGTTTGTACATAATTAACAAAAACACAAAAAGAATAAATAAATACTTAAATTTGCATTAAGTTAACATCTTTCTCACTTGTAAATAATCATATACACTTACAGAAATACTTTTGATACATTATTCTTATACATTGATACATGATATTGAGAATGCGATTCGATTTGGTTGTAAATATATTTGGACACTACTCTCCTAATAAGTCTCATCCCCATTTGTAAATACTTGTACCCCCATCCCCGGATACTTATTTGTAATAGCGTAGACTTTAAATTCCTGCAATTTATTGCTTTCAATTATACCATGTTTAGACCTAGGGTTTGTATGTAAATAAAATCAACCGCTAGATAACCTAATACAAGACAAATGCATGACAATCAATACACTAATCACACTTGCACCCCTAGGGTAATCCCGCTTGTTGCCTTCCAAAATGGGCCATGCTTGCATGTTGAGTTTCTTTGGCAAAACAATCCAAATGATCATAGTCCCTCGATGACGCTTTCGAAAGTTGCCTAAACAAAATGATCATAGTCCCTTCAAGCAAAATTGCCAAAGACACTTGACACCATTGCATTCATGGTCCATACGATGACCCGCGCCTGTCCCGTTAACATCCTAACACAGGATTGTCCACCAAATACAATGGTGAAGCAATACTGTTAAAAGGGTTAAAACATGAGAAAAACCTTTGAGTAAATTTAGGGGTAGACAACTCTTAGTTACTTGATCAAACTTGCAAAACACACTTACCTACTTTTCAAAACACACTTCACAA
Organism: Vicia faba; assembly: GCA_948472305.1. NCBI lineage: Eukaryota > Viridiplantae > Streptophyta > Magnoliopsida > Fabales > Fabaceae > Vicia > Vicia faba. Next base: position 1,182,542,010 of record OX451737.1, read on the forward strand.
ACACAACTTTCAAAACAACTTTCAAAAAACATTTGAAACATCTTTTCGAAAAGACAAACACCTTTGTAAAACATTCGAGTAAAGAATTGTTACAACGGTTGCCTAGACAAGGCGTCTTTTTCAAAACATTTTCAAAACACACACACACACCACCATTTCAAGCAATTGAAAATCAAAGGCAAGTGATCTAAACAAATAAACTAAGAGCCCATGGATAACCATGGATGAAAAGGGTGCTAATACCTTCCCTTTTCATAATCTACCCCCCGAACCCACGAAACATCTCAAAAGGCTTTTCCTGTGCTTTTTAACCTTTCCTTTAGGATAAAATAAAAATTCGGTGGCGACTCTTGCTAAACCGAACAAGTGCGAATACAAACGCAAAACCTCAAGTCAGTTCTCCCACCGTATCACAGAACTGGCGACTCTGCTGGGGGAAAATTTAAAAGTGGGGTTACCTTAGGGTTTAGGTCACCTTTACATACTTGCTTTGATTGCCTTGATTGCTTTACTTTTTGGGTCCTTGTTTGGGTTTGTTGTAAATCCTACACCCGGATTTGGGGGCACCTTTTTAGGTAAATAACAATAAAACTGTGAGGGAACTGTGCAGGGTATACCGATATGGTTGAAGCAGTAAGCTGTGTTAGTGTGACATATTTGTGAGTACTGGTAACCCTTGAGTTCAATCAAGGAGAGTACGGGGCCGCTGAGTGATGTCGTGAATCACTAACGAACTCTTAGAACCTTACTTGACCATCTTAGCCTTTTTAGGGGTAGTGAGATGACCGACTTTGGTGCAGTCCGAAGTTGGTAGATACTCGATACTACACTCATTGAGGGTTGTTTTCTTGGAATATTTTGGTCGCCAGTTAAGTGGCTAAACCAAAACAATGAACACAGAAAACAATCCAATGATATTGAGCTCCTTAGAACCCGGTTTCTATTTTAGGACAGGATGAACCAACTAACTTCAAGAGGGTACTTACCTACAAACCCCATGCAAGCCTAAACCTAAGGACTTGTTTGCTTTGTGTGAATATGATTACCTGTATATACACTTACTTGCTTTTGCATACATGTACATAACATCATGACATCATACCATAGCATTTTTTCACTAACCTTTTCAAGGATCTTGAGGGTTCTTTTGATGCAGGGTCACGTTGAACTGGACGTCTACCAAGGGGCCAGAGGTTTTCTCCTCTAAACAAATGCCATCAAAGATCAAGTACAACAACTTGAATCAGAGGCTATGACCCACTTGACATGGTGAGCTTGATTCTCGTGGAAAGACATCCACAGGTGCAAAGTTCTCCAATCAAAGATTGAAGTTCAACCTCTAACATTCTCTTGTGTTTACCCCAAGAGATCCTTGAAAACATGCATTCACATATCATGCATTGCATCATGACAGTTTTTCCTTTTCAGGTTTCCTTATTCTCCTACTGTTTATTTCAGTAAGAGATGGCTCTAGAGAGGACTGTCAAGGATATCCAGGATCAAAATGCTCAGCTTCAAGAGATGTTCTTGAACCTGTCCCTGGGGCAAGAAGAAGTGAAAGCTCTCCTCACAACAGGCATGGTCCAGGGGAATGCAAGCAATGCCAGAAGTGATCAGTTGGAGGCATTGCAATCTGAGCTGACTACAATGAGGATCCAGATGATGGGGCAACTGGTGGGCCAGATGGCTCTCATCTAGGACTTGGCTCAAAGACAAGAGGAACTCAGAGTTCTCGTCAACCAACTGCTTCGGGATAACCAAGTTGGACAAACATCTGAGGTTGAAGAGCAAGTCACCACTCAAGAAGACAGGGGGAAGGCTCCTCTACTTGCTTCAGGGTCACAAGCCCATCAACAACCTCGTCAGCATCAACGGGGTAATCGGTGTAAGCGAAATACATCGGGAAGACAGTTCACTGAGACTGACATACCGTCATCTCTAATTCTGGAGCGCTTGTTGGAGGTCAATCAGACTGCTTTGAGGGATCCTATTCGGAAGCCCAATACCTCTGCTTCTAACTATCATCCCGACGCATTTTGTGTATATCACTCCTATAGCCCGGGACATGACACCGACGACTGTTGGGCCTTGAAGAACAAGATTCAAGACCTGATTGACATTGGAGTGCTGAGGTTCATGCCAGATGGCGAGATGAAAATCTTCCGTTAAGGGTTTCTCCACCTGAAGTGACAAAGCTCAAACTGAGAGACTTTTGTTTCATTTGAATGTTCAAGATTGTAATCTCTTTGTTATTCAAACAATTAACTGTTAATGTCAAACTCTGTTTCATTAATGCATTGCATATGTTTGTCTTGAATTTATCCATTCGTTTTCACTACTCTTATGTTTTCTTTATGACATTTAAACTCTTGATAAAAAGCTGCAAGCCTTTAGAGGGAGGATGACAAAACAATACCATATTCTCATACAGAATGCTTTTGAACAGACCTTGCTGATGATGTACAGGCATTTCTTTCAATTCCCAAACACTGGAGTTATAAGAAAGATAATCCCTAGTCAACCCCTTCGAGCCAAAGAAGTAGGAGTTTTCTGTTCTAAACAATTTGAAACCTTTGATTTAAACCTGGGGCAGGGTAGTATCTCAGTTAATTCAAAAAAAAAAAGATGCGCATTGAAGTCGCAAACTCTCAGTTCGTAACACAACGAACGACATCAAGAAAGAAAGACATTCCTTTGGAATCAAAAGACAGTGATGGTTCCCTATCTCATAGGCAGTCATTACCTCTCGAAAGAGAAAAACCCATTAAGTCAAAACCTATAAAGGAGGCTTAAGAAAGCTGGGGCATCCAGCTGACTGTGATCCCGAAAATAGGAACAGTCAGGCAAAAGTTAGGGATAACAAATCAAAAGAAAGAGGTCATTACAAATCCTCAACAACATGAAAAATGTTGCAAAAAGAAAAAAGGAGAGGATGACTGCCCTCCAAATTCAACTTGTGTGAACCATCACCCAAAAGTCGTTCCAAATTCGAACAGAGTTTGACGCACAATTAACTGAGTCTAGGATTGAAGGACATCACGAAGAGCGGGTGGGTACAAATATAATTTGAGCCTTTATCCTTTGTTTCTTAAACCGTGAAACAAGCCACGTTACAACCCTTCAAAAGTCCTAATTGAAGCATGGGTTAGTTCAAAAGCATATTGTTCAAAAGGTATCCTGACTCCTGTAAGGCTTTGCTCTAAATCTTGTGTTGATTTTGTCTTATGAAATGTTTTCTGCTAAAAAACACATTTTTCAAAACTTCGAGACAGACATAAACTTTGCATTATTCGAATATCACTATTTGCATTTGGCTATTTGTTTGACAGCAAAGAAATTCACACAATGAATATTTGGAGGAACGAAAACTCTCTCAGTGAACAAAATCACTTCAAAAAGGATGACACTTCCGTTGACAAATTTCCTATCAACAAGGGGCATGACATGTCACCATCCAATTAACCTAGGGCAGTCCAGTCAAGGTTTCAACAGATCTTTCAAAGTTCAGTTAACCTGGGGCAGTCTGACCAAGATTTCAACAAATCTCTCAAGTTCAATGAACTTGGGGCAAGACTCCTTCATCATCACTTGGGGCATTCGAATGTCAATCACCAAGGTCGTTCAAAATTTCCTTCATCACCTGCTGGAAGTTACAACCACCAACAGAATAACGGACAATTAAAGCTCCTAAAAATCTGACCCTAAAAAATGAAGACTCTCATCCTTAAAACCTCAGAAGATTGGTATACTCCCAGTTTCTGACCGTTAACAGCATGAAGATTCTCATCACCTCAGAAGATTGGTATACTCCCAATTTCTGACCCTTAACAAAATCAAGATCATCATCTTTCAAGATATCCTTCTAGAGATAGTTTCAAATGTGACCCAACATTTGACGACATTACGATACTTATTCCAGATTTCCTTCTAGAGATAGTTTCAGATGTGACCCAAGATTTGGCGACATTCCGATACTTATTCCAGATTTCCTTCTAGAGATAGTTTCAGATGTGACCCAATATTTGGCGACATTCCGATACTTATTCCAGATTTCCTTCTAGAGATATTTTCAGATGTGACCCAAGATTTGGCGACATTCTGATACTTATTCCAGATTTCCTTCTAGAGATAGTTTCAGATGTGACCCAAGATTTGGCGATATTCCGATACTTATTCCAGATTTCCTTCTAGAGATAGTTCAGATGTGACCCAGATTTGGCGACATTCCGATACTTATTCAAGATTTCCTTCTAGAGATAGTTTCAAATGTGACCCAAGATTTGGCGACATTCCGATACTTATTCCAGATTTCCTTCTAGAGATAGTTAAGATGTGACCCAAAGATGGCGACATTCCGATACTTATTCCAGATTTCCTTCTAGAGATAGTTCAGATGTGACCCAGATTTGGCGACATTCTGATACTTATTCCAGATTTCCTTCTAGAGATAGTTTCAGACGTGACCCAAGATTTGGCGACATTCCGATACTTATTCCAGATTTCCTTCTAGAGATAGTTTCAGATGTGACCCAAGATTTGGCGACATTCCGATACTTATTCCAGATTTCCTTCTAGAGATAGTTTCAGATGTGACCCAAGATTTGGCGACATTCCGATACTTATTCCAGATTTCCTTCTAGAGATAGTTTCAGATGTGACCCAAGATTTGGCGACATTCCGATACTTATTCCAGATTTCCTTCTAGAGATAGTTTCAGATGTGACCCAAGATTTGGCGACATTCCGATACTTATTCCAGATTTCCTTCTAGAGATAGTTCAGATGTGACCCAGAGATAGCGACATTCCGATACTTATTCCAGATTTCCATTCTAGAGATAGTTCACATGTGACCCAGATTTGGCGATATTCCGATACTTATTCCAGATTTCCTTCTAGAGATAGTTCAGATGTGACCCAGATTTGGCGACATTCTGATACTTATTACAGATTTCCTTCTAGAGATAGTTTCAGATGTGACCCAAGATTTGGCGACATTCCGATACTTATTCCAGATTTCCTTCTAGAGATAGTTTCAGATGTGACCCAAGATTTGGCGACATTCCGATACTTATTCCAGATTTCCTTCTAGAGATAGTTTCAGATGTGACCCAAGATTTGGCGACATTCCGATACTTATTCCAGATTTCCTTCTAGAGATAGTTTCAGATGTGACCCAAGATTTGGCGACATTCTGATACTTATTCCAGATTTCCTTCTAGAGATAGTTCAGATGTGACCCAGAGATGGCGACATTCCGATACTTATTCCAGATTTCCTTCTAGAGATATTTCAGATGTGACCCAGATTTGGCGATATTCCGAAACTTATTCAAGATTTCCTTCTAGAGATAGTTCAGATGTGACCCATATTTGGCGACATTCCGATACTTATTCCAGATTTCCTTCTAGAGATAGTTCAGATGTGACCCAGATTTGGCGACATTCCGATACTTATTCCAGATTTCATTCTAGAGATAGTTCAGATGTGACCCATATTTGGTGGCATTCCGATACTTATCCCAGATCAATACCTGCAGTAATCAAAAGATTCTTGTAATCCCCAGCGAAGCTAAAACTTCCAACTATCAATCCCCAAGCAGAATGAAGACTCTCATTCTCAGCACCTCATGGGATATTCAGATATTCCCCAATGAAGATCTCCTCAAGACAGGAATCCCCAGTAGATTGGCATACGACCCAAGCTCCTGATTCCCCAACAGCAGTCCCAGGACTTCTCATTTTCAACAATCAAAGGATTTTCAATCCCCTGCAGCAGTCAAGATTCACTTTTTCCGACAGCAGTCAAGATTCTATTATCTCCAGCCATCCAGGATTCATCTATCCTCAGCAAGACAGCTCACCAGCTTACATGCACATTCATCACCTTCATATCATAAACATTGATATAACATACATTGCATCATGCATCATGACATTGCATACAACTAACTCTTTACCTTTTCAGGAAAGATCAGTCAACAGACAAAGATCTTCATCTTCCGAGATTCTTTCTAGAAATAGTTCAGATGTGACCCAGACATGGCGACATTCTGATACTTATTCCAGATTCACTCAGATGCAGTTTTACACTAACTCATCATCAGGAAACCCTACACCGGTTCCTTCTCCACTTCAAGACTTCTGAAAACAGTTCACGGGTTCTCCAGTAACGGATGTTAACCTATCGCTTGTTTAGATTCTTCTCAACTTTTGAAAACAGTTTACAGACGCTTCCCAACATGGATGTTGCTCTATTGCTTATTCAACTTCAAGACTTCTGAAAGTAGTTTACGGGTTCTCCAGACACGGATGTTAACCTATTGCTTATTCAGATTCTTCAACCCCTGAAAAAAGTTCTCAGACGCTTCCCAACATGGATGCTGATCTATTGCTTGTTCATCTTCAAGACTTCTGAAAACAGTTTACGGATTCTCCAAACACGGATGTTAATCTATCGCTTATTCAGATGTAACCTTTGAAAACAGTTTACGGATGCTTCCAGATACGGATGTCAATCTATTGCTTATTCAGACCCCTAGTTCAGAGACATTCCAAAACATGGATACCTTTCTGATACTCATCCACTCACCAATGACGTACAGTTCAACAATCACCTTCAGATGGCATCTATAAGCCCATCCTCCAACAATCATTTCAAGATGGCATCTATAAGCCCATCCTCCTACCAGCAATTTCCAGATGGCATCTCTAAGCCCATCCCTCGACAAGATTCTGTCACATTTCCAGATGGCATCTCTAAGCCCATCCCCGACAAGATTATGTCACATCCCTAGATGGCATCTCTAAGCCCATCACCAAATGGCATCTTTAAGCCCATTCCTTCTACCATCACTTCACCGAGTGCAAATTTTTTGGGCACTCTAGTGTCCAATCTCCTTTTACCCTCGAGTCGTGAAAGGCAAGCTTGCTAATCTAACTCTTCAGGTTCAAGAAGATTGAACAGGGGCAACTGTTGTACCCCAAAATTTGCCCTCCTCTTTTTCCACAAGAAATCACAACTTCGGGCTTTTCCTGATTTTTCAGATTGGCTCAAGAATCAGTCAAACAGAATTTTTCTTGTCAGTCTATCCAAATTAGGGTTTTCATGGACTCTGGAACAGTTCAAGCAAATTATTAGGGTTTGGTTGAGTTTGGCTCAAAGTTTGATCAGATAGGCGTTTCTTTGGTGTTAAGTCAAGAATTAGGGTTTTGCACGGGCAGTTTCAGAAGAGTTTGAATCCACAATGTTTTAATTGGTTGTTACACTGTTTTGACATTTGTTCAAAATATCTGTCTAAACATTTGGGATAAAGGCTAAGGCATTTGATTTGAGATGGGATAAAAGCTGAGGTATTTGAATTGAGAATTTGCAGTGTTTGATTTAGTCAGTAAAGAGATAAGCGTGTGGACGTTTGTTTGATTAACTGTGCAATGTTTTGGATTATTCGGAACGCCAGACGTTTATTGATTATTTATCATTTCTAAGTTAAAATTATTGGATAAATTCCAGTTATTATAATTCAAGAAATATAAATAATTAAATAAACAATTGAAGAGAAATAAAAGAGAAATCTGACCAAAAAAGACTTATTTATTTCATTTTGAATTGTTTGTTACAGATATTATTTGAATACTGTAAATTCATTTACAGTCATTTACATTAATATTATTACAAATAATTGGAAATGAAATAAAGATACATCCTAAAAATTTCCTAAATCTTCATCTTCTACTGATGCTCCTTTGCTCAATTGATTTTATCTGCAAAAACACAAAAAAGGGAAAGAAGTCAAATGCAGATAAAAAGGCAGACAAATATTTTAAGGCTCATCATTAAAAGTAATTGGCCGGAATCAGTTTATTCACCCTCTCTGCAAATCACAAGATTACTCTTGGTTCACAAAGAGGGATAGAAAATAATGTTGCAAGCATGTAAAAATGTACAAGGCAGCATATAAGACAAAGTGGAAAAGGCTGCATAATTTCAAGCTGCATAGTCAAAATGCCAAACAAACAGCATGTCAAAAACTACAAAGTTCAAACTGATGCACAAAGTCCAAACTGAACTTCACAATTGCAAATGGAAAAATGCCAACCAGATTGCATTGTTCAAAGTATCAACAAAGCTGTCAAACTGTCAAAAGGCTATTTACAAGCTAGCAAAAGCAAGACAGAAAAGCAGGAAGTATGCAGAGCTAAACCATAATGCCGGCAAAGATATTCAAAATCATCATTTTCCAGCCAGTTACTTTTTCAGAAAAGACAAATTTAAGCAATAAAAATGCTTTTTAAAATCTGTGGAGAGAGAAAGAGAGAAGAGAAAAAAGGCTGGCAGCAGGCTTGAGAAAAAGATATAACAAGATATACCAGAACAGAAAAGGAAAGAGGCAGAATATCATAAAAAATATAGAAGCCACAAACTGTATCAACAAACAGCCTGCCTCCACAAGCTTCAAACCTTGAAAACCATAAGCATACAAGCCTCAAGCCTTAACCTGCTTCAAACAAACCAGAAGCATGCAAGCCTCAAGCCTTAACCTGCTTCGAACAAACCAGAAGCATACAAGCCCCAAGCCTTACCTGTATCTAAAACAACCAAAAAGACAATACACCACAAACATGTACCAATACAAAAAAAACAGAAATAGCCTCTAAACAGCAAGCCAACTGATAAAACTTTAGTCTGTCAAAACCAAAGAGCCTAACATCCTTCAAACTGCAAGCCTGTAATGAAGTCTGCCTCAAGACACAAAGTCCTGCATCCTGCCTGTAAACCTGTGTCAAACCTTAAACCAGAAACCCTTAAGCCTAAAAGCCAAGCCTGTCTCAAGCCTTTCAGAGCCAAAGACACCCTCAGAGCAACCTCATCATAGGGCCAATAACCATATAAACATACTCAGAAGCTATCATTATTGATAAGAAGGAAGAGGAAAAAGTCAATAGCAACTCAGAAATCTCAGGGCCAACATCATCTTTGACAGAAGCTCAATCAAACTCAGAAGAGCAAGCATACAAAAGCAAAGAGTAAGCATACAGAAGCAAAGGGAAACTAGTCAGAAGAGGAAAAGAAGCAACAAGCAGGGTTTTCAGTTATCATCATAAAACCACAAAGGAGAACAAGATACTAAATACCAGATTTCCCAAAGCTCACAGCATCACTGCTCCCTCCGCCTGGCCGTCCTAGGGCACCTCCAGTCCACCTCTCCTCCGTCTCCAAAAGCCAAAGGTAGTATCTCTTCCTTTTTTCTTTTCACGCACCTCAAACAGAAACAATGGTAACATAAAGGTCAGGACTTGCCAAAAAAAAATCAATAAGCATGTAAAAATCGAAAACCTAAAATGGAAATCAAACCTCTTTTCATCACCACTTTGCATGACCGTGGAGAGAAGGAAGTTGGAAGTTGCGTCCGGTGGCCAGGCAGGGAAGGATTAGGTCAGAAGTTTGGCTCAAGGAGACGAAGAGGAGAAGAAGATAAACGGCGCCTCTGTAACTCAACAAACCCTAATCCAGTTATGAAACAAAACAACGAAACCCTTAGAAAAAATGTCAAAAATGTGTTCTGGGCCGGTTCGCCCCATCAAAGAGCCTTGTAGTTGTTTAGTTATTGGCTTGAATTTTTGGTAAAACCCAAGTGTATGTGTGAATGTCATGACTGATGTCATAACATTCTAGTTTAGTTTGTACTGATTCATTAGGTACCTTTGCAGAAAAATATTGTCATACAGGTACTGATGTTTATAAGTGTGTATCTGAGCATTTTGCAAAATGATCACATTTTCCTAAATCAGTAGACAGGTTTTTCAGATGTCATAACAGATGTTAAGACATCCTGTTCTAAACTAACAAGTTTGCAGTTTGGTTAATTCTGAGTTTTTTCAGGAAAATGACTCAGTCTTTCCAGAACAGAATCCTACGTTTTCTTTGGGTTAACCTAGCTCAACCCTAACCTGGTTGATAAAGTCCTGTGACCTAGTCTTAAGGTCAAATGGAATTAACCCTAGCTTTTTGTGGAAACCCTAACTGAAGATGCAGCTGCTATATATTCAACAGAGCTGCTGTTTTGAATGTAATCCCTTTTTGGTCAGAAGATCATTTGTAAGCTGTATAGTTTTAACTATTGTAATTCAAGCAATTATCATTGTGATAAGTGACTTGGAATAGGTTTTTAATTGTAAGGGTTGTGTAGCACTCAAAGCTTTGAAGCAAGAGTGTTTGTATGTTTCTTGACTAAAGCTGTGAAGTAGAGTCAAGTTAGGTGTGTGTATCACTCAAAGCTGTGAAGCAAGAGTGGTTGTGTTTCTTGATTAAAAAGCTGTGAAGCTTAATCAAGTATATGTTTTTGAAGTGTGTCTTCATCAATTCATTAGTCAAATTGTTTTATGTATCACTGCTGTGATTGAGGGGGAGTGAGTAGGAACTCAGGTTTAAGTTGTACTTAGATTGAAATTGCATTGGGTAGGTCTTAAGTGAAGGAGATAAACTGGTTGGTTTATTCCTGAATTAACATCTCTTATAGTGTATTTCCTCCCTGGCTTGGTAGCCCCCAGAGTAGGTGTTGTTGCACACTGAACTGGGTAAACAATTGATTGTGTTCTTTATTGTTTTTGTATTTACTGTCATATAGTAAGTCAGATACGGTGTCATAACATTGAACGTGACATTGAGTATCTGCAGCCAGAATTTCAATTGGCATCAGAGCAGGCACCCTTCCTGTATTACTGGGTGAGATCTAGGGATATCACTTTCTGGAACTATGGACAAAGAAGGAGTTTTTGGAAATAGACCACCCATTCTGGATGGAACTAATTATGACTACTGGAAACCTCGTATGATTGCCTTCTTAAAATCTCTGGACAAAAAGGCTTGGAGAGCTGCTGACAAAGGATGGATCCATCCCACCATAACTGAGAAAGATGGGACAATCAGTCTGAAGCCTGAGGAAGATTGGAGTAAAGAAGAAGATGAGTTAGCCCTGGGAAATTCCAAAGCTTTAAATGCCTTGTTCAATGGAATTGATAGAAACATTTTCAGACTAGTACATCAATATGAACTGGCCAAGGAAGTTTGGGACACTCTCAAAACTACTCATGAGGGCACTTCCAAAGTAAAAATGTCAAGGCTTCAGATGTTGACTACCAAGTTTGAGAATCTAAAAATGATGGAAGATGAAACCATTCATGAGTTTCACATGAACATCTTGGAGATTGCCAACACCTCAGGAGCATTGGGAGAAAAGATGTCAGAAGAAAAACTGGTGAGAAAGATTCTCAGATCCTTGCCTAAAAGATTTGCAATGAAGGTAACTGCCATAGAGGAATCCCAGGACATCAGCAAGTTGAAAGTGGATGAACTTATTGGGTCTCTTCAGACTTTTGAGATGGGGATCACTGATAATGGTGACAAGAAGAACAAGAGCATAGCACTTGTATCCAACACTGATGTTGAAAACAAGGAGGATGAAGAAGAAAATATTTCAGAAGCTATAGCCATGCTTGGAAGACAGTTCAACAAGCTCATCAAAAGAATGGATCCAAAGTCAAGGTCTAATGTTCATAACATTCCCTCTGACATTGACAGTTCCAGCAGAAGACCAAGGTCAGAAGAAAAGGGAAACCAAGGTAGAGGTATTCAATGCCATGGCTGTGAAGGATATGGGCATATTCGAGCTGAATGTCCTACCTTTCTTAAGAAACAAAAGAAAGGAATGACTGTTACTTGGTCTAACTGTGATTCAGAAAGTAATTCTGAAGAAGAATCTGCCAAACTAGTTACTGCTCTAACTAGTGTTTGTACCTCTGAAAGTGACACTAGTGATGAAGAAGTGACATTTGAAGAACTGGCTGATACCTACAAGAAATTGTGTATCAGAAGTGCTGAAGTCTGTGTGCAGAATGAGAAACAATCAAAACTCATTATAAAGCTGGAGGCTGAAAAAAGGGCAGATCTTGAAACTATAAGTCATCTAGAAGGGGAAGTTCAATTGCTGAACTCACAACTGAACCAAATGACCAAATCTGTCAAGATGCTGACCAATGGAACAGATAAATTGGAAGAGATTCTTCAAGTTGGACAAAATGTGGGAAACAAATCTGGACTATGATTTGTGGAAGCTAAGAAATCTGGTGCAGACAAGAAGATCAGGCATGTTAAACAATTGTCAAAGCAGATGTCTCAACACAACTCTCAACATCAGAAACAGAAATACATGAAGAAAAAATACCAAAGATGGAGATGTCATCATTGTGGGAGGTATGGACACATAAAGCCCTTCTGCTTCAAATTGCATGGATACCCTAATCAAAACTCAGGTGCTAAACCTAAGCCAAAAAGGGTACCACATACTCCTCATTGGAAGAAAAAGGCTACTGCCCTGATAGCCCATACTTCCTTGAGAGTGTCTGCAAAGGAAGGCTGGTACTTTGACAGTGGGTGTTCTAAACACATGATTGGAATAAAGAACATTCTCAATCATGTTAAACCTCACAACACTAGTTATGTGACCTTTGGAGATGGTGCTAAAGGTGAAATCAAAGGAGTTGGTAATTTGGACTGCCCTGAAGTTCCAAGTCTGAGTGAAGTCTTGCTGGTAAAAGGGCTGACTGCTAATCTCATTAGTATCAGTCAATTATGTGATCTAGGATTCAATGTCAACTTCTCAAAATCTGAATGTCTAGTAATTAATGAAAAACTAGAAGTTGTAATGAAAGGAATCAGATCCAAAGATAACTGCTACTTGTGGCAGCCTGAGAACACTAATAACTCCACTATGTGTCCAATTACCAAAGAAGAAAAAGAGATGAAACTGTGGCATCATAAGCTTGGTCATCTTCATCTAAGAAGAATGAAAAGAGCTATCTCTATGGAAGCAGTCAGAAGGACTCCAAAACTACAGGTTGATAATGTCTATGATGTGGTGAATAAACTTGAAGAAGGATGTGTTGTCAGAACCAGAAGTAATCATGACAAGGATGTTGGAAACAACAAGTCTAATAAATTCTGTTTCCCTGAAGAAATGAGGCGTGAAGTCTCCTCTCCTATAACTCTCCATCAAAATGGAGTGGACAAAAAGAAAAACATTCAAGAATCAACCAGAACTATGATTCATGTCAAAAGAATGCCTTCCCAACTCTGTGCGGAAATGGTTGCAGCTAGGAATAACTGTTCTCAAAATATCTGGACAAAACAGATGCTCACTGAGTATAATGTCTCACAAGATGTTGTGACATTGTATTGTGACAATCTGAATACAATCAATATTTCCATGAACCCTATTCAGCATAACAGGACCAAGCACATTGACTTTGTAGAGAAGAAGTCATTTAAACTGGAACATGGTATCATTAAGCTTCAGCTGACTGATTCTTCTACCAAGGCTCTTGTTGGAAATAAACTTGAAAACTTGAGGGGCAGGTTGGGTATTTGCCAACATGAGAAATTATAGCAATTAATTTTTCTTAAAACAAGGGTTGAAGGAGTTAATTTTGTTAAGTCTATTTTTAGTGGGTTAATCATATGTTTTCCCAATTCTTTCAAAATCTTTAAGAAGTTGAAAAGACTCTCTTTTGCCTCCTACCTCTCTCGTCTTTGCAACCTGTTCCCTCCTCTCAATCAAAGTTTTTTCTCAAATTGCTACTGGTGCTCTAAGTCAATCAAAATGTCTCAGACATCATCTTCAACCAAGGCGACTTCATCATCCTCATCATCTTCATCATCTGACCAAGACTCTAGAGCAATCACCACATGCATAGAATCTGAAGTTCTTGAGGTCACTCCTCTCAGAGAGATGGCAACTGACCCCGCCAAAGTCAAAAAGCTAAGAACTAGACATGCAGGAAGAGCTCAAGCTACAGCCTCTGGTAATCCTTCTCATCCTTCTTCTTCTGTACCAAATAGAGAAGGATCAGTTCAAGTTCATCAAGCTATTGCTAGGCTTGTTACTAGTATACTAAGCGGAAACCAACCTGTACCGGGGATTTCTGTCCCTTTAAATCAATCAGGAAGCCCAAATGTGGATGTCTCTGAGAATGTAGATGTCTCTGAGAATGTTGTGACACAAAATGACAACATTCAGAACCCTTCAGAAAAGACTGCTGATCCACCTATCATTGATGTGGATGAGGATTACTCAGATAATGATCTGATTGCCAATGTAAACCCTAGCATAGCTAGGAGATTGATGAAAAGAAAGGGTAATCAGAATGATGCAAAATGTGTGTCCAAAGATAAACCTGCTGTTAAGAAATCGAAGGCTGAAGGCATGGCTGAGGTAGAATCTGTGAAAACTATTCAGTCCAAAGGGAAGGTGAAGGCCCAGGTGCATACTGCTAGACAACCAATTTCAAAGAAGAGAAAAGAACCTGAATCTTCTGATTCTGATGAGGAATCAGAATTTGAGATTGATGCTGAAGAAATTCCTATCAGAAGGAAGCTCCCCTCCAGCAAAATTGCTAGAGTTCCTGAAGTCCCAACAGACAACATCTCTTTTCATCATCCTGACAATGCAAACAGATGGAAGTATGTTTGCTTAAAGAGAATAGCTTTAGAAAGAGAACTCAACAATGATGCCATGGAGTGCAAAGACATCATGGACCTGATCAAGAATGCTGGGCTGATGAAGACAGTGATAAAATTTAACAAGTGTTATGAAAATCTGGTCAAGGAGTTCATAGTGAACTTGTCTAATGATTGTGCTGATGGAAGGTCAGCTGACTTTGAAAGTGTTTTTGTTAGAGGAAGAAGGGTCAAGTTCTCTCCATCAGAAATTAACAAATTTCTTGGAAGAACAAATGAGGATTGTCCTGATCTGGAAGTCACTGACAATGAAGTTTGTCAAACCATCACAGCAAGTGAAGTGCTGGCCCTTGAAAGGCAAGCTGAATGCCAGCAAACTTAGCATGAAATTTGCCATCCTGCACAAGATTGGTGCAGCCAACTGGGTGCCTACAAACCATAAATCAACTATCTCCACAGGATTGGGGAGATTTATTTATGCTGTGGGAACCAAGACTGCTTTTGACTATGGCAGGTATATTTTTGAACAAACTTTAAAACATGCTGGTAGTTATGCTGTCAAAGGACCAATTGCCTTTCCCTCCCTCCTTTGTGGAATTATCCTTGCACAATACCCTGATATCCTGGTGGCAAGAGATACAGCCTGCAAAAGAGCTCCTGCCCTTGGGTTGCACTACAAACTGTTTCAGGGATCTCATGCTCCTGATATTGTCATAACATCAGCTGAGACATCGTCTGTGAAGACCCAGTCCAAGACATCTAATGTCATAGCTGTATTAAAAGAGACCTGCAAAGAGCTGGAAGCTAGGAAAAAGACCCTAGAAATCCTAATTGCCAGGTTAGAAAAGGAGGAAGCTGAAGGAAACAGAAGGGAAGAGGGTGTAGAAGCTGAAGGTCATCTCAATACTGAAGAAACTAGCTCCTCTGAGTCTGATGACAGTGCTTAAAGGTTGGTTGCTGTTTGGTGGTGTTGCTGATTGGTGGTGGTGATACCTGGTGGAGTTTGGAAGTGTGTTCAGTTTTTTTTTGGCTGCTGCTCTTATTACTTTTTTCTGGATGACTGTATAATTTTTATGAACATGTATCTTTGGCCCATTTGTGGCTAAAGAGGGGGAGAATATTTTGGTACTTACTTAATTAGACATTCTATTTTTCTGCAGTCATTTCTTTCTGCTGCTATCTATCTCTGATTGCTTAGGGTCTTTAGCCAAAAATCTGCCAAAGGGGGATTTGTAGTTGTTTAGTTATTGGCTTGCATTTTTGGTAAAACCCAAGTGTATGTGTGAATGTCATGACTGATGTCATAACATTCTAGTTTAGTTTGTACTGATTCATTAGGTACCTTTGCAGAAAAATATTGTCATACAGGTACTGATGTTTATAAGTGTGTATCTGAGCATTTTGCAAAATGATCACATTTTCCTAAATCAGTAGACAGGTTTTTCAGATGTCATAACAGATGTTAAGACATCCTGTTCTAAACTAACAGGTTTGCAGTTTGGTTAATTCTGAGTTTTTTTCAGGAAAATGACTCAGTCTTTCCAGAACAGAATCCTGCGTTTTCTTTGGGTTAACCTAGCTCAACCCTAACCTGGTTGATAAAGTCCTGTGACCTAGTCTTAAGGTCAAATGGAATTAACCCTAGCTTTTTGTGGAAACCCTAACTGAAGATGCAGCTGCTATATATTCAACAGAGCTGCTGTTTTGAATGTAATCCCTTTTTGGTCAGAAGATCATTTGTAAGCTGTATAGTTTTAACTATTGTAATTCAAGCAATTATCATTGTGATAAGTGACTTGGAATAGGTTTTTAATTGTAAGGGTTGTGTAGCACTCAAATCTTTGAATCAAGAGTGTTTGTATGTTTCTTGACTAAAGCTGTGAAGCAGAGTCAAGTTAGGTGTGTGTATCACTCAAAGCTGTGAAGCAAGAGTGGTTGTGTTGCTTGATTAAAAAGATGTGAAGCTTAATCAAGTATATGTTTTTGAAGTGTGTCTTCATCAATTCATTAGTCAAATTGTTTTATGTATCACTGCTATGATTGAGGGGGAGTGAGTAGGAACTCAGGTTTAAGTTGTACTTAGATTGAAATTGCATTGGGTAGGTCTTAAGTGAAGGAGATAAACTGGTTGGTTTATTCCTGAATTAACATCTCTTATAGTGGATTTCCTCCCTAGCTTGGTAGCCCCCAGAGTAGGTGTTGTTGCACACTGAACTGGGTAAACAATTGACTGTGTTCTTTACTGTTTTTGTATTTACTGTCTTATAGAAAGTCAGATACGGTGTTATAACATTGAACGTGACATTGAGTATCTGCAGCCAAAATTTCAAGCCTAAGCCCATACAAAACCTGGCGTGCACCCCCTGTTGCTCTTCTCATTTTTGTTTCTATTTTGTCATTATTGGGCCAAGCAAATCCCTTAAGCCCATTCAATTCCTTTTTTAACTAATACCTTTTTTCTTATTATCACATTACATTTTTTACATAACTTATTTTGTTAAATAAATTAATTGTTCACATTAAATTTTTTTTATTAATAATACCTTTTTATTATGGCACTTAAAAATACGAAAACTTTAGATTTAATTAAGTTAACAGGTTTTTGTCTTAAAATTCTTTTTTTTTAATTTTGTACGTTAATTAAATACCTAGACAATAGGATAATTAAACTTAAAACACTTTTTTCTTTAAAACCCTTTTGTATATAAACTAAAAATGTATAAATGTTAATTTTCTCTAAAAGCTTAAAACATTTCCTTTTTCTTTAACTAAAACATTTGTTTGTACATAATTAACAAAAACACAAAAAGAATAAATAAATACTTAAATTTGCATTAAGTTAACATCTTTCTCACTTGTAAATAATCATATACACTTACACAAATACTTTTGATACATTATTCTTATACATTGATACATGATATTGAGAATGCGATTCGATTTGGTTGTAAATATATTTGGACACTACTCTCCTAATAAGTATCATCCCCATTTGTAAATACTTGTACCCCCATCCCCGGATACTTATTTGTAATAGCGTAGACTTTAAATTCCCGCAATTTATCGCTTTCAATTATACCATGTTTAGACCTAGGGTTTGTATGTAAATAAAATCAACCACTAGATAACCTAATACAAGACAAATGCATGACAATCAATACACTAATCACACTTGCACCCCTAGGGTAATCCCGCTTGTTGCCTTCCAAAATGGGCCATGCTTGCATGTTGAGTTTCTTTGGCAAAATAATCCAAATGATCATAGTCCCTCGATGACGCTTTCGAAAGTTGCCTAAACAAAATGATCATAGTCCCTTCAAGCAAAATTTCCAAAGACACTTGGCACCATTGCATTCATGGTCTATACGATGACCCGCGCCTGTCCCGTTAACATCCTAACACAGGATTGTCCACCAAATACAATGGTGAAGCAATACTGTTAAAAGGGTTAAAACATGAGAAAAACCTTTGAGTAAATTTAGGGGTAGACAACTCTTAGTTACTTGATCAAACTTGCAAAACACACTTGCCTACTTTCAAAACACACTTCACAAACACAACTTTCAAAACAACTTTCAAAAAACATTTGAAACATCTTTTCGAAAAGACAAACACCTTTGTAAAACATTCGAGTAAAGAATTGTTACAACGCTTGCCTAGACAAGGCGTCTTTTTCAAAACACACACACACACCACCATTTCAAGCAATTGAAAATCAAAGGCAAGTGATCTAAACAAATAAACTAAGAGCCCATGGATAACCATGGATGAAAAGGGTGCTAATACCTTCCCTTTTCATAATCAACCCCCCGAACCCACGAAACATCTCAAAAGGTTTTTCCTGTGCTTTTTAACCTTTCCTTTAGGATAAAATAAAAAGTCGGTGGCGACTCTTGCTAAACCGAACAAGTGCGAATACAAACGCAAAACCTCAAGTCAGTTCTCCCACCGTATCACACCCACACCCAAGACGGAAAAACAAGTAAGAGGATTCCTTGGAAGGTTGAACTATATTTATAGATTTATATCTCATATGACTGCTACATGTGGGCCAATTTTCAAGCTTCTCTGGAAGAACCAAGGATGTGTGTGGATAGAAGATTGTCAGAGAGCTTTTGATAGCATCAAAGAATATTTACTTGAGCCTCCCATATTGATTCCTCCAGTGGAAGCAAGACCTTTGATTATGTACCTGACCATATTGGAAGATTCCATGGGATGTGTGCTTGGTCAACAAGATGAGACTGGAAGAAAGGAACATGCCATATATTATCTGAGTAAGAAATTCACAGACTCTGAGTCCCGATACTCAATGCTTGAGAAAACCTGTTGTGCTTTATCTTGGGCTGCTCTCCGTCTGCGCCAGTATATGATTAACCATACCACTTGGTTGATCTCCAAAATGGATCCGATCAAGTATATCTTCGAGAAGCCCGCCTTATCTGGAAGAATAGCCCATTGGCAGATGTTGTTATCTGAATATGACATTGAGTATCACACTCAAAAAGCAATCAAAGGGAGTATTTTATTTGATCATTTGGCTCACCAACCAAATGACGATTATCAATCCATCAAGTTTGACTTCCCAGATGAAGATGTTATGTACTTGAAAGCTAAAGATTCTGAGGAGCCATTACCTGGACAAGGACCTGATCCCGAATCCCGTTGGGGTTTGATATTTGACGGAGCTATAAACTCTTATGGAAATGGAATTGGGGTTATCATCGTCACCCCCCGAGGTGCTCATATCCCGTTCACAGCGAGGTTGAAGTTTGACTGTACGAACAACATGGCTGAATATGAAGCATGCGTTATGGGTCTCGAAGAAGCAGTGGATCTAAGGATCAAGGTTCTTGATATATACGGAGACTCGGCATTGGTAATTAATCAAATCAAAGGAGAATGGGAGAATCACCATCCTGGTTTGATCCCTTACAGAGATTATGCTAGAAGATTGTTAACTTTCTTCAACGAAGTGGAATTACATCATATCCCTAGAGATGAAAACCAAATGGCTGATGCGTTAGATACTTTGTCTTCTATGTTCCAAGTGAATGATTGGAACAACGTGCCTTCAATCAGAGTTATGCGCCTCGACATACCTGCTCATATGTTCTCAGCAGAGGAAGTCACCGACGACAAACCATGGTTCTATGACATTAAACGTGTTCTTCAAACTCAAGAGTACCCGCCTGGGGCATCCAATAAAGATAGGAAGACATTGAGGAGATTGGCAAGTAGTTTCTTCCTCAATGAAGAAGTATTATACAAGAGGAATTATGACATGGTCTTGCTCAGATGCGTGGATAGACATGAAGCAGAGATGTTAATGCAAGAAGTACATGAAGGATCCTTTGGCACTCATGCCAATGGACATGCAATGTCTAAAAAGATATTGAGGACTGGTTACTATTGGATGATGATGGAATCTGATTGCTGCAAATATGTGAAGAAATGTCATAAATGCCAAATTTATGCGGACAAGATACATGTGCCACCGACCCTACTCAATGTTATCTATTCACCTTGGCCTTTCTCTATATGGGGCATTGATATGATTGGAATGATTGAACCCAAAGCTTCAAATGGTCATCGTTTCATCTTGGTGGCCATCGACTACTTTACTAAATGGGTGGAAGTAACATCATATGCTAATGTAACCAGACAGGTGGTAGTCAGATTTATCAAGAATCAAATCATTTGTCGATACGACATTCCGAGCAAGATCATCACTGATAATGGTTCGAATTTAAATAACAAAATGACGAGAGATCTTTGTGAAGAGTTCAAGATCGAACATCATAATTCTTCTCCCTACAGGTGAAAATACATCGGTGAAAATAATACACTTGCTATTTTTTTGATCAAGTTTTTAGCGCTTTTGTCGGGGACTGCAAGATTTTGAGTTTCATTATTATTCAATTGAAATTTTATTTCTCTACAATTAAAATTTTATTTTTCAGTTATTTTTGTTTATTATTATATTTGCACTAATCTTTTATGCGAGGTAAGATCTCAGCTGAACTTCTTTTTGACGCAGAGATCAAAAGAACTTTTCACGCAAGACGAAGACAAGCTACATTAGCCAGACTAGCTTCCGAGGAAGATATTTCCTCAAATCAGTCATAGCACCAAGACACAGATTCAAAACACCAAGAGACAAAGTCAGATTCTGAAACTGAAAACATGGGAGAAAATCCACCTGAGAGATTACTTGGTGACTATGGTGGAAGGAATGCACAGGCTGGTAGACTCACTATTGTAAACCACCCGGTGAATGTTCCAAATTTTTAGTTGCATCCCAATACTATCACTCAACTTGAGAGAAGGTCATTTTCGGGAAGGGTGAATGAAGATGCTAATAAGCATTTACAGAGATTTCTGACCATGGGCACCACTTTGAAGATCAATGGTCATACTGAGGAACAAAAGAAATCGAGAATGTTTCCCTTCACATTGGCTGACGATGCTGAATAATGGTTCTTTTCTCTTCTGGCTGATAGTATAACAACTTGGAAAGAAATGGAGACTGCTTTTTTGAAGGAATATTTTCCAGCCGCAGTGTTCATAAGAAAAAGGTATGATATACTGAATTTCAAGAAAAAAGAGGGAAAATCGTTGGGGGATGCCTATAAAAGGTTCAAAAGACTCCTAGTGGCCTTCCCAACTCATAATCTGGACCAGACTGATCAAATGCAAATGTTTGTAAATGGTGTGAGAATTAAGACAAAGCAGTTGATATACACATCAACTGGTGGCTCATCAAATTTGTCAATAGCCATTGGTGTAAAGAAGATAATCGAAGCAATTGCTGCAAATGAGCATTTGGAGTTATATGACAGGGTTGCCATCAAACTAGAAGGAGTCATTGATTTAAAGTTAGAGCCCAACAGACAACTAAAAATTGAAGAAACAATTGCTGTTGAGGTAGACAAGAAGCTGAAAGAGCTGAAGTAAGGTACTCATCAAGTTGCCCAAGTTCAATAAGCACAAAATACTGTATGTGAAATATGTAATGGGCCGCATAATATGCATTGTTTAGCTTCTCCATAAAAAATTGAAGACATTAAGTTCTTGAAGCAAAATAATTCGTATTCGAACACCTACAATACTGGGTGGAAGAATCATCTGAACTTCTCCTGGAAAGATCAACAACAACAAGCTCCTCAAAAGGCAGAGTGAGAGGTGGCTATTGAAAAATGGCTGCCCAAACCTCTCAATTTCAAGAAGGGACAAGGAGTAATTACAGGAATACCACAATTGCAATAAAAAATTTGGAGGTTCAAATGGGACAGATTTCACAACAGGTAGCGCTGCAAGCACAAGAAAGTCAGAAAAGTCATGAGAATGTGAATGCCGTCAAAACAAGGAGTGAGAAAGTTGATATAGAAAAAGAAGATGAGGTGAAGTTTGATTACAATATCATAGAAGTGGAGTTGGAAGTGAGAGAGAATAGGAACATACAGGAAGAAGTGTTATCGCCTATAAATCAAGTTGAAGAGAAAACTAAACCAGTGATCAAGTTGCCGTATCCATCTCAAGTGGCAAAGAAGGACACAAAAGAAAAAGATTGAGAAATTTGTCAAAATCTTCAAAAAGCTAGAGATCCATATATTGTTCTTTGAAGCGCTCGACAAAATGCCTTTGTATCAGAAATTCATGAAGGAGGTATTATAAAAGAAGAAATACATAGGAGAGGGATCAATACCTGTTGATAAGAAATTATGTACAATTGCGCCGGAGAGAAAAATAACTGTCAAGCAAAAGGATTCGCGGTCAATCGCAATACCATACGCAATAAAAGATATAGCTTTCAAGAAGGTTCTGGTTGATTCTGGCTCTAGTGTGATTTTAACGCCATTATCAATTTTCAAGAAGCTCGGTATTGAGAAGATAAGCGGAGTGGGACAAAATTGAAATTTGTTGATCACACCATCAAGCAGTAATTTGGAATAGCTGAAGATGTTTTAGTAGAAATTGACAATTCTGTTTTCCCAATTGATTTTCAGATCATGGATATACTGGAAGATGAAGAGACTCTTATCATTCTTGGTCGACCGTTTATGCTGACTAGTCGATGCAGTTTTGATATCGAGATAGGTAATCTGACACTGAAATCATTTGATGAGGAGATAACCTTGAAGGTGTTGGAAATCAGGAAGAAAGGTGCAGGTGGAAAGGATAAATCTTCGGTTGGAATGATCAAAGTAGAAGGAGAAGGCAACAACTCAAAATCACAACCGGAAGAAGTCTCAGGAAAAATCTTTCAAGTGGCATCAATAAAAATTCCTAAGCTCAGTCAACAAGGAAAGAAGAAAAATAAGAAGGAACATCGAGCTAAAAATATGGAAGTTGGAAGTGGCTGGAAGCAAAAATGGGTTGACACGTTTGATCTGAATGAGTTCTGGTTTGCGGAAGAAACAAGTAACAAGGTGTGGAAGAGAAAGTACCCCCCATAAGGGGATGGACCGTCGAGCCATTCGATGTTAAATGGAGCGCTTCGTGGGAGGAAACCCATGCTTTTAATAACTTAGTTTTTGAATTTTTGTGCAGGTAATAATAAAGGGAGCCTTACCGGTGAGAGCTAGGAGGCAGCAGCTAGTGTTACAGTTCCCTCTGTGAGTCACCTTCCTCGAGCTTGTTCTAAAACATTGAGGTCAATATTTTGTTCAAGTTTGGGGGGGGGGGGGGGGGGGGGGGGTTATATCTTTTCTTCTATTTGCATTATTTGTTAGTTCTATGCTAATTTCTATGTAATTTCATGAGTTCAAGTCCTCCAAACTTGGCCAAAATTTTTTAATTTTTGTGAAATTTTTGTAAATTTTTTGTTTTGATGAAGAACTTGAGTCTCATAGAGTTCGAGAATAGTATATAGAGATAAAGGGATGATTATTCGAGGGTAGAAAGTTCTGAACAACGTGACATGGATACGAGTCTAACGTGTAGATTTTTACCATAATGCTTAAATCCTGAGAAGTACTCCTAAAGTAGTTTATCCTTACAATCTGGCATAACATAGATTCACATGCATGTACGATTGAAAGAGAAAGAAATAAATTTGGAATCAAATGATGAAAAGGTGGTCAAAGGCAACTGGCTTGCTAAGTTAGGTAGCCCTCACCAGGTTATTCAGCCCAAAGGGGGTTGATCCCCAAACGTCGTCCATAAAGGACAATGTATAAACTGAAAAGTTTTGAAAATTTCATCTGAATTTATAAAGAAGCAAAAGCTCTTATTTGGTGCCTGAGCAAAAATCTCTCTTAATCAGTCTTGTGTGTGTGATGATCATTAATAATTATCATTGCCTTAATTTGACTGTCCGAATGAAAAAGGAGGAAATTCAGAAAGAGACTTAAGTACAAAGCATAGTTAGAGAGGTTCCTAAAGAATAAACTCTAAATTTAAAGATTCTTAAGCAAACTCTTTGCGTCATGTGAACATTGGACGAACTACTTTTGGATCAATTTGAATGGATGTCTCATGTATGAGTATCGGGCTACTATGATTTTCATGAGTTCTTGTAATGATCGCTTGAGGTCAAACAACAGTTTAGTTTGGGGGAGTTTGACCAGTGATTTTTACACAAGAATTTTGCATTTATTTTAGTTATTGTTTCTTTTAATTAAATTGTGTTTTATTCCATTTAACCATATTTCATGCTTTGGTTTGGTATTTTAATGTTTTCAGGAATAAAAGAATGAAACAAGACAAATCGGGGCAGAAAAGTGTTGAATTCAGAAGTTCAGAAAGAAGTGCTTCAGGAGCCCTGACATGGGTGGTCGTGTCACCTAACACGAGCCGTGTGAGGGGAAGACTGGGAAAAATGAAGATGGAAGCAGGACAGAAGCTAACACAGGTGCTTGTGTCACACGACACGGCCCGTGTCATTTCAGTTGGGCTAATTGTTAGAAAAGAGAAAGATCACAGAAGGCGACACGGGTGTCCGTGTCACACGACACAGCCTGTGTCAAGTCAGATGAAGTGTACGATTTGAGGAAGATTCACAGAAGCTGACATGGGTTCCTGTGTTCTGCTAACACGACCCGTTTCAGCTCAGGCGCTGAAATTTCTTAAGTTTGGGAATTTTTAGTGTTTTTGAACCCTGGAGGCTACTTTGAACTTTTGGCATCACCTAGGAAAAACGAGACTACTTAAACCTATTTTGTACAAGTAAAAAATGGGGCTTTTGAATGGGAGAAGAATTTGACGAAAGAAGATTGAAGTCTATGCAAGTTTTGGGAGAACGAAGACCTTTCATGAGCGGAAGCAATTGAAGATCAGAGTTTACCATTAATTTGTGTAATGTCTATCTTTATTGTTATTGAAATCTCTTTGAATATTATGTGCGGCTAAACCCTTCATTTCTAGGGGGTTTCCCTGATTTGCTATGTTAAGAATTCCGATCTACTTGTTTTATTCATCATAATAGTTTTATGCATCAATTTGATTGTTTAGAAGAATTTATAGTTTTACGCTATGGGACCATAGGGTTTCACTGTTATTAACACATTAGAGTAGGACGGTAGTGCTAAGGTTTTCTAAATAATGATATTATAGATGATTTCACCTAGGACTAGGGGAATCCTATGATAACCAGAATAGTTCTTGATAATTACATGCTTAACCTCAACACTAATTTGAATGAAAATTGAAATTAGGGTAGAGTTAAAGGTTTTTCACTAAGGACTTAGGGAGAGATAATCTTAAGAATCAGTAATTGAGTTTGATGAACTTGTTGAAAAGATCAAAGAGGGAAGGTTATTTCATGGAAAATCATACACTCAACCCTAGCAGCTTTTAACCAAACAGAAAAAGTCAACTTTTACTTTCATCTCATTAATCTTTCGCAAAGATATTTTCGAATCAAACCCTAAACTTTTGTTTTTGTTTGATTGAATTAATAATAAAACTTAGTATTTCCTACGTAGTCCTCGAGATCGATATTCGGGATAAAACCCATTATTACTACATCAGTGAAAATAGTACATTTGATATTTTTCTAATCAACAACCGACCACGTGTCCCTGGATGAGGGGAAGATGGGAAAAGTGTTCTTTATCTGCTCCAATTGATTGGGCCAAAGCTGTTGGACCATCTTGGATGTAGAAGTGGATTACGCCATGCCTAGGCATTTGGCCAGACCAGAACAATTATTATTATTATTATTATTATTATTATTATTATTATTATTATTATTATTATTATTATTATTATTATTATTATTTTTATTATTATTATTATTATTATACTTATTATTATTATTGTTATTATTATTATTATTATTATTATTATGTTTGAGAATTAGAAATGAATGCAGTTGAAGAACGAATGATCTTGAACGATGACTATGATCTCATTTACAGTGGTGTGGGGTGAACCTACATAATTAACACTTTAATACTCAATTCAATTCAAGATTCAAAATGATTATAGAGAAAAAGTGGAGATCAAAAAATATACTTTACCTTTGATGTGTGAACTGATTTTATATTTTAGATCAAGTGGAGTGGATTTGAGATGAATTGGACCTTAGTCATTTGGTCTTTAGCCGGTCTGAAATAGTTACCCCTAAGGCTTTTCCTGACATTAAAGGAGTAAGGGGAAGCCTTAAGTGATGTTGATCATCCTTCAGGACATTGTCTAGTGTGAAATGGAACTGAAACGTTTGGATTCAATTGAAAAAGTAGTGTGAACAAGTGCATTAAATGTGGTACCATCATTGCAACGTTTTTTCATCTTCTTCTGACATGTGCAATGACATGACTAGCTAAGACATAACGCAATTTATTATGCACTTGAGTTAGCGTATATTTGCAAGGGGAAATCTAGTCATTGATTTTATGACTTCTTTCTCCTGTTGATTTGAATCCTTCAATTGTCGTTGCTTATAAATAGGGGAAATTAAGCATTTGGAACTTTTTTCTACCTCGGACATTCAAGCTTACATTTACTTTTTCATAAAACATTTTTGTTTCTTCTTATCTAAGAGTACTATTAGAAGCGGTCTTCAGTGTTTTACTCATAGTCTTTGTCTTTCTTTCTCTTTTACTGCTTCATTAATCTCTCGTAACCAGGTACCATCTAACTCAAGATTTTTTCTTTGGCATTTTATGTTTCCTAGTTAGAATGAGTGATAGTACGATTGACCTAGTGAGTGATTCTAAAATTGGAGCTTTTCCCGCCTCTATAATAGCTGTTTCCCATGATTCTCATCATTGTCCTCTTGGTAGCAATCATCTAGAGCCAGAAATTATATATTTGTCAGATGATTCTGATTTAGAAAGGCTATCTAAGAATTTCTTCGAAGAGAAAATTTCTTCACCTGGTTCACTAGATGCCTTTTATTGAATATTGACAGAGAATTTAATCATGTTGATGTCTCGATTCCCCTTGCATCTTATCCGAGGAAGAGGTCTAATCCACCTAGTAAATGAGGGAATGCGCAAAGGATTATATTCAACTTTTCTTAAAGACAAATAATTGTGAGCCCAATGGTGCTGATATGAAGGCCTATTTGGATTTTCAGGACCAGTCGAATGCAACGGAGTATGACTGGGTGGGATCTAAAATAGAAAGCACTCCATTTGTTCTTAGCATTGAGGCTGCTATACATGTGGTCGAAATTATGGTTGGCGGTCCTTTGGAATGGTTGGCTCTTCCAGTGAGGGCAGTGATCAATGCATTTTAATGCATATTCTTCTACTATTATACTTAGACAATTGTATAGTTTATTTTAATATTTTTACTATTTTAGTGTGTTTTTATATGTAAGTTTATTTATGTCTTTAATTTAATTTCGTAATGTATTTCCAACTTTAATAGTTAATTGATATCTTCTTATTGTACGTACCATAACTTGAGCTACAAGAATCAGATTGACGCGTTCTAATATTTGTTAGAAATCTGAGAGGATAAGCTATAACTTTCATTTTAAAGTTAAAAGCTGATTCAAAGTATAGAAGTATCTAATAATTCGTTTAAGTTCCAGACTTGAGAAAATACATTGTTTTTGTTATTGTTTTTTGATTTTCAGGGTTGCAACATAGTTGTTAGTATTCCAGCCTATTTTCAGGCGAATCGATAAATACTGTTTCAAATTGCTCCGAATTTCCTCAAAATTGCAAATTTCTTTTTTTTTCTATTTTATTTAATTTATTTTTATTTTCATAATTTTAGAAAATTCCAAAAAAAATATTGAAATTCTTATTTGACTTATTTATATAAAATTTCATGTTTTTTAATATTTTTATTTTAATCGTTTTTTTTTTGTTTTCCCATTGTTTCCGCTTAATAGGAACATTGTTGTTATTTTCGTGTTTGTTGTTGCATTGTTGATTCTTGTTCTCTCTTAATTTGTTTGATTTTGATTTTTGAGTTTTATTATCATAACATGTCTGAGCAAAGAACTCTAAAAGAACTTGTTGCACCTGATGTGAATTATAATGCTTTATGTATTGATTATCCTATTGTTGATGTATCTTTCGAATTTAAATCTGGTTTAATACACTTGTTGCCAAGGTTTAGTGGTCTTACGCGTGAGGATCCCAATAAGCATCTGAAGGAATTCCAGGTTGTGTGCTCTACACCATTGAGACAAGAAGAAATCACTAAAGATCATATTGAACTCAGAGTCTTTCCATTCTCACTAAAAAGTTCTGCAAAAGATTGGTTGTATTACCTTCAGCCAAACATTGTTGCGAGCTGGACTGATCTGAAAAAGTTGTTCTTAGAGAAGTATTTTCCTGCTTCTAGAGTTGGATCAATCAGAAAAGAAATATGTGGTATCAGACAAGACAATGAATCATTGGCTGGGTACTGGGAGAGATTAAAGCAAGTGGTGTCCAGTTGTCCTCAGTACCAGATTACCAAGCAATTACTTATTCAGTACTTCTATGAGGTACTTATATCAATGGATAGAAATTTTTTAGATGTCGCTAGTGGCGGAGCACTTGTTGATAAGACTCCAGCTATAGCTAAGACCTTAATTGAGAATATGACACTCAAATCCTAATAATTCATTAGTCCTGACAAAAAGGGTGAGTGAGATTCAAGCTTCTTCTTTCAACAAGGCTTTTAGAGACAATAATTAATGAGATTACTCCATTGGTGAGACAGTTGGCAGTAGGTACAACTTAAACAACAAGTGACCACCTATACTAGAGGACCTTGCCAAGCAAATGGTTGTACACAATCTCCAGTTTCAATAAAGAACTAATTCTAATATTCAAAATTTGCAAACATAGATTGGACAATTGCCACTTTAATGAATGTCATGCAAGCTCAAGGATCCAACCAATTACCTTCCCAAACAGTAGTGAATCCAAAAGGCCCTAACGTGAGTGCAATTTTTTTAAGATCCGGAAAGAATATTGAACCGGTTGAACTAGCCCCAGAAAAAAAAAGGCAGTCAATCATATTTCTAATTTTGAGGTTATTATTGAGAAAGAGTATATTCCACTAATTTCTTTCCCAAGAAGAGTAGTGAAAGCTAAAAGATGGATGAGGAAGAAAAGGATAAGGAGATTTTGGACGTGTTCAGGAAAGTAGTAGTGAACATTCCGCTTCTTGATGTCATTAAGCAGGTTCCAAAATCTGCGAAATTTCTGAAAGATTTATGCACTCACAAGAGGAGATTGAAGGAAAATGAGAGAGTGAATATGGGAAGAAATGTTTCAGCCTTCATTCAACATAAACTTGCACTTGAAAAGATACAATTGAATGAAATGTTTCAGTTCTCACTCAGGCCATGCCCCAAAGTGTAAAGATATAAGAACTTTTGTTATTCCATGTACCATTGGGGATAGTGTTCTAAACTTGCCCAATGACCATAATTGGCCCAATCCGCTTCCACCTTTGGCACGGCCCAATAACGCTGGCCCAACACCCCTGATCAAGCATACCTTCGAACGACATGACCAACAATGCCCGAAATGTACGCCTGCCCGTGCGAGAAGCCACCTTCCAGTCTGCTCGACACACAAAGAGAAGACACCCAGGAAAAGCTCACGACGCTTCTGCCCATCATCTCATCCTTTCTTGATGCAACGGCTAGTTACGAGCATGACTGTCCGTTTTGACCGAGTCCTGTCAGTTACCTATTTTTGTGGACTCGCATTGTTGTACCCCAAAATTTTCCCTCTCGGTTTTTAATAAAATCACCCTGAATTCTCAAGTTTTCCCTTATACAAATCCAAGCCTTGAATTATCATTTCTTTCCAAGCAAGCCATTCACAAGGGAAAAATGGTCATTTACACGCTGAGAAGTCAAACTTTGACTTTTGGATCAAAATCAAATCTCAAAAATCATATTTCATCAAGACATGTTGGAATATGAAGTTTGTTTCCTCAAGAAGTTCAAAAGTCAAATTTTACCTCGAAAAAGTTAAATTCTAAATACTTAGATTTTTTCTAAAGTATTTAAGAAAAATGACACTTCAGAACTTCTGAACCAACCTCCAGGAAGGAGCAGTCAGAAGTTGCAAACTTGGCTCAACACATAACATTCAGTCAGAATGCAACTCTTCAGCAGCTACGCCAACTCAGTCAGAAGTTGCAAACTTGGCTCAGCATATAACATTCAGTCAGAATGCAGCTCTTCAGCAGCTACGCCAACTCAGTCAAAAGTTGCAAACTTGGCTCAGCATATAACATTCATTCAGAATGCAACTCTTCAGCAGCTACGCAAGTTCAGTCAAAATCTTCCAAGGTAAGAACAGAAGATTATAAAACATGCTGGAAAGCCTGGAGAACCCTCAGAATTTGCTGAGGCAGCAGGATACCAAGATCAGAACTTGGGTGCATTGTTCTGGATTATGTTGAAGTAGGAACTGCTGGCTCGGATTTAAGTAATGATGCAAATCTCATATTACAAGATTTCTTAGTCTTGACCAATCTCGTCACTATTTAATGCTTATTAATGCTCACAACAACTTTTGAGCATTTGTCCAAAGGGTCTCTCCACGTGCAACATAACAACGCTCTTGTGCAGATTTAGGTATGGGTTCATGCGCTACTTTTTGCTCATGGGTGTCACTTTTCCTTAATCCTCGCTTACTAACCCAGCCTAGGCTAAAAGCTGTCAATCATCACAACTTTTTATGAACTTTTCTTCAAGAGTAAGTCAACATCTAGTGCATGATATTGGTGCCACTTAACGTTTTAAAAACCCACAAAGCTTTGCCTATAAATAGAACACCATTGTCCATTGAAAAACTCCGGGTCCAAGTTCAGAAAAATTGCTGAAAATAAACAGAAAGTTTTAGCAAGAAAACCCCTTGAATCTCTACCCAAAATTCCCAGAGTTTCAAAAAACTGTGAACACAGCATACCAACCATTAACTTTGAATCTCCTGCTTTCAAACTCCATTTGCTCTCAAAGTATTTCTTGACTAAGAAACACTCATACAATTTTCTGACTCATATATATACCCTCCATCCATCCATTCAAAGAACCTGTTCAGAACATCATCAGAGTTGAGGCTGACTCCAATCCATAGATTTTTTTTCTAGCTGCAAGGTAAGCACTTGCTGACCCTCACCATATTGCTTAAACATCACCAGAATTGCATGCTCAAAAACACAATGTAGATATCATGCTTCTGATTTTGTGCATGTTCTGAGATTTTCACGCATCTACATGCTTAAGTAGAGAGTGAATCAGTTCAGAACTTGGCTCTGAGTTTTGATTCTGACTTCTGAAACACTATGACACCTGCTGAAACTGTCCTAGACATGCCTTCTGTTTTGTGGAAAAAATAACCAAATTGTAGATGTTCTGACTAGCACGAAGGGAGACCAAGTTCTGACTTTGACGCTAGAACTTCTGGGGCCTGTTTTGTCATCAGTAATATCAGAACTTCTGAAAATTACTGTGTGCCCAGCAGGGTCAGAACTTCTAACCCCATACATTTTCACTAACAGGTTTCTGTTTTGCAGCGCACCAGGGTCAGAACTTCTGACCTATACATTTTCACTAACAAGTTGCTCACCTGCAGCAGGCCAGGGTCAGAACTTCTGACTTTCTCTCAGCAGCACGCTGACTCTTTTCCTTTTTCTTTCTTTCTTCCCCTTGTTATTTTCTTTATTTTTCTCGCTGGTACTCCCAATTCATAAATTTGTACCCCCACCCCCTAAATATTGTAATAGCGTAGGACTTTACATTTCCGCATTTTTATAGCTTTCAAGTGTAAATGGTAGTGATTAGGATATGTATGGCAAGATAAAATCAATGAAAAAGAAAATCCTAATCAAAGATAAAATCATGTATGAAATCAAACACACTTGCACACAAGCACCCTTAGGGTTACTCCACTTGGTTGCCTTACACAAAAAATAGCCATATTACGCATGCGAAGTATCTTGGTAAAACAAACAAAATCAAAAGATCATAGTCCCTCGATGACGCTATTCAAAGTTTCCTTACAAAATGATCTTAGTCCCTCGAAAATACTAAGATACTTTGTAACATTGCTAATCATGGTTATACGATGACTCACGCCCGTCCCGTTAACATCCAAAGATAGGGTTGCTTACAAAATCAATGGTAAGACAACAATGTCAAAGGAATAAAAAATGAACAAGAAAGAAATTTGAGTAGGTAGATTACTCCTAGTTACTTGATCTATTTTTAAAAAAACATCCTTGCTATTTTTCAAAACAAACACACACACATTTCCAAACAACTTACAAACATTGAAAACATTTTCAAAAAGACAAACATCTTTGTATACATTCTTACGAACGAGAATCATTACAAAGATTGCCTAAACGAATGGCCTCTTTTTTTCAAAATACTTTCAAAACCACAAAAAGCACCATTTCAAACAAAAGCAAGTGATCTAGCAAGTAACTAAGAGCCCATGGAAAACCATGGATGAAAAGGGTGCTAATACCTTCCCTTTTCATAATCTACCCCCCGAACTCAAAAATATCTCAAAAAGGTCTTTCCTGTGCTTTTTCACCTTTCCTTTTGGATAAAAGAAAAGTTGGTGGTGACTCTTGCTAAATCGCAACATTTGCGAACACAAACGCAAAACCTCAAGTTAATTCTCCCACCGTATCACACGTATATCTAGGCCCAAAAATAGGGACCAATGGCTACGCATCGGGGGTATTATACAAACCATCACACTTGTGAGGGCCACATATTCAATATCCATAATAAAAAACCCTAATATCCTTCTTGTATCTTTTGACACTCTTTCTTAATTGATCGTTGGAGTTCCTTGCAGGTACACACCCTCCTTTCCATAAATTTATAGCTAAGCAGACGTCATCAACTTGACCCACTTTTAGGTTCAGATCAACCAGTAAGATCAATGGTGCCATCTATGGGAAACTATCTTCCTCCTTCCTTCTTCCCTGAAACTGGAGACCAAAGATACCTTCATACCTTCAAATCATGGTCGATCACGACGACCAACATCTTTCTAGAAAAACTGTACTTCCCCCATTGTAAGACAGGCGCAAATGGAGGACCTCCTCACATGGAAGATATTCCCGACCTCAGAGATATCCAACCCACATCCCCTGATTCAGTCAACGCAAATCTCGTAGACCCCAATTTCCTAGAGAAGCTCCTGGAGGATCGGAGATCAAAGAAACCCACTGAGGAACTTCCCGCTATCCTCCATCCAGTTTCAATTCCGATCAACACCAATCCAGCCATGGCAGCCCTACTCGCTGCCCTCAACCACACCAACACTATCATCTAGTAACAGAGTAACATGATGGGAGCATGGGAGAATAAGATTTCAAAGTATCCCTCTCAGAGACACCGACAATACAACTCCCCGAGCCTATCCCCACCAAGACGTGGTCGACCAGCCAGAAGGGAGAAGCAAGATGTTTCTTTCCCCAAGAAATGCGACTACACGCCTCCCCAGAAATATCAATGCTCCCCGTCTTCCAAGAAGGCAAAGAGCGATCGTCGACTTAATCGTGACCATTTGCCTTTGCCCAAGCCAAGGTAACAACAAAGAAGCACATCTCCCCACTAGGACAACAACCCCGGACGAGGAAGGAATCATCATTCCATGCCATCATCTCCCAAAGGAAGCGATGATGATGAGCCCCACGAACCATTATCAAGAGAGATCATGGAGACCATGCTCCTTGTCGGCCTGGAGAAACCTCCCCTGCTGGGGACATACGACGGGGCAATTGACCCTAACGAGCACATCGAGAACATCGATGCGATGCTCAACTATGGGGGTTTTGTGGAGCAATCAAATGCCAGCTTTTTCAACACTCAGGAAATGAGCCATGACTTGGTATAAGATCCTTCCAGATGAATCCATCACGTCATGGAAGAACTTGGGAAGACAATTTTCCAGGCACTTCACCGCATCTCGTCGACATCCCAAGTCAGGGGCATCTTTGGAGGCGATCATCCAAGGGAGGAATGGGTCCCTCATGGAATAAATCGAGTGCTTCAACAAAGAGACCATACAAGTCTCTACGATCAATGACATGAAGAAATATATCCACGAATGAGGGCTTCGTCCCTGCAACAACTTCACCAAGGTAGTTGGCATAGAATCATCGGCCACCCTGGATACTCTCCTCCTCAAAGCATAATCATACATCCAGTTCGAAGAAAAGGAGGACGCCAACAATGTGAGGGACTTGCGAAATAGGGAGAATGGAAAAGTCCCAAAAATGATGAACCCTCGACATCTTGCCAAGGAGGAGAAAAACGAAGGGAAGAAAAGTCCCAGATTATAGAGACTATAAGGGATCAACTGGTCATTTTCACGACTACACCCCTCTCAATGTTTTACTTGAGCTTATCCTTACTAACTGCGTCAATTCAGAATTCAAGCAAGTCAGGGTCCATTTTCCCTGACAAACAACATCTAAAATAGGGACAGAATGCATCCACCTTACAAATGTCATCGAGATCCTCACTCGGCATAGGCATCTCAAACAATATAAGAAGAAAGATACTCCACGGGAATACACTCCCGAATCAAATAAAGTCGATGAAGAAAATACCTCCCCCAACAAATCTCTCATGCCCGTCGCTATAAGCATCACGAGGCCAGAGGACTTCTAATTTACTGTCATGGAAGGGCCCCCTATACTTCTCGTCACACAGTCCCTGAGAATCCTTCCCATCATCAATGGTCATCTCCGGTGGGGGATTCAACAAGTGCATGGTAGGCTCGATAAAAAGGAGGTTAGAGCAGCTGATAGAAGCCAACTTTGGCATGAATGCCACCCTCAACAAGATCAGAGGAGGCTCTCACCCTCTCGCATTTTATCAGGAAGAGTTGTCGGGCGAAGCTCCCAACCCCGTCATTCCC
Source organism: Vicia faba (assembly GCA_948472305.1). Classification (NCBI taxonomy): domain Eukaryota; kingdom Viridiplantae; phylum Streptophyta; class Magnoliopsida; order Fabales; family Fabaceae; genus Vicia; species Vicia faba. The sequence goes on from OX451737.1 coordinate 1,182,576,828, forward strand.
TTGCTCGTACAAGAATACATGGAAAACTTCGATGTCAGGCGTATCGTAGCCGACCAAGGAAGCTCGGTGGACATGATGTATACCTAGCTATTCAACACTATACAGCTGAATAAGACACATTTGACCCTGTGCGTGGGCTCGGATCTCTAGAAATTCAACGGTTTCGTCACCAAACTCTAGGGGTATGTCGAACTGATCGTCGCTTTTGGGGCAGGTGTAACGGCATGAGAAATCAAGACCCAATTTATGGTAGTGAACTACCTGACACTCTACCAATGGATCTTTAGAAGACTAACTTTGGCGAGCTGATAGCGATACCCTCCACCATACATCTAAAGATGAAGTACTACACCGCGGAGAGACTGGTCGCCTCACTCTATGGGGATGTTCAGCTCATGAGAAGGTGTTTCGAAGCATCTACCAAAGGCATAAGCCCTATCAGTACTCAACCTAGAACAACTAATAGACCCGCTCTCCCCGACAACTAGGAAGAACCAAAGTTGCTGCCTGTGATACGGTGGGAGAACTGAATTGAGGTTTTTGCAATTAATTGCAAATGTTGCGGTTAGCAAGAGTCGCCACCGACTTTTCTTTTATCCAAAAAAGAAAGGTGAAAAAGCACAGGAAAGACCTTTGTGATGTTTTCTTGAGTTCGGGGGGTAGATTATGAAAAGGGAAGGTATTAGCACTCTTTTTCTCCATGGTTTTCCATGGGCTCTTAGTTACTTGCTAGATCACTTGATTTTGTTGTTTGAAAATGTGCTTGGTGTGGTTTTGAAAGTATTTTTTAAAATAGGCCATTTGTTTAGGAAATCCTTGTAATGATTCTCGTTTGTAAGAATGTATACAAATATGTTTGTCTTTTTCAAAATGTTTTCAATGTTTGAAAATGTGTGTGTTTGTTTTGAAAATAGAAAGGATAGTTGTTTGGAAATAGAGCAAGCAACTAGAAGTAATCTACCTACTCAAATGTATTTCTTATGCACTTTCTATTCCTTTGACATTGTTGTCTTGCCATTGATTTGGTAAGCAACCCTATCTTTGGATGTAAACGGGATGGTGTTGTACCCCAATTTTTGCCCCTAAGATTCCTCTATCATATCATATCAACTCGATCATAACAAGATCACATTAGGGTTGGTTCTTCCTCTTTTTTCCTATCTTTAAGTTTGCTCTTGAGGAATCTCCAAGCACCTTGGTTGTGTATTTTGTATATGTGTTGTTGACTAACTTCTAATCAAAATACAATAAAATATTTGTCTTTGTCTTTGTATATTTTTGTTTTGTAGGTACCAAGTCGAAGCATCTGACAAATAAGGATTTTTGGTATTATTTTCCTAAAATCTCTATTTGCAGAGAAAAAGAATTAAAAAATTTTCATTTTTTTCACTGATGCAATCGATTGCTCTTAAAGTGCAATCGATTGCACATAGTGTATTTTGTGCCATTTTTGAAAAAAATACACTATGCAATCGATTTGCACTGTAGTGCAATCGATTGCACAACGTGAAAATAAAAAAAAAAATCAGCATTTTAAACTTGTCAAATTTTGGCTCCAATTTTCCTTCACTTTTGAAAGATGTATCATTAATTCAAATTTTAGTGCCAATCTTTCATTTTTAAAAAGAATTATCATTAATTCAAATTTTGGCTCTAATATTTGAAAGAATTATCATTAATTTAAATTTTGGCTCTAATTTTTGAAAGAGTTATCATTAATTCAAATTTTGGCTCCAAGAATCAATTACCAAATTACCACTAATCCCAATCCTAAAACTCTATAAATAGAGCTCTCATTTTATTCAAATTTCAAGATTTTGATAGCCAAATCCACCTTGCTAAAAAATATCTCAATTCTCTCCATCTACCAAATTCACTCAAAGCTCCATTTTCAAAAAGTTAGTAAGCTTTGCATTGAAGCTTACTAATCTTTGAGCTAAACCTTCATCAAAACAATTTTTCTCCATAAATTCTCTACATCCAAGCTTGGTCAATTGATTCTTGTGGTTGAATTGAAGCAAATTCTTGAAGTTGTTTTGATAATTCTCTAGATCTACCTTTGATAAGTTGGATAATTTATCTTTCACAATGTGATCTCTTGGTGATCTTTGGGATTGATTATTTGAGCATTATTTTGTGATTTCAATGGTGTTATTTTCTCATAATTTGATGGAATTTTCGTGCTCAAGTGGATCCATGATCATAAGGTGTTTGATGGAAAGTTTGAACAAGAAATTGCCCTTTTAAAATGTTGTTTTTGCTACTGTAACTGTGTGCAATCGATTTGCACTGTAGTGCAATCGATTGCACAGAAGCAATTTTGCACAATTTTTAGAAAACTGTACTGTGTAAATCGATTTACACAATAGTGCAATCGATTTACACAGGGACAAAATGCACTTTTTTGCCTTGTTTTGGGGCAGCTTTATTCCAAAATGCTTTTTCTACTCACTCCTTTTGATTGTTGGTTTGGATTGCAATTTTAAATGTCCAATTTATCTTTAAACTCAATGGACTTTGTGATGTATATGAAGTTGGATAAATGTTCATCAATTCAAATCTACCTAAGAGTGAATTATTTAATTCATTTTTGGTGCTTTGGATTAATGATATGTTTAGTGCTTTAATCCATCTAGAGGAGTGGTTGAATTTAAAGTTGAAAGAATTTTGAAATGGTGATCCAAATTAGCTTATCATTCCCCTCCCTCTTCATCTTATCCCTTTCTTTTTAATTGTGCTACATGTTAAGGGATGGTGATCTCTATATCATTTATCCAAACATGAAGTACATAGATTGCTATTGACCGGCCTCAAAATAGGTGTGACTTCTACATAAGTCCACTTACGATTGCTTAACATAGCGCTAAATTTTGTCCCGATTCGAATAAATGATCACTCGTGGCCCAAAATTATGATTGCAAGCCCAAGTATGTTAATTTGATCTCTTTGATCCAATAACCTTGAGATTCATTGTGTGGAGGATTTGGTTCTACCAATCCTCTAATGGATCTACAACACCTTTGGTCAATGCGGATCACTTAAACATCGTTGATCATTACATGTTGCCTTGTGAGAATTCCAAAATGGATGATATACTTGACAAAAAGAAAATGCAACTTGTTGTGTTGAGGCTTTGGTTCTACCAATCCTCTAATGAGTTCCAAATGCAAGTTTCAAGATGGTCATCCAACTAACCACTAATTACTAAAAATTAACTTTACTTTAGGCTTTTATTTTCATTCTTTATGTACCATTTACTTTTAGCATTTTACATTTCATGCTATTTTCATCTTTGCTCACTTGAGCATTTACTTTTATGTCATTTTTATTTTGCTCACTTGAGCATTTCTTTCTTTTTAAAGACACCTAATAATCAACATGAACCATAAAAATCATTAATGATACTTGGACTACATGGTTACTATCCTTTGCATTATGGAGTGATGGACTTCTTGGACCTAGGATTAGAGACCTTGGCCTATCTTGGAGATTTTGTGACTTTATTTGATATTTTGTCTGGAGTTCTTGAGGTTTACCTCAAGACATTGGGTTGTTTGTTTGTTTTGTGTGCAAGTTATTGAGATTATGATCTTTGTTTGTAATCTGGAATTCACCCGTATACAGCCGTTACTCTGCCCAATTTTTGCGAAGACTTAGAACACTTGAAGTTTGGTTCTCTCAAGAGGTCTAGTATCTTTGCTTGCTTGGTTTCAATCCGAAGAATGGGAATTCTATATTGACTCATAATGTCAAGTATTGGCTTCTTGTTGGTTAGATGGTTCTTATCCATAGCTTTTACCTTATGCTTTAGGATAGCCTCTTCTTATCCTCTCATCTTCTTTAATTTCAAAAATCTTCTCCCTCCTTTAAAAAAAAAACTCTTCTTGTTTTGAAACCTGAAAAATTTTTATAACAAACTTGGACTTAGGTCCATGCATCTTCGAAACATTTTCATAAATAAATTTCAATCAATTTAATAATTCCTTGACCTTTTTTTTTTGTGAGAAGACTAAAAGTCAATCAATCTCATTTCAAACCATTTTGCCACTTTGGCTTTTATCTTTAAACTTTTCTCAAAAGATTAGACTCTTGTCAATCCTTGTAGTGATGCAAACAACTATACTTCTACAATATGTAGTGAAGTGAGATATTTTACACTTGGGTGTTGAGTGAGGCATTGTTGATTTTAAAATCCAAGCCATATCCTCCACTTTGAGATGATGCAAATTCTCCTTTCTCATGATTGTGGGTAGTAAGTATGTTTTCCACATGGACAATGACGATGATGTCTTATCTCATAAAATTAACCAACACACTTGTGTTTCAATTTTTTTTAAAAGAGGAACTATGTGTACCCTGATCCCCTATTGCACAAAAGGTGGTACGTAGGCACTAAAGGTTCGCAACCGCGGCGGGTGCAAAAATCATAAAAATATTTCTTTTCTCACCTCCACCATCCATTTTATATACAACACATTTTTATAGCCAAAATATACAGATTTTTCAAAGAGGTTCCTGCGGAGTACCGTAGATGTTTAGGGTGCTAATACCTTCCCTTTGCATAACCAACCCCTTACCTTGAATCTTTCCCCCTCTTTTTGGGTTATTCGCTCTTTTCCCATTCCTTTGGAAACAATAAAGCGTGGTGGAGATTTTGATTTTGATTTGTATAAAGTCTAGTCAATCCAATGGCTTAGTCTTGCACATTTCTACCGCCACAGAAAAATGGCGACTTCACTGGGGAGAGATTGACCTCTTGCTGGTCCATCCCTAAGTGGGTTAAACCTATCTTTGTTTATATCTGTATATGTGTTATTGTTGTTTATGTGTTATATTTTGTATATATGTTTGTCTGGATTTTCCTGGTTTACAGGGTGCTTGGTGATTACTCATAAGTCCTATACCCGGACTTGGGCAAACTTTAAGATAGTACGGGCGGTATAGTCATGTTAACTTTGAGGGAGTAATCCCAAAAAAGGAGGCATGAGATCCCCCACTCAGTGGAGGCCCCTTTGACTGTAGTATCATTTACCGAGTAATCGGGAAGACGTACTGCTTTCGACCTGGGAGCCTGCCGAAGCTGAGGACCGTAGATTACCTAACCCCTCTTGGCCTTTTAGGTGTAGTGTGGAAGCTATAACGGAGTAATCCAGAAGTAATTGTCACACGATACTATGCTCGGACGAGTCTTTCTTGAGAATATTACTAATTACCAAGTTAATCGGGAAGTTGGTAATATCCGAAGGAAGGATGTAGACTCTGAGAACCTCTAGAACCTTGTTCGGCAGGTGATAACTTTTTAGACCAATACCTTATGGGTAGTACCTTTGACCTCATGATCGTGACGTTGAACCTATGAACCCTATATGTGTGATCTTGTGTGTGATTGTTGCATCATGCATCCATGCACTCATAAGCATCTTTTGAAAAAACAATATTTCAAGGGATTTAAAGGTTGACTATTTGTGAATATCTCAGGTACTTTTAAACCATGGATTCTGGAAAGAGAAAGACCGGGAAATACAGTTTCAAGGATCCTAAGATAGATGAGTTGATCAGTCTAATTCCCGAGATTGAGTGTTCTGCAGACTTTCGGAAGAAGTATGGATCCATTATTCCTCTCATGAAGCTGAAGATGAAGGAGGGTTTTCTCTCAACTTTGGTCCAGTTCTATGATCCGGTGTATCACTGCTTTACTTTTCCCGATTATCAGTTGATGCCAACACTGGAAGAGTATTCCTATCTATTGGATTTACCTGTTACCGATCGCGTTCCTTTTACTGGTTTGGAGGGTGAGCCAAAACCACATGAGATTGCTGCTTTGATTCATCTGGGGAAGTATGAGGTGGAAGCTCATATGACTACCAAAGGAGGGATTAGATGATTACCAACTCAGTTCTTATTGGAGAAAGCTCGTTACTTTGCCAGGATGAAGAGTACGGTTGCTTTTGAGGCCATCTTTGCTTTACTCTCCTATGGATTATTCTTATTTCCTAATGTGGACAAGTTTGTCGACATTAACGCTATCAAGATTTTCATGATTGGAAACCCGGTTCCTACACTGTTGGGTGATTCTTATTACTCTGTTCATCTTCGGAATTCTTATCATGGGGGAATGATTATCTGTTGCACGCCTTTGTTGTATCGGTGGTTTACCTCTCATATGCCTTAGTCTGACGCTTTTTGGGATGTCAAGAAGGAACCCCGTTGGGCTCCTAAGATCATGGCACTTACTCACTCGGATATTGATTGGTATCATCGAGCTTACCAGGATGCGGAGATTATTGACAGTTGTGGTAGTTTCCCCAATGTGCCTCTTCTTGGTACAAAGGGAGGAATTAACTATAACCATGTTCTTGCACGGCGACAGCTTAGTTATCCGATGAGGGATAAACCGAACAATATTCATCTGAGTAGTTTCTTTCTGAAGGAAGGAGAAGACTACGGGGAAGCTAGGGAGTAGATTGCGAAGGCCTGGCGTCACATTCATAAGAAGAGTAGGAAGGATTTGGGACCTAGGGGTGTTGTTTCTTTGGAGCCATATCTTCAGTGGGTCCGATCGAGAGCCATTCATTTGCAGATGTCGTATACTCGGGAGACACCCATGCCTGATTTGTTTGTGAAGACCACTCCTCCCTTATTAGATGATCTAGAAGAGCTGCAGCTTGCTTTGGTTAGGATGCAACAGGAAAGGGATGCTTGGAAGAACAAGTTCCAGACTTTAGAGAGTTCCTACAGAGAAGACCTGAAGGAGAGAGATGATTTAATCGAGATCCTTGAGAGTCAAGCAGTAGAGTCTATAGAGAGGCAAGGAGATTTATTTTCTCCTAAGCCTCAAACAGGTGATGTTTGTTCACTTCCTGATTCAGATGATTGGAAGGAGGTTGCCATCAGACATGTGGAAGAAAACCAGAGGTTGAGAGCTCAGATTGCCAGGCTCACAGGGAAGCACATTCATACAAATTGATCTCTATCAGTTCCTTTTCTCAGGATTTTAGATTGTATTTTCATCTTGTACTTGGGATCATTGAAGCTTGTAACCCATTTCGAATTTATTATAATAAAAGTTTTCAGTATTTCAAATGCGTTGTTATTTTGATGTTTGCAATATGTCTGTAAATCTTAAATCCCTTGAAATATTAAATGATAAAATAATAATAATCATATACATTGTATATCATGCATCATATTGCACATGTTTTGCATTTGTTATGCATATCCAGGTGCCTTACCCAGCTTCTTTACTCCATTCAGCAAGCTGACTCATCACTACAACACACGGGCTAACTTCTAAAAGAAGATGGACAACTTAGAACAGGAGAATCGCGAGCTGCGCGAAGAAGTTTCTGCTTTGAAGGCTGGCTTGGCCAACTTGACTACTCTGATGGAAGCTCTGGTGGTTGCTCAGAATCAGCCACAGAGTGTTCAACCTCAACCAACAAGGGCAAGTACTGAAGTTCCGACTATTCCTGTATCCGCTACTCCGGCTGTTGTTCAAAACCGTATGCCTCAGGGTTATCCGTGGGGAATGCCAGAGAATTTTGAACCTGAAGGTTTCAATCTGGGTCCTCAAGATGCTCCTGTGGTTCCAAATGTTGTTACTCCTGCACCTCCTGTGGTGCATACTGTTCCTGCTGCACCTCCTTCGGTGAATTTGGTTACGTTTGTTAATGAAGATGTGTGTCGTCCTTTCCCTCCGCCGAGTGAAGACTTGGGTCTTTATGACAGAATGGATGATTTCCAAGAGCAGTTTGATAGAATGCAAAGAGAGATGAAGGCTTTTAGGGGAAAAGAGTTGTTCGGGCAGAATGTGAATGAGCTGTGTTTTGTCCCGAATGTTAAAGTGCTTGCTAAGTTCAAGGTCCCAAAATTTGATAAGTACAAGGGAAACACTTGCCCTCGTGCTAATTTGGTGATTTATGTGAGAAGGATGTTGTGATCGGTGGATCTGGAACTGACTGTTTAACGCTGGTTTCGCGAAATGTCGCGGTAAGCAAGAGTCGCCACCGTCTTTTATTTTCTCCAAATGGAAAGGACAAAAGCACAGAAAAATTCCTTATAGAGATCGCTCTCGGTTCGGGAGGTAGGTTATAGAAAGGGAAGGTGTTAGCACCCTTTCTATCCATGGTTATCCATGGGCTCTTAGATACTTGCTCAATGTGTTTTCAAAATTGTTTGTTTGCTTTTCAATGTGGGTTTTAAAAAGTTTCTTTGAAAAATTTCAGTTCGACTCGTACGTCAGAGTGTTTGAAAAGTTTGTTTTGAAAGCTTTTGAAAAGTGTCGGTGTGAAAAGTCTTTTTGAGTTTGTTTTGAAGAGAGCAAGTATCCTTGAGAACCTACTTACCCTAAGGAATTCGTCTGTGTAAATGTCCTTTAAAGTAGTGCCATCCCACCATTGAGAGGTAGGTAGCACCACCGTTGGAGGTATTCGGGTCAATTCGAGTTTAGGGACATGGTGATCACCGGAGCAATGGGAAGACACCTTAGAAGCTACCCTCATGCCAGGTTCCCGGATCATGAGGACTTACTAAGACATCCTCTACTCGACGATCACCTTTCGAGGCAAGGCAACAGTGAGGCGTACCCTAGGGGTGGTGTGTGCGAATTTGTGTGTCAGTTTCATTGATATTTGTCTTGTCATGTTAAAGTGTTCTACGCTTGATTTTAATTAGGGCCATTCATTCTTGCATGCTTATTTAACAGTTAATATTTGCGGGAAAATAAATCTACAACTATTACAAAGGGCGCGGGTCCACATCGCCAAAATTAAACCGGACCCGATTTGACGGAAAATAAATAAAGCAAAAAAAGTGCGAAAAGTATAATCGTTACATCGCTTTGGGAGAATTACATAATTATAATAAATGACATAAAATAAATGCGCAAATTAAATAATTAAAAATGGGCATTGGACCCTTTTGCAAAAAATTAAATTTAATGAGGAATTAGAATTAAAATTAAAAAGGAAATGTTTTTTAGTATTTTTATGTTTCTTAAGATTTAATGGAAAAAAGAGAATTAATTACAATTAAAATAAAATGTTAAACCTAATTCTAATTATTTTTAAGTTATTAAGAAAATATTAAGATTTTAACTAATTTAAACCTAAGTTAATTTATGTGCAAGTTTAATTATAGAAAATAAATAAAATAAACATTATTATTATAAAAAGGGAAATTAAAAAAAGAATCAAAATTAATTAAACCTAAGTTCTATATTTTTTTTGCAATTTTGTTATTAAAAAGAATTAAAATTATATCCTAATTAAAACTAAATATTTACATGAAAATAATTACAATAAAAATATTTATTATTTTTTTGGTCTTTTCTGATTTTTATGATATTTTTATATTTTTGTAAAAAAGATAATTAATTAAATTAGCAAATAAAATAACAATTAAAAATAAATAAAAAAAAGAAGCAAACCAGGGGGGGTAGCCCCAAATTAGAGGTGCAGGCCTTAGGATGCTGGCCCAACTAGCTTTGAACTTGTTGACTTTTCTGGATCATGTATGATGCGTTTGACCAGGGTTTATTGTATGCTTCATATCTCAGCCGTTGGATTGACAGACTGGACGCGTGGCCAGCTGGATCTTGGAGGTGCATTATGGAACGTAACATAAGCGCTTCACCTGAATATCAGAGAAAAAACATTATTGAGAAAGCATGAGACCTGGGACTCGAACCCAGGTCAAGTGTATTGCAAGCCTTGATGCGTGCCAACTGAGCCAATCGCGCGTTGTTGATATATAATAATAATCAAATATTATAAAAGGAAAAACAAGATTAGTGGGAGTCAGCGCGCGCGTTTTTAAACGCACCAACCATCATGTGACACGGCTTCGTCTTCCTCCCCATCCCTGTAAAACAAAACATATAGGCAACGGTTTTCGTTGTGTTTTCTTAGGCTAGCTACAAGAAAATAGCGATTAGCCTATTTCCAAACATAAATTAGGCGCGAGGGTTGGTCTTCGTTCGTTGGGGCATGCTGGTTTGAATGATAATGGTCTTGAGGCTTAATTTTACTCCGTTTTAAAAGCCCCAATTCAAAAAGCTGAAAACCCTAAAATGTGAACATGGTGAAATCGCGTGTGTGGCCAAAAAACTCAATTAAACATAATGGTTAGTTTTAAAACATCACAATGAACATAAATCCACAAATAAAAGTTGCAAAAGATGCATGAATTATGATGTACGATTCCAAAAATTTTGAGATACAGTCTGAGTTCATGATACCGATTCAGGGCGTTTTGGTGGTTGATATTGATTGGAATACGTTCAGGGATTGCCAAGGAAGCTTTTGGAATAGGTTTGGTGCCTTCAATCGCCCTAGAACACTGATTTCAGAATTGAGTTTTATGGCAAATTTTTCAAGTTTGTATCTTGCTCTTTTGCGCAGCTTGGAGTCTCCTGGCATTAGGGTTATCATCCTGAATATGTAGCAGAGCTATTAGGTTAAAAAATATCAATCAAATCTCTTTCATTCAATGGTTTTTGCAAATTGATTTTTCAAGATTTTTTCATATCTTTTCCATGTGCATTTTTGTTCAATCATGCTCAAATCAACCAAATCTTGCCATATTGGGATGTGCACGAAATCTTGAGTCTAGAATGTGCATAAAAAGATTTTTTTAGGTCAAGCTTTATATTTTTCATGTATTTAAATAATTTAAATGAATTAATATTAATATAAATTCAAATAAATAATTAAAAAATGAGAAAATACTTCCCTTTGGGCCTAATGGTCGTGCATAGGCTTGGCATGAAGAAACTTGGAAGAAAAATGGGCCCATTAGCATTTTTGGATCATTTGCATCAATGTTGACTTTTCAGAATTCCCAAAAATTTCCCAACTTCCACAAGGCATAACTTGCTCAATTTTTAAGCTTTTCACATGTTCTTGGATATTTCGGAAAGGTCTTTGAGTCCTTTAATCAATGCCTTTGGTCCCATGTCATTTTGATTTACCAATCTCAAGTTATGGCCTTTGACTTAAAGTCCCTTTTTGTTGACTTTTGAAAATGACCTATAATGTTGAAATTGATAACTTTTTATGAGAGCATTTCTTGGACTTGAAGTATGAAGATGAGTTGTAGGAAATGTCTTTCTCTTCAAAATGAGCTTTGGATGGAATTTTTCTGATAATCCATGTGAAAGTTATGCCCAGGTCAATTTCAGTTGCTTTTTCAGCTGTCCAAATATAGTAACTTTTGTATCTTTGATGATTTCTGAGCCAAATTTTGAGAATCATGATCAAGCATTGATCAAATAATGTTTGTGGCTTCAAAATGATATGTTGACCAAAAATTTGAACTTTTGACTGTCAAATGACCATTTTGCCCCTACAGTTGACTGTAGTGCAATCTAGGGTTTTGACTGTGTAGTTTTGAGCTGAATGCCTTGAACCTTGATATGAGGATACTTGACCATCTTTGTAGGCATGTGAGACTTTATTGGGCCTTTGAAAACTTCCTTTTCTTGATCAGAACACAAACCCTAGTTTTGACTGTATAGGAGACTCTTTGACTATGCAACCCTTGGGGAATTTTGAAGCTTGGCTTGGCAATTTCTTGAAGAATATGGGAGGGCAAATTTTGGGGTGCAACAGTTGCCCCTGTTCAATCTTCTTAGACCTGAGGATGCAGATTGGCTGACGTGCCTTTCGTAATCCGAGGGTAGAAGATGATTGGACACTAGAGTGCCCAGAAATTTGCGCTCACATGTTAGCAGTATGATGGGGGAATGGGCTTATAGATGCCATTTGGGGGGTTGATGAATAGGATGATGGGATTATAGATGCCATCTGGATGTTGATTGCGTAGGATATTCCTTAGCGAGAACCTGTATACCTGCAAAAGAAACAAATGAGTACCTGACACGCTGCAGGAGCTGATTTTTAGATGCTTGGTATAGGTGTGCCCTGACTGGTTACAGGAGCTGAGTCTGGAGCTTCAAACGTTGATGAATGAACCAGGTATGGTTACTGTATTAGCGTAAATGGTAAGAGAACCTTGGGCGACTTTAACTTCAACAACGCTCGTTGAGAAAAATCTTGGCGGGAATTACCATCTTTGCAATATCGGGAAGAGAACCATAGGCAATTATAATCTGAAAGGAATGATCACCTCACACTCATTGTCGGAGAGGGGAACATCTGAAAAGGAATTGTCACCTCACACACCGTCGGAGAGGGAACCATAAGAGACTATCACCTCACACTCATCGTCAGAGAGGGAAACATCTGAGAAAGGGATTACTTCCTCACACACCGTCGGAGAGGGAACCATAGGAGACTATCACCTCACACTCATCGTCGGAGAGGGAAACATCTGAAAAAAGGATTACTACCTCACACACCGTCAGAGAGGGAACCATAGGAGACTATCACCTCACACTCATCGTCGGAGAAGGAAACATCTGACAAAGGAATTACTACCTCACACACCGTTGGAGAGGGAACCATAGGAGACTATCACCTCACACTCATCGTCGGAGAGGGAAACATCTGAAAAAGGGATTACTACCTCACACACCGTCGGAGAGGGAACCATAGAATTATAATCTGAAAGGAATGATCACCTCACACTCATCGTCGGAGAGGGAAACATCTGAAAAAGGAATTGTCACCTCACACACCGTCGGAGAGGGAACCATAGGAGACTATCACCTCACACTCATCGTCGGAGAGGGAAACATCTGAAAAGGGATTACTACCTCACACACCGTCGGAGAGGGAACCATAAGTTCTGCTGAGTTTTTATCAGAAAAATCTGTTGGGGGTCGATTTAGCTGGACTAGAGAAGGCTTTTTTGTTTGATAAGGATGTGATGAAGGAATCTGAGACGATTGCTACTCCAAATCTATGACGAAGGAATCTGGGACGATTACTACCTCGGCAGAATGATGAAGGAATCTGGGACGATTACTACCTCAATAGGATGATGAAGGAATCCGGGACGATTACTACCTCAAATATATGATGAAGGAATCTGGGACGATTACTACCTCAGCAGGACGATGGAGGAATCTAAGACGATTACTACCTTAGCAGGATGATGAAGGAATCGGGGACGATTGCTACTCCAAATATATGATGAAGGAATCTAAGACGATTACTACCTCAGCAGGATGATGAAGGAATCGGGGACGATTGCTACTCCAAATATATGATGAAGGAATCTGGGACGATTACTACCTCAACGGGTAAAGACTTTTATCCATTGATCGCTCTTTCCTGAAAAAGTAACGAATTAGTTGTATGCAATGTCATAATGCATGAATTGCCTGATTTTAAGATGTTCTCAAAAATAAATGAGATTGGGGTGATATGATGCGTTTATGCATGCTATAATGATGTATGTGACGTTTTATGAATGTGTTTTTCGTCTAGGAAAGTAAATCCTTGACGGGTGCCGGGAAGTCGCATCCTGGGCTGATGTGGAAGAATAGCTTTTGCTTCCGCTGGGGATGATAACTGCAAGAATATCGGTAGGAGAAGATGACTCCGTTGCGGAATAAGCTTGGCAAATGGAAGATTCTGCGGGGAGGAAAATACTTCAGCGACCATGCTGGGAAGCAATACTCTGTGGGGAGAGGGATGCCTTGCTGAATGTTGACAGTAGTTTGCTGAGGATACCCTTGTTGTATGGGAAGTAGCTGATGAACTTCGCTGGGGTAAGAAGACTTCGGCGACGACGCTCTTTCCATGGCTTTTGGCTGAGGATAACCCAGTTATATCCTGTTAAGGAAATAACTCTTTGAATAAAGCCGGGCGACGCGTTCGTGCTTTGCGAGGATAAGCTTCCAGAATCTACTGGGGATAAGCTTACTGCTTGGGGATATGGACTCCATCTTTCCTGGGGAAACCGGATTGGACTTTTCTGGGGAAGTATTGAGCCGCATTGGTTATGTTCTTCAACGGACCCTACCTTGACATCTTAGAGGACAGAGCAATCAGGTTGCTTAGACCACCCATTATTGCCCCTGTTTCTTGTGGGGTGCTGATGGTTGTTGGCGGACAAACCTTCTTCTGGTAGACAGATGGCGGGACATAGTCGTACGCTTTTAATCCCTAACTTTTGCCTGGACCGCCCTCTCGGGTTTTCAGTCCATCGGGATACCCATTTTTGCCCAAGCCGCCTTTTCAGGTTTTCGACTTGCCGGGTGTACAGATTTTTCATTTCATCCCTTCATTTTGCCCGAACCCTTTTGGTTCGCCGGGAAGCCCTTATTTTTGCCTAGGTATGTCAACCTAGCGGGTCTTTGATTGTGCGTAGTATTTTTCGACTATGCCCGTTCTCAGAAAGTAGGGAGTTGCCCCTGTTTAGAAGTGCTTTGTCACCAGAAGATGTTTGATCAGGCGAGATTTGTTGTTGAAATGCCCCAAGTGACTCAGGTGGAGATTTGCCCCAGGCTGGTTGGCCTTTTGAGAGATTCTCCGAATCTTGATTGGACTGCCCCAGATGAGGGATAATAGTCATGCCATGCCCCTTGATTGGAGGTACTTCTGTTCATTAGGCATTTGTCGTGTAAACTTCTATACTGTTCAAACAAAAAGTCATATGCAAACAAAGTTATGTTAAAAATGCAAAGCTTATGTCTGTCTTGAAGATTTTGAAAATGCATTTTTTCCATAAAACATGTGAATGTTTATAAAACGTGATGTCAACTCTGTATTTTACCGTAGGCCTTCAGGAGTCAGGATACCTTTCGTAACAGTATGCTTTCGAACTAACCCATGCTTCAGCTAGGACTTTTAAGGGTTATATCGTGGCCTGGTTCACGGTTTAAGAAACAAAGGATAAAGGCTCAAATTATTTGTACCCACCCGCTCTTCGTGATGTTCTCCAACCCTAAACTCAGTTGATCATACGTTAGACCTTGTATGAGTCTTTGCTTTGATTTTCCGGTGACGATTCGGATGTTGATGATTTATTCTGACTAGGCAGTCATTTTTTTTTTGTTTTTGTTGAGGGTTTGTGAGACCTCTTTCTTGATTTTTGTTATCCCTTTCTTTTTTTTTTGCCTGAACTGTTTCCTTTTGGAATTACAGTCAGCGGGATGCCCCAGTTTCATAAGTCTCTTTCATAAGTTTTGACTTAATGGGCTTTTTGATTTTGGTAATGACTGCCTGTCTTTATGATTGTTCTAAACCATCACTGTTTTTTTTTTCTTTTTTTCGTAAGGATCTCTTTGGTGCCATTCGTTATGCACTTGGATCGACTGAGCGAACTACCCTGCCCCAGGTTATAATGAAGGGTTTTAATTTTCGAAAATAAAAGCTCCTACTTCTTTGGCTCAGAGGGGTTGACGAGGGATTATCATCCTTATAACTCCAGTGTTTGGGAATTGAAACAATGCCTGTACCTCATCAGCGGGGTCTGTTCAAAAGCATACTATAGATTATGGTATCGTTTTCGTCGTCCTCCCTCAAGAGGCTTAGAATTAACGAGAGTTGACATCAGAAAAAATATGAAAATAATTTTCATTTAGTGAATGCGAATATATTGATTCAAAATAGACATAAGCGATGCATTAATGTTATAACGATGTTTAACATGAATAACTTGTTTGAACAATCAAAGAAAAATACAACTTGAATATTTGAGTGAACAAAAGACATTCTCGATGATTGGGTGTAGGATCAGTGTTCAAACTCGACCCCCTTGGCGTCAATCAAATCCTGGATCTTGTTCTTCAAGGTCCAACAGTCGTCGGTGTTGTGTCCAGGACTGTCAGAATGGTAGGCACATCTCACACCCGGGTTATACTTGGGAGAGGAAGTATCAGGATTTTGAGGAGGATCCTTTAGAGTGATCAGTTTTGCCTTTAGCAATTGTTGTAATGCCTGAGACAAAGACATGTTGATGTCAGTATACTTCCTATCTTGATGCTTTATCTTACGCCTATTGCTCTTTCTTGATTGAACGGGCGTGGGATCAGAGATCTGGATTGCCCCTGCATCATGACGACCCTTTTTACCATGTATAGCATTAGACTCCTTCTTCCCACTGTGGGGCTTTTTCTGAGCATCAGCAGGCGCGGTTTCTTGAATCTTCCCTGACTTGATACCAGCTTCGATTCTCTCCCCAGTCAAGATAAGATCTGTGAACCCAGCAGAAGAATTCCCAATCAGATGGTTGTAGAATGGACCAGACAAAGTCCCCAAGAACATATCAACGAGCTCCCGGTCAGTTAAGGGAGGTTGCACCCTTCCAGCAAGGTCTCTCCATCTTTGTGCATACTCCTTGAAACCTTCACTTGACCCCAACGACATACCCTGGAGTTGGGTACGCGTGGGAGCAAGGTCGGCATTGTACTGGTACTGCTTATAGAAAGCAGTTGCCAACTCCTCCCAGTTACGAACTTTGGTCCCATCCAGTTGATAGAACCATTCGAGGTGAGTCCCTAAAAGACTTTCCTGGAAGAAGTGGGTCCACAAATTCTTGTCCACCGTATATGGCTGAATCTTCCGTACATAGGACCTGAGATGTAACTTGGGACAAGATGCCCCGTCATACTTAGTAAAGGATGGTGCTTTGAACTTCCGAGGAATAACCACACCAGTTGACAAACCCAGATCTCCGAAATCCAGCCCAGGTACCTGTTGAACCTCCATAGCATTCAGCCTATCCTCCAACTGTTTGTACTTGTCCTCAGCCGGAGGGTACTGTTCGTCGTCGAAATCTGTTTCATTGTCAGAGACCTCTGGACTGGGCACCCTTTCCTCTTGATGACTGCTTTTTCCCACAGATGGAGTTGTCCTCTCAGTTTCAATTTGCGGTGTATTCCCAGATCTGCGTCTAGGGCTGAACAAAACAGTCCTCTTCTTCTTCTTGTCCTTCTTCAAGAGCAGAGCCTTCAAATCTTGTTGCCCCTGGGTCAAATTCATAATCAGCCCTTGGAATTGGGCGTTCTGAGCCTGGAGGGCCTTGATGGACTGCTCAGCTGATGATTCAGGATTCATGTCGATCGGCTGAAATAAACAGCGAAGAAGGGTAAGCAACCTGTCAAAGGGATACCTGTAGTGCACTGAGATGTATGACATGCATGCAATGATTTCAAGGATCTCGCGGGGTAAACAGAGAAACTTGTTAGATTTGAAAACTGGTAATTTGATTGAAGAAACTTCCTGTTGTAGAAAATCCTTCTTCAAGGGTCAAAGGCTCACCATATCCAGTGGGTCATAGCCCCTGACACCCTTGGCTAGAGGAAAATAAATCCCCTTTGCCCCTTGCTGGATGTTTGATTTATCATGACCTGCATCACAAGCCCTTGAGATCCTTGAAATGGGTTAGGATGTATGCAATGGTATGATGCATGGGGTAATATGAATGAACCCTGTTATGAGCCCTGATTAAGGACTGCAAACCAAAACCTGCGAGCACTCAAGTAAAACCTGTCATGAGTCCTAATTAAGGACCAAAACAAAACCTGCAAGCAGTTCATGTGTCAGATAAAGCATGCAAGTAGTCAATTACGAAGGCACACAAGTCACACAAGAGGAGCCCTTAGAGTTTAGGCCAGCATGAGGTCTAGGTATTACCCTCTTTCAGTTTGTTGGTTCATACCTGTCCTAATCAAAAGTAACCGGGTTCTTAGAGGATCCCAATATCATTGACTACCCTCAATCGGTCATAACTCCAGCATCGCAATCTTTTCTTGCGGCCAGAACCATCACGAGAGTTTAGTCTCAATGGGCGTAGCATACTGCTACAATTCTAAAGGCCAAGTTGTGTCAATTAAGGTTCTAAGGTTGTTGGTGCTTAATGACTCCTTAGAAGACCCATATTCTCCTCGTTGCGACACAAGGGATATCGGTACAGACTAAGGTGCCACACCAACGTAGCTACTGCTTCACCTGTGTCGGTCTACGCCGGACAGGTCCCTCACAGCTTATGCTACCTAAACAGGGTATCCCCAGATCCGGGTTAGGATCTATGTATCTCCGATGCAACCCACAATAGTAAAGCAAGCAAATCAATACAAGTGAAAACACAGTTATGACCTAGCCCTAAGGTACACCTCACTTTATAAAGATATCCCCAGCAGAGTCGCCAGTTCTGTGATCGGTGGATCTAGAACTGACTGTTTAATGCTGGTTTCGCGAAATGTCGCGGTAAGCAAGAGTCGCCACCGTCTTTTATTTTCTCCAAATGGAAAGGACAAAAGCACAGAAAAATTCCTTATAGAGATCGCTCTCGGTTCGGGAGGTAGGTTATAGAAAGGGAAGGTGTTAGCACCCTTTCTATCCATGGTTATCCATGGGCTCTTAGATACTTGCTCAATGTGTTTTCAAAATTGTTTGTTTGCTTTTCAATGTGGGTTTTAAAAAGTTTCTTTGAAAAATTTCAGTTCGACTCGTACGTCAGAGTGTTTGAAAAGTTTGTTTTGAAAGCTTTTGAAAAGTGTCGGTGTGAAAAGTCTTTTTGAGTTTGTTTTGAAGAGAGCAAGTATCCTTGAGAACCTACCTACCCTAAGGAATTCGTCTGTGTAAATGTCCTTTAAAGTAGTGCCATCCCACCATTGAGAGGTAGGTAGCACCACCGTTGGAGGTATTCGGGTCAATTCGAGTTTAGGGACATGGTGATCACCGGAGCAATGGGAAGACACCTTAGAAGCTACCCTCATGCCAGGTTCCCGGATCATGAGGACTTACTAAGACATCCTCTACTCGACGATCACCTTTCGAGGCAAGGCAACAGTGAGGCGTACCCTAGGGGTGGTGTGTGCGAATTTATGTGTCAGTTTCATTGATATTTGTCTTGTCATGTTAAAGTGTTCTACGCTTGATTTTAATTAGGGCCATTCATTCTTGCATGCTTATTTAACAGTTAATATTTGCGGGAAAATAAATCTACAACTATTACAAAGGGCGCGGGTCCACATCGCCAAAATTAAACCGGACCCGATTTGACGGAAAATAAATAAAGCAAAAAAAGTGCGAAAAGTATAATCGTTACATCGCTTTGGGAGAATTACATAATTATAATAAATGACATAAAATAAATGCGCAAATTAAATAATTAAAAATGGGCATTGGACCCTTTTGCAAAAAATTAAATTTAATGAGGAATTAGAATTAAAATTAAAAAGGAAATGTTTTTTAGTATTTTTATGTTTCTTAAGATTTAATGGAAAAAAGAGAATTAATTACAATTAAAATAAAATGTTAAACCTAATTCTAATTATTTTTAAGTTATTAAGAAAAATTAAGATTTTAACTAATTTAAACCTAAGTTAATTTATGTGCAAGTTTAATTATAGAAAATAAATAAAATAAACATTATTATTATAAAAAGGGAAATTAAAAAAAGAATCAAAATTAATTAAACCTAAGTTCTATATTTTTTTGCAATTTTGTTATTAAAAAGAATTAAAATTATATCCTAATTAAAACTAAATATTTACATGAAAATAATTACAATAAAAATATTTATTATTTTTTTGGTCTTTTCTGATTTTTATGATATTTTTATATTTTTGTAAAAAAGATAATTAATTAAATTAGCAAATAAAATAACAATTAAAAATAAATAAAAAAAAGAAGCAAACCAGGGGGGGTAGCCCCAAATTAGAGGTGCAGGCCTTAGGATGCTGGCCCAACTAGCTTTGAACTTGTTGACTTTTCTGGATCATGTATGATGCGTTTGACCAGGGTTTATTGTATGCTTCATATCTCAGCCGTTGGATTGACAGACTGGACGCGTGGCCAGCTGGATCTTGGAGGTGCATTATGGAACGTAACATAAGCGCTTCACCTGAATATCAGAGAAAAAACATTATTGAGAAAGCATGAGACCTGGGACTCGAACCCAGGTCAAGTGTATTGCAAGCCTTGATGCGTGCCAACTGAGCCAATCGCGCGTTGTTGATATATAATAATAATCAAATATTATAAAAGGAAAAACAAGATTAGTGGGAGTCAGCGCGCGCGTTTTTAAACGCACCAACCATCATGTGACACGGCTTCGTCTTCCTCCCCATCCCTGTAAAACAAAACATATAGGCAACGGTTTTCGTTGTGTTTTCTTAGGCTAGCTACAAGAAAATAGCGATTAGCCTATTTCCAAACATAAATTAGGCGCGAGGGTTGGTCTTCGTTCGTTGGGGCATGCTGGTTTGAATGATAATGGTCTTGAGGCTTAATTTTACTCCGTTTTAAAAGCCCCAATTCAAAAAGCTGAAAACCCTAAAATGTGAACATGGTGAAATCGCGTGTGTGGCCAAAAAACTCAATTAAACATAATGGTTAGTTTTAAAACATCACAATGAACATAAATCCACAAATAAAAGTTGCAAAAGATGCATGAATTATGATGTACGATTCCAAAAATTTTGAGATACAGTCTGAGTTCATGATACCGATTCAGGGCGTTTTGGTGGTTGATATTGATTGGAATACGTTCAGGGATTGCCAAGGAAGCTTTTGGAATAGGTTTGGTGCCTTCAATCGCCCTAGAACACTGATTTCAGAATTGAGTTTTATGGCAAATTTTTCAAGTTTGTATCTTGCTCTTTTGCGCAGCTTGGAGTCTCCTGGCATTAGGGTTATCATCCTGAATATGTAGCAGAGCTATTAGGTTAAAAAATATCAATCAAATCTCTTTCATTCAATGGTTTTTGCAAATTGATTTTTCAAGATTTTTTCATATCTTTTCCATGTGCATTTTTGTTCAATCATGCTCAAATCAACCAAATCTTGCCATATTGGGATGTGCACGAAATCTTGAGTCTAGAATGTGCATAAAAAGATTTTTTTAGGTCAAGCTTTATATTTTTCATGTATTTAAATAATTTAAATGAATTAATATTAATATAAATTCAAATAAATAATTAAAAAATGAGAAAATACTTCCCTTTGGGCCTAATGGTCGTGCATAGGCTTGGCATGAAGAAACTTGGAAGAAAAATGGGCCCATTAGCATTTTTGGATCATTTGCATCAATGTTGACTTTTCAGAATTCCCAAAAATTTCCCAACTTCCACAAGGCATAACTTGCTCAATTTTTAAGCTTTTAACATGTTCTTGGATATTTCGGAAAGGTCTTTGAGTCCTTTAATCAATGCCTTTGGTCCCATGTCATTTTGATTTACCAATCTCAAGTTATGGCCTTTGACTTAAAGTCCCTTTTTGTTGACTTTTGAAAATGACCTATAATGTTGAAATTGATAACTTTTTGTGAGAGCATTTCTTGGACTTGAAGTATGAAGATGAGTTGTAGGAAATGTCTTTCTCTTCAAAATGAGCTTTGGATGGAATTTTTCTGATAATCCATGTGAAAGTTATGCCCTGGTCAATTTCAGTTGACTTTTTCAACTGTCCAAATATAGTAACTTTTGTATCTTTGATGATTTCTGAGCCAAATTTTGAGAATCATGATCAAGCATTGATCAAATGATGTTTGTGGCTTCAAAATGATATGTTGACCAAAAATTTGAACTTTTGACTGTCAAATGACCATTTTGCCCCTACAGTTGACTGTAGTGCAATCTAGGGTTTTGACTGTGTAGTTTTGAGCTGAATGCCTTGAACCTTGATATGAGGATACTTGACAATCTTTATAGGCATGTGAGACTTGATTGGGCCTTTGAAAACTTCCTTTTCTTGATCAGAACACAAACCCTAGTTTTGACTGTATAGGAGACTCTTTGACTATGCAACCCTTGGGGAATTTTGAAGCTTGGCTTGGCAATTTCTTGAAGAATATGGGAGGGCAAATTTTGGGGTGCAACAGATGTCTACCCATACTGATGATCAGCGTCTGCTGATTCATTTTTTCCAAGATAGTCTGACCGGTGCTACGTTGAAATGGTACATGAGTTTAGACAGCATCAACATCCATACTTTTAATGATTTGGGAGAAGCATTCATTAAACAATACAAGTACAATGTGGACATGGCGCCTGACTGTGACCAACTTAGGGCCATGGTTCAGAAAGACAGAGAATCATTCAAAGAGTATGCACAGAGATGGCGCAAAGTGGCTGCACAAGTGATTCCGCCCATGGAAGAGAAAGAAATGACCAAGATTTTTCTAAAGACGCTAGGAGCTTTCTACTACTAAAGAATGGTAGCAAGTTCCCCAAGTGATTTTACAGAGATGGTAGGAATGGGTGTCCGCCTAGAAGAGGCAGTAAGAGAAGGCCGTTTGACAAAGGGTGAAGGATCTGGAGGTGTGAAGAAGCCATCTTACGGGTTTACAAAAAAGAAAGAGGGGGATACAAATGCTATTATGCAAGAGAGAAAGGTAAATGCTCCTAGAAGGAATTATCAGCGTCATCAGCAAGTCGCCTCAGTTACTCCTGTTATGAATGCCGCTCCAACTACTGTTGCTTATGCAGAGCTATTACCAGCATTGGTTTAGAAGAAGTTGGTCCAGACATAACCACCTCCCGATGTACCATCACCATTGTCGTGGTATTATAAAGCAGACCATACGTGTGCCTTTCATCAGGGAGCACCAGGGCATAGTGTTGAGAATTGTTATCCTTTGAGGACTGAAGTGCAAAGGTTGTTGAAGTATGGAATTTTATCTTTCAAAGACGTGGGACCTAATGTGAAAGACAATCCTCTACCCAAGCAAGGAGGAGTGAATACTGTGAATATGGTGGCCGGTTATCCAGGCGACTTTCGAATTTTTGACATTAATCTGGTTAGAGGGGATTTGGTGAAGATGCACGCAGATCTCTATAAATTCAGTTATTATACGCATGACCATACCAGTTGTGCTGTTTGCAGTACATATATACAGGGTTGCGAGAAGATAAATGCTGATTTGCAGGAGATGATGGATGAAGGTTTAATCCATATAATCAGGCCTAGGGAAGAATATGAAGAGGAAGTGAATATGGTTTCTGGATGTCCGGGTGAATTCATAATTTTTGATGTGGATCATTTGAATGAGGATCTAGTGCAGTTACATGCTACCTTCTGCCATACTGCTCGTCAGGTGGAACACCAATATGGATCTTGCATAATTTGTTGTCGAAATCCCTGAGGATGTTCTGTTGTGAGGGAAGGTGTTCAGTTGCTGTTACACAATGGAACCATCAAGATCACAGGTCAGAGAGATGATTATCATGAGATTGATATGGTTGAAGTCTGTTTGATGGAAGAGTCAAAGGAAGAATATGCCTCCGCAGATGAGTATTTATCTTCAGACGAAGATTTGTTTGCCGGAAATGAATTTTTGATGGCTGATTGTGTTGAGGAAGGGGTGAATGTCATTGTACCTTGTTTTGGTGCACCCACTCATCTTGAGGTGGAGTACCATAGCAAACCAGATGTTGCCCCATTGGTAATTAGTCTGCCAGGTCATGTTCCCTATGAATCAGATAAGGTTGTGCCTTACAAATACAACGCTACGATCTTAAAAGATGGGGTGGAGATTCCCATCAAGCCGATGCCAGATGTTGGAAATATAGCTGATAATAGTAGAGTGACCCGTAGTGGTCGTGTATTTGCGCCGGTCATTCGAAGAGATGTTGTTGCTGGAAAGAAGATTGTTGAGAATGATGAGCCTAAGAAGTCTGCAGGAGGGACTAGTGGAGCTACATTAGAGAAAGAAGTGGATGATATCTTGAAGATGATTAAGATGAGCAATTACAGAATTGTGGATCAGCTATTGCAGACTCCTTCAAAGATATCTATTCTAGCCTTATTGATGAATTCCTCTGCTCATAGAGAATCGCTGATGAGAGTACTAGACCAAGCTTTTGTAGAGAATGACATGCCATTAGATCAATTCAGCAGCGTAATTGGAAACATTACGTCATGTAACAATTTGAGCTTCTGTGATGATGAGTTACCAGATGAAGGGAGGAATCACAACCTGGCCCTCCACATATCCATGAACTGTAAGAATGATTCGCTGTCCAATGTGCTAATTGATAACGGATCCGCGCTGAATGTCATACCAAGAAGTACCCTCTTGAAGTTAAAGTATCAAGGAACATCTATGCGCCCGAGTGGCATCATTGTGAAGGCTTTTGATGGGTCGAGGAAATCTGTCATCGGTGAAGTGGACCTGCCCATCCATATAGGACCACATTTGTTCTTGATAACCTTCCAGGTTATGGATATTATTCCCGCATATAGTTGTTTGCTTGGACGACCATGGATACATGAAGCAGGGGCTGTCACTTCAACTCTGCATCAGAAGCTAAAATTTGTGCGTGAAGGGAAGGTAGTGATCATAAATGGGGAGCAAGCGTTGTTGATATCCCATCTATCCTCTTTCAGTATTGTAGAAGCGGATGAGGCTGCTATTGGATCCCAGTTCCAAGCCCTATCCATTGACAACATAAATAGGAATGAGAATTTTGTCGTTTCCCTGAAGGACGCATAGCAGGTTGTGCGCAATGGTCATAATGCAGTTTGGGGACGACTGGTGGATCCACCCGTGAACAAGAACAGAACTGGTTTGGGTTTTTCTTCGAAGAATGGCAAAGGCTAAAGTTTAAAGTCAAAGTCTCCTGTGAACAGTTATCATGATTTTTTCTGTAGCGGAGGCTACCTCCATCCAATTGGTTCTGGAATCAATGCTGTTGAAGAAGATGAAGCAGAGCATGAAGTACCGAATTTTGTGACGCATGGAGTCCGAGTTCAGAACTGGGTCACCATTGATGTTCCTTCTTGCATACATATTTCAAAGTAATTTGTTTTGTTAATATGTTTCTTTCTTTGAAAAGCTTTCACTCTGCCCAAGGTGAAAGTATTGTATGGGCTTATCTGTTTGCTTTGATTTTTAAGATCATTAATAAAAGTTGTCTTTGCTTCCAAAAATATGTCTTTATTTTCTTCTTTTTCTTGGGAAATGGTAATCAAATAAAAAACCCTTTCAAAATAAATGATAACTGAAAATTAATCTGCATGATCACTTGTTATATGTGTCAGTTTCTAAAAGCAATCATAAATCATATGTGCAGATTAATTAAAAAAATCGTTGAATAAAATGACCCTGCATCCTCTCCCAACTTTGAATGTCCTGTGTTTGGGGCTGAAGAAGAAGATTATGATGAGATTCCAGAAGAGGTCTCAAGGTTTCTTGAGCACGAGGATAATACCATTCAGCCATATAAGGAGCCTTTGGAAGTGATTAATTTGGGTTCAGAAGAAGATCCGAAAGAGATTAAGATTGGAGCATCATTGCATCTTGATGTGAAGAGCGGGTTGATTGAGTTATTGAAAGAGTATGTGGATATTTTTGCTCGGTCTTATCAAGACATGCCTGGTCTAGATACAGACATTGTTGAGCATCATTTGCCATTGAAGCCAGAGTGTCCGCCAGTTAAACAAAAGTCGAGAAGAACCCACCCAGATATGGCAGTAAAGATCAAAGAGGAGGTCCTAAAGCAGATTAATGTTGGTGTTCTTGTGACGTCAGTGTATCCTCAATGGATTGCCAATATTGTCCCAGTACCGAAAAAATACGGAAAAGTCCGCATGTGCGTAGATTACAGAGATCTAAATAAAGCTAGTCCAAAAGATGATTTTACATTGCCTCACATTGATATGTTAGTGGATAGCACAGCAAAATTCAAAGTATTCTCGTTCATGGACGGATTTTCCGGGTATAATCAAATAAGAATGGCTCTAGAGGACATGGAAAAAACAACGTTTATCACACCCTGGGGAACATTCTGTTACAGAGTGATGCCCTTCGGGTTGAAAAACGCTGGTGCAACGTACCAGAGGGCTATGACAACCCTATTCCTTGATCTGATGCACAAGGAAATTGAATTATATGTTGATGATATGATTGCCAAATCCCAAACTGAAGAAGGGCATATAAAAGATTTGTTGAAGTTGTTTCAGCGTTTGAGGAAGTTTCGTCTTCGCTTGAATCCAAATAAATGCACCTTCGGAGTTAGATCGGGGAAATTGTTGGGTTTTATTGTTAGCCAAAAAGGAATTGAAGTTGATCCTGATAAAGTCAGAGCAATTCAAGAAATTCCAGCACCAAGAACTGAAAAGCAAGTTAGGGGTTTCCTCGGGCGTTTGAATTATATTTCCAGATTCATTTCCCACATGACTGCAAAGTGTGAATCGATCTTTAAGTTGTTAAAGAAAGATCAAGGTTGTGTGTGGACGGATGACTGCCAAAAGGCATTTGAGAGTATTAAAGAGTATCTGCGTGAACCTCCTATCTTGCTCCCTCCCGTAGAAGGAAGACCGCTGATTATGTATTTAACGGTGTTAGATAAATCCATGGGTTGTATTCTGAGACAACAGGATGAAACGGGAAAAAAAGAGTTCGCCATTTATTATCTCAGCAAAAAGTTCACTGATTGTGAGTTGCGGTATTCCACGCTAGAAAAGACATGTTGTGCTTTGGCCTGGGCGGAAAAGCGTTTGCGGCAGTATATGTTGAATCATACCACTTGGTTGATCTCCAAAATGGATCCAATCCAGTATATTTTTGAGAAGCATGCTCTTACGGGGAGAATTGCCCGTTGGCAAATGTTGTTGTCTGAATATGATATTGAGTACCGCACTCAAAAAGCTATTAAAAGTAGTGTGTTGGCAGATTACCTTGCTCACCAACCGGTGGAAGATCATTAGTCTGCAGAATTTGAATTCCCTGATGAGGATGTGATGTTCTTAAAAGTGAAAGATTGTGATGAACCATTGCCTGAGGAAGGCCCTGACCCTGAATCTCATTGGAGTATGATTTTTGATGGAGCGGTGAATTCTTATGGTAAAGGAATTGGTGTTGTGATTGTCACTCCTCATGGATCGCACATTCCTTTTACTGCGAGGCTAACATTTGATTGCACTAATAATATGGCGGAATATGAGGCTTGCATCATGGGTCTTGAGGAAGCTATTGATCTCATAATCAAAATTCTAGATGTGTATGGTGATTCAGCTTTGGTAATAAATCAGATTAAAGGAGAATGGGATACTCGTCACCCTGGCTTGATCCCTTACAAAGATTATGCTAGAAGATTGCTACCCTTCTTCAATAAAGTTAAATTCCATCACATCCCTAGAGATGAAAATCAAATGGCGAATGCTCTGGCAACTCTGGCTTCCATGTATCAAGTGAATTCTTGGAATGATATACCCCGTATTACAGTTCGACGGCTGGATAGGCCTGCTCATGTGTTTGCGATAGAGGAGGTAGCAGATGAAAAACCTTGGTATTATGATATCAAGCATTTTCTTTAGACTCGGGAATACCCGATTGGTGCATCGAGGAGAGATAAAAAGACATTGAGAAGATTGGCAAGCAGTTTCTTCCTCGGTGAAAATGTGCTATACAAGAGAAATTATGACATGGTCTTGCTCAGATGCGTGGATAGACATGAAGCAGACATGTTGATGCATGAGATTCATGAAGGTTCATTTGGCACTCATGCTAATGGACATTCAATGGCAAAAAGGATGCTAAGGGCAGGTTACTATTGGTTGACAATGGAATCTGATTGTTGCAAATTTGCAAAGAAGTGCCATAAATGCCAGATTTATGCAGATAAGATCCATGTGCCTCTGACACTTCTCAATGTAATTTCCTCCCCATGGCCTTTCTCTATGTGGGGTATTGACATGATCAGAATGATAGAACCCAAAGCTTCGAATGGACACCGTTTCATTTTGGTAGCAATTGACTACTTTACCAAATGGGTAGAGGCTGCTTCCTATGCCAATGTTACCAAATAAGTGGTTGTGTGTTTCATCAAAAACAATCTGATATGCCGGTACGGTGTGCCGAGTAGAATCATCACTGACAATGGCTCAAATTTGAACAACAAAATGATGACAGAACTGTGTGAAGAATTCAAGATTGTCCATCACAATTCGTCTCCATACAGGCCAGAGATGAATGGGGCTGTTGAGGCTGCTAATAAGAATATCAAGAGAATTATCCAGAAAATGGTTATTACTTATAAGGATTGGCATGAAATGATCCCTTTTTCTCTGCATGGATATCGAACATCTGTCCGCACTTCAACAAGAGCAACCCCGTTCTCCCTGGTATATGGAATGAAAGCTGTACTCCCTGTTGAGGTAGAGATTCCCTCGTTGCGTGTGATAATGGAAGCCAAGTTGACAGAGGCTGAATGGGTCCAGAACAGGTTTGACCAATTGAATTTGATTGAAGAGAAGAGGATGGCAGCTTTATGTCATGGGCAGTTATATCAGAAAAGAATGAAGAATGCATTTGATAAAAAGTTCAAACCTCGTGAATTCAGAGAAGGCGACCTCGTGCTCAGGAAGATCATGTCTTTTAACACTGATTCTAGGGGCAAGTGACTCCCAATTTTGAAGGCTCGTATGTTGTCAAGAAAGCCTTCTATGGTGGTGCATTAATTCTTGAAACTATGGATGGCGAGGAGTTCCCACGTCCCATGAATGCTGACGCAGTCAAGAAATACTTCGCCTAAAGAAATAAAAGAACAGCTCGCTAAGTTGAAAACCCGAAAGGGCGGCTTAGGCAAAAAGGAGCGTCTCGGTAGGCTGAAAACCCGAAAGGGCGGTCTAGGCAAAAATTAAAGACATAAATAGAATAAATTTCCCGCTAAGTTGAAAACATTCAAGGGCAGCTTAGGAAAAAGTTAGGGATTTTCTTGGCAAGTAACTACGTCAAACAAGACTTGATCGTTGAAGCAACAATCTTCTCAGATCCTCACCATACTTCAACAAAAGCTGCTGCTCAGGACTTCAAAAGTTGTTAGGGGAATGGTGGTCATTGTATCTCAATGTATCTTTTCCATTATATATTACCATTTCCCAAACTTTGTAATCATCCGTGGAGTCTCGCCATTCGCAGACTACCATTCTATTAATAAAATTGGAGCTTTTGCCCAATTCTTTGTGTTCTTATTTTTATTTAGCTTGCAAAGACTTCATTTATTACTGATAATAACTTTCAAAGCAAAAAATATTAAAAAAACAAAATTGACTTTTCAAAAAGAAAGACATCTTTATAATTCAATTTACTTTGGGATTTGTGATGAAACAATGACAACAAAAATGGCGATCCCTGGAATGAACAAACTCCGATTGTTTTAAGAATATTTACTTCCTTCATGAAGGTTTTTCTCAGGTCATCTTGTTGGTATATGCGCAATCTTTGTGTGTTTCTCAGATAATTAAAGACGATACCAGTTGGCGTAAGGTACAGTATTAGGTGTGTGATCCCATGATCCCCGACCAAGTCTTGGTTCGCTTTTGATTTTGGGTTTGCATGGTCAGAAGCCTCTGCCCTAGGTTCCCCAGCGAAGTTTTCCCTATTATGATGAAAGGTTTTATTCCCTTGGTGTGCTAAGATATCGCTCTTGTTGCAGTATTGGCATTAGTGTTGACTTCTTGATTTCCCAAGAAGACTACACCAGGGCATCTTTTGTTGGAATAGGTTTGGTTGATATGAAGACTCAATCCAGTATTTTCTAGTGAAGGCCTTGTTTATTTGATAGAAGTCCTTTTTCCCCAGTGAAGAACGTATCTTGGTTTCCCCTCGATGATGTGGTGTCGACCTCCCCAATGAAGTCAGCATGAAGTCCCCGGTAGAGGTCTCGATGATGAAGTATGGTCTCCATTAGTGAAGTCTGTATGTTTTTCTTCCTTCAAAGTGGGCCTGATTTCCCCAGTGAATGTTTTGACAATTTGGTTTCCATTTGCCTTATTCACAATCAGTATCGAAATCCCCAGTAGGAGTACGGACTGTGAAACATTTGTTTTCCCCATGGAAGTCCGTGTGTTATTCCCTGGGAAGGTTATCCCAGGGCATCTCTTGTTGGAATGAGTATTCACGATGAAAAGTTTTCAATCCTCAATTTTTTTCTCTCCAGGGAAGTGGGTTTGAATTCCTCAGCGAGGTTTGGTTGTCTCGGCGTCAGTCTGCTTTATTTGAGACTAGTTTTGCAATCTTCAGTATGGCACGTTGTTTTTGGAAAACAGGTTTCTCCGATGAAAACGGAAGAAAGATGTTCTATCCCGGTATCTGTTTGATTTAGCTACATCCGAATTATGTTTCTCCTCAATGAAGTTAGGACAGACAATAGGTTTGGTTTCCGCAGTTGCTTTTACCTTTCTTGGATTGATCTTTCTGGTTGAAGTTTATCCCAATGTTGTTGGTACCTGGGGAAGTTTTGTTCGATTATGTATCCTTTTACCAGCATATGCACGATATCACTCATACATTCATACATGCATCATGCATTGTTACAAATCATTTTTTATTGACATTGTGTTCAAACTTTCCTACAGCGCTCCTTGCTTAGTTGGATTTGGTTTTCCCTCTTGAGTTTATTTCTCAAAGGGTATATCTTCTTTGGCCGTCTTGCTCCAGTTTGTTTCTAATTTGATTCGTGGTTGCATGACAATATTATTTACTCTGGATTTCTGAGGACTTTGAGCTTTGATTTGTGCATTTATTTTGCACGAGAAGACTTTATCTCTTCAGCAGGAATAATGTGGCATTTCCCCAGGAAGTCATATCTCATTTCCCCAGGAAGTCATATCTATATCCCCAGGAAGCCATATTTCTATCCCCAGGAAGTCATATCTATTTCCCCAGGAAGCCACATTTATATCCCCAGAAAGTCGTTTCTTTTTGCAATCCTCCATGATAACAAACAACAGGTATCTTTGTTTGAGCAACTCGTGCTTCCCTGTACAAGTCGACGTAACTTTTTTTGCTATTTCCCCTATGAGTGGTTAGCTTGCAGTCCATCGTTAATTTACGCCAATGGATGGCAAGATTTTCAAATTCACATAAATTGCTCGTTGTGAAATCTTTGCAAGTGGAAGTCTCTTTATTTGAGACAGCTTACATATTACCCTTTCCAGGCGGAATTCCTTGGTTAAGGAAGAAGTTGAGACCGTTCTAGGTGAAACACCTGAAGTTTGGGGAACATATGATATTTTCAAAATCTACCTTCAGTGAACATTGGTAGTGCATCGGCAGTGAACGTCGATGTTTCTTATCTTTTTGCTATCATCAGTGAACGGTGGTGGTTCCTCGTCAGTGAATAGCGATGGTATGATATTTTCAAAATCTACCTTCAGTGAACGTTGGTAGTGCATCGGCAGTGAACGTCGGTGTTTCTTATCTTTTTGCTATCATAAGTGAATGGTGATAGTTCCTCGTCAGTGAACGGAGATGGCATGATATATTTTCTCTTCTACCTTCAACTATTGAGTTGGTAGTTTACCGTCATCTGTGAGTCGGTATATCTTCTTATCTCTACCTTCAGTGAACGTTGGTAGACATCAGCAGTGAACGTCGATGCTTGTTATCCTCCTCTCTGGTTCTATTCTTTTGGTCCACCAGTGATTTATTTTCCTGGTGAGGTTGCTCCTTTGTTTCTTCATTTTTGTGGCATCCCCAGTGTTACTTTGCGTCTCTTTTGTTTTGTTCATATGCATCCATAATCATAAGCATTGCATGGCATCTTAGAGACAAAAATAGGGCTTGTTTTATATTTAAGTATCTTCAATCGCGTCGACACGAAGATTTGTAACCTTCGTATCTCCGGATAGAAGACACTTAAATAAGGGCATTTGTTTTACCCCAATTTTTGCCCCTAAGATTCCTCTATCATATCATATCAACTTCATTATAACAAGATCACATTAGGGTTGGTTCTTCCTCTTTTTTCCTATCTTTAAGTTTGCTCTTGAGGAATCTCCAAGCACCTTGGTTGTGTATTTTGTATATGTGCTATTGACTAACTTCTAATCAAAATACAAAAAATATTTGTCTTTGTCTTTGTATATTTTTATTTTGTAGGTACCAAGTCGAAGCATCAGACAAATAAGGATTTCTGGTATTATTTTCCTAAAATCTCTATTTGCAAAGAAAAAGAATTAAAAATTTTTCATTTTTTTCACTGATGCAATCGATTGCTCTTAAAGTGCAATCGATTGCACATCGTGTATTTTGCGCCATTTTTGAAAAAAATACACTGTGCAATCGATTTGCACTGTAGTGCAATCGATTGCACAGCGTGAAAATTAAAAAAAATAAGCATTTTAAACTTGTCAAATTTTGGCTCCAATTTTCCTTCACTTTTGAAAGATGTATCATTAATTCAAATTTTTGTGCCAATCTTTCATTTTTAAAAAGAATTATCATTAATTCAAATTTTGGCTCTAATATTTGAAAGAATTATCATTAATTCAAATTTTGGCTCTAATTTTTGAAAGAGTTATCATTAATTCAAATTTTGGCTCCAAGAATCAATTACCAAATTACCACTAATCCCAATCCTAAAACTCTATAAATAGAGCTCTCATTTCATTCAAATTTCAAGCTTTTGATAGCCAAATCCACCTTGCTAAAAAATCTCTCAATTCTCTCCATCTACCAAATTCACTCAAAGCTCCATTTTCAAAAAGTTAGTAAGCTTTGCATTGAAGCTTACTAATCTTTGAGCTAAACCTTCATCCAAACACTTTTTCTCCATCAATTCTCTACATCCAAGCTTGGTCAATTGATTCTTGTGGTTGAATTGAAGCAAATTCTTGAAGTTGTTTTGATAAGTCTCTAGATCTACCTTTGGTAAGTTGGATACTTCATCTTTCACAATGTGATCTCTTGGTGATCTTTGGGATTGATTCTTTGAGCATTATTTTGTGATTTCAATGGTGTTATTTTCTCATAATTTGATGGAATTTTCATGCTCCAGTGGATCCATGATCATAAGGTGTTTGATGGAAAGTTTGAACAAGAAATTGCCCTTTTAAAATGCTGTTTTTGCTACTGTAACTGTGTGCAATCAATTTGCACTGTAGTGCAATCGATTGCACATAAGCAATTTTGCACAATTTTTAGAAAACTGTACTGTGTAAATCGATTTACACAATAGTGCAATCGATTTACACAGGGACAAAATGCACTTTTTTTCCTTGTTTTGGGGCAGCTTTGATCCAAAATGCTTTTTCTACTCACTCCTTTTGATTGTTGGTTTGGATTGCAATTTTAAATGTCCAATTTGTCTTTAAGCTCAATGGACTTTGTGATGTAGATGAAGTTGGATAAATGTTCATCAATTCAAATCTACCTAAGAGTGAATTATTTAATTCATTTTTGGTGCTTTGGATTAATGATATGTTTAGTGCTTTAATCCATCTAAAGGAGTGGTTGAATTTAAAGATGAAAGAATTTTGAAATGGTGATCCAAATTAGCTTATCATTCCCCTCCCTCTTCATCTTATCTCTTTCTTTTTAATTGTGCTACATGTTAAGGGATGGTGATCTCTATATCATTTATCCAAACATGAAGTACATAAATTGCTATTGACCGGTCTCAAAATAGGTGTGACTTCTACATAAGTCCACTTACGATTGCTTAACATAGCGCTAAATTTTGTCCTGATTCGAATAAATGATCATTCGTGGACCAAACTTATGATTGCAAGCCCAATGTTAATTTGATCTCTTTGATCCAATAACCTTGAGATTCATTGTGTGGAGGCTTTGGTTCTACCAATCCTCTAATGGATCTACAACACCTTTGGTCAACGCGGATCACTTAAACATCGTTGATCATTACATGTTGCCTTGTGAGAATTCCAAAATGGATGATATACTTGACAAAAAGCAAATGCAACTTGTTGTGTGGAGGCTTTGGTTCTACCAATCCTCTAATGAGTTCCAAATGCAAGTTTCAAGATGGTCATCCAACTAACAACTAATTACTAAAAATTAACTTTACTTTAGGCTTTTATTTTCATGCTTTATGTACCATTTACTTTTAGCATTTTACATTTCATGCTATTTTCATCTTTG
Source organism: Vicia faba (assembly GCA_948472305.1). Lineage (NCBI taxonomy): Eukaryota > Viridiplantae > Streptophyta > Magnoliopsida > Fabales > Fabaceae > Vicia > Vicia faba. The sequence continues at coordinate 1,182,610,572 of OX451737.1, forward strand.
CTCACTTGAGCATTTACTTTTATGTCATTTTTATTTTTGCTCACTTGAGCTTTTCTTTCTTTTTAAAGACACCTAATAATCAACATGAACTATAAAAATCATTAATGATACTTGGACTACATGGTTACTATCCTTTGCATTATGGAGTGATAGACTTCTTGGACCTAGGATTAGAGACCTTGGCCTATCTTGGAGACTTTGTGACTTTATTTGATATTTTGTCTGGAGTTCTTGAGGTTTACCTCAAGACATTGGGTTGTTTGTTTGTTTTGTGTGCAGGTTATTGAGATTACGATCTTTGTTTGTAATCTGGAATTCACCCGTATACAACCGTTACTCTACCCAATTTTTGCGAAGACTTAGAACACTTGAAGTTTGGTTCTCTCAAGAGGTCTAGTATCTTTGCTTGCTTGGTTTCAATCCGAAGAATGGGAATTCTATATTGACTCATAATGTCAAGTATTTGCTTCTTGTTGGTTAGATGGTTCTTATCCCTAGATTTTACCTAATGCTTTAGGATAGCCTCTTCTTCTCCTCTCATCTTCTTTAATTTCAAAAATCTTCTCCCTCCTTTAAAAAAAACTCTTCTTGTTTTGAAACTTGAAACATTTTCATAATAAACTTGGACTTAGGTCCATGCATCTTCGAAACATTTTCATAAATAAATTTCAATCAATTTAATGATACCTTGACCTTTTTTTTTGTGAGAAGACTAAAAGTCAATCAATCTCATTTCAAACCATTTTGCCACTTTGGCTTTTATCTTTAAACTTTTCTCAAAAGATTAGACTCTTGTCAATCCTTGTAGTGATGCAAACAACTATACTTCTACAATATGTAGTGAAGTGAGATATTTTCCACTTGGGTGTTGAGTGAGGCATTGTTGATTTTAAAATCCAAGCCATATCCTCCACTTTAAGATGATGCAAATTCTCCTTTCTCATGATTGTGGGTAGTAAGTATGTTTTCCACATGGACAATGACGATGATGTCTTATCTCATAAAATTAACCAACACACTTGTTTTTCAATTATTTTTAAAAGAGGAACTACGTGTACCCTGATCCCCTATTGCACGAAAGGTGGTACGTAGGCACTAAAGGTTCGCAACCGCGGCGGGTGCAAAAATCATAAAAATAATTCTTTTCTCACCTCCACCATCCATTTTATAGACAACACATTGTTATAGCCAAAATATACAGATTTTTCAAAGAGGTTCCTGCGGAGTACCATAGATGTTTAGGGTGCTAATACCTTCCCTTTGCATAACCAACCCCCTTACCTTGAATCTTTCCCCCTCTTTTTGGGTTATTCGCTCTTTTCCCATTCCTTTGGAAACAATAAAGCGTGCTGGCGATTTTTATTTTGATTTGTATAAAGTCTAGTCAATCCAATGGCTTAGTCTTGCACATTTCTACCGCCACAGATGGGCGTGGGTCATCGTATAACCATGATTAGCAATGTTGCAAAGTATCTTAGCATTTTTGAGGGACCAAGATCATTTTGTAAGGAAACCTTGAATAGAGTCATCGAGGGACTATGATCTTATATTTGTTTGTTTTGCCAAGATACTTCGCATGCGTAATATGGCTATTTTTATATAAGGCAACCAAGTGGAGAAACCCTAAGGATGCTTGTGTGCATGTGTATTATTTTCATGCTTTAATTTTGTCTTGTATTAGGGTTTTCTACTTGTTTTGTTTTGATCTTACCATACAACCCTAATTACTAACATGACATGTAAAGTGGTAAATTGCGTAATGTAAAGATTACTAAGCTATTACAACAATTTTATGGGAGGGGGGAATACAAATTTGAATGAGGATCTGCAAGAATGTAAATCTAAATAAATTGTTACAACCAAATCAAATTTGCACGAATATTAGAATATATAATATTAAAATGTGCAATAATATGTATATGCAAGAAAAGATTTTGTTTTTGTTTTTTGTGTGAAAAGAAGATTTTAACCTAATCCTAAAAATATAAGAAAAAGAAAATAATTCTTAAAAAAGGGGTTAACCCTAATTCCTATTTTGAAAGAAAATAAGGTTTTCACGTATTATTATTTGTGTATTCCTGTATTTAAAAAATAATAAATAATATTTTATAAAAATATTTAGTTTTTACATATGCCAAATAAATATTTTACAAGTATGAAATGAAAAGAAAATAAAACAAATTAAACTAAACCTATTTTATTTAAGTTTGTAAGTTTATTCAAGAAAAAGAATTAATATATAGTTTAATATAAAATATATTTTTTTAAATGTAAAAATAAAAATAAAATAAACAAATGCAAAGTTATCATATTTCATATTTTTTATGATTTTCATGCATTAAGGAAAATATTTAATAAATTAAAATGAAAATAAAACAAATAAAATAAAAATATAAAAAAGTTGGGCCAGGGGTGCTGTAAGGAAACTGGGAGCAGCATGTTAGTAAAAACGCTAGGCCCAAAGAACCAAGCCCAATCCTGCAAAAAACAGAAAAAATGGAAAAATGGAAAAAAATGTGAAAAATCAAAAGGTAGCGCCAAGGTTCGAGTCCAGGGCATGGGTCTCACCAGCGCGCTACCTTGCCACTGGGGTGGCTAGACATCTGATGATTAATGTGAAACAAAAATAACATAACATAAACAAAGCCCTTTCCCTGTACTTCTTCTTCTTCCTCTAGCCAGCCAAATGCTCTGTAACTTTCTCATTTCTCCATGAAAATGAAAACTCATAACATGAAAGTTATAGAATTTTGTCTCACGATTCTAACCATGTAAATTATGTAAGCTAACAATCAAAGATCAGAATGAATTTTAAAAGACCTAAATTTTAACAGGAATTTGAACTTCAAAATTCTCTCAACTCAGGCCAAATAAATGCAAGATATGTATATGTACAGCTTCGTTGCAATGAGGTATACATTGTTTATTCACAAATCGTGGCCAATGGATGCCTGTATGAAGAGATAAAAGTTGAGATTTTTACCTCTTTCAGTAGAAATCATGGATGGAGTTGGAGTGAGTTTTATGAAGGCCTGATGATTGTTTGAGCTTGCTTGAACCTCCCTGAGTGTGTTCCAATCCTTGCCTTGCTCTGGAAGTGCCTGGAACTCTCTATCCAAGTCAACCTACAAGCTTTGAAAACAAAAATGGCAGATGATGGAGAAGGGGTTACAGTACAGGGGTGAGGGTTTGGATCAGTTAGATATCAAGTAGGTAAGGTGTTTTGATGGTTAAGACTTGAAACACACGAGCCAAATGAGAGATTGCTATGCTTATGCAAGAAACTGAAAGTTTTGACAGTTTTTGGTGAAAAAGAAGTTTGGGAGTGTTTCAGGCTTCTAGTAGTAGTGTGTTATGTTGTATTGTGTTTGTATATTAGTACGGAATCCGTTTAAAGTCAGCTCTCCAACAGATTTTCAAGTTCTAGCCTTTTGGAAACCTTTCTTGCTTTTGAAGCAAAGTGAAGAGACAAGTCTTCACCTGCTTGTACTGGCTTGCTTAGGGTTGGTATTTGTTCTATACAAGTTTCCTTAGGTCTGTGGTACTTGTATGTGCAAAGGAGACAAGTTCAATGCTCAAGAATTGGAAAGTGGCAAAAGTTGAGCTTTTTCAAAATGGCAATGGTCACTTTATGCCATTTATGGAATTACAACTTGGGTAATGGCTCTAAGGCTTGGATCAAATCTTTTTCAACTGAGTAAGCATTAAATTAAGGAGTAATAAACAAGTTTGGGACCTGTAAAGCATGGATTAGGCAGCATAGGTACTGATTGGAACTTTGTTCTTCATGAAATGGCTTGAATCAAAAGTGAGGAATTGCCAACTTCATCTCTTCGATTCTCCCTACTTAAAAATGATCTTGAGGAGTTCTTGCACATTTTGGAAATCTTGCAATATGCTCTATAACTCGTCTTTGAAATGCATTTCAAGATACCTCTTGGAACTAGGTGAAAAATTGCCATGAAGTTGGGTCCAAAACCTGCCTAAATTAGGGAAAAATTCACTAAGTTATTTTAGTTCATGAGCATGTATTCATAAATTTATATCTTGAGATCCAAGCATATTTAGGGAAAAGTTTGTGAAGCAAAGTTGTAGATTTCATGGAGGTCTACAATTTTAATATTGGGAACTTCCTTTGAATCATTTTGTATTATGGTGAAAAAATGGCCTAAAGTTGAGAAAAAATAAGAAATTTTCTATACTTAGAAAAATTTCTAAGTTAAGAAAATTTTCAATTTTAAACCCTAATCTTCAATCCTTGATTTCTTGATGAACAAGTTTCATATTTTGACATGTCTTGTTGAATTATGACCATTGGCACTTGATTTTGACCAAAAAGTCAAAGTTTGACTTTTCAGTATACAATTGACTTTTGATCAGTTGACTGCAAATTTCATCTATCAATCCAATGAAATTGAAATGTTTTGAAACATGTAATTATATAAAGATGATACAAATGAACCCTTGAAATCATGCTTTAACCCAATTGGTCATTTTCTAGGTCAAAGATCAGAAATTGCCCTTCCTCTGTCAAAACCCTAATTTTGACCATTTTACCCTTTTGATGATTTGATCAAATTTCTTGAGGAATTGTAATCCAAACTTGATCAAATGATACATATGAGTCTAAAATGTTGATGTGGATAAAACATTATGAAGTTTGACTATAAATTGGCCATGGTTGACTTTTTCCCCAATACAACTGATTTTTAGGTCAGTTGTCCAATTGACTGATCAAAAATGTGGTTCAAGGCTTGAAACTTGTCATGAGTGATCTTAGGGGTCCATAATGATGTTTGAAAGTCATATGAAGCATTGATAGTCCAAGAATCCTTGTGCAAACTCAAACCCTAATTTTGGTCATCAGTGCATGAAGAGGTGGCTTGAGCTGATCAAACCCTAATGCTGTCTTGAGTCCAAGAGATCTTGTGAGAATAACCTTGATAAATGAGAGAGCAAATTTTGGGGTACAACATTGCCCCATGTTGACACGGTCGACCTAGATAGTCGCTTCACGAAGGAGGACCTCAGAGACCAGAAGAAGAAGGGGAAAGAACCCATGCTAGACTCAAAAAGCCCATCAAAAAACATGGGAGAATCTACAGATCCTATGCGTCCAATCCCAGATAGAGAATTCAAGATCATTCCACTGGGAAGCGACCCCTCCAAAGGAGTCAAGATTAGTGTTGATCTCCCCGACTTAGCAATGAGACAGATGAAGGCGTGCTTGAAGGAGAACACAATCTTATTCGCCTGGAGCACAACAAAGATGCTCGGACTAGACCCAAAGATAGATTGTCACCACTTGACAATAGATCTTTCCATCAAGGTAGTTGCTCCGTGTAGGCATCGACGGTCCCTAGATAAAACCGAGGTTGCCGAGCAGGCCGTCAAAGACCTCCTAGAGGCAAAATTTATTTCTGAAGCCCAATATACAACCTGGATCTCTAATGTAGTTCTTGTAAAAAAGAGTAATGTAAAATGGCGCACGTGCATTGATTATACCGATCTCAATAGGGCTTGTCTTAAAGACACTTACCCCTCCTCAATATCGATAAATTGGTCGACAATTCTATAGGTTTTAAATTTCTTTCGTTCATGGATGCATATTTTGGGTACAACCAGATCCCCATGGCTAAAACAAACAAAAAATACACGGCCTTCATGACCGAATCGGGCACCTATTACTATAATGTAATGCCATTCGATATGAAAAACATGAGCGCTACTTATCAGCATATGATGAACAAGGTCTTCCGAGGAGAAATCGGAGACATGCTAGAAGTTTACATGGACAACATGATTAGGAAATCCCAAGAGGAAACCTATCATGAACTCAACCTCAGGAAGGTCTTCGACCAGGCAAGAAGAGTCAAAATGCGATTCAATCCTGATAAGTGCACCTTCGAAGTGCGGGCGGGAAAATTTCTCGGCTTCTACCTCACAGAACGAGGAATTGAAGCCAAGTACGAGGAGAATATCAGGCCAAGAACAAACAAATTTCAGAATACTAGACTCTGGTCCAAGAAAAAATGAAAAAAATCAACTATGCAGACGTACAACATGTTCCCCGCGAACACAATTCTCGAGCAGATATCTTGTCAAATCTAGATAGCACAAGGAAGAAATGAGGGAACAAATCAGTAATACAGGAGATACTTTCTTGAACGAGCATCCAAAAACCCTCTTCGACTTTATAAGTTATCTCCATTGGCGACAACAACTGTTGGATGACTCCAGTATACAACTACATCACAAAGGGGGAACTACCGACTGATCATAAGGAAGCCAACATAGTCAAACAGAGAGCCTGCTCCTACGTTTTGGTCTAAGGAAAATTTTATAGGAGAGGATTCTCCACCCCCTCCTCAAATGTGTCAAAGAAAACAAAGCAACCCATATCATGCGATAAATCCATGAGGAATCAATGGCCAACACTTGGGAAGAAGATCCCTGGCCATAAAAGCATTATGGGAAGGGTACTGTTGGCCTTCTATGAAGAATGACACCAAAGACCATGTAAAAGTGTGACAAATTCAACGCCACAGGGACATGCACTTGGAGCCTCCAAGCAAGCTCAAGTCTCTATCACCCCCTGACCATTTTCATGGTGGGGCCTATATATCCTCAAACCATTTGTGGTAGGATCGAACCAAAACAAATACCTAATAGTAGATGTGGATTACTTCACCAATTGGATAGAAGCAGAAGTGTTAGCCAGAATAACTGCGTAAAACATCTCCCGCTTCTACAAAAGAAATATTCTCCCTCGGTTCGACATTCCCCAGGAGATTTTCGCCGACAACGGGACGCAATTCACAAACAAAAAATTCTAGTAATTCATCACCAAGTTGGGCACTGACCAACACTTTGCATCTATCAAGCACCCGCAGACAAACGGGCAAGCCGAATCTGCAAACAGAGTGATCCTACGAGGCCTCAGGCGAAGGTTGGATGAAACCAAAAAGAGATGGGTCTAGGACCTACACAATGTACTCTAGGCCTATTAAATGACAATTCACTCATCCACTGGGGAGACCCCCTCCTGTCTAGCTTACAGAACTGAGGCCGTCATCTAGGTCGAGATCAGAGAGCCCTCCAAATGGACAAAGGCTCCCCTTGATAAAAAATGAATGATGTCGCATTAAGATAGGAGCTTGACCTTGTCGAGGAAATCCGAACGGGTTCGGCCTTAGGAAAGGCATCTCTCAAAAAACATTTCCATAAGACATGACGCCAAAGTCATACGACGTGAGTTTGAAGTCAGCTGCCTAGTCCTTAAGAGAAACTACAAGGAGTCTCGCGAAGGCAAACTCTCCGCAAACTGGGAAGACCCTACCGTGTGCATGAAAAAATGAGGATCGAGGCCTATTACTTAGAAAACTTAAACAATGAATAACTTGCTCGACCTTGGAAAACCAAAAAACTGAGGCAATATTAGAGTTGAGACACTGATACATTCGACATGCTTCGTCTAAACAACAAACACATCTTGCCCGACCACCCGTGCATGCCCAGGTACAAGCATGGAACTACAAATTAAACAAAGAGGCGAGTGTCCACTCTATTAACGAGCAGATTCTCAGCCCGGCATGGAAAACTCAAACGAGCTCCACAATCATCATAACACGATGGTAGAACACCTAACCGCGATGGGAAGTTCACACCGTCGAGCTCAAGTCTTCAAAACAAGATCTGAGTTCTTGCCCACACCTAGAAATTACTATAGCCGTTTGACCAGATCCCCACACTGGTGAACTCAAAAACTCACGAGTAAACCCCTAAAGAGAAAAATATAATGTCTAAATATAGGGTTTTGTGAGCTTTGGATCATCAAGTTTCATCCATTCTTAATATGTACTTCTTCAGGAATCAATTGGCAATGCAGGAATGCTTGGAAGATGGCTACAAGCTAGGGTTTTAAAATTGCCCTAGTTTGATAATTTTTTAGATTTTGTAATGGTATTTCTTGCACAAGGGTTTCGTGTTCCTTTGATGTCTGAATGAGTGAGATCATATAGCTTGAATTTAGGTCAAATAAATCACGGGCTTGGACCTTGTAAGAAACCTTTATTTTATTTTATTTTATTTTGACTTTAAATTAATAAAAATCAAAATAAATAAAATAAAAAGGTAAAGGGGTGCATGAATTAGATATTAGGTTCATTATAAGTTGCACAACACGTTTCGACCTTAAAATATCAACCCACTAGCCCAAAAAATCAAGTTTGGTCACTTTTGCTTTCATGCTTTTGCTCAAAATTTCCCAACTTGCACCAATCATAACTCTCTCAATTTTTATCATTTGAAGGTGATATTTGACTTTTTGGAAATATCAATAGGTCCTCTACAATCTTTATTTTGATCATTTTTGCATTTGAAGACTTTATCTCGATATAAGTTGCCTTGACAAAAAGTGTCTTTTTGTTGACTTTTGAATTGACATATAATTTATTGGCCCATATCTCTCAATTGAAGCATTTTTTGGACTTGAGCTTAGAGAGGCAAAGATGTAGAGAAATGAATTTCCTTCAAAATTATATTTGGTTGAGTAAAATATGATGAAGCATGTGAAAGTTATTCTTGGTCAAAGTTCAGTTGACTTCTCCTTAAAAAAACCCTAATTTGGCAACTTTTGACTTTTGATGATTTGGGAGTTTTCTTGATGAATCATGATCAAACGTTGATAAAATGATTAATATGACTTCAAAGTATTGATTTTGACCAAAAATCTTGAAGCTTGGCTGTATTTTAACCACAATTGACTTTTTTTATCTAATACAGTTTATTTTTAATCATCTGAGCAATTGACTGAGAAAACTTGTGATGCAAGGTATGAAATTTGGTATGGGCATTCTTGGAGACATATAAGAGACCATCAAACCAACTTGAGGCATTATAAACCCAATATTCGTTGAGAAATACAAAACTATAGTTGTAGGTCAATTTCTTAGGAGGAGAATTTGTCTGATCAATTCTTGAGTACCCTTGAGCAAATGAAAACCCTATGAGAATGAGGAGATAACTTGAAAAATGAGAGGAAAAATTTTGGGGTACAATAGCTGCCCCTGTTCAATCTTCTTAAACCTGAGGAGTTAGATTGGCATGTCTGCCATTCATGATCTAAAGGTAGAAGAGGATTGAACACTTAAGTGCCCAAAAATCTGCACTCGCATGTGCATGAAGTAACGCTGTTGGTTGATAATATTGCTTGAATGAGCTTAAAGATGCCATTCAGAAATATGATTGAGTGTCTTCGGAGATGGGCTTATAGATTCCATCAATGTGATTTTTAATAGGAGTATCAGAATAAGTCTACGCTTGACTATATCTGAAGAATGTTATCCAGGACAACTCTCTGGGTAAAGTGCTTAAGTAGTTGCTTATCAGATTTAGTCTCTAAGGGAAATTCTTGTCATATTCAGTCTCTGAGGGAAATACTTGTCATGTGGATAGTTTCCTTGTCTTGTTTCATGAATTGATCCACAATCTTATTTTGTTGGTAAACCTGTCCTATTTCGAGAATTCATACCAGCTGGTCATATCGATAGTTTCCCCGTCCTATTTTGGGACTTAATTTTTGTCTGGTTATATAGATAGTTTCCCCGTCCTGTTTCTGGAGTTAATCTTTGCCTGGTCATACAAATAGTTACCCCGTCCTGTTTCAGGAATTAATCTCTGACCTGCTTTCTGCTGGCGAACCCATCATGTTCCGGGAATTCATATCGCCTGGTCATACAGATAGTTGCCCCGTCCTAATTCTGGAATTAATCTCTCACCTGCTTTCTATTGGCAAACCCATCTTGTTCTGAGAATTCATACCACCTGGTCGTACAAATAGTTGCCATATCCTGTTTCGGGAATTAATCCTTGACATGGTCATACAGATAGTTGCCCCGTCCTGTTTTGAGAATTAATCTCTGACCTGTTTGAGAATTTCCGATGATATTCGTCTGTTTGTGAACCTTACCTGAAAAGATAAAGTTAATCTTTATGCAATGTCATGATGTATATAATGCATTGTGTAATGATGTTCTCAAAGTAAATGAGAGTGTTCTATATGTGTTTCATATGCATATGCTATGACACTTGTAGATGATGTATGGATGTAAGATGTTGGTAACAGTTTCTTCGTATAACATCTTTGACTGGGGAAAATAAACCCCTGACTGTTGATGGAGATAGCAGTCAATTTGAAGGAAATTTATCAAGTAATCGATGGCGAAGAGGATGAGACAATGTCCGTTAGAAGCAGTAGGTTTGATTTCTCCAATCATATCAATGCCCTACATTGCAAACGGCCAAGGATCAGTCAAGAAATTCAGAGGAACCGGAGGCACATGTACTTTGTCAGCATAGATCTGACATTTGTGATATGTTCTGAAGTGATGATTGCAATCAATTTCCATGGTTGACCAATAATAAATGTCTCTCAAAATCTTCTTAGCCATCGTATGTCCACTAGAACGAGTATCTAAGACTCCTTCGTGCATCTCTTCCATAATTTTCTCAGCTTCCTTCTTGTCTACACAAGGAAGTAGAGTCAAATCATGGTTGTGTTTGTACAAGATTCTATTTCTCAGGAAGAATCTAGCAGAGAACCTCCATATGAATTTCTTGTCAATGATAGATGCTCCCTCTGGGTACTCTTGATTCTCTAGGTATCTCTTTACTTCATGAAACCAAGGATTTTCCTCTACTCTGTCAGTATCAACCTCGTAAAAATGTTCCGATTCATTCATCCTCTCAATGGTAATTCGAGGAGCCTCATTGTCCCATATGACTTTGAAAATAGATGATATGGTAGCCAATGCATCTTCCAGTTGATTCTCTTCTCGCGGAATATATTCAAAAGTGATTTCCTCGAAGTACGGAACTAATGTCAGCACATGCTCCTGGTAAGGAATGAGATTTGGATGCTTTATATCCAATTCTCCCTTTATTTGACTGATGAATAGGGTCGAGTCCCCATACACATCCAAGAACTTGATCCTCATATCAATAGCAGCCTTGATACCCATGATGCACGCTTCGTATTCGGCCATATTGTTGGTACAGTCAAAGCAAAATCTGGCGTTGAAGGGCGTATGGAAACCCTAAGGAGAGATAATCACAACACCAATTCCATTACCAAGTGCGTTGGAAGCTCCGTCAAAAACCATAGTCCATCGGGATCCTGGCTCAGGTCCTTCATACGGTCCAAGTTCTTCACAATCTGAACTAGCATAATGTTCTCATCAGAGAACTCAAAATTCATAGATTGATAGTCGTCTATGGCTTGATGAGCCAAATGATATGCAAGTACACTTCCTTTTATTTCCTTATGAGTGGTGTACTAAATGTCGTATTCTATCAAGACCATTTTCCATCTTGCTATTCTTTCGGAAAGAGTGGGCTTCTCGAATATGTATTTGATCAGATCCATCTTAGCGATTAACAAATTATTATGAGTCAACATATACTGTCTTAGTCGGCGAGCAGCCCATGCCAAAGCGCATCAAGTTTTCTCGAGCAGTGAGTATCTTGTTTCACCGTCGGTAAACTTTTTACTAAGGTAGTATATCGCATGCTCTTTTCGACCAGACTCATTATGTTGGCCCAATACACACCCCATTGAGTTCTCTAACATTGTTAGGTACATGATTAGAGGTCTTCCTTCAACTGGTGGCATCAGAATCAGAGGTTCTTGGAGGTACTCCTTGATTTTATCGAAGACTATTTGGCAGTCTTCGTTCCACTTCACTACCTGATCTTTCTTCAGCAACTTGAAGATCGGCTCACAAGTAGCGATCAAATGAGAAATAAATCTGGCAATATAGTTCAATCGTCCCAAGAAACCTCTGACTTCTTTCTCAGTACGGGGAGCTAGCATTTCTTGAATGGCTCTGACCTTGGAGGTATACACTTTAATACATTTACCACTGACAATGAAACCTAGGAGTTTACTGGATCTCACCACTAAAGTGCACTTGTTCGAATTTAACCTTAGCTTTTACTTTTTCAATCTCTCAAACATCTTGTTTAGATGCTCAAGATGTTCTTCTTCAGTCTGAGATATGGCTATCATGTTGTCGATGTAAAGCTCTACCTCATGGTGAATCATGTCATGGAACAAGGCTATCATAGAATGTTGATATGTTGCACCGGTGTTCTTTAACCCGAAATGCATAACCTTGTAGAAGAAAGTACCCCACTATGTAATGAAAGTAGTCTTTTCCATGTCTTCAGGTTCCATCTTGATCTAATTATAACCTGAGAAACCATCCATGAAAGAAAATACTTTATGTTAAGTGGTGTTGTCAACCAGAACATTGATATGCGGAAGTGGAAAGTCATCTTTGGGGCTTGCCCTATTCAGATCTTTTTAATCTACACACATACGCACTTTGCCATCCTTCTTAGGTATTGGCACCACATTTGCAACCCACTGATGATAGGATGTAACAACTAAGAAATATGCGTTGAATTGCTTCATAACCTCATCCTTGACCTTTTCTGACATCTTGGGATGCATACGACGAACCTTCTGCTTTATTGGAGAACAACCCTCTTTCATCGGCAAACGATGAACCACAATATCATTATCAAGCCCCAACATGTCTTCGTATGAACAAGCAAAGATCTCAACATAGTCATGCAACATCTAGATTAACTTGTTCTTGACACCGTCTTCTAGGTTGGCACATATCCTAACTTCTTTCCTGTCTGCTTTAGTACCCAAGTTTACAACCTCAATTGGTTATTCATGCGGTTGTATATCCTTTTCCTCTTACACTAATAGTCTGGAAAGTTCTCCAGGTATTTCAAAATCTTCCTTACCTTCGTCCTCGGCTTGGCAGATCGGATTTTCAAAGTCATAAGTGGTAATAGCCGAATCGTCATCAACGGGATCCAGAGTGGGCGTGGATCTGCAATTTATTATGTGGGTATATGTAAGACCACATAGCTATTTTGAGAGTGTAATAAAGTAAAAATAAAGACAAAGAGCGGATAATTTGAGTGCAAAATGTCCAATGTTTTTATTAAATTAAAATATGCTTATGAAAGATGACAACCCTAACAAATGAACCGTTGTGCCCCAGGTAAGACACAAGGCTTAAAGTCATTGTTTAAAATTACATAACCAAAACTTTGAAAGAAATAAGAAACAGAAAATGGAATTTACTCCTGACTAAAGGAGATTGAGATAAGGTCTTCAGTCTTCCAATTGCTGAGTTCGTTGCCGACGGTAGGAAAGATCCAACTGTCGAGGTCATAATCATTGTCAGCATCTTCTATAGTGTGGACTCAATTTTTGCTGACACAGAATGATGGTCTTCTAGCACACGCATGACGAACAGCTCTCTGAGCCTCTATAGTAAAACCCAAACCAAATTTGTCATATTTATATGGAATGTCAGGAAGCTGACCCCAAGTAGTGCAACCATCTTCTTCCACTACATTTCTAGTATCCTTCAAAGAATCCATTCTGGGTGAAGCCCTGGTAACCTTGGGAATAACATAAACATCTTCAGTAGCGGTAGGAGGCATAACTTGAAAATTCTGGCAAAGAGTTTCAATGAATTCATCGTCCATCTCAACATACTTGAATGTGTTTAAGTGACTCACCATATACTCTTCTTCGCTGCAGACTGTAACAACCTTTCCTTTCACATGATACTTCAGCTTTTGACGTAAGGTTGAAGTAACAGTGCCTGCCCCATGAATCCAGGGACGTCCGATTAAACAAGAATAGGTCGGTCGAATATCCATTACGTAGAAGGTAAAATCGAAAACCTACGAACCCACTTTAATAGGAAGATCCACCTCCCCGTGCACCATCCTATTTAAACCGTCAATGGCTCAGACTATAATATCACTGGGTTTTAGCACAACCCCTTCACAATCAAGTCTGTCGAGAGGGCCCTTCAGTAGAACATTTAGCGAGGAACCCGAATCAACCAATACATAAGCTAAAGTAGTTCCTCTGCATTCAATAGAGACATGCGGGGCCTTATTGTGGTTTCTTCCTTCAGGAGTCAAATCGGCATCTGAAAAGCCTAGCCCATTATTAGTAGTTAGGATAGAAACATAACTTCCAAATTGGTTGTCAGAAATTTCTTGTGGTACATGGACAGACTTTAAGAACTTCACTAAAGCCTGAGCATGGGCTTCTGAACACAGTAGCAGGGATAACATGGAGATTTTAGAGGGAGTATGTCCCAGCTGTTCAACAATCTTGTAATCACTTCTTCAGATGATTTTTAATACTTCCTCCAACTCCTTCCTGGAGGTATCTTCATCTATAACTTCTTTAGGTGCCTCCGTCTGGGCAGGCTTTGTCGTTTGCTCTTTTCCTTGAGTCTCAGTAATTGACTCGGTAGCGGTAACACGAACTGGTGTGGCGACAATCTTCGGAGATATTTTCGAAGAGAAAACCATTTCGTTTCTAGTAACCTTACTGGTCTCAGCAATATTTTCAATTTTGGGATCAACAACTCCAATGCCTTCATTCTCAATGGTCAACGGATCTTGCTTGACAGTATGGTAATAGACGTCGACTCCATAGTTCCAAGGGACAACCTTGTCTGAGGAATATGAATTTTTTCCGGGTGAAGTGATTATCAGAGGAGCGATTCTGGGTTCAGCCTTAATCTTCACGAGACCTTTGGCAGTGGTCCTGATAGGAGTGTCAAAAATTACAGATAAGTCTTGACACAAATTCTCAATAGAAGGAATCTTCTCAAATATAATGATATGGTTGTCCATCATATGCTGGATACCTTTTTTCAGCAGTTTGCAACCATTTGGTTAGGTTACGTAGCAGTAACATCTTTCAATGCAACCCGGAAATAAATCGGCTTGCAACAAATTCTTCTTAAAAATCGGGAGTGAAGTAGTCAAGTCACTTATAGTTGAAACATACAAAATATCATCAATAACACTAATGCCTTTGTCGTGCTTAGGCATAGGAGCGATAATCATATTGGTGGTCTCGAGAGGATCAAACTCAATTTATTTGTTGTCAATCATGTCCTGAATTTTATTCTTCAAAGCCCAACAGTTATTGGTGTCGTGTCCGGGACTATTGGAATGGTAAGCACATTTTACGTTAGGATTATAACGAGGAGAGGAGGTGTTGGGATTCTGAGGAGGATCCCTCAGTGTAATCAGCTCTGCTTTTAGTAAGTGTTGTAATTCCTGAGACAATGGCATGTTGATATTTGTAAATTGTCTTCTAGGTGCCTCTGACCTACGTTGATTGCCCTATTGTTGTTGTTGCACAAGCGCATAATTAGAAATTAGTACCTCCCCCACAGATTGGTTGCGATCACTTCTAGTACGACCCTTCATGCTACACACAACATTTTTTTCCTTCTTACCGTTGAACGTCTTCTTTACAGTACTTGAAGATGCAACCACTTGAATCTTTCCACTTCTGATACCACTTTCGACATGCTCTCCTGTTAGTATCAACTCAGTAAGATCAAGAGCTTCCGATCAGATGATTAAAGAAAGGTCCTGGAAGAGTTCCCATGAATATATCAACCATCTCCCTATTAGACAGAGGAGGTTGAACTCTTCCAGCCAGATCTCTCCACTTCTGGGCGTATTCCTTAAATCCTTCATTCGAGCCCATAGTCATACTTTGTAATTGCACACTGGTTGCTGCAAGGTCAACATTGTATTGATACTGCTTGTAAAAAATAGCATCCAAGTATTCCCAAGTACGTATAATACTTCCTTCCAACTGATAGAACCATTCCAGTTGCGTCCCAGATAAACTCTCTTGAAAGAAGTGAACCCATAATTTCCTGTCAGCAGTATGGGGTTGGATCCGGACATAAGACCCAGGTGAAGCTTAGGACAAGAAACACCATCATATTTGGCAAAAGTAGGGACCTTGAACTTATGAGTGATAACAACCCCCGAGATAAGACCCAGCTCTTCAAAATCAAGCCCAGGAACTTCCTAAATTTCCATGGCATTCAGACGATCTTCCAGCTGTTTATATATATCATTAGCGGGAGGATATTGCTCATCAAAATAGTCTTCTTCCTTAGGAATTTTACCAGAACCAAAGTTGCTTCCCCCCTCAGCTTTGATGATCTGGCCGTCTTCTTCTTGATTGTTATCTTCATCTGATGGGATATCAAAAGCTTGAACTTGTTTGGCGGGACCTTTGAATCTTCACCCCATGTTGAGGATACCAGTCGATTTCCTAGTCTTTTTCTTCTTGGCGATGAGCCCATCAGTTCTTTCTGCCCCTTGGCTAAGTCCAGGAGCGTCTCTTGGAATTGAGCGTTTTGAGCTTGAAGGTCTTTCACAGTTTGTTCAAGGGCCATCTTTTACTGAAATAAACAACAAGAAGATGAGAAAACATGTCTTGGGAAATACCTGTTATGACATGTGTGATATGTGCATGCAATGTTTTCAAGGATCTCTCGGGATAAACAAAAGGAAATGTTAGAAGTTGAGTCTAGTTATAGATTTGACTGAAGAACTTTGCGACTTTGAACGTCCTTCTATGAGAATCCAACTCACCATGTCGAGTGGGTCCTAGCCTTGGACTCAAGGTAACGTACCTCCGTCTTTGACTCAAGCGAAAGTAATTTGATCTTTTATGGCATTAGAGGAAAATAAATCCCCTTGCCCCTTGCTAGTAGTCTAGTTCATGATAAACCTGTATCACCAGCCCTTGAGATCCTTGAAATGATCAGTGAAAATGATATGGTATGATGTCATGATGTTATAATGTCATGTTTGAACATATATCAAACACAAGCAAAGCACACAAAAGCCTTAGGTTTAAAGGCTTGCATGAGGTTCATAGGTAGGTACCTTTTGAAGTTTAGTTAGCTCAACCTTTCCTAAGAATAGTAACCGGGTTCTAGGAATCTCATATCATCGATCTTTCTCACAGGCTTTGTTTCAGCAGAGCAAGTGACTTGCCACCAAAATATCATGAGACTCGAATCTCAATAAGTGTATTATCGAGTATCAACCAACTCTGAACTGCACCAAAGCCGACCATCTCACTACCTTCTAATGGCTAAGTTGGGTCAATTATGGTTTTAAAGGTTAGTTAGTGCTTATGACACCACGCGACAGCCTAGTGTTATCCTCGACTGACTTAAGGAACGCCAGTACAAACCAATGTGTCACACTAACATATCCATCACTTCAACCATATCGGTCTATGCCGTATAATTTCCATGATATATAGCTACTTACCTAGGGTATCCCCAGATCTGGGTATAGGATATTTCCAAGAAAGTAAAACCTGAGAAAACCCCAAATGTAAAGCAAACAAAGCAAACAAAGCAAACAAGTAAAAATAAGTAAAGTCATCCTAAACTCTAAGGTAACCCCTCTTTTAAACTCCCCAGCAGAGTCGCCAATTCTGTAATACGATGGAAGAACTGACTTGGTTTGTGTTTTAACACAAATACTATGGATAGCAAGAGTCGCCACCGACTTTTCTTTTATACAATAAGGAAAGGGTGAAAAGAACAGGAAATACCTTTTTTGATTTTGAGTTCGGGGGGTAGGTTATGAAAAGGGAATGTGTTAGCACCCTTTTTATCCGTATTTATATACGGGCTTTTAATCGCTTAACTCACTTTCTTTGAAAAAATTTCTTTGTGTTGTGTGTCTGGAAATATTTTGAAAATGCCAATTGTAGGGTGAACTTTGTAATGATTCTCGTATCTGTCCTCGAGAATGCGTACAAAGTGTTTTGAAAACATTTTGAAAGTGTTTGTGAGAAATTTTTTTTTGTTTTGAAAAACTTTGTGAGCAAGCGATTAATAGCTTTCTACCTACTCAAGGTAATTCTTGTATTTTCCTCCTCCTTTAGATAGTTCTATCCTACCATTAGTAAGTAGGAAGCTATATTGTTGGATGTGAAGGGACATGCATAGGTCATCTTACAGTCATCGAAGGCAACTTGTAAGGATTCTTTAGCAATTTTCATTAAGGGACTAGATCATTTACCGAAAGCAACGTTGATAGGGTCATCGAGGGACTATGATCTTTATTTTCGAGGGACTTTGCTAAAGCATCCCCGCGTTCGAGGGACATGATTGTTTATTTCAAAGGCAACAAGGGAGGTTACCATAGAGGTGTGAGTGTGCGAGTGATTTGTTTTTAGTTATATTTATCTTTGCAGTTAGGGTTTTCTAACAATTCGTTTTAGTCTTTTCATGCAACCCCTAATTACTAAGCAACAACGAGCAAATATAGAAAACTGTAAAGGTGCGGAAAGTAAAAAGAGGAAATGTAAATCCTAGACTATTACATCGCTTTGGGAGAGGTGCATAAGTAAGATAATGCGGGAAAGTAAACCCTAATTACTATTTGTAATACGGTGGGAGAACTGATTTGGGATGTTTTGCGTTTGATCGCAATTGTTGCGGATAGCAAGAGTCGCCACCGACTTTTCTTTTATCCAAATAAAAGAAAGGGTGAAAAGAACAGGAAATACCTTTGAGATCATTTTCTTGAGTTCTGGGGGTAGATTATGAAAAGAGAAGGTATTAGCACCCTTTTAATCCATAGTTATCTATGGGCTCTTAGTTGCTTGCTAGTTGTTTGCTTTTGTTTGAATGTGTGTTTTGTGGTGGTTTTTGAAAGTATTTTTGAAAAATGTCTTCGTTTATGCAAAATTTGTAATGATTCTTGTCTCTATAAGAGTGTATACAAAGTGTTTTGAACTTTTGAAAATATTTCAATGGAAAGTGTTGGTGCACTTGAAAATGTGTTTATGTTTTGAAGATGAGCAAGCAACTAGGAACATTCTACCTTACTCAAGAGTATTTTGTTCATTCCTCTCTTCCTTTGATATTTCTATCTTACCATTGATTGGTAAGAAGCCTTATCTTTGGATGTAAAATGGACGGGTGTGGGTCATCGTATAGTCAAGATAGCAATGTTGTGAGATATCTTAGCATTTCTTTTGAGGGACTAAGATCATTTATAAGGCAACATTCAAAGCGTCATCGAGGGACTATGATCTTATATTTTTGATTGTTTTTTCCAAGACGTCTCACATGCATAACATGACTATTTTTCATAAGGCAACAAGTGGAGTTAACCCTAGAGGTGCATGTGTGCAAAGTGTGTTTGATTGCATGCATTTTTGTCTTTTGATCAGGGTGGTCTACTTGTTGATTTTATCTTACCATACACCCTAATTACTAACATTTTGCATAAAAATCAAAAGTGCAGAAAGATAAAATCCTACACTATTACAACCATATTGAATTGCATGAAAATATAAAGGCAAAAATAAGATAAAAACAATAAAAATGGATCTTTCCATTTAGGGAAGCAAACCCTTCGATTCTGCACTTTCTGGCTCTCTTCGATCTGGCCTAAAAAGGGGTGAAGGCATGACTTTCAATTGGGGCTTGGAGGCTAGCCCGTTGTGTCTTTCGATTGGTGCCTGGAGGCCAGCATGTTATGCCTTCTGGCTGCCTCTTTTGTTTGGGCTTGCAGGTTAGTATGGAAGCCAGTGGCTTCGTTTCTAACTTTCTGTCTCCTGTTTCCTTCGTTTGAGTTTGAATAGCAACATGGCCCAAGGCCATGCCAACATCACCTTAAGGCTAGATTAGTGCTTAAAATATGTTTAAATGTACAAAGAGCAAAAATACAATAATATTGTTAACCATGACACCCATTAAAAGAGTGCAAACAAAAAGAAGAAAATAGTATGTACATGTTTAAAACGAAAAGAAAACTTATTTACATGCTATGCTGGAAACGAAGGGTCAAAGGTTAAGAATGACTTACCTTGCTGGAGGCTGGAACGTGTGCTGGACCATGAAGTGGTTTCCTTGAATGCCTCTGAATTTGAAGGAAAATACCAAGGGTGGGCCTTTGACACTGGATTCGAAAGAGCAAAACAAGTGAAATGTCCTTCTTTGCTGGATTCGAAGGATAGTAAGATGTAAGGATTTTTTAGATTTGAAAGGGACAAGTATTTGGATTCTGGGTTTGGATTTGCAAAAGTGTTTAAGTGTTTGAGAATTTTATGGTTTGTAATAATTTTGAAGATACATTCCCCTCTCATTCCTCCTTATTTTTGATGTGCAAATGAACTCTCTATTTATAGAGGAAATTTTTTGAAATGCTTGAGAGTAAAAACAATAAAATAAAGGGTCAGCTGGAAAGTAAGCACCCATTTGTGTCATGATAGCAAGATGGATGGTTCAGATAGATTGCTTCCTTATAAGGAAAACAGGCGCAAGGCTCAAGAAAAACTTTTTCTAAAAAGTAGTATTATACTATTAAGGACAAGTGGTCTTGGACAACAAATGGGTAAAAGCCTATTTTAACTTGCATAAACAATTAAATATAGAGTGAGTCATAGGTTTGAGGCCTGAAAAGGGGAAACACGTAGCCTAGCCTATGTGTCTAATGTTCAACTTGATCTTTTGAGTCGAATCCTCCATCTTTCTACACCTTTCGACCAGACTAGGACATCATTCGTTCCCACCAGTTATGTGACCTTCGAATGGGCCAATTGTATATTCTTCGAATGTGCCTCTTCAGCTGAATATGCCATTTTGAGTCCTCTTTCTTTTGATTACTTAGGCCCAAAATTTTGACCTGACTCCAAGGTAAGCAAAAACAAATATTCCCCAACTATGGAAAGTCCTTCGAATTGGCCATCAAGTTGTGTGTCATAATGCAGCACTATGGCGTTTTGAAGGGTTTACAGATGGATTCGAAGGTGATATGAAGTTGCATTCAAAGCAAACATGAAGATGAAATCAAAAGTCACAGGAAGGTATTCATTCATCCAATCAAAAACTTATGAATCCAAGGCAAACAAGTGAGGGGCCAATGGTGCAATCGAAGCTTGCAGGAAAGAATCATTGTCCAAATGAAGCTTGCATGCAAGAGCTATTTTAGTGCATCAAAGAAAACCTGTAGGAGATCAAATGCCCAAATGAAACTTATGGACCAAAGCTTGATCAAAGAAGCCAGATGCTCAATCGAAGGATGTAAAACAAGCTTGCATCAAAGGAGGCCCAAATGTTTAATCGAAGCGTGAGGACCAAAGCTCGCTCGAAGAAGGAAAATGCTCAATCAAAGGATGTAAATCAAAGCTTACATATAAGGAGGCCCAAATTCCCAATTGAAAGATGAATTAAACTTGCTCGAAGGAAGCCTAGATGCCCAATTGAAACTATTATGAATCGAAGCAAGCTTGTTTTTATTCAATTTTGTCAAGAAAATCAAATTTTCTGCTTTGCCCTCTTTTGTCTGTTTTGTACTTGTGCAAATTTGAGCTTTTTGAAAATCCTTGTGATAAAATGTCTTGAGAAAAGAGAGGGAAAATTTTGGGATACAACAGTTTCCCTTGTTCAATCTTCTTAAACCTGAAGAACAAGTATGGCACGTTTCTGTTCGTAGCTTGAAGGTAGAAGATGATTAAACACTAGAGTGCCCAAAAATTTGCACTCGCATGAAATAGCAATGATAGTTGATGATGTAGGGAATGGGCTTAGAGATGCCATTTGGAGAGATGATGGAGAGTCGTTGAAGATGGGCTTAAGGATGCCATCTAGAGTGATTGTTGGCAGAAATTAGACTAAGTCTAAATTTGATTTCAAATGGAAAAGAATCAGAATAAATCTTTGGAGCGATTTATTTGAACCAGAGAAAGTGTTGAACAAAAAGGAATCAGGATAAACCATTGATCGATTTAAACTGAACCAGTAGAGGTCTTGGATATTCGTCAATTTATGATGGGCCTAGGTAGGGTTGCTTCAAGATGAATCCATATGAAGTTGCATATGGTCACGTAGGTAGTTGCTCTGTCTTTCTTCAGAAACTAATCTTGGACCTGGTGAAAATTGTTGATGATAGCTATCTATCGATTGATCATCCCTGACAAGGTAAAGTGTTAGCTATATGCAATGTCATGATGTATGAAATGCATTATGTAATGATGTTCTCAAAAATGAGGTTGTGTTGTATGCATATATCATGTATGTTATATGGTTTATGAATGTGATGCGTTTATTGCAACGTGTCTTTGTCTAGGAAAATAAATCCTTGACAACATACTGGGGAGCCTTGGGAGGCTAAGACTTGAACTGTTGTTGGAGAGTAGGCATATCTTCAACTTTGTTTAGACTGTTTCTGCTGGGAATTCTTGTTCTGTTGTTTGAGGAGAAACTCCGTTGGGGAATACTGGCTTGTTTAAGAAGACTATGTGGAGAGTGTTTATCTCTGCTTGGGGAAAGAACTTAGGAATTTTGGTTGTTCAATGCTCTACTGGGGAATTACTCCCGACATGGAGAGCATCGAAAATTGGCTGTTATCTGGTCGAAATCCAGGCTTGGCAGCAATTTGTTGGGGATAATGAAGTTGACTTCTATTTGGTCATATTCCAGGCTTCGTAGTGATTTGCAAGGGAAGATCTGAATTAACTATTATCTGGTCGGAATCCAGGTTTCACAGAAAATTTCTTGAAGTTCAACTGTTATCTGGTCGGGTTCCAGGCTTCACAATGACTTACTGGGGAAGATTAAATTAGCTGTTATCTGGTCAGATTCCAGGCTTCGTAGAAAATTTATTGGGAGGATGAGGTTAAACTATTATCTGGTCGGGTTCTAGGCTTCTCAACAACTTACTAACATTAAACCACTATCTGGTTGGATTCCAGGTTTCGTAGATTCTGAGGTGGATGAAGTTAATTGCTATCTGATCAGACTCCAAGCTTCATAATTTCTGAGGTAGATGAAGTTAATTGCTATATGGTCGGACTCCAGGCTTCACAATAACTTACTTAAATAGTTGAACTGATACCTGGTCGGATCTAGGCTTCACAGTAACTTGCTTGAAATTAGTTGTTATCTGGTTGGATTCCAGGCTTCACAACAAATTTCTGAGGAAATAAATTTAATTGCTATCTGGTTGGATTCAAGGCTTCACAATAACTCGCTTGAAAAGATAAAGTTGAACTGATATCTGGTTGGGTCCAGGCTTCACAGTAACTTGCTGGGGTAGAGGCAAACTCTACTAGGGAAGGGAAGTTAAACCCTTGTCTGGTTGAGTCCAGGTTTTTCAATATCTCGAAGAGTTAAACTATTATCTGGTCGAGTCCAGGCTTCATAGTGTCTTAAGAAGTTCACTATTATCTGGTCGGGTCCAGGCTTCATAGTGTCTTGAGAAGTTAACTATTATCTGGTAGGATCCAGGCTTCATAGTATTTTGAAAGTTAAACTACTATCTGGTCGGTTCCAGGCTTCATAATATTTGAAAATTACACTATTATCTGGTCAGGTCCAAGCTTCATAGTGACTGAAAGTTGAACTATTATCTGGTTGGGTCCATGCTTCATAGTAGCTTATGGAGATGGAAATGACTTTGTTGGTGACTTCACTGGGGAAAAGAGGTCGTGGTCCTCTAATTTGTAATAGTCTGAGAGGCAAACTCAAGCTGGAGAGGATAAACTCAGCCGGGGAAGACAGACTCAGTTGGGGAATTTTGCTGTTTGTTGGGGAAATAAACCCTGTTGAGGAATATTTGACAAACTACTGACAAGGTGAGTTATTTTAGGAAGAGATCCACAAGGCTTCTTCTTTTAAGACCAACTCAGTTGGGGAGAAGGATGTCAATGGATTGAGACTCTGGCTGGGGACTACCCTATGAAAAGGACTTTGTGGGGATAATGTTAATGGAATAACACTGGGGGGACATCCCAAATGCATAAAGAGATGCTTGTTGCTGCTTGGCAAGACACATGTGCTAAATAATTTTAATTATGTTCACATGCATATGTTCGTTCAATTTTAATCATTGGACATCTTTGCATTCAAAAAAAAAACAAAAAGATTACACTTCAAAGTATATTTGTATTGATATTTTGCCCATGAATAGGCGTTTTTGTACAAAGAGACAGAGATCCTAGTAAGAGGAAATCATTGAAATGAAAAAATTGAAAAGAAAGATAATATCCATGTGGAAATGAAAAAATTGAAAAGAAAGATAATCTTGGACCGTTTGAAGTCGGACCTTGGTAATAAAGTCGATTGTGGTGATTCCATAGAGACATAGTCATACACTTTCAATCCTTAATTTTTGCCTGGACCTCCCTTTCGGGTTTTCAGCCCACCTGGATACCCATTTTTGCCCAAGTCACCCTTTCGGGTTTTCAACTTGCCAGGTGTACAATCTTTTGCATATATTCCTAATTTTTTCCCAAACCTTTGGTTTGCCGGGATGCCCTTATCTTGGCTAGGTGTGTCAACCTAGCGGGTCTCTTATGCGTAGTATTTTTTAACTATGTTCGTGTTCACAGGATGTGGGAAATCTACCCCGTCCATGGTAATCAGCATCATGGCACCACCAGAGAAAACTTTCCTGATAACAAATGGTCCCTCGTAAGTGGGAGTCCATTTGCCCCTGGGGTCTCCTTGTGGAAGAATGATGCGCTTTATTACCAAGTCACCAGCTTGATATACTTGAGGCCTGATCTTTTTGTTGAAAGCCTTAATCATACGCTTTTGGTACATCTGACCATGACAAACGGCAGCTAGTCGCTTTTCATCGATTAAGTTCAACTGATCCAATCTTGTCTGAATCCATTCGTCTTCGCTTAAGCCTGCTTCATTCATAATACTTAAAGAGGGAATCTGAACTTCCACTGGAAGAACAACTTCCATGCCATAGACCAAAGAAAAGGGAGTTTCCCCAGTTGATGTCCGAGCTGAAGTATGATAGCCATGAATTGCAAACGGCAACATCTCACGCCAGTCTTTGTAGGTCACTACCATCTTCTGCACAATCTTCTTAATGTTTTTGTTAGCTGCTTCCACTGCGCCATTCATGTTAGGTCTATAAGGAGAAGAATTGTGATTCCTGATTTTAAACTGAGTGCAAAGTTCGGTAATCATAGCATTGTTGAGGTTGAACTCATTGCCAGTGATGATCCTTCCGGGGATACCATAGCGGCAGATAAGGTTATGCTTGATGAATCTGGCTACAACGTTCTTTGTGACTGAGGCAAATGGGGCGGCTTCGACCCATTTGGTGAAATAATCGATAGCGACCAGAATGAAGCAATGTCCATTGGAAGCAGTAGGTTTGATCTCTCCAATCATGTCAATACCCCACATTGAAAATCTCCATGGAGCAGTCATGATGTTCATAGGAATATGAGGCACATGGACCTTATCAGCATATACTTGGCATTTGTGGCAAGTCCTTGAGTGGTGATGGAAATCAGCCTCCATCGTTGACCAATAGTAACCAACTCTTAGGATTTTCTTGGCCATAGTATGTCCACTAGAGTGAGTCCCAAAGAGACCATCATGCATGTCTTCCATAATTTCCTCTGCCTCCTTCTTTTCCAAACACTGGAGTAGAGTAGAATCATAGTTGCGTTTTTACAGGATTCCATTACTTAGGAAGAATTTGGTTGAGAATCTTCGTAAGAACTTTCTGTCATTGATGGAAACTCCTTTGGGATACTCTTGTGCTTTAAGGTATCTCTTTACCTCATGGTACCATGGCTTTTCTATGGCAGTTTCAAGCTCATAGAAGTGCGCAGGTTCATCAAATATCTCAATTGTAATCATAAGAGCTTCGTTGTCCCATTTGACCTTGAACATAGAAGACATCATGGCCAAAGCATCGGCTAGCTGATTTTCTTCCCTAGGGAAGTGTTCAAAGGTGATCTTTTCGAAGTAAGGAATTAGAGATAGCACAAGCTCCTTGTAAGGAATAAGGTTAGGATGTTTAGTGTCCCAATATCCTTTTACTTGGCTAATCACTAGAGAGGAATCCCCGAACACATTCAAATGCTTGATCCTCAAGTCAATGGCAACCTTCAGACCCAAAATGCATGCTTCGTACTCAGACATGTTGTTCGTACAATCGAAGCATAGTCTGGCAGTGAAAGGAGTGTGGAAACCTTCAGGGGAGATTATCACAACACCAATTATGTTACCCAAAGCGTTGGAAGCCCCATCGAAGACCATAGTCCAATGGGATCCTTGTTCAAGTCTGTCATGCGGTCTAGGTTTCGCATAGTCAGTCACTAGCATGATATTCTCATTTGGGAAGTCAAAGTTCATAGACTGATAATCATCAACAGTTTGATGGGCTAAATGATCTACCAATAAACTTCCTTTGATGGCCTTTTTATGTTATATATTGGATATCATACTCAGTCAAGATCATTTGCCATCTAGCTATCCGTCTGGAAAGAGCAGGTTTCTCGAAGATGTACTTGATGGGGTCCATCTTAGAAATCAGTAGAGTGGTATGAGTCAACATATACTGTCTTAGCCGGCGAGAAGCCCATGCTAGAGCGCATCAAGTTTTCTCAAGCAGTGAATATCTGGTTTCGCAGTCGGTAAACTTTTTGCTCAGGTAGTAAATAGCATGCTCTTTTCGACCAGACTCGTCATGTTGGCCCAACACACACCCCATAGAATTCTCTAGCACAGACAAGTACATGATCAAGGGTCTTCCTTCAATTGGAGGCATGAGGATAGGAGTTTCTTGCAGATATTCTTTGATCTTGTCGAAGGAAGCCTGGAATTCATCATTCCATTCGACTACTTGATCTTTCTTCAAGAGTTTAAATATTGGCTCACAAGTAGCAGTTATGTGAGATATGAAGCGAGAGGTGTAGTTAAGACGACCCAAGAATCCTCTAACCTCCTTTTCAGAATGGGGGAATGGAATTTCTTGAATGGATTTTACCTTTGCAAGATCGACTTTGATGCCTTTACCACTGACAACAAAACCAAGAAGCTTTCCAGATCGTACTCCGAATGTACACTTATTAGGGTTCAACCTCAACTTGGACTTTTTCAGCCTCTCGAATAGCTTGTATACGTGGTTGAGATGTTCTTCTTCAGTTTGTGACCTTGCAATCATATTATCCACATATACCTCTATTTCATGATGGATCATATATTGAAACAAATCTACCATAGCCCTTTGATATGTTTCCCCTGCATTCTTCAATCTGAATGGCATGACCTTGTAACAAAAGGTGCCCCATTGCGTAACGAAAGTGGTCTTCTCCATGTCTTCGGGAGCCATCCTAATTTGATTATAACCGGAGAAACCATCCATGAAAAATAAGACTTTATGTTGAGCAGTGTTATTGACCAAGACATTAATATGTGGTAGATGGAAGTCATCCTTGGGACTTGCCCTATTCAGATCCCTATAATCTACGCACATACAAAATTTTCCGTCTTTCTTTGATACTGACACCACATTTGTAACCCATTGGGGATAAGACGTCACAGCTAGGAATCTTGCATCAAATTGTTTCATCACTTCAGCTTTTATCTTTTCAGACATGTCAGGCCTCATGCGATAGACTTTTTGTTTGGTAGGAGGACAATCTTCCGTTGTTGGCAGACGATGAACTACAATGTCGGTATCCAACCCTGGCATATCTTCATAGGAGCAAGCAAACACTTCCACATAGTCATGCAACATCTGGACCAATCTGCTTTTGACACCGCTTCCTAGGTTAGCGCCGATCTAGACCTCTTTCTTGTCTGTCTCAATACCTAGATTAATGACTTCAACTGAGTCTTCATGCGGTTGAATAGATTTTTCCTCTTGTAATAGATGTCTGGCTAGTTCTCCCAGTATCTCACAATCTTCCTCACCTTCGTCTTCGGCATGGTTAATTGGATTTTCAAAATTATAGGTGGCAATAGTAGAGTCGTTGGAAATGAAATCTGGAGTGGACGAGGACCTTTAAGAGTGTGTATGTGTGCATGTAAGATACATGGCTATTTTGAAACATACATTGAAGAAAAAGAAAGACAATGAGCACAAAAGTTCGAACTCAAAAAGTCCAATGGTTTATATTGAATGATCATATGATAAAATGAACATAAATAAAACCCTTAACAAATGGACCATAGTGCCCCGGGCCAAGCATGTGGCTTAAAGTCATTGTTTAATATTAAAGACAAAAGGTTCTTGAGTTAATAGAAAGTAATAAACAAGTAATTACTCCTCAATGAAGGAGATGGGAACGAAGTCCTTTGCGTGCCAATTGTTGAGCTCTGTTGTAATAGGGTATACCCATTCTTCAAATGCACACTCATCATCAGAATCCTCCACAGCGTTTATTTCATGATTTCCAATACGGAGAGGGGGCTTCCCTGCACGAGCGCACCTCACTTTTTTCTGGGCCTTGATATTGAAACCCAAGCCATATTTTTCTGCTTTAAATGGGATCTCGGGGAGTTTCCCACAAGTATCACAGCTTCCTTCTTCAACTGCGGCACGAGCATCTTTAAATGAAACCATATTTGGCACGACCTTATCAGCTTTGGGCATGTCGGAGAAAATTTTGGCAGTAGCAATCATAGGCGGAACAACTTCAAAAGCCTGACATGAGGTTTCTATAAATTCGCCATCCATCTCCACATATTTGAAAGAATTGAGGTGGCTTACCATGAACTTCTCCTCACCACAAACAGTGACGATCCTTCCCTTGACCGGGTACTTGAGTTTTTGGTGAAGGGTAGATGTTATTGTCCCTGCTCCATGGATCCAAGGGTGACCCAGAAAACAGGAGCAAGCAGGACAAATGTCCATGATGTAGAAAGTAGAGTTGAAAATCTGTGAGCCCACTTTGATCGGGAGATCCACCTCTCCATGAACTGTCCTTTTGGACCCATCGAAAGCCCTCACAATAATATCACTCGGCTTCAACACCAATCCTTCACAATTTAACTGGTCCGAAGCGCATTTAGGTAGCACGTTTAAAGAAGAGCCAGTGTCAACCAGGACATGTGCTAGGGTAGTCCCCTTACATTCAACAGAAACATGAAGAGCATTGTTGTGATTTCTTCCAAGTGGTGTCAGATCAACATCCGAAAACCTCAAACCATTGTCGACCATCAAGCTTGCCACACAATTTTCAAACTGGTCAGTTGTGGTCTCATGAGGGACATGAGCCTTCTTCAGGAATTTGATTAACGGCCGAGCATCGAAACAGAGTAGCAAAGATAACATGGAAATCTTGGAAGGGGTTTGCCCCAGCTTCTCCACTATCTTGAAATCACTCCTCTTTATGATTTTCAAGATCTCATCCATTTCTTGAGCGGAAGGTTCCTCAGCAGCAATGTCTTTTACGGGTATTTCTGTCTCAGCAAGCTCAACTACTTTCTCCTTTCCCCTTGTGTTAGAACTAGGCTTAGCAGTGGTGATGTGGACATGTGCCTTTGTAGCCGTTGGTGGTGAGATGTTGGGTGAAAAGATTCTCCCAGTTCTGATCACTTTACTAGAACTAGTAATATTCCCAATGTCATCAGCCTTGTTTTCTTCAATCCAAGCATCTTGTTTATTTCATGGTAATATACTTCAGCACCGTAGTTCCATAGTACTGCTTTGTTGGAAGAATATGGAATTAGCCCAGGGGAAGTGATTATCAGAGGAGAAACAATTGGTTCATTCGAAATCCTGATAGGACCCTTTGAGGGGATCCTAAGAGACTTGTTTGAAATTTTTATGATTGAGAGGTATTCAATCTTATCGGGAAAACTTTTGACAGACGAAATCATATCAAATAGGATTCCATGACTATTCATCAGGCTTTGAATGCCTTCTTTCAGCCATTTGCATCCATTAACTTATTTGGCGCAACAATCACAATATTTCAAACAGCCATGGAAAACCCCTGCTCTCAGCAAATTCTCTTTGACAACATTTAATGGAGTAGTTAGATCTTCAACGGAAGGAACCAAAATAGTGTCTTCAATTGCATTAACACATTTGCCATGGTTTGGAATTGGTGCCGTTATCACATTGGGGACTGTAGTCGGATCAAATTCAATTGTCTTGTTTTCGATTAGATCTTGAATTTTGTTCTTCAGCGCCCAGCATTGATCGGTCTCATGCCCGGGACTATTTGAATGATATGCACATTTGGTATTTGGATTGTATTTAGGTGAGAAAGTATCTGGATTGGCCGGAGGATCATGCAGTGTTACCAAGTTAGCCTTTAACAAGTGTTGTAAGGCTTGGTATAGTGACATGCCTATCCTTGTGTATTGTCTTCGTAGAGTCTCAAATCGTTGATGATTGGAAGATTATCTTTGAACATGAGTTGGGTTGGAAATCTGAACAGCATTAATGGACGGGCGGTCATCCTTCTTGGTACGGACCCTTTCCCCATACACAACATTCGTTTCTTTATTCCCAGTGAAGGGTTTCTTTACGGGATTGGAGGTGGAAGAAGATGCTGTGGGAATCTTCCCGCTCTTGATACCACTTTTAACTCTTTCACCGGTTAAGATCAGCTCGGTGAAACCGGATGAAGAACAACCAACCAATAAGTTGAAAAATGGACCAAATAAAGTGCCCATAAAATATCAATGTGTTCCTTATCAGTTAATTATGGTTGAACCCTACTGGCAAGATCCTTCCACTTTTAGGCGTACTCTTTGAACCCTTCGTTTTTACCCATTGTCATGTCTTTTAGTTGAACCCTAGTCGGTGCCAGGTCGGAATTATATTGGTATTGGTGATAGAAAGTGGTGGCCAAGTCTTCCCATGTATGGATACGGGAACCCTCTAATTGGTAAAACCACTCTAGTTGAGTCCCAGCCAAGCTTTCTTGAAATAAGTGGACCAAAAGTTTCTTGTCAGCGGTGTGCGGTTGTATTTTGAGCACATAAGACTTCAGGTGAAGCTTTGGGCAGTAAACCCATCATATTTAATGAAGACTGGTATCTTGAATTTGTGGGGAATGACAACCCCAGATATTAAACCCAGATCGTCAAAATCTAAACCAGGGATGTCTTGAATCTCAACAACCTTCAATCTATCCTCTAGCTGCTTGTACTTAACATCGGCAGGAGTATACTGCATGTCAAAATAGTCTTCATCATCGTACACTTGATCATTGATACACCCAGCTTGGGTACTCCTTGCTTCTCCAATTTGATTTTTGTCTTCCTCAGACTAGTCTTCCATTACTGGTATCTGACGGATCGACTCTCTGAATCTTTTACCCATGTTGACTAGGGCTTTTCTCTTTGGCTTCTTTTTGGATGCCATCAACGTCATCAACTCTTGTTACCCCTTAGCCAGGGTCAGCAGAGTTTATTGAAACTGGGAGTTTTGTGCTTGCATATCTTTCACTATTTTCTCGATATCCATCTTACTAAAATAAACAACAGAAAGATAAGGAGACATGTTGTGGAAAATCTGTTACGTTATGATGCATGAAAAATGCGCATGCAAATGATTTAAAGGATTCATGAAATTTAAATTTGTCTAAACAAAGAAGGAACAAATGCCAAATTGCATTAATCAGTTCAAAATGGTTACAACGTGCCTCTTGGGCTTACAAAATACATTCTTAAGAAAAAGCGTTGAACGCATCCTCTTTGGTGCTAGGTAGGCGTTCAAGCTCTGTTTTTCATGAAGTTGCTTTGTAAGCTCCAAAACCTTTTCTCGCTCCCGTAGAACTGAGCTTCGAAGGTGTCTCGCTCTTCCTTTAGCTGAATCCAACCCTTTTGCAAGTCTTCAAGAGAAGAAGGCATGTCGGGAAAGAGAATAATATACGGGACATCTCCTTCAGCAACAGGCTCCACGATAACACGTAGGATGGAGGGGTAAGGCATTACAAGCTTCTAAGCATGAGCTCGTACCCACCTAAGGTAAGGCTCAAGGGGAATAGAATTCTTGTGTCCCAGTGTCTTACTATCCACTCTATTTACCATCCTTCAAGCTCGTACAAACCTCTGATGGTATCCTTAATTGTCATTGTCATAGTCGAACACCACTCCTTGGATGAGCATATCATGAGGACCACCTCTTTGGGCATACCAAAACTGTCATAAAGATAAGCAAAGGTGTAAGTGATACCTCCCTTAATGTCAAGCAGAGGGACATTAGGGAATTCCCCATAACGGTCAATGATAGAAGTATTTTTCCAAGGACTGAGAACACCAATGAATATCAGAGTGTCTGAGTGACATTAACCTATTGGACCACCTCAAACCTTGCTCGTTTTTCAACACGGATTGGGGGAGATGCGAAACAAACCACCTAGCCAATAGAGAAGTACAACGCATGAGGGTTCCTCTTTTCCTTATGGTGCGAGAGTGGAGAGAATGTAGGATATCTCCCAACAAAGTAGGCACCGGATTGCGAGACATAAAGATTTTGACAGCATTTACATCTATAAGTTGGTCAAAATTTGGAAATAGAACCATCCCATAAATGAGAAGAGCTAAGATTCCTTTAAAAGCTTGTAAATCCAGGGTGTTCCAAAAATCTTGAGCTTTCTCAAACAAGAACTTGGCTAAGAACCCTTTGACACCACTTCGTGTTTCCCAACTAGCCGTGACGTCAGATCTTTGCAAGTGTAAAGCTCAGGTAATATCTTTAGGGCCCGGGTCTCTTTCGATACTGTTGAAAGGTAGTTGATTGAGAATAGGAATCCCCAAGAGTTGAGAAAATTCTTCCATAGTAGGCACAAGCTGGTAATCAGGGAAGGTGAAGCAATGGTGAAAAGGGTCGAAGAACTGGAAAAACACCTTCATCATGTCTTCATCAATGCCCGAGGTAACCAATTTTAGGAGTCTACCATGTCTTTTGGTGAATGAAGAACTCTCAGGAACCCTCGATGCTAGCTCTTTTAGTTAAGAAGGAATTCTTACCAGATTGACTTGGATAGTATTCCTGCGGGCGGAAGCCATATCCTATAAAATAGAACAAAGATAAATCTCAAAAAATCCTTGAAATGGTTAGTGTGAAATGCAATGGTATGATGTTATGATGTTATGTACAAGTAAGCATATACACACAAAATAAAACAAGTCCTTAGGTTTACGCTTACATGGAGTTTGTAAGTAAGTACCCTCTTGAAGTTTAAATGGCTCAACCTGTCCTAGTAATAGTAACTGGGTTCTATGGGATCTCAAATATCACTGATCTTTCCTCATCGGACAATGTTTTAGCGCAAGCCTCTTTAATAGCAACCGAAATATCCCAAGAAGTCTGATCTCAATGAGCGTAGTATCGAGTATCAACCAACTTAGGACTGCACCAAAGTAGGCTACCTCACTACTACCTAAAGGCCAAGTTGTTCAAGTAAAGGTTCTAAAGTCAGTTAGTGCTTCATGACACCACACAGCGGCCCTGTATTCTCCTTGACTACTCAAGGGCTACCGACACCAACAAATGTGTCACACTAATGTAGCTATTGCTTAGACCATGTCGGTATACCCTGCATAATTTCCATAACTTATTGCTACTTAACTAAAAGGTGTCCCAGATCCGGGTAGAGGATCAAAACAAACCCAAACAAAGAACCATAATATAAAGCAAACAAGTCAAACAAAGAAAAGCAAGTAAAGGTGATCTAGCCCTAAGGTAACCCCACTTTTAAATACTCCCAAGCAGAGTCGCCAGTTTTGTAATATGGTGTGAGAACTGACTTGGGATGTTTTGCATTTGATCGCAATTATTACAGATAGCAAGAGTCGCTACCGACTTTTCTTTTATCTAAATAAAGGAAAAGGTGAAAATAACAGGAAAGACCTTTGAGATTATTTTCTTGAGTTCGGAGGGTAGATTATAAAAAGGGAAGGTATTAGCACCCTTTTCATCAATAGTTATCTATGGGCTCTTATTTGCTTGCTAGATCTTTGCTTTTGTTTGAAAGTTTGTTTTGTGGTGATTTTTGAAAGTATATTTGAAAAACTCCTTCGTTTAGGCAAACTTTGTAATGATTCTTGTCTCTATAAGAATGTATACAAAGTGTTTTGAACTTTTGAAAATATTTCAATGGAAAGTGTTGGTGCATTTAAAAAGGTGTTTGTGTTTTGAAGATAAGCAAGCAACTAGGAACATTCTACCTTACTCAAAAGTATTTTGTTCATTCCTCTATTCCTTTGATATTTCTATCTTACCATTGATAGGTAAAAAAGCCTTATCTTTGGATGTAAAAGGGACGGGCGTGGGTCATCGTATAGTCATGATAGCAATGTTGTGAGATATCTTAGCATTTCTTTTGAGGGACTAAGATCATTTGTAAGGCAACATTCGAAGCGTCATCGAGGGACTATGATCTTGTATTTTTGATCGTTTTTGCTAAGACGTCTCACATGCATAACATGACTATTTTTCATAAGGCAACAAGTGGAGTTAACCCTAGAGGTGCATGTGTGCAAAGTGTGTTTGATTACATGCATTTTTGTCTTTTAATCAGGGTGGTCTACTTGTTGATTCTATCTTACCGTACACCCTAATTAATAACATTTTGCATAAAATCAAAAGTGCAGAAATATAAAATCTTACACTATTAAAACCATATTGAATTGCATGAAAATATAAAGGCAAAAATAAGATAAAAACAAGAAAAATGGATCTTTCGATTTAGGGCAACAAACCCTTTGATTATGCACTTTCTGGCTCTCTTTGATCTGGCCTGAAAAGGGGTGAAGGTGTGACTTTCAATTGGGGCCTGGAGGCCATCCTGTTGTGTCTTTTGATTGGGGCCTGGAGGCCAGCATGTTATGCCTTCTGGATGCCTCTTTCGTTTGGCCTGAAGGTTAGTATGGAAGCCAGAGGCTTCATTTCTAACTTTCTGTCTCTTGTTTCCTTCGTTTGAGTTTGAATAGCAACATGGCCCAAGGCCATTCCAACATCACCTTAAGGCTAGATTAGTGCTTAAAACATGTTTAAATGTATAACGAGCAAAAGCCAAGAAGATTGTTAACCATGACACCCATTAAAAGAGTGTAAGCAAAAAGAAGAAAATAATATGTACATGTTTGAAATGAAAAGAAAACTTATCTACATGCTATTCTGGAAATGAAGGGTCAAAGGTTAAGAATGACTTACCTTGCTGGAGGCTGGAACGTGTGCTGGACCTTGAAGTGGTTGCCTTGAATGCATCTGAATTCGAAGGAAAAGACCAAGGGTGGGCCTTTGAAACTGGATTCGAAAGAGAAAAACAAGTGAAATGTCCTTCTTTGTTGGATTCTGAGGATAGTAATATGTAAAGATTTTTTAGATTTGAAAGTGACAAGTATTTGGATTCTGGGTTTGAATTTCCAAAAGTGTTTAAGTGTTTGAGAATTTTATGGTGTGTAAGAATTTTGAAGATACGTTCCCCTCTCCTTCCTCCTTCTTTTTGATGTGCAAATGAACTCTCTATTTATAGAGGAAATTTTTTGAAATGCTTGAGAGTAAAAATAATTAAATAAAGGCTCAGCTGGAAAGTAAGCACCCACTTGTGTCATGATAGCAAGATGGATGGTTCAAATGGATTGCTTCCTTAGAAGGAAAACTGGCGCAAGGCTCAAGAAAAACTTTTTCTAAAAAGTATTATTATACTATTAAGGGCAAGTGGTCTTGGACAACAAATGGGTAAAAGCCTATTTCAACTTGCATAAACAATTAAATATAGAGTGAGTCATAGGTTTGATGCCTGAAAAGGGGAAACACGTAGCCTAGCCTATGGGTATAATGTTCAACTTGATCTTTTGAGTCGAATCCTCCATCTTTCTACACCTTTCAACCAGACTAGGATAACATTCGTTCCCACCAGTTATGTGACCTTCGAATGGGTCAATTTTGTGTTCTTCGAATGTCCCTCTTCAGCTGAATATGCCATTTTGAGTCCTCTTGCTTTTGATTACTTAGGCCCAAACTTTCGACCAAACTCCAAAGTATGTAAAAACAAATATTCCCCAACTATGGCAAGTCCTTCGAATGGGCCACCAAGTTGTGTGTCATAATGCAACACTGTGGCGTTTTGAAGGGTTTGCAGATGGATTCGAAGGTTATATGAAGGCGCATTCAAAGCAAACATGAAGATGAAATCGAAAGTCACAAGAAGGTAGCCATTCATCCAATCAAAAACTTGTGAATCCAAGGCAAACAGGTGAGGGGCCAATGGTGTAATCGAAGCTTACAGGAAGGAGCCATTGTCCAAATGAAGCTTGCATGCAGGAGCTATTTTAGTGTATCAAAGCAAACCTGCAGGAGATCAAATTCCCAAATGAAACTTATGGACCAAAGCTTGATCAAAGAATCCATATGCTCAATCAAAGGATGTAAAACAAAGATTTCATCGAAGGAGGCCCAAATGTTCAATCGAAGCGTGAGGACCAAAGCTCGCTCGAAAAAGGCAAATGCTCAATCGAAGGATGTAAATCAAAGCTTACATCGAAGGAGGCCCAAATGCCCAATCGAAGGATGAATCAAACTTGCTCGAAGGAAGCCTAGATGCCCAATCGAAACTAGTATGAATCGAAGCAAGCTTGTTTTTATTCAATTTTGTCAAGAAAATCAATTTTTCTGCATTGCCCTCTTTTGTCTGTTTTGAACTTGTGCAAATTTGAGCTTTTTGAAAATCCTTCTGATAAAATGTCTTGAGAAAAGAGAGGGCAAATTTTGGGTTACAACACTTTTACATCCCCGGAAACAATTACAATAATGAAAAAAATAAAAGAATAATAAACTACACGAAAAAGAATGTAAGAATAAAAAAATGAACAATGTTTTTCAGTGATTTCTTGACGAAAAAGGTTTTTTGATGATTAAATAAACCTAAAAAAAGTCTAATTAATTTTAATTAAGAAAAAAGTTGATTAATTAAATTAAAAACCTAAAAACCTAATTTGATTAGGGTTTATAAAAAAATAGGTTTTGAAAAGAATTAGGTTTGTTAAAAAAGGTTTAGGGTTTATGAATTTGGGGGTTTTTAAGGAAAAAGGATGAAAAAATCAAGTTTTAAAAATAAAATGCAGGGGTGGGAGTTAAACCCATGCCCTCCGCTATTTTATCCAAGATGTTCACCATTGTTCCAACATTATATTTGTGTGAGTATAATGAGAATCAACGCGCTTTATATCAAACCTGCAAAATATAAGAAAAAACATGGAAAAAAAATCCCAAAATGCCAAAAGGCTGGGATCGAACCCACGCCTTGGCATAGTAGTGACTTATCACATGCATTTTAACCACTGGGGTGGTGATACATCCAGTGTTATTGATGAAAAAAATTAAACATAACATAAACAAATTGCGTGGACCAGAGAGGTGCCGGAGCCCTAGCTCCAAACATCTTCTCTAGTGAGTCTTTTTTGTTCCTGCAAAAAATAACAAATATTAGAAATCCAGAGGGATCCTACCCCCCCTAAATCAAGGCCTGCGAGTTCAATGGAACAGTTAGTTTGGGCTGAATCGCGTTGGTTTATGAGATATATCAAAGATATCATGGATCAGTGTGGTTATGGTGATGCGTGATTCTGGATCATAGAGGCCATGCGATTGACTTTTCCAGCATATAGATACCTTCTAAACACGTTAATATGGTTAGTATGAAATGAAACATGAAGGAAATAAATATATGAATTTTGTATAAAAAAACAAGAAACGGAGGTATATGCATGCAGATTTTGTGAGCTTTGGATCATCAGGTTTGGTCCATTCTTACTCTATACCTCTTCAGGAATCGATTGGCAATGCAGGAATGCTTGGAAGATGGCTGCAAGCTAGGGTTTTAAGATTACCCTACTTTGATAATTTTTTAGATTTTGTAATGGTATTTCTTGCACAACGGTTTCATGTTACTTTGATGTCTGAATGAGTGAGATTACATAGCTTGAATTTAAGTCAAATAAAAATTGGCTTGGACCTTGTAAGAAGCCTTTGTTTTATTTAATTTAATTTTGACTTTAAATTAATAAAAATCAAAATAAATAAAATATAAAGGGCAATGGGTGCATGAGTTAGATATGAGGTTCATTATAAGTTGCACAACACGTTTGGACCTTAAAATATCAGGCCACTAGCCCAAAAAATCAAGTTTGGTCACTTTTGGTTTCGTGCTTTTGCTCAAAATTTCCCAAATTGCACTAATCATAACTCTCTCAAATTTTATCATTTGAAGGTGATCTTTGACTTTTTAGAAAGATAAATATATCCTCTACAATCTCTATTTTTATCATTTTTGAATTTGAATAATTTATCTTGATGTAAGTTGCATTGACAAAAAGTATCTTTGTGTTTATTTTTGAAATGACCTATAATGTATTGGCCCATATCTCTCAAATGAAGCATTTTTTGGACTTGAGCTTAGAGAGACAAAGATGTAGAGAATTGAATTTCCTTCAAAATTAAATTTGGTTGAGGAAAATATGATGAAGCATGTGGAATTTATGATTGGTCAAAGTTTAGTTAACATCTCCTTAAAAAAACCCTGATTTGGCAACTTTTGACTTTTGATGATTTGGGAGTTTTCTTGATGAATAATGATCAACCATTGATAAAATGATGAATAAGACTTCTAAGTGTTGATGTTGACCAAAAATATTGAAGTTTGACTGTATGTTGACCATAATTGACTTTTTGTCTAATATAGATGATTTTTAGTCATTTGAGCAAATGACTGAGCAAACTTGTGATGCAAGGCATGAAATTTGGTATGAGAATTCTTAGAGACATATAAGAGACCATTAAACCCACTTGAGACATTAGAAACCCAAATTCATTGAGAAATACAAAACCCTAGTTGTAGGTCAATTGCTTAGGAGGAGAATTTTTCTGATCAATTCTTGAGTACCCTTGAGCAAATGAAAACTCTAGGAGAATGAGGAGATAACTTGTAAAATGAGAGGGAAAATTTTGGGGTACAACAATCACCATGGTTAGAAGATTAAAAGGGACGACCACGAAGGCCGTTGTTGTCTAAAATATTACATAAAGGAGGCCCGAAGCCCCCATCCAAATAAACAAACTTGTGGCCACAAGGACCACAATTGTTTGGAAATTACATTGACGGGAAAAAGTCACCCAAAACAAGTTACATCAAACACGACATGCATGCTGGAACAAAGAAATATAATAAAGCAATCAAACATTAAGCTGAGGCACCTCCTCGGGAACGTGTTCTCTCTGGAAAGGTTCCTCGACCAATGCTTCCTCGACACCCTTGAGAAACTCGAAGATCACGATCTTACCGCCAGCCACATATTAGAGGATTCACATCCCATCCATGTTCAGCTCCACGCTAAGATTCAATACTCTGAGCTTCTCCATGGCATTTTTGAAGGATCCCTCGGCATTGGCCGCACCATCTTTGATGGCTAGTTAAAGGTAAGCAACTAACTTCGCACGAGTCTTCAAACCCCTGGCCTCCTCCGACTCGTCCTCACCAAGAGCTACTTGAGCCCTCAAGGATGTAACCACCTCCTCGAAAGACTTATTCTCATACAGAAGTTTCTGGCGCTCCTCAGTCAGCTTGACCAGTTTCTCTATCGGTGTTTTGCTCGCAACATCCGCATGGGCGAGCTTCTCCTTGAGAGTCGTTACCTCAGCCTGTGATTTTTTCAATTTTACCTATAGACAAGTTCCTTCCTAGGTGTACGCCACATCCATTCCCAATACCCTTAAAATGGTGCCAACATCCCCAGCCAACATCACTCTTTTGCATGAACGATCCATCTATTCAAGCATAAAGGACTCAGCCCAATGAAGTCGCAAGGTGGAACCATAGAAGAAAGCCTTATCATGAAAGCATAAAGGCAACTCAAACTTCCATTTATCCTATTCGCCGGTCAAACTTATGGTACCCTCGGTACGCGACCTCTTGAACCTCGAAGACACCTCTTGAGGGGAGAGATGCCCGACAGCATGGCTAGTCGACGATGTTCCGGAGCCCGATTGAGAAGCCGTCCTCGCACCAGCCTGAGAACCTTTAAGAGACTTCTGCCTCTTCTTCACCTTCTGAAGTAACGACCTGGCCATGCACTCTTGAGCATGATTCATACTTCCAAAACAAAGAAAATTATTGGGTTAGCAAACAAAAATAAAGAATCTAACATACAAGTCTAGTCGAAATAAAATATAAAATACCTAAGTATGTCACGGGATCCTCTCTCTGGATGAGCTCCTTAACATTTATCAAAATGGGTTCAAAAATAAACTCCCATCCTCGTTGGATAACAACTTTCCCCCTTTGCCCATACGCTGGACTAAGGGGATCCCCGCAACAAAGGCCGACAAATGGTCATGGCTAGCCTGGTCCTCGACATCCAACTGGCCCTTCTTCCAAATATAGTGGTCGGTCCCCTGGGTATAATGTTTCCTCGACCAATGAAAATGAAACTTTGGCACCAGATTTGCAACCGGGTTCCCTACCTCGTTCAACACGGGTCCCCAGGTCTGGTCAACCAGTGGGATGCTTCTGAAAATGTTCAGCAATGCCTTCCCTGATACAGGTTAGATCAACATGTACCTCCCCTTAAAATCTCGGACTGACTCCAGATAGGCTTTGAACAGTTTTTTGTTTGCCTGCTGGAGAGAGACTTATCCGAACCGAGTTCCAAAAGTGCCCCTCTAAAGATGGAAGCAGTAGAAGAACATAGAAACGGAGGTCCCTATCAATATATAGTCGCATAAAATCTCAAAAGCCCGCAGGAAGGAAATCAAATTGGAATGTAGCTGCGATAGAAAAAGGCGAAGGTGCCGAAAAATAGCCACCTAAAGATAAGTAAAAGGAAGTCGGAAACCCATCTCTCAAAAGGGGATATCGTACATGGGAATATGGTTTGCCTCAAACTTTGAACATATCTGATGGATCTTCCTGGGGATATATATCGACCATTCTTCCTCGACCACCTCCAACTCCATCCCCGGGGCCACCGAGGTAAACGCTTCATCTAGATGATCATAAAAATAGGAGGCATGTTCTAAGGGACCCGACGCGACCCAATCTAAAGGATCCACTGGAACCACGAGCTAATCCTAAACCGCGGGCAAATTCTGCTCGGACGCGCCCAGTTCTGGAACAACCGGTTCTGGATCGGGTATTCCCAAAGTGCTCCTCTTTGTCGACGAGTACTCAGATAAGCTTAGTGAGGAATCATTGGGTTCATCCATGGATACATCATCGGTACTACTGGCCATTATACCTGAAAAGAATAGGATAAAAGTAAAGTCAACATCGAAATCAAATCCACTCTTCCATCGTCAGTCTAGTGAAAGGCGCAAAGGAACGAGGACCTTGTCCCCGACCAGAGTCCTCACTCAAAACAGCAGAAAGCAAAATGAGGACGCTTTTCTCTGACACATTAAGCACTCCACCGCCATGTTAAACCCTAGCTTCTGTGAGGAAAGTTCCTTCCCACAATAGATGATTTTCAACCTCGCCTAGAAATAGCCTCAACACCTCAATAAAGTTCATTGCGAGCCACCAACCCTATGTCTAAAACATCTCTAATAAGTTCACGGAGGAGCCACCATCCTCAGGCGATGAAACCACCGTCAGACAATGGAAAAGCGCCCAAATTTCCCATACTAAGTTACTATAAACCCTAACTGTATGCATTTTTAGGAAAGGAAACAAAATCTCTATCCTAGAACAGAGGCAAAATCCTTTAAAACAAGGGAAAAATCGAGAGGTTGACCAGATTATTGATAATTATCAACGACGAACAATGGAGCAAGTGAGAGATTCAAAGAACAATGATGTCAGGAAGAACTGAGCAACAACAAGCAGAGGGAGAGTGTAATATGATGGGAGAATTGACTTGGTGTTTTGCGTTTTATCGCAATTGTTAAGGATAGCAAGAGTCGCCACCGACTTTTCTTTTATCCAATAAAAGAAAGCGTGAAAAGAACAGGAAAGACCTTTTGATATATTTTCTTGAGTTCGAGGGGTAGATTATGAAAAGGGAAGGTGTTAGCACCCTTTTCATCCGTAGTTATCTTACGGGCTCTTAGTTGCTTGATCACTTTGAAAACACTTTGTTTGAAATGTATTTGTGATGGGTTTTGAAAGTATTTTTGAAAAGTGCCTTCGCTTAGGTGAACTTTGTAATGATTCCCGTCTCTATAAGAATGTATACAAAGTGTTAACTTTTTGGAAATATTTCATTTTTGAAAGTGTTTGTGTGTTTGAAAGATGTTGTTTTTTGAAATGTTGTGAGCAAGAAACTACGAGCGTCCTACTCAAAAGGTGTATGTTCTTTTCTTCATCCTTTAGTTAGTGTTATATTACCATTGATTGATAAGAAACCCTATTGTTGGATGTGAAGGGATAAGCGTGGGTCATTATACAGTCATAGAAGGCAACTTGTGAGACGCTTTAGCAATTTTCGTAAGGGACTGGATCATTTACTGTAGGCAACATCGAGGGACATCGAGGGACTATGATTTTTTTTTATCGAGGGTCTTTGCTAAAGAGTCCCACATTCGAGGGACATGACTGTATTTTTCCAAAGGCAACAAGCGAGGCTACCCTAGAGGTGAGCGTGTGAAAAGTGTGTTTGATTCAAGTTAATTTGTCTTTGATTAGGGTTGTCTAGTGATTGATTTTAATTTTGTCATGCACGCCTAATTACTATACAGTATAAAGAAAACTGTAAATTGCGGAAATTAAAATTCTACGCTATTATAG
Source organism: Vicia faba (assembly GCA_948472305.1). NCBI lineage: Eukaryota > Viridiplantae > Streptophyta > Magnoliopsida > Fabales > Fabaceae > Vicia > Vicia faba. Next base: position 1,182,652,984 of record OX451737.1, read on the forward strand.
AGCTTTTGGGAATGGGGAATACAAAATTACAAATGGGGATGGATCGAATCGACAATGCGATTAAAAATTTAAATAAACAATCAATACAACCCAATCGAATAAAAAATGAACAAGTATTTAAACTAACACAGTCTATAAAATTAATTAGCAAAATAAATAACACTATAATAGTTTTAGTATTTTTTTTTGTTTTGTGGAAAATTCGGAAAGAAAATAAGGAATCTATTCTATTATTTATTTGAATTTTTATCATCTAGAAACTAAATAATTTAAAAGAAAGTTTACTAAACTATAAAAAAATGTTAACAAAATTAATCACAAAGTCCTAAATTAACTAATTTTGAAATTATATATTTTATATTTAATTGAATTAAAACTAAACCAAAAAATAGAATTAAAGACCCCGGAAGGGGTTGAACTCGGGTCCCTTAAGGTTAAGGTAAACATGTTTCGTCATCTGAATTGTATTGTTTATTCGTTATTACTATGTTCTTAATGAAATAAAAGGGGAAAATGATAGTGTGATTTGGCCAACAAGTCCAATAGGGTGACCCGGTTGGGAAGAGGAAAAGAAGGGTTTTGAAAACCCTAGTTACAAAAGTAGCGCGCCATTTGATGCGTTATTGAGAATGTCAATTAGATTTAATAACATTACCGTTCAAGGAAAAAAAGTTGAAACAACAGTTAGAGAAAAAATATTATCCTTTCTTTTTCACGGATTATCTCTGCTAAACCATCATCTTTCTATTCCATAAACGCAACCGGCTTGGTACAATCGCTAACCGATGTTAGTATTGCTTCCCCACTGGAAATCCCTTTGAGTCTAGCTTCCATTTCCTTCCCTCACATTCTTGGTGTTGAATTCACGCTCCTGCATCTTCTGTATGTCTAGTTGAACCTTGTTGAGTCTGACCCCATATCAGAGTCAGTAACTTTTTGTTCTTGTTTCCATTGGAAGATCCTGAACAAGGCTTGCAATTGATTATATTGTCAATTATTCCAGCTGTATCACCAATTTTAAAATCCCTAGATTGAATGCCTCCAACAGTGGTTGGGCCAATTACAACCTTATTGTTCGCCCGAGAATATGCAATCAATTCCTTAGTGTCTGACTCGGGTACTCCTTCAACAATAATAGCCACAACTCTAATTGTAGGCTGCTTCAAAGTAGACAAGGATGATGCAGTAGCAATCCTAAACGAAGTAAAGTTGATAAAGACGTCGACAATAGGATGTGTAACAAAAGCTGCTTCAATGGTAGTATGAACTGGGATGGCAATTTACTCCTGACCAAAAAAAGAGTTTTTGAAATCCCTCAAAACCCGGATTAATTATTCCAGCAACTGATGGTGTTTCCCTTCCACAAAGGAAGTCAAAATTAAGCATTTGCTGTATGAGAAGCTGCTTGTAGTTATAAAACAGAACTTGTGTAGTGCGCGAGAATAGTTGTCCAGTAGCCATGATTTAGAAATAGATATATCTAATTTGAAATAACTCAGGTGGGTGAAACGGAGGAGAAGTGGAGTCGTGTGATGCGAGAGGAGGCGCCAACGTCTGACATGATTTGGAGTGGTTCTGAGCTTGATTTTATATCGACCATTTTTCTTATTTTGATTCTCCCCTTGTTTCTGTTCTGTGCATTTTTTGGTGTTGGGATATTTATGTTGTTGACTTGTGAATTTGTTGATGAAGATAATTTATACAGGTTTGGAATGTGTAGATCAATGGTGTATATGGTGGATTGATGATGTGAATGGTTGAATTGGTTATGGTTGACTTTGTAGTTTGTGATTGAATGGTTTTTTCAGGTTGCAGGTTAATGAGTTTATTTTTGAATAGATGGTCATGTATGACAAAGAGAAGTTTAAAATTACTTGAAAAAATATTTGTGATGTGTTTTGTGTGTGACAGTAATTAGTAGTACTAGTTTTATGAGGATAGGATTTTTGTTTCTATGGTTTTTTTATGACTGCTAACAAGTTTGTTGGAAGAGGTTATTTGTATGGAACAATTCTTATTGCTATTGAGTTGTTATTGTATGAATCATATGGTTCTGTTTTTCTTATAACAGGTTGCAGAAGAAAAAAACAGTGATTCAAACATAAAAATCACTATGCAAATAAATTCAACAAACATGGATGTACATATGATGGAGCTGTGCAGAAGTAATAGAGGGGAATAAAAATACATATCGGAGTCTCTCCGGTGGAGCTTCAAACAGTAAGTTTTTTTCTCCTTGAATTTTTCTGTTGTTCACTTGCTGAATTTTTTTGTATTCTTCTTCTCCTCAGTTTTTTTTGTTGCTTCTGTATGGAGAGTTTGAGTTGAAGTTGTGAATGTTTTTTTGGGATGAAGGGTGTATGAAAACATTGCTTTTTTATGAAACAATAGCCTCTTTTAAGTTTTGTTTTTGTCGCTTTTTCATATAGGGCTGCCCTGTTTTATATACAACAGTAGTGGGTTTAGGGGGGAGGGGATTAATGAGTTTTTGAAAATTTTTGGCTACTGTTTTATTGCTCTCTGGTGCAGATTTTTTTTGCTGATTTTTTGTGTAATACTTGGCTGTTTGTGGACAGGTTTGGACAGCAATGGACCAGGTTTTAGCAGCTTTTTTTGGACTGTTACAAGTTGTTGTTTTTGGGCTGCTGTTTTGGACAAAAAATACCACAAAAATTGGATTGTTATACATTGAAACAAGGCTGTAAAAAGGGGCTGCTTTGTTGTTTTCTTGTACTGGTTTATAGGGCTGTAATATGATATTTGTGGGCCTTTAAACTCTTTTGCATTGCTGAAATTTTTTGCTAATCACACAGTTATTTTCTTTTTCACTAGTTGATGAAGAAAACATGAAGATTGGAAGATGGAGCTTTGATAATGAAGTCATGGAGGATTTGAGTGACCTTGAAGATGAAGTCTTTAGGCATAAAAACTTGAAGAATTTCTTTTGTGATTGTAGCTTGAAACTTTATTGAATGTAATTTGGGCATTAACTTGCATGATTTGTAAACGAAACAATAGTTACTTGGCGCTTTTGAAATTGTATATTTTTTTATGCGTCTTGCAAATTGAATGAGAACCTTTGAATGATGTCTAACTTTTGTCAATTTGAAATCAATAGACTTGAATTTGGAGTTTTGAACTTTGAATCATGAAGTGAATTATAGAATTTGATTTCACTTTGACTATTATGAACATGATCTCTTGATTTTGAATCTTGAGAGTGATCTTTGGATAAAAGACTTGAAAAATTGATGAACATCTTAATTTCCAAGTAGAATGTAGAATTGATGTGCTTGATGTTTTAATTTGAACATTGACTTGGAACTTCTAAGCTCATGAAAGCAATTATTTCCTTCCATATTTTGAATTATGAATGAACATCTTGTATTTTCTCCTAGAATTCCAAACAAATTACATGAATTGATCTTCAAAATTTGAGCAAACTTGCATCATGAGAAATTAGTTCTTTTGTATATCTTGAATCCAAAAGCAAATTCATATGAATGAATTACGCCTCGCACACTTGAATTAATTTGCAATCAAATGAATTATTCGAATTGTTCCTCAAATCTCCTTCTTTAAAACCCATATTGTCAATTCGTGGTAACTTGCAATACGAGCCAATAATATAAATCGCGCCTTTAAGAGATTTAATCAATAATCCGCCTTAATCCAATGATCTCTAATGTTCAATTGCAAATTACTTGAAGTAGGCGACAAGAAATCAACGAATCATTGAACTAGAAATCTAGTTTCATGAATTGTCCCAACATAAGAATCAAATGTCTTTTGAGAAACATCCGTGACATAAATTGAGCCAAGCGTAATTTGACCTTGATTTTCGAAGTAATCTCATAGACCACGCTATTTGGGATACTTCTCAAAAAGAATTGTCTCAGGATGTTGAGAATTGGACGAGAGTTTCTTGTGATTAGGTCGAATTTGCAAAATGACATCTAAAGTATTCGAATTTTTGATGATCTTTCGCACATAATCGGCTCTTGACTTGTAAAGAGGAGTTGGGAATGATGTCAAAGAGAGTCATACACAAAATGAACCCCTCAAAAATATCGAATAATGATGAAGTTACAATTGTTTGGACTTGATCTTGAAAAGGTCGACTTTTGCAGTTGATTTTCAGTCATCTGAACCATTGACTGAGCAAACTTGCGATGCGAGGCTTGAAACTTGGCACGAGCATCCTTGAGAATACATGAAGATCTATGAAGACCATTTGAAACCTTAAAAACTCAATTTTCTTTGAGAAATACCAAACCCTAGTTGCTGACTCAATGCCTAGGAAGAGAATATGTTTAATCAAACCCTGAGCCATTTTGAGTATTTGAGAAACCATAGGATAGAATCTTAAATGAAAAATGGGAGCAAAAATTTTAGGGGTACAACAGCTGCCCCTGTTCAATCTTCTTAAACTTGAAGAGTTAGATTAGCATGTTTACCATTCGTGACTCAAAGGTGGAAGATGATTGAACACTATTGAAATTCTGGCTGCAGATACTCAATGTCACGTTCAATGTTATGACACCGTATCTGACTTACTATATGACAGTAAATACAAAAACAATAAAGAACACAGTCAATTGTTTACCCAGTTCAGTGTGCAACAACACCTACTCTGGGGGCTACCAAGCCAGGGAGGAAATCCACTATAAGAGATGTTAATTCAGGAATAAACCAACCAGCTTATCTCCTTCACTTAAAACCTACCCAATGCAATTTCAATCTAAGTACAACTTAAACCTGAGTTCCTACTCACTCCCCCTCAATCACAGCAATGATACATAAAACAATTTGACTAATGAATTGATGAAGACACTCTTCAAAAAACAAACACTTGATTAAGCTTCACAGCTTTTTAATCAAGCAACACAATCACTCTTGCTTCACAGCTTTGAGTGATGCACACAACTAACTTGACTCTGCTTCACAGCTTTAGTCAAGGAACATTCAAACACTCTTGCTTCAAAGCTTTGAGTGCTACACAACCCTTACAATTAAAAACCTATTCCAAGTCACTTATCACAATGATAATTGCTTGGAGTACAATAATCAAACCTATACAGATTACAAATGATCTTCTGATCAAAAAAGGGATTACTTGCAAAACAGCAGCTCTGTTGAATATATAGCAGCTGCAACTTCAGTTTAGGGTTTCCAAAAACCTAGGGTTAATTCCATTTGACCTTAAGACTAGGTCAAGGACTTTATTAACCAGGTTAGGGTTGAGCTAGGTTACCCCTCAGAAAACGCAGGATTCTGTTCTGGAAAGACTGAGTTATTTTCCTGAAAAAACTCAGAATTAACCAACCTGCAAACCTGTTAGTTCAGAACAGGATGTCATAACATCTGTTATGACATCTGAGAAAACCTGTCTACTGATTTAGCAAAATGTGATCATTTTGCAAAATGCTCAGATACACACTTATAAACATCAGTTCCTAAATGACAATATTTTTCTGCAAAGGTACCTAATGAATCAGTACAAACTAAGCTAGAATGTTATGACATCAGTCATGACATTCACACATACACTTGGGTTTTACCAAAAATGCAAGCCAATACCTAAACACCTACAACTATAGTGCCCAGAAATTTGCACTCGCTTGTGCAAGAAGTAACACTTTGGATTTGTTGTATCGGGAATGGGCTTATAGATGCCATTTGCAGAGTGACAAAATATTGTCGGAGATGGACTTATAGATGCCATCTAGAAGTGGTTGATAATCGTCGGAGATGGGCTTATAGATGCCATCCAGAAGTGACTGTTGATTAAGAAATGGAAGAAGTATCAGGGTAAATCTTCACTTTATACGGAAATAGCAGATGCCTGTATTTGTTTTTGTCCGGATAAGAATCTGAAAAATCTTAGGGTCGATTTGACTGAACCACAGAAAATGTCTACCGGAACAGAATCGGGATAAATCATCGGTCGATTTAAACTGAACCAACAGAAGTCTTGAAGGAAGCGTTTGTCATGTAGATAGTCACCCCATCTTGTTTCGGGAATTGATCTACAAATCAGTTTGTTGGTAAACTCGTCCTGTTTCGGGAGTTCATACCATTGGTAATAAAGATAGTTGCCCCGTCTTGTTTCAGGAATTGATCTTTATCTGACCAAAGAGAAAGAAAGATAGTTTCCCCATCTTGTTTCAGGAGTAAATCTTCAATATTCTCATGTAGATAGTTGTCCTATCTTATTTCAGGTATTAATGTACAATCAGTTGTTCACAGATAATTGTCCTGTCTTATTTCAGGTATTAATCTGGAACCCGCTTTTTTGTTGGTCGTAGAGATAGTTTCCCTGGCTTATTTCAGGAATTGATCTTTGACCTAGTTGAGAAACGTTGGTGGTATTTTCCTGTTAATAACTGGAAGAGAATAAATTTTCACCAGAAGAGGTCTTTTGTTTTGTTGATTGACTTTTCTTGCAAGGAAGAGGGTTAGTTGCATGCAGATGTATGCATGGCTTGATGATGTTCTCTAAATAAATGAGATTATGTTGTATGCATTTATCATGTATGTAATATGATGTATGAATGTGAAATATTATTGAAATGTATCTTTGTCTGGGAAAATAAATCCTTGACAAATGCTAGGGAGCCTTTAAATCCCGGCCTGCTGTTAGGGATGAAGAATATATGTGTCTTTAGACTTTATTTAGGATGTTTCTGCCAGGGATTCTTGTTTTGTTGAGGAGAACTACGCTGGGGAATATTGGATTTGGATTGAGAAAACTCTATGGAGAGTGTTTATTTCTGGTTGGGAACTAGAGTTCAGAAGTTTTTGTTTTCCATTACTCTACTGGGGATTTGAAAGTTAGTCGTTATCTAGTCGAAATCCAGGCTTGGCAGTAACTTGCTGGGGATAATAAAGCTAATTGTTATATGGTCGAAATTCAAGCCTTGCAGTAACTCACTTGGGATAGCGGTGAACTCTGCCAGGGAAGAGGAGTTTTGTTTGTGATTTGAAGAAGTTAAACTATTATCTGGTCGGGTCCAGGTTTCATAGTAACTCAAACGGTTATTTGGTCATGATCCAGGTTTTAGCAATTTGATCTTGAGGTTAACTGGTATCCAGTCGGGTCCAGGTTTCAGAAACTCAAACTGTTATCTGGTCGGGTCCAGGTTTCATCAATCTGATCTTGAGGTTAACTAGTATCTGGCCGGGTCCAGGTTTCAGTAACTCGAACTGTTATCTGATCGGGTCTAGGTTTCAGAAATTGAAGAAGTTAAACTATTATCTGGTCGGGTCCAGGCTTTAGTAAATTAAAATTGAGATTTACTGTTATCTGGTCGGGTCCAGGTTTCAGCAACTCAAACTGTTATCTGGTCGGGTCCAGGCTTTGCAGTAAATTGAATTAACTATTATCTGGTCGGGTCCAGGTTTCACAGTAATTAGTTTGTATGGGATGAAGTTGAACTAGTGTCTGGTCGGGTCTAGGCTTCGTAATAACTTGCTTGAAAGGATGACGTTGAACTGTATCTGGTCGGGTCCGGGATTCGTAGTAACTTGCTTTGAAGATAAATGAGTCAATTGCTATCTGGTCGGATTCCAGGCTCCACAGCAACTTCGGGGAAAATAACGATTCCTTTGGGGATTGAAATGGCTTTATCGGGGGTTAAGGGGTTTTGTCCATTGATTTGTAATAGTCTGAGAGACAAACTTGAGCTGGAGAATTTACAATTTGTTGGGTAAATAAACCTTGTTGAAGAGAATATTTGACGATCTGCTGGGGAGGTGTTTTTTTAAGACAAAAACTCCATAAGGTTTCCTACTCAGCTTGGGAGGGGGTTTTCCAGAGATTGAAACTATGGCTAGCGAATTGCATGAATCCAACTCTGTGGGGATATCCCAAGTTTTTTTAAAGTAAATACTTATTACTTTTTTACGCACACTTTTGTTAACAGTTAATCATGTTCATATGTATATGTTCATTCAATTTTAGCCATTGGACACTTTTCCATTTAAACAGAAAAACAAAAAGTTTTGCACTTCAAAATGTATTTGTATTGATACTTTGCCTAAAAATAGGCGTTTTTGTACAAGGAGACAGAAATCCTAGTAAGAGGAAATCGTTGAAAGAATGAAAATAGTACAAAGTAAAAAAATAAAATAAACAGTCATGTGGAAGTGGTCTCATTGTGTTCCAACTTTGCTATTGTCCCTATGTCTTTGAACATCATCCCTTGCCGTTGAAAGAAGTTGATTGGATTAATTTTGTACCATTGAACTTGGACCTTGGTAATAAAAACTGGCTGTAGAGATCCAACGGGACATAGTCGTACACTTTAATCCCTAAATTTTTCCTGGACCGCCCTTTCGGGTTTTCAGTCCACCAGGATACCCATTTTTTCCCAACCCGCCCTTTCGGGTTTTTGACTTGCCGGGTGTATAATCTTTTGTGTATATCCCTAATTTTGGCCTGAACCTCTTTGGTTCACCAGGATTCCCTTATTTTTGCCTAGGTATGTCAACCTAGTGGGTCGTTTTATGCGTAGTATTTTTTAACTATGTCCGCGTTCATGGGATGTGGGAAGTCTTCGTCATCCATAGTAATCGGCATCATGGCACCACCAGAGAAAACTTTCTTGACAAAAAATGGCCCTTCGTATGTGGCAGTCCATTTTCACCTGGGATCGTCTTGTGGAAGAATGATGCGCTTTATTACCAAGTCACCAGTCTGATACACTCGAGGCTTGATCTTTTTGTTGAAAGCCTTGATCATACGTTTTTGATACATTTGACCATGGCAAACAACGGCCATTCTCTTTTCATCAATCAAGTTTAACTGATTCAATCTATTCTGAATCCATTCGTCTTCGCCTAAGTCTTCCTATTTCATAATCCTTAGAGAAGGAATCTGAACTTTGACAGGAAGGATAACTTTCATGCCATAGACTAAAGAGAATGGGGTTTCCCCAATTGACGTTCTAGCCGAAGTACGATAGCCATGAAGAGCAAATGGTAACATCTCATGCCAATCTTTGAAGGTCACCACCATCTTTTGCATAATCTTCTTTATGTTTTTGTTGGCAGCTTCCACTGTGCCATTCATCTTAGGCCTGTACGGAGAAGAATTGTGATGTTTGATTTTGAACTGCATGCAGGGTTCCGAAATCATAGCATTATTGAGATTGGTTCCGTTGTCAGTGATGATCCTTTCGGGGATAGCGTAACGGAAGATGAGGTTATGCTTGATAAATTTGGCTATAACATTCTTTGTAACTGAGGCAAATGAGGCAGCTTCGACCCATTTGGTGAAATAATCAATAGAAACAAGAATGAAACGATGTCCATTAGAAGCAGTAGGTTTGATCTCTCCAATCATTTCAATGCCCCACATTGCAAACAGCCACGGAGCAGTCATAACGTTCAAAGGGATTGGAGGTACATGGACCTTGTCGGCATAGATATGACACTTATGGCAATTCTTCGAGTGATGGTGACAATCAGTTTTCATTGTTGACCAATAGTAACCAACCCTTAGAATATTCTTGGCCATAGTGTTTCCACTAGAGTGAGTCCTAAAGATACCACCATGCATGTCTTCCATGATCTCCTCTGCCTCCTTTTTTTCCACACACCGGAGTAGAGTAGAATCATAATTGCGTTTGTACATGATTCCATTGCTTAGGAATAATTTGGCTGAAAATCTTCGCAAAAATTTCTTATCATTGATGGAAGCTCCTTTAGGATACTCTTATGCTTCAAGATATCTCTTCACCTCATGGTACCAAGGCTTCTCTTCGTTTGTGTCAAGCTCGCAATAGTGCGCTGGTTCGTGAAATCTTTCAATTGTGATTCTAGGAGCCTCGTCATCCCAATCGACCTTGAACATGGACGACATTGTTGCTAAAGCATAACCCAACTGTTTTTCTTCTCTTGGGAAGTGTTCAAAAGTAACCTCCTCAAAGTATGGAATCAAGGTTAGCACAAGCTCTTTGTAAGGAATCAAATTAGGGTGCTTGGTATCCCATTCTCCCCTGACTTGACTAATTACTAGAGAAGAATCTCCGTATACATCCAAGAACTTGATCCTTAGGTCAATGGCGGCCTTTATACCCAAAATGACCTAATCCTTAGGCTTTCCATCATTACACCTTTATGACAACATGTGGCTCGATGCAAGCGCAACATGCTATCTCTTCTAGATTCAATCAACTGTTCTTCTCCTTGCAAAATAGGCTCGCCAGGCATCACTCGAACTCCTCGTGCATAAACCGACCACGAAACACCCCTTCTTTCAGGCATGCCTAAAGTCATTACTCCTCTGACCAGAAGCAACGACTTGGGGGGCTCTTGTTCTAGACTGGCCCAATGACTAGAATTGGCCCAATCCGTTTCCACCTTTGGCACGACCCAATAATGCTGGCCCAACATCCCGATCAAGCATGCCCTAAATGACACGACCAATAATTCCCGAAATACACGCGACTTGTGCGGGAAATCACCTCACAGTCTTCTCGACACACGAAGAGTAGACGCCTAGGAAATGCTCACAACATTTCTGCCCATCATCACATCCTTACTCGATGCAATGACTAGTTACGGGCATGACTTCCCATTTTAACCGAGTCCTAGCAGTTACCTATTTTTGCAGACCCGCATATCTAGGCCCAAAAATAGGGACCAATGGATACGCTACGGGGGCATTATATAAACCTTCACACTTCTGAGAGCCAAATATTTAGTATCCATACTAACAAACCCTAATCTCCTTCTTGTATCTCTTGACACTCTTGCTTACTTGTGTTATACCCCAATTTTCGCCCCTAAGATTTTTTATCATCTCATAGCATCATATTGCATCGAGATCGTACTGTCTTCAAGCATAGTTATGCACGGTTAAAGCGAGTTTGGTTGCTTGGTTCTCAAGACTCTTCGAGATAGGTTCATATGTTTATTTCCATGCCTTCTTCAACGAGTAATATCAGATTTTGATGTGTAAGTCAGCATTTCACCATCTCAAGCTCAAGTGTTCCGTCTGGAAGTAGCAAAGAAGAAACTCAGGGTTTTCGGGATTCAAGTGCACTCCACATATTTTTTTCGAGCTTCACAATCAGTGAGTCATCAAGTCACCAACCTACTTAGATCTCATGTGTTCCATCATGCTTCAAATTTCAAGAAAAATCAAGCGTTTCAGTTGATTCAGAACATGTTGAACTGAAAATTAGTGTTTCACAGTGAAACTTCAAAACTTCATAACTTGTGATCAGAAAATGGTTTAGGAATGGTTCTTCAGTCTTCAGAGTCGTCTTGAGATCTTCTCCATTTCATCTATTCAGGGCAAAGGCTAATTTTTTTAGAAAGATTTTCTAAAGCGCCAAATATCTAAAATACGGTATACAGTGGATTTCATGGTTCGTTGGTTTTCAGATGCTTAAAAATTGTAACTTCTGAGCGGAAGATCATCTTTGACTGGCTCTTGGAGAATTTGAACTTTCTCGTTATGTTCTTCACTTTTCATGTTGGATCAGAAGCTAATTTGTTGAGGAAGACCTCTGAATGCGCAAATACTCTGAAGAGATATAGTGGAAATATAATTAAAATAGTGTGATGAACCGCTGTTTTTCGGATGTTCAAAAATTTAAAACTTTTGCTTGGTTTGACATTTTTGGATGGTTCTTTGGGCGAAAAATCTGTCATAATTTTATCTTTGATACATATGTTCGGGTCAGAAGTTAATTCTTTGTAGAGGGTTTCTAAAAATGCGGATTACTAGAGAAAATTGCACTCTAAAATGTTTCCTTACCAGATTGGTTCTTGATATTATAAAAATCGTAACTCTCTCGATTTTTATCATATCGAGATGATTGTTGAAGCGTGAGATCACAAATTTTGTTAGCTTTGACTTTGCTTCAGGGGCCGAGTCCAGATTATGCTCTGAAGGCTTCGGTTTATGGCTCGCATCTGAAAGTGCGCACGGAAATAAGCTGAAATTTTTAATATGGTGAAATAAGTCCAATGTTTCTCGTCGTTCAAAAAATCATAACTTGTTAAATTTTTATTGTATCAGGGTGATTATTTTGGCACGACGTTACAAATTTAGTCGCCGATATTTTCATTTCAGGTTGCTCGTCCAGATTCTGTATCGAATCTCATGAGCTTGTGGCTTGTTCGCACGCCGTACATGACATAAGCTGTAAAATTTTGCGTTGTGAATTTTTACACTGAGTTTCTAGCCGTTCAGGACAACGTAACTTGCTCTATTTTTATCGTAATAGAAAAATTCTTTCGGTGCTGCATCACAAATATTGTTGTCAACATCTTTGCTTCAAGTCTCGCGTCAGGATTTCGTACTGATTATTATGAGTTTGGGAGGTTCGACATTGCACTGTATACGAAATAAGCCAAAAAATTCAATTTTGGAGCCAAACTATATATATATATATATATATATATATATATATATATATATATTCAAAATTCAAAGACAATAAGACTCATTCTTACAAACTTCTCACAAATATACTCACTACTCTCTCTCAAATCAAGAGCATTTCTCTCTCAACTTTCTCAAGTTTCATCAAGAACAAAATCATAAAAACTTGAAAACTTCATCTTCTTCTTTCAAATTTTCCACACGAACAAGTCCCTCTACTCTTTCCTTCTGGCGCCCGCTAGCTTTCGCTACGTCTGCCACGAGGACCGACGACCGCCACCCTTCTCTCGAGCACCCACCACGCCTCCTTAGCACCGGTGATCGCCACCTTCTCGCGAGCATACTCCCTCCGTTAGCTCCGATTTTTATGTAGTTATCCTTGTTTTTCTTCTCCAATTCGATTCTTCCATTCAATTTTTGGTAACTACTTCTTATTTCTTGATTTTAATTTTTGAATTGATTCATGATGTAGTTCCTTGATTTGAATTTATGTTGATGATTTGAATTTAAATCTGGATTTGATATTAGATCTGGATCCTTGAGTTTAATTATGGAATTAAATCGGATTATGTTGTTCAACGTTGAATTTGGATCTTGATTTTTGAGAATAATTGAGATTAAGTTGATTTTTGAGATCTATGTGATTCTTTGAGTTTAATCATGAACAAATTCAGAATTAGTTGATTTAATTGTTGTTGTTTGTTGATTTCTACGCGTCGAAATAATTTTGTTAATGAATTTTAGTTTATGTGTCGCAATTTGAATCTGATTCGATACTTTGTTGAAATTTATTTAAACTCATGAATCGAAATCAAATTGTGAAGTGTTTACTTGTTTCCGTCGCGTAACTAATTTCAGTTTCGATGCTTGGAAATTTTGCTACTGGTACCGGATTTTTGGATACATTTAATTTGCAAATTCCAATTGGTGTATCATGTATCGATGCTTGGATTTTTGTACCTTGAAATGCTATTTTGAATCGATTTTTAGCAAGCTTCAATACTCGATATACATGGCTGCCCGAAGTTCATAAATGCGGTGTATTTCGATTTCTAATTGTGGTTCGATGCACATTTGACTTTGTGGTGATAATTGGTGGATACCGATATTGATTTTGGTCATTTTTAAATTAATTTTTTATTCATTGCATTAATTGATTCATTGTTGTCTGGTAAGTGCTTTTTGCATACACATTGAGAAATATTTTTTGCATCAGCATTATCGAGCTTAAGCGGACAATCGTTGGTTACCAGTATCGATTTCACATTATTTTTAATCAAATTTTTATGCATTCTATTTGTGAAATAGTTGTTGTTCGAAAAGTGATTTTTGCATCTACATTGAGCTTTAATTCATGTTTAATGCATACTTGTATTTGTAAACATTTTGGTTGATACGGTATCGATTTCAGTTATTTTTTAGACGATTTCTCGTGCATTCCGTGAATTGCAAAGTTGAATTTATGTTGAGATATAATTCACAATTACTGCTTATTTGAGCTTGTTTGTACTTTTGTGGTAACCGGTACCATTTCAGATCATTTTTATGTCAATTTTTCGTGCACTTGCACATATGATATGTTGTTGCCCGGAGTTTACATTTGTGTTTCTAATACGCATTTTAATGCTATTTCTTCATAATTTAATCCCAAATTAACTTGTGATACGAATACTTGACTCCAATTTTGTTTCCTTATTATTTCTTGTAAAGTCAAGCTTCATCAACATTATATTTTGATGAAGACAACTAATATGTGCATTTATCAAAGGATGAGAAAAAACATCATGAAGCAATATGACTATGGATTAAGATTGCAATATTATGAAGACTTGCATTGATCTTTATTTATTGAGGTATAAGCATAAAATATAAATTGATAAAATAATGTTTAAAATAATCTCCAAAATTCACTTGCATGCATGTTTCATTTGGTCGAAAACATCTCACTATTTCTAGCTTTAAAATAAAATAGATTTTATCATACATTTCAAATTTTATTTTTCATGTTAGAAACATGTTAAATCTCTTTCAAATATAATCTATTGACTTTTATAAATCAATAGATGTTGCATAAGGTTGGTTCAAAAATGTAGTCAATTTTTTTAACTTTTCAAACATTCAGTTTTTCATAAATTAAGGCGTTTTGAACCGCCGTAAATGTACAAAAACCGTTGTAATATAGAACGTTCTGAAACTGTATTTTATATTTTGAAATTAAAAAATAATGTTCTGCATTTGTTAAGTCAGGTATACATTAAAAATGACTTAAAAAGTCTTGTACGAATATGAAAAAGCAATAATTTTTTTAACACCTTTTCATGCATCTTTTCATGAAACCATTTCATTTTAACTTGACAATTGTTCATGATATTTTTGCATAACTTTACCATGTTTCATAGAGGTGTTGTGCTTATATAAATACATAAAATTTAAAATTACAATAAAAATCTTCCATTACAATTAACATTATATTCATTTATTTTCAAAAATAAGTGTTTATAGAAAAGTGAATTAATTTCATTAGTTTACAGTAGTGTATATATACATGTTTGATAAACCTAATTTGGAACAAATCAAGGTAACAAATATCCTATTGATTTTCCACTAATGTAGCTATTAACTTTTGACTACAAACTAGGTAAATAACAGATTTGTAAATCGGCATAATTAAAGGAATTTTAAATCTAATTATTATTATTGATATCCTCCCGCAAGTTGGATAATTTGTAAGAGAGATGCAACTTGGACAGTAAAAACTCGAACCGTGGGCGAAGCAGAGGCTTTGTTAGAATATCAGCAAGTTGATCATCAGTAGAGACAAAAGATACACGAAACTTGCCATGTTGAACGTTTTCACGGACAAAGTGATAGGCTAAGGCTATATGTTTCATTCGAGAGTGGAATACATGATTAGCACTTAGATATGTGGCACCGAGATTGTCACAATATATTATCGGATTAGCGGTTGGAGTGTGACCAAGTTCCGTAAATAAGGAAAGGACCCATAGTAGTTCATTGGCTGTGTTAGCCAAGGCTTTATACTCTGCTTCTGTGGATGATCGAGCAACCGAACGTTGTTTGCGGGAGCTCCAAGAGATAGGAGTGCTGCCAAGATATAACAAGTAGCCAGTGGTTGAAACATAATCATCTTTGTCACCAGCCCAGTCTGCGTCCGAATATGCATGAAAGTTCAGCGGAGCTGTTGCCGAGATGAAGATTCCTTTGTCACACGAGCCTGCCAGATAGCGGAGCACTCTTTTGAGTGCAGACCAATGCACCGTTCTTGGGTTCTGCATGAATGTGCAAGTTTGTTGGTGCTGAAGGCGATGTCTGGGCGTGTAAGACTCAAGTATTGAAGACTTCCAACTAGCGTTCAGTACTCAGTTGGGGAAGGCAGAAGATCACCAGAATCCTTGAGTAATGGAATAGTTGCAGACAACGGAGTGGATGCTGTTTTCGCATCTGCCATACCTGATTGATGTAGTAGATCGGTGATATATTTTCTTTGTGAAAGAAACATACCCACAGCAGAAGGAATTACTTCGACACCTAAGAAGTAGTTGAGGCATCCAAGATCTTTCAATGAGAAGCGAGCAGCAAGTGTGGCAATGAGGCTGGATAATTCTACAGAAGAACTCCCAGTGACAATTATATCATCAACATATACTAATAAGTACAAAGTAACACCTGGTTTTTGGTGGATAAATAAAGATGCATCTGCAGTTGAATTAACGAAACCAATGGAGAGAAGAAATACTCGAAGTTCTGTATACCAAGCGCGAGGTGCCTGCTTCAGCCCATAAAGTGCCTTTTTGAGGCGACAAACATGATTAGGGAAGGTTTTGTTGACAAATCCAGGCGGCTGCACCATAAAGACTTCCTCTTTGAGTGTCCCTTGAAGAAATGCATTATTGACATCAAGCTGACGAATGGACCACCCTTGACGAACTGCAAGTGTTAGAACGATTCGAATAGTCACTGGTTTAACAACGAGGCTAAATGTTTCCATATAGTCACAACCGGGGCGTTGGTGAAACCCTTTGGAAACTAACCGAGCCTTGTAACGATCAATTGATCCATCTGAATTCCGTTTGATTCGAAAGACCCATTTACAACCAACCAAATTTTGAGCAGAGGACCTACTTACAAGATCCCAAGTGTGGTTGTGGTGTAAAGCATAAAATTCGGCTTGCATGGTTGAGCGCCAATCAGGATCACGGAGAGCCTAAGTGATGGTGTTGGGTTCAATGGGAGAGGAGGATCGAACATGTAGGTTGAGCTTTGTAAGAGGTTTGATGATGTTGTTTTTAGACCGGGTGATGATCCCACCAGCATTGGTTTGTTGTCTTGGGTTTGGGTTGATGGGTGGTGGAGAAGGTTGGGGGGAGGGTTGGGAGTTTGAAGGGGAAGTTTGAGTAGTATTGGTGGGTTCATTTGAGGTTGATGTTTGAGCCAAATCTGGTAAGTGGGTGACAGATGGAGTGGTATGGGCAGCGAATAAGTTTTCCGGTGGGTTTAGAGTGGTATTGTCAATAGGTTGAGCTAGGGGCGGTAAAATAGAGAGTTGAAGTGGGCTTGTTTGTGGTTCTGTATGTGAATTAGATTGAGCTACCAGAGAGTTGTATGGGAATTTGGATTCCATGAACTTCACATGGCGAGAGGTATAAATTCTTCCAGTTGTGGGATCGAGACACAAATACACGTGTTGATCCGCCGAATAACCTACAAAAACACACATAGAAGACTTTGGTGCAAGTTTATGGTTAGCATATGGTTTAATCCAGGGAAAACACAAACATCCAAAACATTTTAATTTATGATAATCTGGGCTAATGTGGCGTAATTTGGAATAAGGTGACTTGTACCCAAGAATTGGAGTTGGGAGACGATTTATGAGGTAGGCTGCAGTAGTCATGGCGTGAGGCCAATAGGTGAGGGGAAAGCCCAAATGGTGAAGAAGAGAGAGGCCGGTTTCGGTAATGTGACGATTCCGGCGTTCAGAGATTCCATTGTGTTCAGGTGTATGAGGTGGGGTGGTGTGGTGACTTATTCCATGAGTGCTTAAAAATGGACGAAGTCCAATGTATTCACCACCATTATCTGTGTATAAGATTTTGATTTTGTGCTGATAAAAATTTTCAACTAGTGATTTAAATTTGGGAAATATATTTTGGACATCAGATTTATGTTTTATTGGATATAGCCAGATATAACGAGTAAAATGATCCACAAACATGCAATAGTAACGAAGACCATCAATAGATAAAACAGGAGAAGTCCATACATCTGAAAAAATTATTTCTAATGGATAAGAAGATTTAAGAGTGGATTCATGAAAAGGAAGTTTGTGACTCTTACTAATTTGACATGAATTACAATCGGATTATGGGAATTTATTTGAACCCAAAGAAAAATGTTGTTGAATAAATTTAAAGATAGAGGATGAGGGGTGCCCAAGCCTATGTTGCCATGATGCAGAGGATTCCGCGCAGACGGTATGGACAGATGGCGGGGAGGTGGGCCAGAGATAAAGTCCATCCACACATGAGCCCTTATGGGTTATTTGGCCTGTCTGCAAGTTCTTTACATGAAAAAAGTTTGGCAGGAAAACAACAGCAGAGTCAGTCTGTTTGGTAAGTTTAGAGACAGAAATAATTTGTTGTTTCATGGAAGGAACACACAGAGCATTAGACAAGGATAAATCATGAATTAAAAGTGTTCCAGAATGAGAGATGTTTAAACCTGAACCATTGCCCATGAACAGCGAGTCAAGACCAATGTACGGATGATGAAGTGCCATATTTGCAAGATCATTGGTTACATGATGTGTTGCTCCACTATCAACCAAGAAATCAGTATGAGATGGACCAGCAGCTGCAATGTTGGCCTGAGCCGATCCAGTGTGAGAAATAAAGTTTCGAGACGGTGGCGGGATACCAGGATGTTGTTGCTTGAAGAGTTGGCACTGAGATAGAACATGTCCTTTGACATTGCACCACTGACAGCGTCCAAGAAACGGTTTGCGATTGCTGGTGTGTTGATTAGACGGTGCAGGGAATTGACCATACCGAGGCTTTTTATTATAGTTGGGTCGAGCCTGAGCATTCAAAGCTGTAACCGGGGCAGGAGTTTGTCTCTGAGCAGCAACAATAGAGAGTTCTTAGATGAGAAGTTTCTCAAGGATATCATCAAAGTTAATTGGGATATCCCTTGCGTTTATTCCATCAATGACTGCTCTATAGCCGTCGTCGAGACCATGCAAAACATGGTCAGTCATGTCTTCAACCGAAACAGGAGATCCGAGTGAAGCAAGAAGGTCTGCTGTTTGCTTCAGAGAGTGCATATAGGTTGTGATGGATTGGGTACCTTTGGAAGCCATTCGAAGACGCTCTTTGAGTTGCTTGAGATGGCTGCGAGAGGCCTTGGCATATGTGTTTTTGAGAAGAGTCCAAAGACTATGCGAAGTCTTTGTCTGAGACACTAGAGAGGCCACTTCATTGGAGAGAGTGGTGAGGATAGTGCCATAGATGAGGCGATCTTTTCGACGCCGTGTTTGATAAGCAGGATTTGTTGTCGTCACTGAGGGTGTTGCAGTGGTAGAGATCGTTGCCGGCGGCGCGGGGAAAGATCCATCTGGATATTTTAGGAGATCAAAGCCATCAAGGAAAGCTTCAAGTTGGAGTTTCCAATTAATATAATTGGTGGGAAGCAGCTTGGTGACACTTCTAAGAGTGATGCACACAAAGGGTTTGGATGGCTCATAGGGGTTGGTGATGTAGTGGGAACTGTCGGAGGCCATGGGAGACGAGGTTGACAGCAGGAATGAGAAACGGCGTTCTGAATTAGAAGGATAGCGCTAAATCGTTTCCAACTGATACCATATAGAAAAGTGAATTAATTTCATTAGTTTACAGTAGTGTATATATACAAGTTTGATAAACCTAATTTGGAACAAATCAAGGTAACAAATCTCCTATTGATTTTCCACTAATGTAGCTATTAACTTTTGACTACAAACTAGGTAAATAACAGATTTGTAAATCGGCATAATTAAAGGAATTTTAAATCTAATTATTATTATTGATAGTGTTTTGATTTTCAACTTTCATTGAGAATTTTTCTACATGTGTTCTTCATACCATTTCAGAAAAATTCCTTCATTATTCATAAACACTTGAGAATTAATATATCTTCATATATTAATTGTTTGGAAGAGAAGAATAATCATTGTTATTGATATATATTCATCAAATTTTTACTTAATATTTTCCATATTTGGTTGTAAATTCTTTATTGTCCAAAATTGTTGGAAACAAGAGAGTAGAAAGGAAATGATTATTTTTTTGTTCTACATGTTTGGTTTATTCCTTGCTATCCAGGATTGTGGAAAGAAAGAGGTTGAAAGTGAGAAGATTATTCTCATTTCAACTTGGTTGATCCAAGATAATTATTCTTGGTGGTGTTATTGTCAGAAGATTATAGGAGAAGCCTTGATATAAGGCTTGTTCAAAGATCTAACAATAGTGAAATCTCTTTCATGTTGAAACGGAACTAGACGTACTCTTGAACTGTGAGAGGAACTGGGATACATCCTTGTGTTTTTTACTTTTCTGCATTTACCGCTTTCATCTTAAAACGTAACCAAAAAAGAAGAAACGCATTTTGTGCACTTGACAAATCATTTGAAAGAACTCTCAGTAAGACTTTAAATAATGATGAACTTAATCTTAAAGTGATTAGATCTTTATCCAGGAAATGACAACCAAAAGTGACGACAATATCCGAGAAGAAGAATCTATCCACAATGACTTCTGCTACTTTGTTAGGAAAACTTCAAGAATATAAGACGAAACTTGCAAGACTTGAAAAGCATGAAATTCAAGTAAAAGATTCAAAAGATGTTGCTTTAAAGACAAGGATCAAAAATCATGATAACAATCAAGAGGATGAATCCACTAGTAGTGAAGATGAGGATCTTATCAAGAAGATTGAAAAGATTCTACGAAAAGAAAGAAAAAGGACATCACCAACAAGGAAGATACATGTTTTGAATATGGAGAAAAGGGACGTGTTAAAAGTGAATGTCCTACACTTGAAAAGAAGAATAAATGTTTCATGATAAATAAAGATAAGAAGTCAAAGAAAGCATATATAGCATGAGAAAGTTCATCTTCCGATTCTGAAAGTAATCAACGTGTTAATCTTGCATTAATGGCTTCACATTATTCAGATGATGAAATTGATGAGGTTAGTAATGAATTTTCTTTTTGTGATATTGATGCACAAGGAGCAATATATGAACTCTTAAATGAGTGCAAAATTATGTGCAAAACTATTTTATCTCAAAAGAAACATATTTCATCTTTAGAAGAAAAAGTTGAGACAATGGAAAATAATTTTAAGGATGAAAAATAAAAAATTATTAATGAACAAAAATATAATTTTGTATGCAATAATTGTGAATTACTCTCGTTCCAAGTTGTACAATTAAAAAAAATTCTTGAAAGATATGAAAAATGGCAAGTTGGATTGGAAAATGTTCTTAGCCAACAAAAGTATTCTAATGATAAAATTGAGCTTGATTATTCAAAATTTTCTAAACCAAGTTCTAACAAAACTATCTTTATTAAAGCTATTGATCAATTATCGAAAGAGAATGTGAACAAACCAAAGGTTATTCATCATTATTCTAAAAGGAAAAGATCTGTTAAAAAATCTTATACTCCTAGTTATAGAAATAATTTTGTTTCTATATATTTTTATTATGGTATAAGTGATCATACACCTAATGCATGCTATGTTAAAAATATTAGTGTGGTAAGTGGACATTATGTGTGGGTTAAGAAAGGAACTATATATGATGGATCCAAAGAACATTGGACACCAAATCATACTTAATTTGTTTTAAAGGTTTGCTTCAGGACCACCTTAAATCTATGATGTTTTTATAAGTGATGGTTCTAAGTATTTGATGGAAGAAATGAAATAACTTTCAAATCTAATTCTAATGTCCAAGGGTTATTTCATATATGAGGAATATATTAAAAGAAGAATTCTTGGCATAGACAAAGTTGGAGCACTAACTTTCACATCTATTGAAGACTTACTTTATATTGAGAGACTAAAGCAAAATCTACTAAGAAAAGTTCAACTTTTGTGACAAAGGCTTCAACATCATGTTCTCAAAAGATGAATAGTTTATAAAGTCACTCTTGAGGTGAAACTCATTGAAATAAATCGTTTTTACTTTCAATAAATTCTTTATGTATTATAAGACATTTCCCCATCCTTTTTGCTAATGACAAAGGGGGAGAAGATATATGTATATATGTATGCTTGTCTCTAACTATGATAGTCTAAAAGATGCAAATTCTCTATAATTCAAGGGAGAGCTTTGATCAATGGGGAGTTATCAAAGATAGGGGGAGCATTCACATAAGATATTCTCATTCATTCTAAAAGATTCAAGCATCTCAATTTTTAATGGTTGTCATTATAAAAAAGGGGAGATTGTGAAGTCAAGCTTCTTCAATATTATATTTTGATGAAGACAACTACTATGTACATTTATTAAAGGATGAGAAAAAGTATCATGAAACAATATGACTATAGATCAAGATTTCAATATTATGAAGACTTGCATTGATATTTATTTATTGAGGTATAAACATGCAATATATATTGATAAACAAGTGCTCAAAATAATCTTCAAAATTCACTTGCATGCATGGTTCATTTGGATGAAAATATCTCACTATTTCTAGCTTTAAAACAAAATATTTTTTTTATCATACATTTAAAAATTTATTTTTCATGTTTGAACCATATTAAATCAATTTAAAATATAATCTATTGACTTGCATAAATCAATAGATTTTTCATAAGATTGGTTCAAAAATTTAGACAATTTTTTTTAATTTTTTAATTTAATTATTGAGAAATTAAGGCGCTTTGAACCGCCGTAAATATACAAAAACCGCCCTAATTTACAATGTTCTGAAGCTGTATTTTTTTTTGAAATTCAGAAATAATGATCTGCATTTGCTAAATCAGGAATCTGTTAAAACTGACTTAAAAAGTCCTGTAAAAATTTGAATAAACAATAATGTTTTTAACACCTTTTCATGAAACCATTTCATTTTAACTTGACAATTGTTCATGATATTTTTGCATAACTTTACCATGTTTCATAGAGGTGTTATACTTATATAAATATATGAAATTTCAAATTACAATTAAACTCTTCCATTACAATTAACTCATTATATTTATTCATTTTCAAAAATAAGTGTTTTGATTTTCAACTTTCATTGAGAATTTTTCTACAAGTGTTCTTCATATCATTTCAGAAAAATTCCTTCATTATTCATAAATATTTGAGCAATAATATATCTTTATATATTGCTTTTTTAGAAGAGAAGATCAATCATTACTATTGATATATATTCATCAACTTTTACTTAATATTTTTTATATTTGGTTGTAAATTCCTTGTTGTCCAAAATTGTTATAAACAAGAGATTAGAAAGAAAATGATTGTTTTCTTGTTCTACTTGTTTGATTTATTCCTTGCTATGCAGGATTGTGAGAAGAAAGAGGTTGAAAGTGAGAAAATTATTATCATTTCAACTTGGTTGATCCAAGATGATTATTCTTGGTGGTGTTATTGTTAGAAGATTGTAGGAGAAATCTTGGTATAGGGCTTGTATAAAGATCTAACAA
Source organism: Vicia faba (assembly GCA_948472305.1). Taxonomy (NCBI): domain Eukaryota; kingdom Viridiplantae; phylum Streptophyta; class Magnoliopsida; order Fabales; family Fabaceae; genus Vicia; species Vicia faba. Next base: position 1,182,676,106 of record OX451737.1, read on the forward strand.
TAGTGAAATTTCTTTCATGTTGAAAGGGAAATAGATGTATTCTCGGACTGTGAGAGGAACTGGAATACATCCTTGTGTTCTTTACTTTTTCACATTTACCACTTTCATCTTAAAACATAACGAGAAAAGAAAGAAATACATGGTGGTAGCAATAACAAGCCTCCATTGTTTTATGGTGAATATTTTGACTTTTAGAAAATCTACATGAAGGCTTATTTAGAAGCACAAGGAGAAGAAATATGGGATGCTGTCCAAAATGGTCCTTTTGTTCCTACAAATATTCCAAACTTTGTGACAAAGGATTCAACATCATGTTCTCAAAAGATGAATGGTTTATGAAGTCACTGTAGAGGTAAAACTCATTGATAGAAATAGTTTTTACTTTGAATAATTTTTTTATGTATTATAAGACTTTTCCCCATCCTTTTTGCTAATGACAAAGAGGGAGCAGATATATGTGTATGTGTATGCTTGTCTCTAACTATGGTAGTCCAACAGATGCAAATTATCTATGATTTAAGGGAGAGCTTTGGTCAATGGAGAGTTATCAAATATAGAGAGAGCATTCAAATAAGATATTCTCATTCATTTTCATAAGATTAAAGCATCTCAATTTTTAATGGTTGTCATCATCAAAAAAGGAGAGATTGTATAGTCAAGATTCTTCAATATTATGTTTTGATGAAGACAATTACTATGTGCATTTATTAAAGGATAAGAAAAAGCATCATGAAGCAATATGACTATGGATCAAGATTGCAACATTATGAAGACTTGCATTTATATTTATTTATTGAGGTATAAGAATGCAACATATATTGAAAAAATGGTGCTCAAAATAATCTCCAAAATTCATTTGCATGCATGGTTCATTTGGTTGAAAATATCTCACTATTTCTAGCTTTAAAATAAAATATTTTTTTTATCATTTTTTCATGTTTGAACCATGTTAAATCCTTTTAAAATATAATCTATTAACTTGAATAAATCAATAGATGTTGCATATAGTTGGTTCAAAAATTTAGACAATTTTTTGATTTTTTTTAAACATTCAGTTTTTGGTAAATTAAAGCGTTTTAAACTGCCGTAAAAAAACAAAAACCGCCATAATTTGCAACATTCTAAAACTGTATTTTATATTTTGAAATTCAAAAATAATGTTCTGCATTTGTTAAATCAGATATCCGTTAAAAATGACTTAAAAAGTCTTGTACGAATATGAAGAAATAATATTTTTTTAACACTTTTTCATACATCTTTTCATGAAACCATTTCATTTTAACTTGATAATTATTCATGATTTTTTTGCATAACTTTACCATGTTTCATAGAGGTTCTATGCTTATATAAATACATAAAATTTCAAATTACAATTAAACTCTTCCATTACAATTAACGTTATTATATTCATTTATTTTCAAAAATAAGTGTTTTGATTTTCAAATTTCATTAAAAAAATTTCTACATGTGTTTTTCATATCACTTCAGAAAATTCCTTCATAATTCATAAAAATTTGAGTATTAATATATCTTTATAAATTACTTGTTTGAAATAGAAGATCAATCATTGTTATTGATATATATTCATCATTTTTTTATTTAATATTTTTCACATTTGGTTGTAAATTACTTGTTGTCCAAAATTGTTGGAAACAAGAGAATAGTAAGGAAATGATTGTTTTCTTGTTTTACTTGTTTGGTTTATTCCTTACTATTTAGGATTATTGGAAGCAAGATGTTGAAAGTGAGAAGATTGTTCTTGTAATACGGTTGGAGAACTGACTTGTTTTTGCGTTTTATCGCAAATGTTGCAGTTAGTAAAAGTCTCCACCAACTTTTCTTTTATCCAATAAGGAAAGGATGAAAAGAACAAGAAAGACCTTTTAAGATTTTTGAGTTCAGGGGGTAGGTTATGAAAAGGGAAGGTGTTAGCACCATTTTTATCTGTAGCTATTTACAGGTTCTTAATCGCTTAGCTCACTTTGAAAATTTACTTTTTTGTGTGTGTGCTTGAAAAATATTTTGAAAGTGCCAATGTAAGGTGAAACTTTGTAATGATTCTTATGTCGGTCCTCAAGAATGCGTACAAAGTGTTTTTTTTTGAAAATATTTTTGAAAGGGGTGATGTGAGAAGTGTTTTTATTTTTTTTGTGAGCAAGCAATTAAAAGTATCTACCCACTCAAGGTCGTTCTTGTAATTTTTCTCCTACTTTAGATAATGATATCCATACCATTAGTTAGTAGGAAGCCCTATCATTGGATGTAAAGGGACATGCGTAGGGTCATCGTACAGTCATCGAAGACAACTTGTAAGGATACTTTTAGCAATTCGAATGGACTATCTATCATTTTTCTCGTAGGGCCATCGAAGAGACTAGATTTTGTAGGCAACTCGAAGGATCATAGAGGGATTATGATATTTATTAGAAAGGGACCATGATGATATTGTTTAACCGAGAATCTTTGCTAAAGTATTTCTATTTTTGAGGGACATGACCGTTTTTTTCCAAAGGCAACTGAGGGAGATTATCCTAGAGGTGCAAGTTTGAAAGTGTGTTGATTCAGTTATTTCATCTTGTATTAGGTTTTTCTAGCATTTGATTATTATCTTGTCATACAATCCTATTAGCTAATATTTATATATACATGCAAGGCATACAAAGCATTAGCGCAAGAAAATAAAATGCGGGAAAGTAAATACCTATAACTATTACATGCTTTGGGAGATTTACAATATTTACAATTTTGCCGGAATTTTAAACGCTAAGCTATTACAAAAAAAAAACTTATGTGGCCTATACAATGATTTCTAATAAAATAAATGGCAAAACAAAACAAAATATTTGCAAAAGAATAGAAATTAGTTTTTTTTTGTGCATTTTTTGGTTTGATTTGAATAATGAAATAAATAGATTTTAAACCTGAACTAAATACTTAATTAATTATATAAAAAAACCTATGCCTAATTAATGAATTATGAAAAATATTGTCTAAAATTAAATTAATCTATTAAAAAGTCTAAATCGGATTTTATTATATTTTTATGATTTTTTTATTAAAAAAATTAATTAAAAGAAAATAGAAATTAAATAAACAAAATAAAAAGGAAAAATAGGAAGAAAATTGTAAAATGGGTAGCCAGAATAAAGGGTTGCAGGCTGGGGCGTTCATCTTCACATGTGATCACCTCAACCTGTTCTAAATATTCACATATAAAGATCTGAATGATTAGTAGTTATGAAACACGCATGAAATGAAATATTTAAAAAAATTAAAATTTTACTAATCTGAGAAAGTGGTTCGGCTCGTTTCAGGTGGTGAATTGATTGGGTATGAGTCTGAAAATATTTCTCAGACCTTTAGGAAGTGACTGTAGACCTTGGATCGCTTTGAAGTTGCTCAAAATTTGAGATCTGATTATGAAGCAAAGTTGAATATTTTTACTCTTTGAAACTTTATTCTCTTTCCAATATTTTTGTTTCTCCTTAGCATTTGAGTGTTGTGTGTATTTATATAGGAAGGAAAAGACCAACCAAACACGGAAAGAATCTTGCATACTTATGGCATAATTCATTTCAAAAGACAAATTGAAAGCTTTCAAAAATAATGAGGATATGCTTCCATAAGAGTGTCACACAGTTTTGGCATGTTTTTCATGTGTTCCTTGGGCCTCAAGTTGATCCAACACCAAGCCCACATGTCTTAGTCCATTAGTTTATCATTTTATTTGATTTATTTTAATAATATTTGCATAAAATTAAAATAAATTAAATAAAATAATAATAATAAATGGCCATGTACCAAATGATTTATAGGTCCTCTAACATGTCATAAACATGTTTGAACTTAAAAAATTAGGTCCATTAGTCCACAATTTCAAAATTGGTCAATGTAAGTTTCATGCATTTCTCATAAATTTCTCAACTTGCACCAAACATAACTCACTCAATTTTTGTCATATGAATGTGATCTTGGACTTTTTGAAAATATCAAGATGTCCCCTACAACTCTTTTGTTGGTCACTTTTTCATTTGAAGTCTTTATCTTGATGTAAATTGCTTTAAAAAAAGATGAATTTTTGTTGACTTTCAAAATGACTTGTAATGTCTTGGCTCATATCTCTCAAATGAAGCATTTTTTGGACTTGAACTTAGAGAGACAAAGTTGTAGAGAATTAAATTTCCTTCAAGATAGGCTCTGGTTGAGAATTTTCTAATGAGAATTTGAAAGTTGTGCTTGGTCAAAGTTTAGTTGACTTCTCCTTAAGAAAACCCTAATTTAGTGACTTTTGACTTTTGATGAATCTTGAGTTTTCTTGAGGAATCATGATCAAACCTTGACCAAATGATGAATGTGACCTCAAAATATTGATGTTGACCAAAAATATTGAAGTTTGACTGTATGTTGACCACATTTGACTTTTTGTTCAATACATTTGACTTTCACTCATATGAGCAATTGACTGAGCAAACTTGTGATGCAAGGCTTCAAACTTGACATGAGGATTCTTTGAAGCATATGAGGAACCATGAAACTCACTTTAGGCATTAAAAGGTCAATTTTCTTTGAGAAAACCAAAACCCTAATTGTAGGCCATTTCTTAGGAGAGGTTCTTGTATGCTTAAACCCTTGAGTATTCTTGAGCAATTGAGAACCCCAGGAGCATGAGGATGTGTCTTGAATCAATTGTATTCAAAAATGGGAGGGAAAATTTTTAGGTACAACAACTCTCATTTCAATTTGGTTGATCCAAGATGATTGTTTTTGGTGGTGTTATTGTTTGAAGATTGTAGGAGAAGTCTTTGTATAGGGCTTGTACAAAGATCTAACAATAGTGAAATCTCTTTCATATTGTAAGGGGACTAGACGTACTCTCGGACTGTGAGGAGAATTAGGATACATCCTTGTGTTCTTTACTCTTTCGCATTTGCCGCTTTCATCTTAAAACATAACCAGAAAAGAAAGAAACACATTTCTAAACACTTAGACACCAAACCAAAAATAAGAAAAACTTTTTTTTAACACCGGATAAATTTTTAAAGTCCTAATTCACCCCCCTTCTTAGGGGCACTCAAATACTTACATTTCTAACATGTTTGTTGACTTGTGCAACGAACTTTGAAAGCGCTTTCAATCGATTTCCTAACTTTTGGTTATTAAATTAAAGCATGATATGCCACTTTATATGTGGATTTGTGGATTTTCTTCTGACACGATTTAATTTGATTCTCATGTTATGAATTTGATGCTCATGTTATGAGATATATACATTGTTTGTGTTTTGTTTGGATGTGAATTTTTGTGCAAGTGTTTTGTATGCAAATGATGTGTCTGACACATTATTCTCCTTGTGCTTAATTGATGCTTCGACACATATTCTGACTATTATGTTGTTGATGCTAGCATGCACGAAGTTTTCCAGATTTATTCTGCTTTTGCTTGCTTGCTACGAAATTTTGTTCGTTTGGTATTACACTGATTCTGGTTTATGTTTCCGCATCATTTACCACTTTCCTTGCCATTAGAACTAGGAATAGATATGCATGACTGGGAATCCCTACATTAGGTGGAAAAATATGTTTTAAAGACCTTTAGAAGGAATTCTTGTTTGTGTTTACACAAAGTCCTCGAAATAAGGCAATGTTTTTGTTTGCAAAAGACTCTAAAAGGAGCAATTTCATATTGTTTGTTTAAAGACCTCAAAAGGAGGAATTTTTTTATATAGTCCTCGAAGAAGTCATTTCCCTTTCATTTTTTACATTATGCTTGCTATCGAGTCAATAATTGGAATAGAGGGTCCACAATAGACCCCCACACATTATAGTCGGTGTCGTTCTTAACTCGTGTTGTACGTTGATGCTTTGAATTGTGCCTACTCTTGACTATTGAGTCAAATAAAGTGAGAGACACGTGTCTGTAACCAACCCCCACGCTTTGTCATTCATTTCGACAATGTTAACTCACGTCGCTCGATGTTGATGCTCCGAGTTGTTATTTGATGTCAGTGCTTGAGCAAATCAAGTGGAAAGAGTTCCTTACTCTGACTTTGAGATCCATTGGACTCCTTTGTTTGTTTCTATCTCACACTCAATGTTTGTTTTGGCTTCAGCTTGTCATTGTTTGATTGGCTTTTGCTTATGCTTTTCATTAGGAAGTAACCTTTGTATGTTCCCTTAGGATACGCTTGTCTCGTTTCTGATGCAAGTTAGACATTATGAATGTTATCCATGCATGCTAACATAGGTAGAAATTTCCCTTTGTTATCCAAACTTTAGGATCATCATTGTATGACAACATCAGAGATAGAAATAGGTTATTCCCCTTTAGAATTTTTCTCTTCCCATTTTGCATAAATAAAACTAAAATTCTTTTTATTTGGCAAATTCATAAAATACTCTAACCATACTTAAATCTTTTCTCAATATAAAAAATACTAACCAATCCAAACCTTTTCGCCTTCGGGCCTCTTTTCTTTGAAAACCTTTTTCATATAAGAACGTGTTAATTCTTTTCTATTATAATGTGTGAGTCTCCAAAGGTTGAGTTGTGGTAGATTGCAATATTAGCATTGTTCATAAAAAATATACAAGACATCAAAAAATTTGAGATGAACTACGAGTGTCTTGATCTCTCATTGCACGAAGAGGATACATAGGCACAAAGGTTCCAACCGCGATAGACATGACTAGTAAAATCTTTTTCTTTCTATATACACTTTGCATACATGCATTTTTCCCTTTAGCTTGATTAGCGTTTATATAGAAAACACCCCTTAGATTAGAACAACAAGAGTGGATCCCGTTAAGTACCACACACGTGAGGGGTGCTAATACTTTCCCCTTGCGTAATTAACTCCCTTAACCAATCTCTCAGTCGTATGATCATGATTTCTCTCTTCTCATGTTTTTCTTTGATTATTTTCCTTTCCCTTAACATGGGATAAATAAATACTCTATGGCGACTTCATTGATTCTCTCTTCGATGATTTTCCGTCAGTTCCTTCAGCTTGCGATTTCATTGGGGAAAGGTTAACCAATTGCTGGTTTATCCCGTGAGTCACTCTTATCTCTTATTTTTCTTATCTTTTTGTGTTTATATTTATGTTTTATAGCTTGTTCATTTGTACACGTTTATCTGAGCATATGTATGCATTGCATTTTAACACTTTGCATATACTGGTTATTACTGTTGTGCTGGAATCTGTGTTTCTTGATGGGTGGGTGTTACTGAGGTAAAAGGCCCAATACACATGCTAGAGTTGTATACCACTAAGAACACATAGGAATAGATTGGAGAGTCATGACGACTGAAAGGTGTATTCCCTATCATGTCTGATCATGAAAGCCACGGTCAGACGAGGTTTAAATGGGGTGCTATCATCATCACGTATGATGTACGACGATTGTAATTTTAGGAGGAGTTACGATTCTGATTAACCTTTGCCTTACCCTGACCTAGACTACACTCATGAGTGGGGATGGTTTGATATTACAGGTATCAATGGTGATTTTTGGTTTTGTTGGTGACTTTTGGTTTTATTGGTGACTATATGTTCTCTCGATTTTTGTTCCGGACTTCTCACTTTGTGATAGCCATTTATTTTGGCAGTTCAACAATCATCCAATATTGCGGAAACTTTGATCCCACATTTTTGCATACATAGCATGTTAATGTAATTATTAGAATACATGTTACTTTGTTTCCAAGCATCATTTCTTTGATTCCTATTGTTACGCCGCTAAAAAATGAATATTGTTAAGAAAAAAACCATGGATTAATAATAGGAATCAAAATGTATAAACTCTTAGAAATACTGGAGCATAGCATTTGTATTGCATTTCATGCATCATTTTGCATTTATTTTGCATTTCATGAGTTTCCCGAAAGTCTTACTCAAGGTCTTTTGGTCTTAAAAAACAAGTTGTCTCATCAGTATAACACTCATGCTAAGAAAAGATGGAAAACATTAAGCAAGAGATCTTTGAACTCCGCAAAGAGGTAACTACTTTGAAGGCTAGTATGGAGTATCTAACTGTTTTGGTTGAAACTTTGGTTTCCACCCAAGTCAATCCTGCTAGGAAGGAGCAAGAAATAACTAAAGTCTTCCTTAAAACCCTTGGTTCATTTTACTATGAAAGAATGGTGGCAAGTGCACCAAGTGATTTCACAGGGAAGGAAAATTATCAAAAGATGAAGGTTATAGTGGAACAAAGAAACCATCATATGGGTTTTCTAGAAAGAAAGAAGGAGAGACAAACGTTGTTGTTCAATAAAGAAGGATTAGGCCTCCGAGAAGACGTCATCAGCATCAACAACAGGTTGCTTCAGTAACTCCTATTGTCAATGTAGCTCTGATTGCTATTGCATATCAGAGAGCACCTCAAGGTGATCAAGGGCAAGGTCAGAAGTGGGAAGCTTTTGATCCTATTCTGATGAGTTATACAGAATTGTTTCCAGCTTTGATTTAGAAGAACCTGGTGCAGACTAGGCCTCCTCCTGTTATACCTCTAACTTTTCCATGGTATTATAAAGCTGATTAGACTTGTGATTTTTATCAAGGATCCCCTGGGCACAGTATTGAAAATTGTTATCCGTTGAAGTCTGAAGTGCAGAAAATGGTCAGATCTGGTCTCTTGTCTTTTAAAGATATAGGTCCTAATGTGAAAGGTAACCCACTACCCAAGCATGGAGGTGGAGCTATTGTGAACATGGTTTATGGATGCCCTGGAGATTTCAGAATTTATGACATAAACATGGTAAGAGGTAATTTGGTGAAGACGTATGCTTTGTTGTACCAATATAGTCATTATGAGCATAACCATAAAGCTTGTAGGGTGTGTAGAGAAAGAATTCACGGTTGTTCTATGGTAGAAGGTGGTCTACAAGAGAGGTTGGATCAAGGCCTTATCCATATCATCAGGCCAAGGGCACAATATGAGAATGAAGTGAATATGATTGAAGATTATTTTGTTGGGCCTGTGTCGGATGATGAGTATGTTTCTACTGATGAGTTTGTTTCTGATGATGAGTTTGTGTCTTTTTATGAGTTATGTTCTGATGACGAGTTTGTAACCGTGGATGTCGGTGTTCAAATCCATGCTAAAACATATGCTAGCTATGTCGAGGAACATATGATTGAAGAGCTCAATACTATGACTCCTAGAGAGATACATGAAAAATAGGTTCATAGAGGACTGATTGATTTTAGCTGTTACTGATGTCCATAATGTGCAAAGAAACCCTGGGGTTGCACTACGTTAAGGGGTGATCTCGAGATAATAAAAAGTGTGGATTTTTTTAAAGAAGCAACGGTAGCTGTTCTCACTGATAGAAAGAAAATTGCTGAAAAGTTGTGTGCTCCATTGCCAACCTTGGAGGGGACTTCTGATACGGAGAATGAGATCATTGTTTACAAAGGAGTAGTTAACCCATTTCTCAAACATGTATGAAATTTAGTGAGATCGATTGAAGCATGCCCCGGAGCTTAAGGATGATTAACCTTCTCAGTTTATTAGTATTTTTACTGCTTTCTTCTTTGTAATTTTTCTTGTTTATCATTGCACTGTTTACATGTAAGAACTTGTTTGCATTTGAATGATTATCTTAATACAATTAATATGTTTGTATTGAAGAAATCCAAGTTATACTCATTTTTGTTTTCAATTTTAAATTGCTTTTTGCATTTGATACCAACTTGTTACCCATTCTCATGCCTAGGTAGATATTTGAGGGAGGATGATGATATTGAAAAATGCAAAAAATTATGGTTGTATGATTTTGGATAAAACCGTATTGACGATGTACATGCATTGTTTCAAATCCCCAAACACCAAAGATATAAGGAATATAATCCCTTGTTAACCCCTTTGAGCCTTGAAGTAGGAGTTTCTTTTCTATACAAAAAAACCCTTACATTTAACCTGGGGCAGGGTAGTTTTCAGTTAATTTGACCGAGTGTTCAAATTTCAAAAGGATGGTACTTCTGAAGATCAACCATAATGGTTATCTTTCATAAATCATGAGGCCAGAAGAAGTGAAACCACAATGGTTATCCCTCCTCCATCAAGGAACGAGACAGTCGCCCTCTCAACAAACCAAGACAAGTTGATGTCACACGGTTTGTTCAAATCAAAGGAAAGAAAAAAAAAAGAAACGCCCGCTGAGTCAAGTAACTTAAGCAAAAATTAGGGCATCCTGCTGGACATCAAAATCAAAATTCAAAAAAATTAATCCAGACAAAAGTTAGGGAAAATAAAAAGAAAATCCAAAAATCGAAAAGCGAAAAATATTACAAAGACAGGACTACCAAAACAAAAGTCCTCAGCAAATAACAAATCCACGTGACTAAAAAACCCAATGACAAAAAAGGGTGACTGCTACTCTGAAAGTCTCATTGGTTCCTTAACCATCACAAGATCCTTTCTGAGAGTTGAACACTCATGTTGGATTAACTGAACATAAGAATGGAGGACATCATGAAGAATGGCGTAGGCACAAATAAACTTTGAGCCTTAAAAATCTTTTTTCTGAAAATCGTGAACCAGGCCATCTTACAACCCTCAAAAGTCCTAATTGAAGCAGGGTTTATTTCGATGGCATACTTCAATGAGATAGCTTTTCCTGACTCCCATGAGTTTTGCTGAATAGTTGTCTTGGTATCATATGCTTTTGTTATTTTTCATACAAAAAAAATCAATGTCCCATCCTGGCTAGTGATTTATTCACAAGGTTTGTGACATCTATCAAATAAAATCTTCAAGACTTACATAGTTGTTGCATTAAAATTATCATTCTTAGGATAAACATTTTTATGCTTGTAAAACAACTGTTTGATATCAAGGAAGCTTACATTTGAGTATCAAAAAAGTACATGTTGCTGATAAGAAGTTGTTGAGAAAAGAATATGCATCATTCAATAAATCTAGGGAAGTTACGTCGAGATTCGACAAATCTATAGAAGCTTGTTGGTCAGGTAGACTATCATAGATGCATATAGCCTAGGGCAAGTTGTGAAGGTTATCTTGATCAGCATAATAAATTTGAGACACCAAAGTTGTTTCCAAGGGAATTTCTGGATTTTGTCAAGACAATTACTATGTTCTCCCTCAAGCCGAGAATCTTCCTCAAGTAGGATTGTTTCCCGTGATATGCCTTGCAGATGTGTGCATGGTTACCTCTACCGTTGTTGATCAGTTAGTGGGTTTCTTCCAGGCTATGGTGTGGTGTTGGGTTTGTGATCCATTTTCCTCAGTTAAGTCTTGGTTCAGATTTTCTCCAGGTTGTTATATGGTGTTGGGTTTGTGTGGTTTGATAACTCTCTCCCATATTCCCCAATTAAGTCTTAATTCATATTTCCCCCACTCCAGCAGGATTTGATTAAGCAGAGATTGTAAAGTTATGAAGCATTTTCTTAGTTGTTAGATTCTTTCTCCCTTTGGTGTGTTGAGAATTGATGTATAATCTCTTACAGAGCATTTCTCTCTCTAGTTATGACATTTTTGTTGATGTGTGCTCCCCAAGTAGCTAGACAAGGTCGGTAGATTGTCTAAGAAGTGTTGAGACAACTGTCAACTTTCTGGGTTTTCTCTCGCCATGAGCCGAGCTTGATTTAAAAATCCCCACAATTTTGACTTTTTGCTGTGATGTTAACTTCTTAAACTCCCTAGATGAATCAAGGATAATGTTTCCCTTTAAAGTCATTATCCCCATGAAGTTCCTTTCATCTTCCCTAGAGAAGTCAATACAACATCCCCAGTTGAAGTCTAGACAATGTGCATTAACTTCCCTAGCGAAGTTTGTATGATATTCCCCGGTGAAGCCTGAAGGAGTTTATTATATCCCTTCCGCTTTATCAGTTTATTGCTATCAGAGTATGCTTTGAATATTTTCAAGGCATGTTTCTTTCTAGAGAAGTCAATCCTGGGAGTAGGACTTTGTTTCCTCAGTTGGTGCTTACTCAATTACAGAATCTTCATCTTGGATGTTATTTGGCCGAGTGTTGTCTTTACCCAAGTTTTGTTTTGTCTGGTTATTCCCAATTTTGTGTGTATGTTTTGTCATCATATACATGACAAACATGCATACATTCATACACACATCATGCATAACTGAATTAAATTCAGTGCTTCATTGCATTTTTATGTTATTTTATCCTTGTTGCAAAGTTTTGTTATCTTCTCTCCAATAGAATGTTAATCTTAAGTAGAAAATGTATATCCTTTCAATTTCTACACTGAGTTATTTCTCATGGAAGAATTTTGCTTTAGCCTTCCTACCCAGCTCATTATCTAGATGGAATTATATGTCTTGGTTGAATGTTTCATTCCGGTTTGTTCCTGGTTTGAATTTATGCTCCCTGACAGCAACGTTATTTTGATCTCTCTAGACGGTGAAACTAGATTGAGAATGTGTATTTATTTTGCACGTTAGCACGTTATCTCCTCGACAATAATGTATTGGTATTTCCCTAGGAAGTCAAAATTCATTTTCCAATAGTGTTATTCAATCCTTCTCATAACGGTAAGTGGTGGTCTCTTTATTTGAGCAACCAGTACTTACCCAGTAAGTCTGTTAGTGTCAGAGAAGATTATTTGTTTACTCCAATGGATGGTAGTCTCTATGTTATGGGAGATAGTTCATTGTTGAGGTTGTCTGTACTCCAATGGATGGATGGTCTTTTCAATATTCCAAAGACAATTCGTTGAAAGATTCATACAGCATTTTATTACCCTTTCCAAGTGATATTTTGGTCAAAGAAGAAACTATTCCCCGTTCTCGGCGAAATCCAAAAGTTGGAGGAAGTTTATTACCCTTTTTTAGAGACACTTGATTAATGAAGAGACTGTTACTGTTCTCGGTGAAATCTAGAAGTTGGGAAAGTTCATTGCCCTTTCCAGGAAGAATGCCTTGGTTAAAGAAGGAGTTGAGACCCGTTCTAGGTGGAACGCCCGAATTTTGGGAAACTCATTATTTTTAATTTAGACCCTACCTTCAGTGGAAGTTGGTAGTTCACCTTCAGTAAAAGTTGGTGTTTTATCTATATATCTACCTTCAGTGAAAATTGGTGGCTCACCTTCAGTAAGTCAGTGCATTCTATATCTCTACCTTCAGTGGAAGTTGGTAGTTCACCTTCAGTAAAAGTTGGTGTTTTCTCTATATCTCTACCTTCAGTGAAAGTTGGTAGCTCACCTTCAGTAAAAGTCGGTGCATCTTTTCTCTCTACCTTCAGTGGAAGTTGGTATCTCACCTTCAGTAAAAGTTGGTGTATCCTTTGATTGTTACCTTCAGTAAAAGTCGGTACATTCTATTTTTTTCTACCTTCAACCCTAAGTTGGTAGTTCACCATCATTCGTTAGTTCATATTTACCTCTTTCTCCTCATTGGATTTTACCCCAATAGAGTTGAGTTGTTCCCAGTTATAAGCATTGATGTCAACCATTTGTTTCCAATCATGAGTACTGATGTCAACCATTTGTTTCTAGTTATAAGTACTGATGTCAATCCTTTGTTCCTAGTTGTTGTACCCCAAAATTTGCCCTCTCATTTCTCAAAGTATCCTCCTAGACTCTCAGGCTTGCTTCTATCAGGTTTCAAGTCTCGGACTACAATTTCCCAAGAAAGACATTCACAAGGACAAAATCGGTAAAATTAGGGTTCTTACTGAAAATGATCGAACTCTGATTTTTGACCTAATATCTGGGTTATTGGTTGAAAGTATGATCACAAGGATCCGAGCGCTTCATTTCTGACCTAATTGCATTTTTCAATTCATCTCCTGAGATCAGTGGATTGATAGACAAAATTCGATCAACTAGTGGGAAAAGTCAATTGTACACTAAAAAAGTCAAACTTTGAATTTTTGACCAAAAATTGAGTCCCAAAAATCATGTTTCATCAAGACATCCAAAATATGAAATTTGATCATAAAAAATCAAAAAAGTCAAAAATCCAACTTTTGCAAGACTTGGAAATTTTTCTAAGTTAAATTCATTGCTTCATGACATCTTGTCACTACAATTCAAAATAGTTCAAGATGTTATAAATAATTCAAGTTATTACAAAGTGACATTTTTGCAAGTTTACAAATCCTAAACTTTGTATTGCTTGTACTTTTTCCTTTGACTCAAAACTTTGCCACAATGCTTTGTCTTTGAAACAATGTGCATAGATTTCTCTACAAACCAAACTTGTTTCATGCTGCAAACTATGATGTCTAAGTTATTGCTGGACAAAAATGATATGTTACTTCTATGCATTGCCACAACACTCCAAAAAAACATGTTCATCTGCTATCCTACAAAACCTTGTGATATGCTGCACCACAAACCTGTCACAAAACCTATATATGTTGCCCTATACAGTCCAAAAAACCAGTCCAAGACTGCTATGTGCAGTATGCTCCAACCTGCATCATAAAAGCCACAAAATTGCACCAAAATGGCAAAAGAAAGTTATGTGGAAAAAGCATCAAAGCAGTAGGAAAAAATAGTTCAAAACAACTTATTTTGTTTCCCTCCTAAACCTCAGTCAAGGGGCTACAAAAGGGACTGATTCATAAGACATGAAGGGAGATTTTTTTTTGGAGAGAAAGAAAAAAAGAGAGAAAAGAAAAACAGAACTTTTGTTAAAACCAGCTCATTCGTAAAACCCATTTCATCCATTAAAGCTTTGTTCATCTTCAACTCTATTTGGACTCACTAAAACAGAAAAGAACCATAACCCACTATTATACAACCTTGTGAAAAACTCTCTCATAAATCCTAAAAACACTTCATATCACATAGATACTGCTCAAGCTCAAGAACAGTTTTTGTAGTGCTCTCATTCTCAATTTCTAAACAAAAGACAGTACTACACAAACTTGACTGTTTGGAGTTGGTTCAGCAACCTTTAACATAAAGGGAGGTCTAGCAGCTTCCTGGAGTTTCATTAATATCCACATAACATCTTGAAGGGTATTCAGACTCAAAACCTAAGTGAAGTTGCAAGGTAAATCATCTTAACCTTGCATTTTCCATACATCATTTTTTGGTTTATTTCTGAAAATAAGATGTAGCAATCACTACTCTTGAAGTTAATAATTTACTTGTTGTTCATTTTTATCATTTATATGTTGAAAACTGATTGATACATGCAAAAGAATGGTGATAGAGGCAAAAAACTGTAACATGGGTCGACACATACCCACATGGGTCGACTCATTCTAAGTGAAAAAGCAGGGTATGAGTCGACACATGGCTGTATGCATCGATTCATACTGCTACCCAGGGCCTAAAACAGAAAGATGGAAGGTGCATGAGTCGACACAAAATGCGTATGTTTCGACACAAGCAGGAAATGAGCCGACACATCGCATTATGCGTCGACTCATACTGAGTCGATTTAGTCTGGCAGGGGCAAGGAAAATTATGTGTCGATACATAACAGCATGTGTCGACACATAATAGTTCAAAATGCAGTTTTTCCTTCTTTTTACACTTTGTCTGTATTTTATATATATATATATATATATATATATATATATATATATATATATATATATATATATATATATATATATATATATATATATATATATATATATATATATATATATATATATATATATATATATATATATATATATATATATATATATATATATATATATATATATATACTCCATTATTGTCCACTTATTCTATATGGTTGTAATAATTAGACACCTATTTCATCCCCATTTGCAAACTGTGTCCCCATCCCCCAAATGATATAATAGTGTGGGATTTTTATTTCCGCAAGTTTACCGCTTTTTCATATAATTGCTAGTAAGATAGGGTATGTATGGCAAGATAAAAACAACAAATAGATAACCCCTAATCAAAGACTAAATTCATGCAAATCAAACACACTATCCACACATGCACCCTTAGGGTAATTCCATTTGTTGTCTCGGAAAAACAGTCATATCCCTCGAATATGGGACGCTTTAGCAAAGACCCTTCAATAAAAAAAAGATTGTAGTCCCTTGATGTCCCTCGATATTGCCTTCAGTAAAACGATCTAGTCCCTTATGAAAAATTGCTAAAGCGTCTCACGAGTTTCCTTCTATGATTGTATAAACGTCCCACGCCTGTCCCTTCACATCTAACGATGGGGCTTCTTACCAAAACAATGGTAAGATAGCAACGTCTAAAGGAGGAGGAGAAGAACATTAAAGACCTTTTGAGTAGGTAGATTCGCCCTTAGTTACTCGCTTTCTCACAACAACAAAAAAAACATTTTATACACTAACACTCTCATTTTGAAACATCTTTAAAAGACAACACTTTGTACGCGTTCTTATAGAAACGAGATTCATTACAAAGAAAACCCTTTTCAAAATGACTTTCAAAAAACACATTCCACAAACACATCTTTGAATTATTTTCGAAACAACACTTTGTACGCGTTCTTATAGAAACGAGAACCATTACAAAGACATTTTCAAAATACTATCAAAACCCATACCACAAGCACATTCAAACAAAAACAAGTGATCTAGCAAGAAACTAAGAGCCCGTAGATAACTACGGATGAAAAGGGTGCTAATACCTTCCCTTTTCATAATCTATCCCCCGAACTCAAGAAAACATCTCTAAAGGTCTTTCCTGTTCTTTTCAGCCTTTCCTTTTTGGATAAAAGAAAAGTCGGTGGTGACTCTTGCTATCCGCAACATTTGCGATCAAACGTTAAAAAAAACCAAGTCAGTTCTCCCACCATGTTACATAACTAGCGACTCTGCTGGGGACAACTTAAAAGTGGGGTTACCTTAGGGCTAGATCACCTTTATTTGCTTTCTTTGTTTGACTTGTATGCTTTACATTTTGGTTCTTTGTTTAGGCTTAAATCCTCTACCCGGATTTGGGATACCTTATAGGTAAGTAACAATACATTGTGGAAACTGTGCGGGGTATACTGACATGGTCTAAGAAATAGCTACGTTAGTATGACATATTTGTGGGTACCGGTAGCCCTTGAGTAGTAAAGGAGAATACGGGGCCGCTGATTGATGTCATGAAGCACTAACTGACTTTTAGAACCTTTACTTGACCAACTTGGCCATTAGGACGTAATGAGATGATCGACTTTGGTGCAGTCCGAAGTTGGTAGATACTCGATACTACACTCATTAAGGTTTGGCTTTTTGGGATATTTCGGTCACCGTGAAAGAGGCTTATGCTGAAACAATGCCCGAGAAGACAAATCATTGATATTGAGATCCCTTAGAACCCAGTTACTATTACTAGGATAGGTTGAGCTAACCAAACTTCAAGAGGGTACTTACCTATAAAACCTCATGAAAGCCTAAACCTAAGGATTTGTTTGATTTAACTTGTGCATATTCTTGTACATAACATCATGACTTCATACCATAGCATTTTAGACTAACCATTTCAAGGATTTTGAGATTCATCTTTGTTCTGTTTTGTAGGATATGACTCCCACTCGTAAGAACACAATCCAAGTCAACCTTGTACGATTACCTTTTCAGCTCAAGGATTTAGCGTCAAGGGTCCCTGAGAATTCTCTGTTCACCAAAAGACATGGATGACTTCTCAACTTGGCTACCTTGAGCTTTGATGAAGACATGATGAAGTTGCTTTTCCAGTTCTTTGACCCGTTGCACCATTGCTTTACCTTCCATGATTACCAGCTTGTACCAACTATGGAAGAGTTCTCTTAGCTCTTGGGAATTCCTATCCTCGATCAACTACCTTTCAACAGTACCGAAAGAGACCCAAGCCCTGAAGAGGTTGCCCGAGCTTTACACTTGCAACAATCCGACATCACAGCTAATTGGGAAACAAGAAGTGGTATCAAAGGGTTCTTGGCCAAGTTCTTACTGGAAAAAGCTCAAGATTGTTGGAACAACCTGGATTTATAAGTTTTCGAAGAAATTTTGGCTCTTCTCATCTATGGGTTGGTACTATTTCCAAATCCTGACCAACTTATAGATGTGAATGTTGTCAAAATCTTTTTATCTCAAAATCTGGTGCCTACTTTCTTGGGAGATATCTTGCATTCTCTACACACTTGCACCATGAAGAGAAGAGGAACCCTCATGTGTTGTACTCCTCTGTTGGCTAAATGGTTTGTTTTGCATCTTCCCTGATCTGTTGTGAAGAATGAGCAAGGTTTTAGGTGGTCCAACAGGATGATGTCACTCAGGCCTTCAGATATCTACTGGTGTTCTCGATCCTTGGAGGACGTTACTATCATCGATCGTCATGGGGAATTCCCTAATGTTCCTCTGCTTGGCATTAGGGGAGGCATCACTTATAACCCTTGCTTAGCTCTGCGACAGTTTGGGTACACACAAAGAGATGTTCCACATGACACGCTCATCCAAGGTGTAGTTTTCGACTATGAAAGTGACAATCAAGACTACCGTTGGAGGTTTATACGAGCCTGGAGGATGGTAAGCAGTGTGGACAGTAGGACATGGGCACAAGAATTCCATTCCCCTTGAGCCTTACCTTAGGTGGGTACGGGCTCGCGCTCAGAGTCTCGCAATGCCTTAACCCTCCATTCTCCCAGTTATCATAGAGCCTGTTGTTGAAGGAGATGTCCCATACACTGTCGTTCATCCTAATATGCCCACCTCTCTCGAAGACTTACAAAGGGATTGGATATAGCTTAAGGAAGAGCAAGACACTTTCAAATCCCAATTCTACACCAGCAAGAAGAAAGTTCTGGAACCCACCAAGCAACTTCATGAAGAGCGGAGTCTGAACGCCTACAATGCACCAAAGGGGATGCGTTCAACTTTTTTTTCTTAGGAGTTTTTGTATTTCTTTCATTGTAAGCCCAAAAAGGCATGATGTACTCAAACTTGGATTTATTAATATAACGTGTGTTCCTTTTTGTCTAAAGAAAATTTAAATCTCTAATTTCCTTGAAATCATTGGCATATGCATCTTCATCCATCATAACACAAATAGGTTTCTTACAACAGGTCTCCTTATCTTTCTACTATTTATTTCAGTGATATAGATATTGAACAGACCGTAAAAGATCTCCAGGCGCAGAACGCCCAGTTTCAACAAATGTTCTTGACTCTGGCAAAAGGACAACATGAGTTGAAAACTCTGCTGATCAAAGAAAAGAAGAAGAAAGTGAGGAAATCAATCGGTGTTTTGAATCTGGGAAGAAGGTTCAGAGGACCAGCCAGACGGACTCTAGACTTCACAACATCGTCATGCGAAAGGGGTAATCAAGAAGGGAAAAACAAGGAAGTGACTGACCCTCCAGAATCTGAAGAGGAAGAAGATGTTGACTACTCTGAAGAGCAGTATCCTCCAGCTGACGACAAATAAAAATAGTTGGAAGATCGCCTCAATGCTATGGAGATCCAGAAGGTACCCGGGTTGGATTTTGAGGAGCTAGGACTTGTCTCAGGGGTTGTCATACTGCAGAAATTCAAGGTCCCAACTTTCTCTAAATATGACGGTGTCTCTTGTCCAAAGCTGCATTTGAGATCATACGTCAGGAAAATTCAACCCCATACTGCGGATAGGAATCTATGGGTCCATTTCTTCCAAGAAAGCTTGTCAGGGATGCAGTTGGATTGGTTCTATCAGTTGGAAGGGACCAACATCCTCCATTGGGAAGATTTGGCGGCCGCTTTTTACAAGCAATACCAGTATAATGCTGACTTAGCTCCGACACGGACACAGTTGCAAGGCATGTCTATGGGTACAGGTGAAGGTTTCAAAACTTATGCTCAAAAATGGCGAGATCTCACAGGAAGGGTCCAACCCCCTCTATCTGACAGAGAATTGGTGGATATGTTCTTAGGCACGCTATATGGTCCATTCTTCAAACACTTGATCGGAAGCTCCTCGATTGGGTTTACCGAATTAATCATGACTGGTGAACGGGTAGAAGCAGGTATAAAAAGTGGAAAAATTTAAAGAGATGCATCCTCGAGCGCGATAAAGAAGCCCTTTGACAGAAAAAGGAGGTCAGTATTGCATATGACTATAGGAATCAGGACAGAACTGAACTCCGTCCAGCGGTAGGGGCTGTCATGATCTCTAAGCCTGCACCTACTCAACAAAGGAACAATCAGTATAGAACGGAAAGGCCAGTAAGACAGTTTACCTGGATAAATATGAAGTTGTCTCAAGTCTTGCCACATTTGTTGAAATCTAATTTGGTAACCTTGCGGGAAGCTCCGAAGAATCCCAACACTGCCTCTCCCCATTATAACCCAAATGCTCGTTGTGCTTACCATTCGGGAAGTCCAAGTCATGATACAAACGAATGTTGGGCTTTGAAAAACAAGGTGCAAGACCTTCTCGAGGCAAAGGAAATTGAATTTGACGCTTCTGAGATCCCAAATGTTATCATCGCTCCTATGACCAATCACAACTGTGGTGTTAACGTTGTTGAAGATGATGTGTTTGTTACTGTTGTTGATGAACTTGTTACTCCCCTCCTAACGGTAAAAAGAAACCTGTTGAAGGTTGGTTTATTTTCGGGCTGTGGCAAAGGCTGCCACCTCTATTTATCTCTACCGATTGGTTGTCATTTATTGAAGGCAGGTGTCCAACGCCTGATGGATGACAAAGAGATTTTGTTTGAAAAGCATCCCGTTCCAACCATTACTTACAAGGATGTTTCAATAATAACCATTTCCGCCAATCCTCCAAGGGTCTCCACCAAAAGACCCGTTAGGATTACATCTGTTCCGAAGGTGACTCCACTAATAATTACTATGCCATGGCCAATCCCATACTCCTCGGACAAAACTGTTCCCTGGAACTATGGGGGTGACGTCTACTACCACAGTGTCAAGCAAGAATGGTTGCCTGTTGAAGACCCGGTTTTTGAGAAGGTAGACCCCGACGTCGGCAACATTGTGGGAACTAGCAAAAAACTAGAAGTGGAAGAGTGTTCTCCCGTGAGATTTCTCCTCCGAAAATTGTTACCGGTCCTAGGATCATTCCTGCTTTTGTTCCTGCTGATACTACTACTATAGTTCCTATGATTACCCCTACTGACACCCCTATCATCGAGTCGACCGAGACTCGGGGCAAAGGCATTTTGGTCGAGCCTGTATGGATGAAGGCGTAGTCAATATCTATCCCATAGGCTTCCAAGAAATAGATGGAAGAAATTTTGAAAATTATAAAGAGAAGCGACTACAATGTAGTCGAACAACTAGGGCAGACCCCTTCAAAGATTTATATGCTAGCTCTACTGTTGTGCTCTGAAGCTCATGCGAAGGCCTTGGTGAAAATTCTTAAAACAACCCATGTGCCACAGGAAACCTCTGCTGACCAATTCGAAGATTATGTGGCCAGTTTGACTGCTGATAACAGTTTGGGATTTTCTGATGCTGATATGACACCTAGAGGGAGGAAACACAATGAGGCGTTGTATGTCTCTGTCGAATACAGGGGCACTACTTTAGCCCATGTCCTGGTAGATGATGGTTCATCATTGAATGTTTTTCCTAAGAAGGCTCTGGATAGACTAGGCTGTGAAGGTTTGACCTTAAAACCCAGCAAATAGTGGTAAGGGCCTTCGATGGTTCAAAGAGAATGGTGCACGAGGAGGTGGACATCCCCATCAAATTTGGAACTCATACCTTTGATTCAACTTTCTATGTGATGGATATTCTCCCTTCCTATTCCTGTTTATTAGGCCGGCCTTGGATTCATGGCGCTGGTACCGTCACCTCTACATTACATCAGATGTTGAAATACCCAATCAAGGGAAAAATCATCACTGTCCATGGAGAGGAGGAATATATGGTCAGTCACTTGAACTCCTTTAGGTATGTGGAAATGGATGGTGAGTTCATTGAAACTCCGTGTCAGCATTTCGAGGAAGTCCCAAAAACAGTTGCATCAACCAAGACTGTTTCCAAAGTCCCAAAGATTACCAGACCTCTGCTGAAGATGGCTTCTCTGAAAGATGCCAAGGCAATAGTCGAAGAAGGTGGGTGTACCATTTGGGGCTAACTCCCGGATATTCCCTACAAATCTGACAAATTTGGTTTTGGTTTTACTTCAGGAGCCCATAAAGTTGTTTGTCGTGCTCGTGTCAGGGGACCACCTTTGTGGATCAACAACCATGGAGTCAATGCAATGGAAGATAATGATGACAGTTGTGACCTGGAAGAATGGATTTTTCTAACTATCAGCGGAGGACTCAACAACTGGGAAGCCAAAGAATTTTTCCCTATTACTTTTATCCAATAGTAATTGCCTTTAAATATTTGTCGTACTTGTAATAATTAAACAATTTAGACTTTAAAGCCTTGTGTCTTACCCGAGGCACAACGGTCCATTTGTGAGGGTTATTACTTCATTTTCATATGTCATTAATAAAGCATGGACGCTTTTGCATGCAAATTTTACGCTCTTTGTTCTTCTTTTTCTACATTTTTATTTTTTCAAAGATAGTTATGCTCTTACACACACTCACATATCAAAATGCATATCCATATCCACTCAAGATCCCATGGGTAACGATTCTGCTATGGCCTATTGTGACTTTTAAAATCTGATCTACCAAGCCGAAGACAAATGTGAGGAAGATTATGAGGTTCCATGGGAATTAGCCGGGTTACTACAACAGGAAGAAAGGACCATACAGCCCCACGAAGAACCGGTTGACACAGTTAACTTAGGTACCGAAGAGGATAAGAAAGAAGTCAAGGTAGGTTCCAATCTGAAACCTAGTGTCAAGAAGCACTTAACTCAGTTACTACATGACTATGTTGAGGTCTTTTCCTGGTAATACGAAGACATGCCAAGACTTGATGCTGATATCGTGGTTTATTGTCTGCCGACAAAAGAAGACTGTGCTTCGGTAAAACAGAAAGTCCTTTGCATGCGGCCAGAAATGTCAGAGAAGATCAAGACTGAAGTCATGAAACAGTTCAACACCAGATTCTTAGCCGTCACCTCATATCCACAATGGGTCGCCAATGTTATTCCAGTGCCTAAAAAGGACGGTAAAGTATGCATGTGTGTGGATTACAGAGATTTAAATAGGGCAAGCCCTAAGGATGATTCCCCGCTTCCCCATATCGATATTTTGGTTTACAACACCGCACAACATAAAGTATTCTCCTTCATGGATGGTTTCTCCGAGTATAATCAAATCAAAATGGCACCTGAGGACATGGAGAAAACGACCTTCGTCACACAGTGGGGCACGTTCTGTTACAAAGTTATTCCATTCGGGTTGAAAAACGTTGGGGAAACTTATCAGCGCGCCATGGTAGCTCTGTTTCATGATATGATCCATCACGAGATAGAGGTCTACATGGATGACATGATAGCCAGATCTCAAACTGAAGAGGAACACCTTGACCATTTGCAGAAACTGTTTGAAATACTGAAGAAATACAAACTAAGGTTGAACCCGAGTAAATGCACATTTGGAGTGAGGTCCGGTAAACTCCTAGGCTTCATTGTCAGCAGTAAAGGTATCAAAGTGGACCCTAAAAAGGTAAAATCAATACAAGAAATTCTACTCCTCGCACCGAGAAGGAAGTCAGAGGATTCTTAGGATAGCTAAATTACATCGCCAGATTCATTTCTCACCTAACCGCTACTTATGAACCAATCTTCAAATTACTGAAGAAAGATCAAGTGTTGGATTGGAACAGCGACTGTCAGGCTGCCTTCAAAAGGATCAAAGAGTACCTTCAAGAACCTCCTGTTTTGATGCCGACAGTCGAGGGAAGACCTTTGATCATGTATCTAACTGTCTTGGAAAATTAAATGGGGTGTATGCTGGGGCAGCATGACGAGTCTGGCCGAAAAGAGCATGCAATATACTACCTGAGCAAAAAGTTTACCGACTGTGAAACCATATATTCACTGCTCGAGAAAGGTTGATGTTCTCTAGCATGGGCTGCTCACCGGCTAAGACAGTATATGTTGACCCATACTACCTTATTGATATCCAAGATGGATCCAATTAAATACATATTCGAGAAGCCCGCCCTCTCTGGAAGAATAGCAAGATGGCAGATGATCTTGACTGAATACGACATTCAATACACTACCCAAAAATCAATAAAGGACAGTGTGCTAATCGTTCACCTTGCTCATCAGGCTGTGGATGACTATCAGTCCATGAAATTCGAGTTCCCAGATGAAGACATCATGGTGGTAAACAACTGTGAAGAACTCAGACCCTATGACGGACCTGAACAAGGATCCCAATGGACCTTGGTTTTTGATGGAGCTTCCAACGCGCTCGACAATGGCAAAGGCGCTATGATCATATCCCCTGAAGGATGTCATACTCCCTTCACCGTGAGGCTTTTTTTCAATTGTACCAATAATATGGCAGAATATGAAGCATGTATTATGGGTCTCAAAGCCGCCATAGATTTGGGAATCAAGTCCTTAAAAGTATTTGGATATTCAGCCTTAGTCATCAGTCAGATCAAAGGAGAATGGGACACGAAGCATCCTAATCTCATCCCTTACAAAGAACATGTGTTGACATTAATCCCACATTTTGAGGAAATTACCTTTGAGCACTTTCCACGAGAGGAAAATTAACTAGAAGACGCGCTAGCCACTATGTCATCCATGTTTAAAATCAGGTGGGATAACGAGGCTCCCCAGATCACCATTGAGCGGATGGATGAACCAGCTTACTGTCACGAGATCGATACTGAAGAAGTAGTGGACAAGCCTTAGTTCTGTGAAGTTAAGAGGTATCTCGAGGCCCAAGAGTATATGGAGGAAGCTTCAGTCAATGATAAGAAGTTCTTGAGAATATTTTCTGCTAAATTATTCCTCAGTAACAGAATCCTTTATAAACACAACCACGAATCTACTTTGCTTTGTTGCGTAGACCAGAGTGAGGCAGAAAAGGTCATGGCTGATTTACATGAAGGTACCTTTGGCACTCATTCTAGTGGACACACGATGGCTAAAAAGATCCTACGGGTAGGATACTACTGGTCCACCATGGAAGCGGATTGTTATCATCATTCACAAACATGTCTTAAGTGCCAAATCTATGCTGACAAAGTACATGTGCCTACGGTTCCCCTAAACGTCCTGAATGCTCCTTGGCCCTTCGCAATGTGGGGAATTGACATGATTGGAGAGATCAAACCCACAACTTCTAATGGACACCGCTTCATCTTGGTTGCCATTGATTACTTCACAAAGTGGGTTGAGGCAACTTCTTTCGCTTCTGTTACCAAGAACATTGTGGCCCGATTCATCAAACAGAATCTCATATGTCGGTATGGTATCTCAGAGAGAATCATCACAGATAATGGTACCAATCTCAACAATACTATGATTACCGCACTATGCGCACAATTCAAGATCCAGCACCACAACTCTTCTCCTTACCAATTAAAGATGAATGGCATTGTAGAAGCCGCAAATAAAAACATCAAGAAGATCATACAAAAAATGACAGTGAACTACAAGGACTGGCATGAGATGTTACCATTTTCTCTCCATGGTTACCGTACCACGGCACACACGTCAACAGGGGAAACTCCTTCTCTTTGGTATACGGTATGGAAGCTGTCCAACCAATTGAAGTCCAAATACCTTCTCTGAGAATCATAAAAGATGAAGGGCTGAATGAAGATGAATAGATTCAAACTCGACTTAACCAGCTAAACTTGATTAATGAAAAGAGGCTTACAGTTGTCTGTCATGGCCAGATGTACCAAAAATGTATGATCAAAGCTTTTAATAAGAAGGTCAGACGTCAGGTATATCGGGTTGGTGACTTGGTAATCAAGCGTATTATATTACCACAAGGTGACCCCAGGGGAAAATGGGCTCCTACATACGAAGGACCATTTATGATCAAAAACATATTCTCTGGTGGAGCAATGATCTTAACTACTATGGATGGCGACGAACTTCCGCACCCTGTAAATGCAAACATAGTCAAAAGATACTATGCATGAATAAAGAATCGCTAGGTCGACTGTCCTAGGAAAAAATTAGGGTATCCCGGCGAACCAAAAGGGTTCGGGCAAAAATTAGGGATAAAATACAAAATAAATTCGTACACCCGGCAAGCTGAAAACCTGAAAGGGCGGTTTGAGCAAAAAAGGGTATCCCGGTGGACTGAAAACCCGAAAGGGGGGTCCAGGAAAAAGTTAGGGATTGAAAGTGTATGACTATGTCCCGTTGGATCACCTTACAGACAACCTTTAGTATTGACTGATAAACTCAAACGGTTCTAATCAATCCAATCAGCTTCGGACAAAGCAGCAAGTGGATGAGACGCTTAGAGACATGAAAGCTATAGCAGAGTGGGAACCCCATGGGATTATTTCACATAGCTATCTTTTCTTTGTATTAATTTTCATTTTCTACGACGACATTTGTAACACCCCAATTTTACCCGGCAATTATATATGAAAATAAGAGTTATAACCATTCATGCAAACGAATCAGGATGCCACAAATTCATCTTTCAAAACACATTGCATTCATTATTGATACATAACACTTTAAAACTTCGGATGAGCCATCAGCATAATACTTTAATTAAATAATTCGATAATTTAAACATCTACACAGCCGAATTCTTAATAACATCTTTATCCATCGTTACAGCAACTTCAAAATAACACATACTTCATAAAAATAAAATTAAAGTTCAAAAATGAAATAATCAACAATTAAAAGCAACAAGCGTTCATCCCCCCGAGTGTTAGGTATCAGAGCAATGACACTGACTCGGACTACTGAAGGTATACAGCCTTCACTCTCGATTACCTGCATGTTACCAATGTAAGGGTAACATTCAAATAGAAGGAGTGAGATATCTAACAATATAATAAAACGTATGATAATTAATATATTAAATTAGATCACATAACATCGCCACTTCTCATCTTATAAACAACAATAATCGAAACAGAAATACCAACTTTAATCCATATTCATCACATCAATTCACAACTTCTTTATGCAATCATATAATGTGACTCAATACTATGCAAATGCATGTGGTACCATTGGAGCAGAACTCCCATCTTAAAAATCTGCTAATAAATAGAGGCATCAACAAGGCATAAGACTTCATCTTAATATTCACCAATACAGACCATCTTAATGAGCATAAGCTTCATCTTGAAATGCAATGTATGCGACACAATCATGAATGTAATGACAACACCATAATTAACAACATCTAAACACAACATCATCGTTGGCCAGAAGCCTACATCCTAATAGCTTCCAATTATTAGAGGCATCTCACATCTTTCAATCAACATCATTTATCACCGTAATTCATCACACATCATTTATACATTGTAATTCATCAAACATCATTTCATCAACAACTCAGCCATACAACAATACGATAGTAACTCGTCAATCTCACCAGGAAGAGCAACACGCTGGATCTATTGAATGAAAAGTAAATAAAGAAAGTGGTATGGACCTAGGATTGAACCCAGGTCCTTATGCCTTTTGCCAATGCCATGTTGCCAACTGCACTACCATGGTTAGTTGTAATTACAATAATAATAAAAAATAATATGAGAAAAACGAAAGACCTGATTCGAAAGCGCGCGAAAGTTCAAACGGGCCAGTCACATGCTGCCACGCCATCGTCTTCCTCATGGATTCTGTCGTTTTAGAAAAAAGGACTTTTACCTACAGACATCCACTGTAGGTATAACCCTGCATATTTCAAAAATGTTGTACACGTAAGATAAATGAAAGGTAATGGTACCAATAAACTCGTCTCATCCCCACGAGCATCATGGTACCCGATTCAAAGCCCAATTGTTCCTGTACAAAAAGACCCTAAAAATAACACAAAAACCCTAGCAATGGAAACATCGTGTACAGGATTCAAAAACGCAATTAAATGACATGGTTAGCTTGCAAACATGATGACAAACACGAATATGACAATTAAAATTGCTAATGATGCAAGAACTGGGATAATCGATTCTGGAAAAAAAAAACGTAAACCGTGTGAGTTACAGTTGGTGTTTCTGGGTGCTTCAAGCCTTGCAAATGATCCAATTGGCTTCTGGGAAGGTCCAAGAATCGATTAGCAGCGTTGGAATGGTCTGAATTTATCTCTAGATGCAAAAACGATCTAACACTTTTGTCACTTTTTTGAGTTTTGTTCTATGCCTCTCACGACCTCTAACCCCTGTATTTTGATCTGGAATTGTTCATTATATAACCTAGAGTGAATTAGGTTAACAAACTTGGACTAAATCTTTGCATTTATCGAAGATTTGATTTGATTTGCAAGCTATATGATATGTTGCTATTTTGAGCAAAAACATGCCTTTCTTGTACCAATTGACCTTAATTCGATTTGATCTTGTTAACTCAGCATATCTTAATTGTCAATCTGTCAAAAAAAAAACAAATCAAATCAAATCTTTGTTAATTTTCATCATTTATTTGATTTAATTCACTTTTTAATTAATGAAAAATCAAAATAAATTGAAAAATGAAGCACATAATGGGTGAGTGAACATTTGGGTCGTGGACCACATTATAATTGAGGTGCAAGCATAAAAAGTTGGGGCCATTTAGCAAAAAATGCAAATTTGAGCACATTTGACTTTTAGCAATTTTGCAAAAATGGTCAAATTAGCCAATGCATAACTCTCTCAATTTTGACCCTAGAGAGGTGTTCTTTGACTTTTTAGAAAGCTTAGGATGTCCTCTAAACAACCCTTTTGGTCGCATCTCAATTAAGTCTTCCATTTTCATGTATGAAGCCTTGACCTAAAAGGTGTTTTTGTTGACTTTTCAAAAGGACCTATAATGTCAAAATTCATATCTTTTGGTGAGTGCATATTCTGGACTTGGGAGATGAATATGAATTTTAGGGATTTGCATCCTCTCAAAAATGAGCTTTGGATGGGTCATTTCTGATAAAGTATGAGAAAGGTATGCTTGGTCAAAGTTGAGTTGACTTTTCCTGTAAAACCCTAATTTTGCAACTTTTGGGTTTTGATGAATTGTGAGCAATCCTTGAGTAATCATGATCAACCCTTGATAAAATGATGGATAATACTTCAAAATGAGGATGTTGACCAAAAATCTTGAAGTTTGGCTGTATGTGGGCCACAGTTGACTTTTGACCTAGTATAGTTAATTTTCAGGCATTTGAGCAATTGACTGAGCAAACTTCTTCTGCAAGGCTTGAAACTTGACATGGATGATCTTGAGAACATATTAGGACAATGGTGAGAATTTTAGTCCTTGGTGGTTCATACATCTTTATGAAGATGGAAACCCTAATTTGAGGTATACTGCCTTAGGAGAGAGTTTGTTTGGTCAACTCTTGAACTTCCTTGAGCAATTTGGGGACCTCACTTGCCATGTGTTGAGAAATATTGGAGGGAAAATTTTGGGGTACAACAGCTTCCCCTGTTCAATCTTCTTAAACCTGAAGATGTAGATTGGCTCGTCTGCCTTTCGTGATCTGAAGGTGGAAGATGATTGAACACTAGAGGGCCCAGAAATTTGCACTCGCATGAAGTGACACTTGATTTGCAATATCGAGAATGGGCTTACAGATGCCATTCGGAGGTCGATGATGTAAGATTGCCGGGGATGGGCTTAAAGATGCCATCCGAAGAGGTTTCGATCGCATAAGAGATTCCTTTGCGAGAACCTGTATACCTGTTGTTGAGGAGAACTTCATTGGGGAATGTTGGTCTCTGTCTTGGGAGAAATAGAGTTTTAGGAGCTTCAGTTGTCTGTTACTCTACTGGGGAATAACTCCGGTTTGGGGAAGCGAAAGTGAACTGCGTGTCTGGTCGAGGTATATGTTGCACCGCGACTTACTGGAGATATGGGAAACCAATCGTGTTTGATTGGGTCCCGGTCTTACTGTGTTGTGGACTGCTATCTGGGGATAAGAGAGGAAGAACCCAGATAGTAAGGTTATGAGAAGGAACCTGGATAGTAGGGTTACTTCAAGATGAAAGCCTGGATAGTAGGGCAGTGAGAAGGAACCTGGATAGTAGGGTTACTTTTAGATGAAAGCCTGGATAGTAGGGCTTGAGAAGGAACCTGGATAGTAGGGTTACTTTGAGATGAAAGCCTGGATAGTAGGGCTTGAGAAGGAACCTGGATAGTTGGGTTACTGCGAGATGAAAGCCTGGATAGTAGGGTTACTTTGAGATGGAAGCCTGGATAGTAGGGCTTGAAAAGGAACCTGGGTAGTAAGGTTACTTATGAAAGCTTGGATAGTAGGGTTGTGAGAAGGAAATTGGGTAGTAGGGTTACTTCGATATGAAAGCCTGGATAGTAGGGCTGTGAGAAGGAACCTGGGTAGTAGGGTTACTTCGATATGAAATCCTGGATAGTGGGGATGTGAGAAGGAACCTGGATAGTAGGTTTACTTTGATATGAAAGCCTGGATAGTAGGGCTGTGAGAAGGAACCTGGATAGTAGGGTTACTTCGATATGAAAGCTTGGATAGTAAGGCTGTGAGAAGGAACCTGGATAGTAGGGTTACTTCGATATGAAAGCCTAGATAGTAGGGTTGTGAGAAGGAACCTAGATGGTAAGGTTATGAGTTTGTGTAAAATTTCAGGAGGAACCTGGGTAAGGTTACCTTGGTATATGTTCGTGTAAAACTTCAGGAGGAACCTGGGTAAGGTTATAAGTTTGTGTAAAATTTCAGGAGGAACCTGGGTAAGGTTACCTTGGGTTAAGTTCATGTAAAACTTCGGAATGAACCGGGGTAAGGTTATAAGTTTGTGTAAAACTTCAGGAGGAACCTGGGTAAGGTTACTTCATGATAAGTTTATGTAAAACTTCAAGAGCAACCTGGTTAAGGTTGCATTTTTCACACTGAGGATTACTTTGTTTAGCTTCGAGTGTTGATCATGGACCTGTTGGAAATTGTTGATGATAATTGTTTTTCCTGAAAGAAATACAGGGTTAGTTATGTGCGATGCATGAGATGCATTGTGATGAGGTTCTCAAAATAACCGAGATCATGTTATATGTAATGTATGCACATGTCATGATGTATGAACATGAAATGCTGACGTAATAATCTAAGTCTGGGAAAATAAATCCCTGACTGCTGTTTGGAGAGTATGAGAAATGGTATTCTTGACTGCTGTAACAAACCATAGTTCCTCTACTTCTGTTGGGGATGGTGAACAAAGATGACTAGCTGGGGATTCACGTCCATTCAGCTGGTGAATATTCTGTCGGAAGAGACCCTGTCTGAGGATAACTCTGCGGGGAATAACTCTGTTGGAGAGGAGATACTCTATTGATAGATCTGCTGATTTGGAGAAATAAACTCAGTTGGGGGTGAATTTCTGTTGCTGGTGATAATGAATTATGTTGGAGATTGAATTCTACTTGTGATAGAAATAAACTCTGCTTAGGGAAAATTTTATTGACTCACTCGCGATTGTGAAACTCAGTTGGGGAGAGTTATGTCATGTTCAGGAAAGCTAACATCACTGTATTTGGATACTTTTTACTCTGTGGGGAGTGTATGTACCACTACTCATGTTCTCAAGCTGGCTCTACCCCGGTACCTGATGGGCAGAGTAACTGTAAGGTTTGAGCACTTCTTGTTTTCCCTGTTTCTGGAATTACGAGTAATTGTCTTTTGTGTCTTGTGTAAATATTTATGAGCAGCCATTATTTTCAAATGCATATATCAAAAATGAATCATTGAACGTTCTTGCAAAACAAAACAGAAAAAGAACAACACATTGAAATTTCTTGTGAAAATGAATTGTATTGATTTTCGCAATTGGCCTGTAATATGCATTTTTGTACAAAGAGGCTGACGTCCTAGTAAGAGAACGCCGCCGAAAGAAATTACAATTTGTGTAAAAGAAAGTGAAAAACAACTATGTGAAATGACCCCATTTGGTTCCAACTCTACTATTGCCTTTATATCTTCAAGCGTCTCATCACTATGCTACTTGGCCGAAGGTTTATCAGATTGAATGGCGTTGTCCGAGCTTGATAGTTGATACCGAAGTCTGGTTGTAAGATGATCCAATGAGACATAGTTTTACGCTTCGATCCCTAACTTTTTCCTGGACCGCCCTTTCGGGTTTTCAGTCCACCGGGATACCCTTTTTGCCCAAGTCGCCTTTTCAGGTTTTCGACTTACCGGGTGTACATATTTTTTCATTTTTATCCCTAACTTTTTCCCGAACCCTTTTGGTTCGTCGGGAAGCCCTTATTTTTGCCTAGGCCAGTCAACCTAATGGGTCTTTGATTATGCGTAGTATTTTTTCACTATGTCTTCATTGACAGGGTGAGGAAGGTCGTCGCCATCCATGGTGGTTAGAATTATATCTCCTCCCGAGAAAATGTTCTTAACCATAAATGGCCCTTTGTATGTGGGGGTCCATTTGCCCCTGGGATCACCTTGCGGTAGTATGATGCGTTTGATCACTAGATCCCCGACTCGATATTCTTGACGTCTGACTTTCTTGTTAAAAGCCTTGATCATTCGCTTTTGATACGCCTGACCATGACAGATAGCAGTAAGTCTCTTTTCATCGATTAGATTCAGCTGATCAAGTCGGGTTTGGATCCAGTCGTCTTCGTTCAAACCTGCATCCTTCATAATCCTGAGAGAGGGTATCTGGACTTCGATGGGTAGGACTGCCTCCATGCCATACACCAAAGAGTAGGGTGTTTCCTCTGTCGACGTCCGTGCTGAAGTACGATATCCATGAAGAGCAAATGGTAGCATCTCGTGCGAGTCTTTGTATGTCACCGTCATCTTCTGCACAATCTTTTTGATGTTCTTGTTAGTCGCTTCAACAGCCCCATTCATCTTCGGCCGGTAGGGAGAAGAGTTATGATGCTGAATCTTGAACTGTTTGCCGAGCTCGGTGATCATTGTGTTATTGAGATTTGTACCATTGTCTGTAATAATCCTCTCTGGTACACCATATCGACAGATCAGATTGTGTCGGATAAACCGTGCCACGACGTTCTTGGTTATTGTAGCAAAGGAAGTTGCCTTAACCCACTTCGTAAAGTAATCAATGGCTACCAGAATGAAGCGATAACCATTAGACACGGTAGGTTTGATCTCGCCGATCATGTCGATGCCCCACATTGCAAAGGGTCAAGGAGCTGTCAAGACATTCAGAGGGACTAGAGGCACATGCACCTTATCAGCATAGATTTTGCATTTATGACAGGTTCGAGAGTGCTAATAACAATCGGCTTCCATAGTGGACCAGTAGTATCCTACTCGTAGGATCTTCTTAGCCATGGTGTGTCCACTAGAATGGGTTCCGAAAATGCCTTCATGTAGATCTGTCATGATCCTTTCTGCTTCGCTCTTGTCTACACACCATAGTAGTGTGGAGTCATGGTTGCGTTTATAGAGGATCCCATTGCTAAGAAAGAATTTTGTAGTGAACCTTCTCAGAAACTTCTTATCATTGACAGATGCCCCTTCGGGATAATCCTGAACCTCGAGATACCTTTTGACTTCGTGAAACCAGGGTTTATCTTCTACCTCTTCAGTCTCAATGTCACAGCAGTGTGCGGGTTCATCCAACCTCTCAATGGTAATCTGGGGAGCTTCATTGTCCCACCTAACTTTGAACATATAAGACATGGTAGCTAGCGCGTCAGCTAACTGATTCTCCTCTCTTGGGAAATGTTCAAAGGTTACCTCCTCAAAGTGTGGGAGCAATGTCAGTACATACTCTTTGTAAGGAATAAGATCTGGGTGCTTCGTATCCCACTCGCCTTTGATCTGACTTATCACCAGAGCGGAATCTTCGAATACACTCAAGAACTTAATCCTCAGGTCAATAGAAGCTCGAAGGCCCATGATACACGCTTCATACTTCGCCATATTGTTAATGCGGTTAAAACATAATCGGGCGATGTGCGGAGTATGACAGCCCTCGGGAGATATAATTACAGCGCCAATGTTTTTACCCAGTGCGTTTGAGGCTCCATCAAAATACATAGACCATCGGGATCCCTCCTTGGGTCCTTCATCTGATCCAGGTTCTTTGCAGTCGGTTACCAATATGATATTCTCATCCGAGAACTCGAAATTCATGGACTGGTAGTCATCCACGGCCTGATGCGCCAAATGATCCGCCAATACACTCCCCTTGATTGCTTTTTGGGTTGTGTATTGGATGTCATACTCGGTTAAGATCATCTTCCATCTTGCTATTCTTCCGGATAAGGCGGGCTTCTCGAAAATATATTTGATCGGATCCATCTTTGATATTAACAAGGTAGTGTGAGTCAGCATATAATGTCTCATTCGGCGTGCAGCCCATGCCAAAGCGCAGCAAGTTTTCTCGAGAAATGAGTATCAGGTCTCACAGTCGGTAAACTTTTTGCTAAGGTAATAAATGGGGTACTCTTTTCGACCAGACTCCTCATGCTGCCCCAGAACACACCCCATTGAATTGTCTAGCACTGTCAAGTATAATATCAAAGGTCTTCCTTCAATTGGAGGCATCAAAATTGGTGGTTCTTGAAGGTATTCCTTGATTCTTTCGAAAGCGGTCTGGCATTCATCATTCCACTTTACCACTTGATCTTTCTTCAGCAGCTTGAATATTGGCTCATAAGTAGCAGTCAGATGTGAAATGAACCTGGCGATGTAATTCAGACGTCCCAAGAAACCTCTAACTTCCTTCTCTGTGCGAGGGACCGGCATCTCTTGTATGCCCTTTACCTTTGAAGGGTCTACCTGAATACCTTTGTCACTGACAATAAAACCCAGAAGCTTACCAGACCTTACCCCAAAGGTACACTTGTTCGGATTTAACCTCAGCTTGTATGTCTTCAACCTGTCAAACAGCTTCTGGAGATGATCAAGGTGCTCTTCCTCAGTCTAGGACATGGCTATCATGTCATCAACATAAACCTTGACCTCGTGGTGAATCATATCATGGAACAAAGCGACCATGGTGCGCTGATAAGTTGCCCCAGCATTCTTCAACCCAAAAGGAATTACCTTGTAACAGAAGGTGCCCCACTGTGTAACTAAGGTTGTCTTCTCCATGTCCTCAGGAGCCATCTTGATCTGGTTGTAGCCAGAAAAACCATCCATGAAGGAGAAGATCTTGTGTTGCACAGTGTTGTCGACTAGAACATCAATGTGAGGACGTGGGAAGTCATCCTTGGGGCTTGCCCTGTTCAGATCTATGTAGTCCACACACATCCGTACCTTACCGTCCTTCTTATGTACCGGAATGATGTTAGCAACCCACTGCAGATAACAAGTGACAGCTAAGAATCCTGCGTCAAACTGTTTCATGACCTCTGCCTTGATTTTCTCTGACATTTCAGGGCACATACAGCGGACCTTCTACTTTACCGGAGGGAAGTCTTCTTTAGTCGGCAGGCAATGTACCACAATATCAGTGTCCAAACCAGGCATGTCTTCATAGGACCAGGCGAAGATCTCAACATAGTCGTGTAGCATCTGTATTAACCGTTGTTTGACACTAGGCTCCAGAATCACACCTATTTTAATCTCTTTCCTGTCTTCCTCTGTACCCAAATTCACTGAATCCACTGGCTCTTCATGAGGCTGTATGGCCCTTTCTTCCTGATGTAATAGTCTAGCAAGTTCTCCAGGAACCTCACAATCATCCTCACCTTCGTCCTCGACTTGGTTGATCGGATTTTTGAAGTCATAATTGGCAGTAGCAGAGCTGTTATCAATGGGAACCATAGTGGATATGGATCTGTAGTATGATACGTGAGTGTGTGTAAGAGAATAGCTGTTTTGATAAAGTGAGAGACATAAAAGAAAAACAAGGAGCGCAAAATTTGGATGCAAGAAACGACCAATGCTTTATTAATGATATATGAAATGACAAATAATAGCCCTCACAAGAAAAGCCAATGTGCCTCGAGCAAGGCACCGGGCCATAAAGTTTCAAATTGTGTATTACAAATCTTAAAACAAATGAGTCAATTACTGCAGAATAAAAGAAACGGGTATGAAGTCCCTAGCCGTCCAGTTATTCGGTCCACCGTTGGTTGTTGGGTAGATCCAGCTGTCAATGTCTGATTCCTCTTCACTGTCTTCAATTGCATTAACTCCTCGATTGCTGATGTGTAGAGGAGGTCTTCCAGCCTGAGTGTTCCTAACAGCCCTTTGAGCCTCTGTATTAAAGCCCAAACCAAATTTGTATGTTTTGTGAGTGAAATCAGGGAGCTGACCCCAATTGGTACACCCACCTTCTTCAACCACAGCCCTAGCGTCCTTGAGAGAAGCCATCTTCAACGGAGGTTTGTCGATAGTAACTTTAGTTGATGCCAAGATCTGAGGGACCTCTTCGAAATTCTGACAAGGAGTTTCTATGAATTCCCCGTCCATCTCTATGTAGCGAAAGGAATTGAGGTGACTCACCATATATTCTTCTTCACCTCGCACTTTGACAATCTTTCCCTTCACCGAATACTTCAGCATTTGATGGAGTGTGGAAGTAACTGCCCCAACCTCATGGATCCAAGGATGAACCAGCAAGCAAGAATACGACGGCCTAATATCCATTACGTAGAAGGTGGACCCAAAAGTTTTAGAACCCACTTTGACAGGGATGTCCACCTCCCCGTGCACCATTCTCTTTGATCTGTCAAAAGCCCTTACCACAATGTTACCAGGCTTTAGAGTCAAACCCTCACAATCCAAATGGTCCAACGCTTTCTTCGACAGAACATTTAATGAAGACCTGGTATCTACCAGCACATGAGCCATAGTGGTGCCCCTGCACTCAATCGAGACATGCTGAGCATCATTATGCTTCCTTCCTTTCGGTGTCAGATCCGCATCTGAAAAACCCAGCCCATTGTCAGCAGTCAGGCTGGCCATACAATCTTTGAATTGATCTGCTGAAGTTTCCTGCGGCACATGCGCAATCTTGAGAAATGCAATCAAAGCCTTCGCATGGGCTTCAAAACACAACAGCAGAGACAACATGGATATCTTTGATGGGGTCTGCCCCAGCTGCTCGACCACATTATAGTCGCTCTTCTTAATGATTTTCAGTATTTCCTCTATTTCTTGTTTAGAGGCTTCCACAATGATTTTCTTAGGTGCCTCCGTCCGGGCAGGCTCACCTATAATTTCCTTGCCCCAAAGTCCCAGATGGATCAGCAGCAGGGGTAATAACTGGAGTAGGAACAGGAGAAATGTCAGGAGTGCTGGTTGGAGCAGCAGTTGGAATAACAGTAGGCTTGATGTTCTTCTGGGCAATCTCAGGAGAGAAAACCCTTCCACTTCGAGTAACCTTACTAGTCCCGACAATATTACTGACATCAGTATCAGCTTCTTCATTCTTCAGATCTTTCTTAATTCCATGATAGTACACATCAGCACCATAATGCCATGGGACAGCCTTGTCTGAGGTGTACGGGATGGGACCAGGAACAGTGATTATCAGCGGAGAAATTCTTTGAACAGGTGTAATCCTAACAGGTCTTCTCCAGGAAACCTTGGAAGGATTGGCGGAAATGGTTATAATAGCGACGTCTTCAATGGGAACAACAGGGATCATAGTGTTCTCGAACAAAATCTCTTTATTATCCATCAGGCGCTGAACACCTGACTTCAACAAAAGGTAACTAGAAGGTAGAATCGAACACATGTGGCAACCTTCACCACAACCCAGAAATAAACCGGCCAACAGCAAATTCTTCTTAATAGTCATAATAGGAGTAGAAATTTCTTCAACAGAGGTCACAAACAAATCAGTGTCAACAGCATTAACTCCACGACCATGTTTGGGCATGGGAGCAGTTATAACATTCGGCTTTTCTGGAGCATCGAACTTTATCTCCTTGGCTTCAAGAGAGTCTTGTACATTGTTTCTCATAGCCCAACAATCATTTGTATCGTGGCCAGGACTCTCGGAATGGTAGGCGCACCGCGCGTTAGGATTGTATCTGGGAGAGGTAGTGTTTGGATTCTTGGGGGCCTCTCTCAAGGTTGCCAAGTTGGATTTTAATAAATGAGGTAGAACTTCAGCCAAAGTCATGTTGATGCAGGTAAACTGCCGTTGTGGTCTTTCCACCCTTTGTTGATTGTTGCATTGTGGAGCAACTGTGGGTCTTGGTATCACTACAGCATTTACCGTTTGACAGTGTTCAGATCTGCTTTGGCCCCTTGGGCTATAGACCGCACTGGCTTCCTTCTTACCAGCGAAGGGCTTCTTTGCTGAACTCGAGGAGGCATCCTTCTGTATTTTACCACTCCGAATTCTAGCTTCTACTCTTTCTCCCATTTAAATCAGCTCGATGAAACCAGATGACGAGTTGCCGATTAAGTGATTGAAAAATGGACCTGATAGCGTTCCTAGAAACATATCAACCAACTCCCTATCCGACAAAGGGGGTTGAACTCTCCCAGCCAAGTCTCTCCATTTTTTAACATAATATTTAAAACCTTCACCTGCACCCATGTACATACTCTGGAGTTGAGTACGAGTGGGAGCAAGGTCGGCATTGTACTGATACTGCTTGTAGAAAGCAGCAGCAAGATCTTCCCAGTTTCGGACACTGGCTCCCTCCAACTGGTAGAACCATTCAAGCTGAGTCCCTGACAGACTATCTTGAAAGAAGTGCACCCACAAATTTCTATTAGCGGTGTGGGGTTGAATCTTCCTGACATACGAGTGGAGATGGAGTTTCGGGCAGGACACCCCATCATACTTGGCAAAAATCGGAGCTTTGAACTTTTGCAGGATGACCACCCCTGATACCATTCCCAATTCTTCGAAATCCAGTCCAGGTATCTTCTGAACTTCCATGGCACTCAGACGATCTTCCAACTGTTTGTATTTATCCTCAGCAAGAGTATATTACTCATCGTTATAATCAGTACCATTGTCAAAGATTGTAGGACTAGGGTCCTTTTCCCCTTCTTTGTTCTCCCCTTCCTTGGATGAAGAGGTCAGATCAGTTTTTTACTTCAACCTTTCTCCAAACCTTCTGCCCATATTCAGAATATCGACAACCTTCTTCTTCTTCTTCGTCTCTTTTAGAATGAGGGCTTTCAGATCCTCTTGCCCTTTTTCCAGACTGGTGAACATTTGTTGGAACTGGGCGTTTTGTGCCTGAAGATCTTTGATGGCTTGATCGGAAGACATTTCTGCGTGTGATAAACAACGAAGAAGATGAGAAACCTGTAGTGGTACCTGTAATGATGTGTATGATAATGGGATGCGCATGTAATGATTTCAAAGACTTTGGGAAATTTAAATTTGCAAACAAAAATAAACAAAAACTTTATTAGCTTAAATTTGAAGGTTCAAAATTCCTTTAAGGCGTTACAAATAAGTAAATAAAACAAATCTAAAACTAGAAAAGAAAAATCAAAAGTCCCATGGACGCTTTCTCTTTGTGCTGTTATAATCATTGAGCACTCTTTCTTCCTGGAGCTGCCTGGTGAGCTTTAAAACCTCCCTCTCTTGATCATGGAACTATTCCCTGTAAGTATCCCGCTCATTCTTCAGCTGAATCCAAGACCTCTGTAACTCCCCAAGATCAGTGGGCATGTAAGGATAGAGAATCGTGTAAGAAATTCCTTTTTCAGTAGTGGGCTCCACAATCACTAGTAATACGGCCACATAAGGCATCATAAGCTTATGGGCACGAGCTCGTACCCATTGGAGGTAAGGCTCCATAGGAATGGAAGTCTTTGGTCCCAAATCTTTGGCGTCAGATTTGTTTACCATGCCCCAAGCTCGCATCAGCGATACTCATTAACATCATCCTCATAGTTGAATACAATGCCCTCAATAAGTAACTCATGGGGACCATTCCTTCGAGCATGACCAAATTGTCGTAAAGTTAGACAAGGATTTTAAGTTATACCCCCTCTGATACCAAGTAATGGGACATTAGGGTATTCCCCACAACGGTTAATAATAGCAATGTCTTCCATAGCTCCGGAACACCAAAGAATATTCGTATGAGCGAGTGACATTATCCTTTGCGACCAACCCAAACCTTCTTCATTCTTCAGTACAGACATAGGGAGGTGATAAATAAACCACCTCGATAGCAGCGGCATGCAGCACATAAGAGTCCCTCTTCTCTTCATGGTACGACTATGGAGAGTGTGCAAAATATCTCCAAGCAAGGTAGGCACGGGGCTGCGAGAAAGGAAAATCTTGATAGCATTCACATCTACGAAGGAGTCTGGATTAGGGAAGAGAACTAAATCATAGATAATAAGAGCCAAGACCTCCTCAAAAGCCTGAAAATCCATATCATCCCAAAATAGTAGAGCCTTGTCTATCAGAAATTTGGCTAGAAAACCCTCGACTCCGCTTCGAGTTTCCCAATTGGATACCACATCGGCCCGTTTCAAATGCAAAGCTGAGACAATGACTTCTGGCTTAGGAACTTCTTCTATACCTGTGAAGGGTACCTATTCAAGAATGGGTATGCCTAATAGCTGAGAGAATTCTTCCAAGGTGGGTACCAACTGATAATCTGGAAAGGTGAAGCAGTGATGCTTAGGATCGAAGAACTGAAAAAGTACGCTCATCATCTATTCATCAAAGTTTGAAGTAACCAGGCTGAGAAGTTGACCGTGTCTCTTAATGAAAGTAGAAGTTTCAGAAACTCTTGATACTAGCTCTTTGAGTTGGGAAGGTATCTTCACAAAGCTGATTCAGATAGTATTTCTACGCACGGAAGCCATGATCTGCAAAACAGAACAAAGATAAATTCCCTTGGTCTTTGAAATGGTTAGTGTAATGAAGCATGAATGCCATGTTATGATGCATGATGTCATGATAAACCACAGGTATAGCAAACACAGGTATTGCAAACACATTCAAATCACACAAAGCCCTTAGGTTTAAGGCTTGCATGAGGTCAAAGGTAATACCCTCTTGAAGTTAAGTTGGTTTCAAACCTGTCCTAGAAAAGTAACTGGGTTCTAGAGGATCTCAATATCACTGACCATCCTTTATCGATCATGGTTTCAGCTCACACAATCTTTTCTTGCGGCCGAAATATTCCGAAAGTATGATCTCAATGAGTGTAGTATCGAGTATCAACCAGTTCTCAGCTCTACACCGAGGCCGGCTATCTCACTACTCTCTAATGGCCAAGTTGTTCAACTAAGGTTCTAAGGTTCGTTAGTGCTTCATGACACCATGCAGCGGCCCCGTATTCTCCTTGTTTCACCACAAGGGATACCGGTACCAACCAAAGTGCCACACCAACGTAGCTACTGCTTCAACCGTATCAGTCTACGTCGTACAGTTCCCTCACAGTCTATTGCTACTTACCTAATGAGTGCCCCTAGATCCGGGTATAGGATCTATAGTAACCCCAAACAAAACCCTCAAAAATAAAGCAAACAAAACAATCAAGAGAAGCAATTTTAATGACCTAGATCCTAAGGTATACCCCACTTAACACTCCCCAACAGAGTTGCTAGTTCTGTGATACGGTGGCAGAACCGACTGTTTAATACTGGTTTGCATTTTGCATTTTTTTATTCGTAAAATGTCGCGGTAAGCAAGAGTCGCCACCGACTTTTATTTCATCCAATCGGAAAGGAAAAAAGTACAGAAAAATCATTTTTCGAGATTTTGAGTACGGGGGTAGATTATAGAAAGGGAAGGTGTTAGCACCGTTTCTATCCATGGTTTTCCATGGGCTCTTAGGTGCTTGCTCATTTTTAAATTGCTTATGTTTGTGTGCTTGTTTTTGAAAAATGTTTTACTTCGTGATAGCCCTTGTATCAGTCCTCAAGGATGTCACGAAATTGTTTTGAAAATTTGTTTGAAAAGTGTAAGTGTGAAAAGTTTTGATTTGAGCAAGTACCTACTAGCATCTACCTACTCGAAAAAATATCGTTTCTATTCTTGTTTCCTTTAGACAGCGGTATCCTACTATTGAGAAATAGGTAGCACCGTCGTTGGAGTTGTAAGGGTCAATTCGAAAGGGACGTACGGTCACTAAAGCGATATTAGGACACTTTAGTAGTAACCCTAGAGTCTTAAGATCTTTTCTAGGCAACATTTCCAAAGCAACATTCGAATGAGATATTTGATCTTTTAGACGGGAGGGCAACCACTAAGACACCCTATGCTTAATGATCGTTTACCGAAGGCAACCAAAGTGAGAGTATACCCTAAGAGTGAATATGTGCGAGTGATTTGTTTTCAGTTTATTATCTTTGCACATTAGGGTTTTCTAACCATTTTAATTTTGTCATGCATTCTTGCCATACAATCCTATTAGCATTCATCTAACAGTTAATAATTGCGGAAATTTAAAAGTGCGAAAATATAAAACCTAACTATTACAAGGCTTCGGGGAGAGGGATTAATTACATAACCAAAAATCGGGGAAAAGCGATAATTAAAAACCCTAGTTAAAACTATTACATCCTCAAAACAGTTACAAAAATAATAAAAGAATTAAATGCACGCGGTAAGTTAAATGCGAGGCAATTAGGGTTTTGACCCTTTTGACTAAACCTAATTAATGTTAATTTTTGAAAATTAATTAATTAATCCTAAACAACCTATTTTTGTATTTTTGTTTTATTTGAGAAAAAATAGAAAAAATTAAATCAAGAGTTAACCTAATTTTCTAATTTGATTTTAATTGTGAAAAAACAAATTAAAGTTACCCTAATTTAAATATTAATCTAATTAATTAACAAAATTAAATTTTAATAAGAAAACAACTAAATCTAATTTTTTTGTGACTTTTTTTATTTTTTATGATTTAATTAAAACTGATTTTAAAAATAAAATAATTAAAAAAATTAAAAGATAAAAATGAAAATAAAAAGAAGTTGAGAATTGGGCCTGTGTTGTTGGCTGGAGAGGGGGTGCAAATCTGAATTCCTTGGCCCAAATGCTCCAAGCCCAGTCAATGCGTTGGATCAGGTGTGGGCGTTGACTTGAGGAGCATTATGGTCTCTTGCTATCTGGGCGTTGGATTGGATGAAACGCTGGATCAAATGGATGAATGTTGATGGAGTATGGTGGTCACTAGGAAGAGCAACGCGTTGAATCTATTGAATGAAAAGAAAATAAAGAAAGTGGTATGGACCTGGGATCGAACCCAGGTCCTTATGCCTTTTGCCAATGCCATGTTGCCAATTGCGCTACAATGGTTAGTTGTAATTACAATAATAATAAAACATAATATGAGAAAAATAAAAGAGCTGATTCCAAAGCGCGTGAAAGTTCAAACGGGCCAGTCACATGCTTCCACGCCATCGTCTTCCTCTTGGATTTTGTCGTTTTAGAAAAAAGGATTTTTACCTACAGACATCCACTATAGGTAT
The DNA here is from genome assembly GCA_948472305.1 of Vicia faba. Classification (NCBI taxonomy): domain Eukaryota; kingdom Viridiplantae; phylum Streptophyta; class Magnoliopsida; order Fabales; family Fabaceae; genus Vicia; species Vicia faba. The sequence goes on from OX451737.1 coordinate 1,182,719,402, forward strand.
AACCTTGCATATTTCAAAAATGTTGTACACGCAAGATAAATGAAAGGTAATGGTACCAATAAACTCGTCTCATCCTCACGAGCATCATGGTACCTGATTCAAAGCCCAATTGTTCTTGTACAAAAAGACCCTAAAAATAACACAAAACCCTAGCAATGGCAACATCGTGTACAGGCTTTAAAAACGCAATTAAATGACATGGTTAGCTTGCAAACATGATCACAAACACGAATATGACAATTAAAATTGCTAATGATGCAAGAACTGGGATAATCGATTCTGGGAAAAAATGCAAACCGTGTGAGTTACAGTTGGTGTTTTTGGGTGCTTCAAGCCTTGCAACTGATCCAATTGGCTTCTGGGAAGGTCCAAGAATCGATTAGCAGCGTTGGAATGGTCTGAATTGATCTCTAGATGCAAAAACGATCCAACACTTTTGTCACTTTTTTGAGTTTTGTTCTATGCCTCTCAAAACCTCTAACCCCTTGTATTTTGATCTGGAATTGTTCATTATATAACCTAGAGTGAATTAGGTTAACAAACTTTGACTAAATCTTTGCATTTATCCAAGATTTGATTTGATTTGAAAGCTATATGATATGTTGCTATTTTGAGCCAAACCATGCCTTTCTTGTACCAATTGACCTTAATTCGATTTGATCTTGTTAACTCAGCATATCTTGATTGCCAATCTGTCAAAAAAACAAATCAAATCATATCTTTGTTAATTTTCATCATTTATTTGATTTAATTCACTTTTTAATTAATGAAAAATCAAAATAAATTGAAAAATGAAGCACATAATGGGTGAGTGAACATTTGGTTCGTGGACCACATTATAATTGAGGTGCAAGCATAAAAAGCTGGGCCCATTTAGCAAAAAATGCAAATTTGAGCACATTTGACTTTTGACAATTTTGCAAAAATGGTCAACTTGGCCAATACATAACTCTCTCAATTTTTACCCTAGAGAGGTGTTCTTGGACTTTTATAAAGCTTAGGATGTCCTATAAACAACTATTTTGGTCTCATCTCAATTGATTCTTCCATGTTCATGTATGAAGCTTTGACCCAAAAGGTGTTTTTGTTGACTTTTCAAAAGGACCTATAATGTCAAAATTCATATCTTTTGGTGAGTGAATATTATGTACTTGGGAGATGAAGGTGAATTATAGGGAATTGCATCCTCTCCAAAATGAGCTTTGGATGGGTCATTTCTTATAAAGTATGAGAAAGTTATACTTGGTCAAAGTTGAGTTGACTTTTCCTATAAAACCCTAATTTAGCAACTTTTGGGGTTTGATGAATTGTGAGCAATCCTTGAGGAATAATGATAAAACCTTGATCAAATGATGGATAATACTTCAAAATGAGGATGTTTACCAAAAATCTTGAAGTTTGACTGTATGTGGGCCACAGTTGACTTTTGACCTAGTAAAGTTGATTTTCAGGCATTTGAGCAATTGACTGAGCAAACTTCTTCTGCAAGGCTTGAAACTTGACATGGATGATCTTGAGAACATATTAGGACAATGGTGAGCATTTGAGTCCTTGGTGGTTCACACATCTTGATGAAGATGGAAACCCTAATTTGAGGTATACTGCCTTAGGAGAGAGTTTGTCTGGTCAACTCTTGAACTTCCTTGAGCAATTTGGGGACCTCACTTTCCATGTGTTGAGAAATATGGGAGGGGAAATTTTGGGGTACAACAGTCATCTATTCTTGGAAGCGGATACTTGTTCTTAATCGTCACTTTATTCAACTATTTATAATCAACATAAAGCTTCATACTTCCATCTTTCTTCTTTACTAACAACACTGGAGCACCCCACGGTGATACACTTGGTCTTACAAACTTCTTTTCAAGTTACTCTTCCAATTGCTTCTTTAACTCTGACAATTCATATGTAGACATCATGTATGGTGCCATAGACACAGGTCTGGTACCAGGTACAAGATCAATAGAAAATTCAACTTCCCTCTCCAGTTGTACATCAGGAATTTCATCACGGAAAACTTCAGGAAATTCACACACCACCTGTAATTCCTCAATTATAGCTTGAGTCTCTACAGATAGCGACGCCATCAACTAGAACATATGTGCTTCCTCTTGCATCAACTTCCTCAACGGCTTAGCAGACAACAGACTATCTTCCTCTTCTTCAGGAGTAGAAAACCTTACAGACTTGTCATAACAGTTAATATGAACACAGTTATGCTCTAACCAATTCATACCCAAAATCACATCCAAACCTCTTAATGGTAAACAAACTAAATCAACAGCAAAGTCTCTATCAAAGATTGAAAAGGGACACTTTAAACACACAAAATAAGTAGTCATCAACCCCTTAGCAGGAGTATCGACGACCATTTATCCATTCAAATAAGAAAACATAAGACCCAATCTTTCAACACAATCAGCAGCAATAAAACAATGAGTAGCATCGGTATCAATAATAGTAATTAAAGGAGTAATATTAATGAAACATGTACCTCTGATAAGTCTGTCCTCAGCAGTTGTCGGATCCTCAACCAAAGCGAACACCTTACCACTTGTCTGCGCCCTATTTGGTTTTTGACACTGACTACCGATGTGCCCTTCTTAACTACAATTGAAACAAATCACCTCCTTATGCTTGCACTCAAATACGACATGTCCGTTCTTACCACAACAGAAACACCTCTTTACTTCAGTAGTACACACATTACTCTTATGTCCAGGTTTCCCACATTTAAAACAAACCACACCAGCAGGAGCATCTCCCCCACTAGTCCTCTAACCCTGAGCAACTTTCTGTTTACCTTTACCAGCTGGGGTATCATAAGGCTTACCACGATTCTGTTGGTGCTTACCCCTCTTCTCACTGATAATCTTGTAATGAGCATTATTATCCTCCTTATAAATTCTGCAACTATCAATCAAGTCAGCAAAGACACAGATCTTCTGGTATCCAACTGCCTTCTTGATCTCCAGGCGTAACCCGTTCTCAAACTTGATACACTTTGAAAACTCAGCATTTGCTTCAGTGTAGTGCAGATAAAACTTAGCCAACTCAGAAAACTTTGCAGCATACTTGACAACTGACATATTTCCTTGCTTCAGCTCAAGGAATACAATTTCCTTCTTACCACAAACATCTTCAGGAAAGTACTTCCTCAGAAATTACCTACGGAACACAGCCCAAGTGACATTCTCACCTGCAGCTTCCAATCTCTGACAAGTCTCTAGCCACCAGTCATCAGCCTCGACTGCTAGCATATGAGTACTATACGAAACCTTCTGCGTTGGAGTGTATTCCATCACACGGAAGATTCTGTCAATCTCTTTCAACCAATCCAACGCTCTGTCAGGATCATACTTTCCCTTGAAGGTAGGCGGATTCTCTCTCTGGAAAGTCGCCAAGCTACAAGATCCAGCATTCCCGTCAGCATTCGGCTGATTCTCCATCACATGAGCCATTGCTTCTAAAGCAGCAGCAAGTGCAGAATCATTCCTTCCAGCCATCTTAACTTATCACTACAACATAAACAACGGTTAGAACTCAAATTAACAATACACGATTATTAGACAACTACGTCTCGACAACAAGGTTGGACCAACCTTTTGCTCTGATACCAACTTTGTAACACCTCAATTCTACCCGGAAATTATATATGCAAATCAGAGTTATAATCATCCATGCAAACAAATCAGGATGCCACAAATTCATCTTTCAAAACACATTGCATTCATCGTGGATACATAACACTTTAAAACTTCGGATGAACCATCAGCATAATACTTTAATTAAATAATTCGACAATTTAAACATCTAAGCAGCGGAATTCTTAATAACATCTTTATCCATCGCTACAGCAACTTCAAAACAACACATACTTCATAACAATCAAATTAAAGTTCAACAATAAAATAATCAACAATTAAAAGCAACAAGCGTTCATCCCCCCGAGTGTTACGTATCAGAGCAATGACACCGACTCGAACTTCTGAAGGTATACAACCTTCACTCTCGATTACCTACACGTTACCAACGTAAGGGTAACTTTCAAACAGAAGGGGTGAGATATCTAACAATATAATAAAACATATGATAATTAATATATTAAATTAGATCACATAACATCACCACTTCTCATCTTATAAATAATAATAATCACAACAGAAATACCAACTATAATCCACATTCATCACATTAATTCACAACTTCTTTATGCAATCATATAATGCGACTCAATACTATGCAAATGCATATGGTACAATTGGAGCAGAACTCCCATCTTAAAAATCTGCCAATAAATAGAGGCATCAACAAGGCATAAGCCTTCATCTTAATATTCTCCAATACAGGCCATCTTAACGAGCATATGCTCCATCTTGAAATGCAACGTATACGACACAGTCATGAATGTAATGACAACACCATAATTAACAACATCTCAACACAACATCATCATTGGCCAGAAGCCTACATCTTAATAGCTTCCAATTATTAGAGGCGTCTCACATCTTTCAATCAACATCATTTATCACCGTAATTCATCATACATCATTTATACATCGTAATTCATCAAACATCATTTCATCAACAACTCAGCCATACAACAATACGGCAGTAACTCGTCAATCTCGCAACGTTGACCATAGGCCTACAATATGATATTGCCTATAATTAATTAATCATATAAGGCTTACTTCTAAATTACCAAACTTCTACATATTATTATTTTGTAATACTACATTATTATCATCATTAATCCCACTGTTACAACCCAAACAACAATCTATAAACATCTCATCCTCATCATTCTTCACAAATATCAGCATAGCGATCAACACGGGAACTAATTCAATTCCTAACTTGGATACTATGATTATCCTTCCTATTCTTCATTTTAATCCTTAAGAATGAAGTTCATCACATTAGCTATTCAATGCTTCGAACGACGTCTCAAACAGAGTCCGAAAACTCAAGTTACAGCCTTGGGAAAACGAATCTGTCAAAAACCAGACAACATGGATCGACGCGTAATGCCTTGGGTCGACGCTTACTGGGTTTAACATGCCACATGAGTCGACGCATACTCTCTTGTGTCGACTCATACTGAGCCTGCAACACTGCATGTATTGACACATACTCCTATGTATCGACTCATCCTGAGTCTAAAAGCCCTCATGTATCTACACATGACTCCTTCGTGTCGAATCATACTGAGTCTAACAACATTCTTGTATCGACACATAACATTTGGGGTCGACACATACTGCTCTGTCATGGATATTTTCTGCGATTTCTCTGTATTTTCACTATGGGTTCCATACTTTAGGCCCTAAAAACATCGTTTAATCATAGATAATCATCAATTATAGTTATCCTATAATTCTACATCAAATATACAGCATTGGGACATCGTTATTCATCTTTCAATCATCGATTTTCCTCATACAATATCATATATAATTCAACCATAAACCAAACAATCTTTCACCTCTAATCCCACATACCAATTATCTTAAACCCTATTATAGATTCAGAACCCTACCCTTACCTTGGATTAAAGGTCGCTCTATAACTTCCGGTTGAATTTCCGTTCTGCCTCTTCTCTTATTTTCCAACAGTTTTCACGTTCTCTTTTTCCTCTAACCTTTATTCTTCTTACTGCTTCTTCTTTTCTCCTTATTTCTAACAATAATAAAATAACCCTATTAATCTCTTTATTCCTTAATGGGCTTAAGACTACTACACCCTCCTTATTACTACTTCTATCCTTTAAAACAAGCCCATATCAAATAATATTATCCTTCTAATATCATGTCAATACTTAATAAAATAAATAAATCCAACTAATCACAACACATCTTCACAAATATTTCAAAAATAATTTAATTAAATAATTAATTAAATTACGGGCGTTAGAAAATTCCCTTACTAGGATGTTCGTCTCTTTGTACAAAAATACTTATTCAAGATTAATACAAAGATATTCCTTTAAAAGTGCAAAACTATCTGTTTTTCTTTTATTTTCCTGATTTGTTTGCAAAAACGTCCAATGATTATTTTTGAACATGTGTGTTGTACCCCAAAATTTGCCCTCTCATTTGTCAAGTATTTGCTCACAAGATATTCTAAGACGTCAAGTTTGCAGCACTGATACATCAATTTAGGGTTGAAATTGGCACAAGGGCAAAATGGTCAATTGCGTACTAGAAAGTAAAACTTTGACTTTTTGGTCAACATTACAACCCAAAGATAAAATTTCATCAAGACATTCAAAAATATCAAGCTTGATCATTAAGAAATCAAGAGAATCAAAAATCCAACTTTGCAAGACTTTGAGATTTTTCTAAGTATTTTCTATACTTGGTTAATTTCATTTGCTTCATGGAATTTTACTACAACTCCAAATAATTCAATATGATGCAAGTAATTCAAGTTATTACAAAGTGACATTTTGCAAAATTACAAATTCTAAAACTATGTCTTGATTAAAACCTTGTCACAATATTTTTTCCTTTGACATAATGTGCACAAGACTAAATTTGTGACATGCTACAAACTATGTTGTCCAAAGTTGAAGAAAATATGATATATCACATTGCTACAATATCCTATGCTGTCTTACAAAACCTTGTGCTATGCTGCACCCCAAGGATGCATGTTGTTCAATACAGTCCAAAACTGCTCTATGTAGTCTGCCCAAGCCTGCACCACAACAGCCCCAAAATTGCACCAAAATGGCAAAGGAAAATTGTGTGCAGAAAGTATCAAAGAAGTAGGCAAAGATAATTCAAAATGACTTATTTGTTTTCCCCCCTAAACCACAGTCAAGGGGTCTACAAAAGAGGATTGTCTCATAAGACAAAAAGGTTGGATTTTGAAGAGAGTAGAAAAGATTTTCTAGAGAAAAAGATAGCGAGTTTTGTTGAGCAGAAAAAAACATATTCTGTGCAACCTTGACTCATTTTCAAAACCAAAACTGCTTTTGTTCAAAACAGAAACCCAACTCATTACTCTACCATACAAACTATCCTTTAAACCAAACAACTCATCACATACAAAGGTGGTCCAAAACATCACAAAAACAGTTCCTGTGTTGCTATTCATCTCCATCTTTAAAACACCAAAAACATTACAGTACAGTCCAGCTTAGTTTTAACAGTACGGAGTACCTTTCCGAAGATTCATTGAGGTATTCATCACATTTGAAAAACATTCAGATTTAAAACAGACAGTGTAGTCCAGAGGTAAGTCTTCTTGATTTGATATCTCTCCATACATCATTAATGATTTGTTTATTTTGAAGACAAGATGTAGTACGTTAATATATTTTTGAACTAGTCATCTGCACTTTGTTTAGGCTTATTCAATCATTTGTTGTTCATGTTTATCTATCATATGCCATAAGCTAACCTGTACATTCAGTAAAATAATGTTTAAGGCAGGAAAATGAAGCACGTATCAACACATATCCTCATGTGTTGACTCATCCTAGTGAAAAAACAGGGTATGAGTCGACACATAACCCCCATGCATCGACTCATACTGATTTCAGGTTACAAAACAAAAGTGGGAAAAGATTATGAGTCGACACATACGTGTTTCGCGTCGATGCAATAAGGTGCATAAGTCGACACATCCCATTATGTGTCAACTCATACTGATTTCAGGTTACAAAATAGAAGTGGGAAAAGACTATGAGTTGACACATACGCGTTTTGTGTCGATGCAAGAAGGTGCATGAGTCGACACATCCCATTATGTATCGACACATACTGAGCATATTTTGTTTTACAAGAGCAAGGAAAAGCTATGTGTCGATGCATAGCAGCATGGGTCGACACATAGCAGTTCAAAATGCAGTTTTCCTTTTATTTTACACTGTTTTTATATTGTTTTCATTATCATTCGATGTGGTTGTAATATTTCAGTCTCCACTTCATCCCCATTGTAAATTTGTACCCCCATCCCCCTAAAGTGGTGTAATAGCTTAGGATTTATTTTCCGCATGTTTACTTGCTTTCATATATTGCTAGTAATTAGGATGTATGGCAAGATAAAATCAATAAATAGATGACTTTCAAATACAAGACAAAATGCATGCAATCAAACACACTATTCACACATGCACCCCTAGGGTAATCTCACTTGTTGCCTTTCAGAAAATAGTCATGTCCCTCGAATATGGGACGCTTTAGCAAAAACCCTTTGATAAAAAAGGATCGTAGTCCCTCGATGTTGCCTTCGGTAAACGATCTAGTCCCTAAAATGACATTGCTAAAACATCTCATAAAGTTGCCTTCTATGACTATACAAACGTCCCAATGCCCGTCCCTTCACATCCAATGATGGGGCTTCTTACCAAGTCAATGGTAAGATAGCAACATCTAAAGGAGGAGGAAAAGCACATCTAAGACCTTTTGAGTAGGTAGGTTCGCTCTTAGTTACTCGCTTGCTCACAATAAAAACATTTTTACCCACACTCTCATCTTTGAACTATTTTCGAAACAAACACTTTGTAGGCGTTCTTATAGAAACGAGAACCATTACGAAGTTCCATTTTCCAAATACTTTCAAAAAAACATCTCACAAACACACTTTTGAACTATTTTCGAAACAAACACTTTGTAGGCATTCTTATAGAAACGAGAACCATTACGAAGTTCCATTTTCAAAATACTTTCAAAAACCACACACAAAGCACAATTTCAAACAAAAGCAAGTGATCTAGCAAATAACTAAGAGCCCGTAGATAACTACGGATGAAAAGGGTGCTAATACCTTCCCTTTTCATAATCTACCCCCCGAACCCGAGAAACATCTCAAAGGTCTTTCCTGTGCTTTTTCACCTTTCCTTTTGGATAAAAGAAAAGTCAGTGGCGACTCTTGCTAACTGCAACATTTGCAATAAAACGCAAAAAAAATCAAGTCAGTTCTCCCACCGTATCACAATGTGCATTTGAATGTGATTACTTTTTACAATTGAGCGCAAAAAAGTGGGAACAGAAAACAGAAAGGCAATTACTAATAGCTTTAAGAAATAAGATAATATCTATAGGCCATTCCATAAAATGCTCGCATGTACTTTTTCCAGCAAGAGTGAAAGCAAGGACATCCTACTACAGGATCACTAACGTATCTCCAGTATGCAGCCTAATGGTATCAGGTGCTCTCACATTTCGGGCGGAGCAAAACTTCCAGTTACCACTCCAAATATTCCCTAGTGAAAGTCACCCAACTTCTCAGGATTCCCCAGCAGGATTTCACGAAGTCCACAAGAAATGCATGATGTTTCCCTTCCCCAACAGATTTTATTTCTCTAATTGTGGAAACCCATCCATCAACACTTCAATTTCAACAAAATATGAAGACTTACACCCCACACCCCCATCAGCAGTCAAGGATTTATTTTCCTAATCCAACAACCCTGCAGTAGAACAGCTTACTTACGCATACATTACATTCATACATCATAAACATCGATAACACAAATGCATATAGCGCAATTTCATGCCATGCATTTTCATACATCATGGAATCGCATAAAACTAACTCTTCACCTTTTCAGGAAAGATCAATCAATAGGAAATTATCATCAACAAATTTCCAACAGGACAACTATTTGTAGACAAATCAATTGTAGATCAGTTCCCAAGAAAGAACTGGCTGACCATCTACATAACAAATATTTCCTTCAGACCCCTGCTGGTTCAATTTAAATCTCTCAACGGTTTATTTTGATTCTTTCTCGCAGACATCTTCTCTGGTTTAGATAAATCTCTCCTAGATTTATTCTGATTCTTTTCTAGACCTCTGCTGGTTCAGTTTAAATATCTCAACAGTTTATCCTGATTCTTTTGCATAGACATCTTCTCTGGTTCAGGTAAGTCGCTTCAAGATTTATTCTGATTCTTTTCCAGACCCCTGCTGGTTCAGTTTTAAACCTCTCAACGGTTTATTCTGATTCTTTCCCGCAGACATCTTCTCTGGTTCAGATAAATTTCTCCTAGATTTATTCTGATTCTTTCCTGCAGACATCTTCTCTGGTTCAGATAAATCACTCTTAGATTTATTCTGATTCTTTTCCATACCCTTGTTGGTTTAGTTTAAATCTCTCAAAGATTTATCCTGATTCTTTCCCACAAACATCTTCTCTAGTTCAGATAAGTCGCTTCAAGATTTATTATGACTCTTCTCCAGACCCTTGCTGGTTCAGTTTTAAACCTCTCAATGGTTTATTCTGATTCTTTCCTACATACATCTTCTTTGGTTCAGATAAATCACCCCAAGATTGATTTTGATTCTTCTCCAGACCCTTGCTGGTTCAATTTTAAACCACTAAACGGTTTATTCTGATTCTTTCTCGCAGACATCTTCTCTGGTTCAGATAAATCGCCCCAAGATTTATTATGATTCTTCTCCAGACCTTTTTTGGTTCAGTTTAAACTTCTCAATGGTTTATCCCGATACTTTCCAAATAAACATTTTCTCTGGTTCAGATAAATCGCTCCAAGATTTATTCTGATTCTTTTAGTCAAACAATATTCAAGACTTCTGCTAGTTTCAGTTTAAATCAACCAAATATTTACTCTGATTCTTTTCCCAGTTGAAGCCAAATTCAGACTTAGTCTAATTTTTGTCAACAATCACCTTTGGATGGCATCTATAAGCCCATCTCCGACAACTCTCCATCATTTCTCCAAATGGCGTCTTTAAGCCCATTCCCTACACAATCAACCAACACACCATCGAGTGCAAATTTCTAGGCACTCTAGTGTTCAATCATCTTCCACTTTCAAGCTACGAACGACAAACATGTCAATCTCACTTTTCAAGTTTAAGAAGATTGAACAGGGGAAGTTGTTGTACCCCAAAATTTTCCCTCTCATTTCTCAAAGGATCCTCCTAGACTCTCAGGCAGGATTGCTTCTATCAGGTTTCAAGTCTTGGACTACAATTTCCCAAGAAAGACATTTACAAGGACAAAATGGGCAAAATTAGGGTTCTTACTGAAAATGACCGAACTCTGATTTTTGACCTAATACCTCGGTTATTGGTTAGAAGTATGCCCACAAGGATCCGAGCGCGTCATTTCTGACTTAATTTCATTTTTCAATTCATCTCCTGAGATCAGTGGTTTGATAGACAAAATTCGATTAACTGGTGGGAAAAATCAAATGTACAATAAAAAAGTCAAACTTTGAATTTTTTACCAAAAATTGAGTCCCAAAAATCATATTTCATCAAGACATCCAAAATATGAAATTTGATCATAAAAAATCAAAAAAGTCAAAAATCCAACTTTTGCAAAACTTGGAAATTTTTCTAAGTTAAATTCATTGCTTCATGGCATCTTGTCACTACAATTCAAAATAGTTCAAGATGTTATAAATAATTCAAGTTATTACAAAGTGACATTTTTGCAAGTTTACAAATCCTAAACTTTGTATTGCTTGGACTTTTTCCTTTGACTCAAAACCTTGCCATAATGCTTTGTCTTTGAAACAATGTGCATAGATTACTCGACAAACCAAACTTGTTTCATGCTGCAAACTATGATGTCTAAGTTATTGGTGAACAAAAATGATATGCTACTTCTATGCATTGTCACAACACTCCAAAAAAACATGTTCATCTGCTGTCCTACAAAACCTTGTGCTATGCTGCACCATAAACCTGTCACAAAATCTATATATGCTGCCCTATACAGTCCAAAAAACCAGTCCAAAACTGCTCTATGCAGTCTGCTCTAACCTGCATCATAACAGCCACAAAATTGCACCAAAATGGAAAAAGAAAGTTGTGTGGAAAAAGCATCAAAGCAGTAGGCAAAAATAGTTCAAAATAACTTATTTTGTTTCCCTCCTAAACCTCAGTCAAGGGGCTACAAAAGGGACTGATTCGTAAGACATGAAGGGGGATTTTTTTTTGAGAGAAAGAAAAAAAGAGAGAAAAGAAAAATAGAACTTTTGTTAAAACCAGCTCATTCATAAAACCCATTTATCCATAAAATCTCTGTTCATCTTCAACTCTGTTTGGACTCACCAAAACAGAAAAGATCCACAATCCACTATTATACAACCTTGTGAAAAACTCTCCCGTAAATCCTCAAAACACTTCATATCACATAGATATTGCTCAAGCTCAAGAACAGTTTCTGTAGTGCTCTCGTTCTCAATTTATAAACAAAAGATAGTACTACACAAACTTAACTGTTTGGAGTTGGTTCAGCAACCTTCAACACAAAGGGAGGTCTAGCAGCTTCTTGGAGTTTCATTAAGGTCCACACAACATCTTGAAGGGTATTCAGACTCAAAGCCTAAGTGCAGTTTCAAGGTAAATCATCTTAACCTTGCATTTTCCATACATCATTTTTTGGTTTATTTCTGAAAATAAGATGTAGTAATCACTACTCTTGAAGTTAATAATTTACTTGTTGTTCATTTTTATCATTTATATATTGAAAAATGACTGATACATGCAAAACAATAGTGATAGAGGCAAAAAACTGTAACATGGGTTGACATATACCCACATGGGTCAACTCATTCTAAGTGAAAAAGCAAGGTATGAGTCAACATGTGGTTGTATGCATCGATTCATACTGCTACCCAGGGCATAAAACAGAAAGATGGAAGGTGCATTAGTCGACACAAAACGCGTATGTGTCGACACAAGAAGGAAATGAGTCAACACTTCCCATTATGCGTCGACTCATACTGAGTTTATTTAGTTTGGCATGGGCAAGGAAAATTATGTGTCGATGCATAACAGCATGTGTCGACACATAATAGTTCAAAATACAGTTTTTCCTTCTTTTTACACTATTTCTGTATTATATATATACTCCATTATTGTCCACTTATTCGATATGGTTGTAATAATTATACACCTATTTCATCCCCATTTGAAAATTGTATCCCCATCCCCCTAATGATGTAATAGCGTAGGATTTTAATTTTCGCAAGTTTACCGCTTTTCATATAATTGCTAGTAAGACAGGGTATGTATGGCAAGATAAAAACAACAAGTAGATAACCCCTAATCAAAGACTAAATGCATGCAAATAAAACACACTATCCACACATGCACCCTTAGGGTAATTCCATTTGTTGCCTCGGAAAAACAGGCATGTCCCTCGAATATGGGACGCTTTAGCAAAGACTCTTCGATAAAAAAAGATCGTAGTCCCTCGATGTCCCTCGATGTTGCCTTCGGTAAAACAATCTAGTCCCTTATGAAAATTGCTAAAGCGTCTCACAAGTTGCCTTCTATGACTGTATAAACGTCCCGCGCCTGTCCCTTCACATCCAACGATGGGGCTTCTTACCAAAACAATGGTAAGATAGCAACGTCTAAAGAAGGAGGAGAATAACATTAAATACCTTTTTAGTAGGTAGATTCGCCCTTAGTTTCTCGCTTGTTCACAACAACAAAAAACATTTTATACACTAACACTCTCATTTTGAAGCATCTTCAAAAGACAACACTTTGTACGCATTCTTATAGAAACGAGAGCCATTACAAAGAAAACCCTTTTCAAAATCACTTTCAAAAACCACATTCCACAAACACATCTTTGAATTATTTTTGAAACAACACTTTGTATGCGTTCTTATAGAAACGAGAACCATTACAAAGACATTTTCAAAATACTTTCAAAACCCATACCACAAGCACATTCAAACAAAAGCAAGTGATCTAGCAAGCAATTAAGAGCTTGTAGATAACTACGGATGAAAAGGGTGTTAATACCTTCCCTTTTCATAATCTATCCCCCGAACTCAAGTAAACATCTCTAAAGGTCTTTCCTGTTCTTTTCAGTCTTTCCTTTTTGGATAAAAGAAAAGTCGGTGGCGACTCTTGCTATCCGCAACATTTGCGATCAAACACAAAAAAAAACCAATTCAATTCCCCCACCATGTTACACTAGTCATAAAAATTGTTGTCAACCATTTGTTTCCAGTCACGAGTACTGATGTTAATCATTTATTCCTCATCATAAGTACTGATGTCAATCATTTGTTCCCAGTCATAAGTACTAATGTCAATTGTTTATTCTCAGTCATAAGCACTAATATCAATCATTTATTTCCAGTCATGATTAATGATGTCAATCATTTGTTTCCATTCATAAGTAATGATGTTAATCATTTGTTCCCAGTCATAAGCACCAGTGTCAATCATTTGTTCCTAGTCATAAGCATTGATGTCAATCATTTGTTCCCAGTCGTAAGTACTGATGTCAATCATTTGTTCCCAATCATAAGTACTGATGTCAACTACTTGTTCCCAATCATAAGTATTGATGTTTACCGTCATCCCTGAGTCAGTATTATCTTATTGTTTCTACCTTCAACCCTGAGTTGGCGGTTTACTATTCCCTTGTGAATCGACATTGCTTTCTTTTTTCTACCTTCTCAGTGAGTTGGTAGTTTGTTGTATTTTTTTAATCATTGTGTCCCATTATTTTTCCTCATTTATTGAGTTAATGTTAATTTGTCTCCTTTTTGGGCTTTACCCCAATACAGTTAAGTCCTCTTTTCCCCAACGGAGTTGACTTGTCTCCTGTTGATTCAAATTTCTATCCTCAGAGTCGTGTTTGTTACCCAGATATTTATTTTCCTGGTCGAACTCTTTTTTTTAGTCTGTTGTTTTTATTTTTTCTTCCCCAGTGTGTCTTGTTCACCTACATGAAGTTTATATTTTGCATTCATAATCATAAGCATCACATGGCATCTTAGGGCCAAAAATAAGGTTTATTTTGTATTTAGGTATCTTAAATCACATCAAAACAAATATTTTAACCTTCGTATCTCAAGATAGAAGACACTTAAATAATGGCAGCTGTTATACCCAAATTTTTGCGCCTAAGATTTTTTGTCAAATCATAGCATCATATTGCATCGAGATCGCGTCGTCTTCAAGCTTTGTTTCGCACGGTTATGGCGAGTCCAGTTTCTTGGTTCTCAAGAATATTTTAGATAGGATCATGTGTTTATCTTCATGCCTTATTTAACGATTAATCTCAAATTTTGATAAGTGTAAGTCAACATTTCACCATCTTAAGCTCAAGTGTTCCATCAGGCAGTAGCAAAGCAGAAACTCAGGGTTTTCGGAATTCAAGTGCACTCTGCATATTTTTTTCAAACTTCACAATCAATGAGTCATGAAGTCATCAGCCTAACAAGCTCTCATGTGTTCTATCATGCTTCAAATTGCAAATAAAATCACGCCTTTCAGTTGATTTGGGACAATTTGAATAGAAAATCAGTGTTTCAGAGTGAAACTTCTAAAACTCATATCTTGAGATCAGAAAATGGTTTGGGAATGGCTCTTCAGTCTTTAGAGCTTTCTTGAGATCTTATCCATTTCATCTGTTCAAGACAAAGGATAATTTTGCGATGAAGATTTTCTAAAGCGCCAAATACCTGAAATACGGTATATAGTGGATTTGTTGGTTCGCTGCTTTTCAGATGCTTAAAAAATTGTAACTTTTGAACAGAAGATCATATTTGAGTGGCTCTTAGAGAATTTGAACTGTCTCGTTATGTTCTTCACTTTTCATGTTTGGCTCGAAAGCTAATTCGTTAAGGAAGACCTCCAAATGCGCAAATACTCTGAAGATATACGGTGGAAATATAATGAAAATAGAGGGTTGAACCGTTGTTTTTTCGGATGTTTAAAAATTCATAACTTTCGTCTGGTTCAACATTTTTGGATGGTTCTTTGGGAGAAAAACTCGTCTTGATTTTATCTTTGATTCATATGTTCGTATCAGAAGTTAGTTTTTTGCAGAGGGTTTCCGAAAATGCGGATTACTAGAGATAATTGCACTCTTAAATGTTTTCTTACCAGACTGTTCCTTGATAGTATAAAAATCATAACTCTCTCGATTTTTATCGTATCAGGATGATTCTTGAAGCATGGGATCAAAAAATTTGTTAGCTTCGACTTTGCTTCAGGGGACGAGTCCATATTATGCTCTGAAGGCTTCGGTTTATGGCTCACATATGAATGTGCACACAAAAATAAGCTGAAATTTTCAATATGGTGAAATAAGTCCATTGTTTCTCGTCGTTTGAAAAATCATAACTTGTTCAATTTTTATCGTATCAGGGTGAATATTTTGGCACGAAGTGACAAATTTCATCGGTGACATTTTTCGTTTCAGGTTGCTCGTCCGAATTTTGTACCGGACATCATGAGCTTATGGTTTGTTCGCGCGTCGTACACAAAATAAGCTGTAAAATTTTGCACTGTGAATTTTTACACTGAGTTCTTGCCATTTCAGGGTAATGTAACTTGCTATATTTTTATCACAACATAATAATTCTTTTGGTGCCACGTCACAAATCTCATTGTCAACATCTTTGTTTCAAGTCGCGTGTTAGAATTTCACACTGATTATTATGAGTTTGGTGTTCGACATTGCATTGTACACGAAATAAGCCGAAAAATTTAGTTTTGGAGCCAAACTATATATATTCAAATTTCAAAATTCAAAGACAACAAAACTCATTCTTACAAACTTCTCACAAAAATACTCACTACTCTCTCTTAAATCAAGAGCAATTCTCTCTCAACTTTCTCAAGTCTCATCAAGAACAAAATCACAAAAACTTGAAAACTTCATCTTTTTCTCTCAAACTTTCAGTGCGAACAAGTCCCTCTGCTCTCTCCTTCTGGAGCCTGCTAGCTTCTTCCATGCCTGCCATAAGGACCAGCGACCACCACCCTTCCCACCAACGCCCGCCACACCTCCTTCCAGTTCCTACCACCTTAGCACCGGCAATCGCCACCTTCTCGCGAGCATACTTCCTCCGTTAGCTCCGATTTCCACGTGGGTCTCCTCATTTTTCTTCTCTGATTCGATTCTTCCGTTCAATTTTCGGTAACTACTTCTTATTTCTTGATTTAATTTGTGAATTTATTCATGATGTAATTGCTTGATTTGAATTTGTCTTGATGATTTGAATTGAAATTTTGATTTGATATTAGATCTTTATTCTTGAGTTTAATTGTCGAATTAAATTGGATTGTGTTGTTCAACATTGAATTTGGATCTTGATTTTTGAGAATAATTGAGATTAAGTTGATTTTTGAGATTTATGTGATTCTTTGAGTTTAATCATGAACAAATTCAGAATCGGTTAATTTAATTGTTGTTGTTTGTTGATTTCTACGTGTCGAATTAATTTTGTTCATGAATTTTGGTTTACGCATCGGAATTTGAATCCAATTCAATACTTTGTTGAAATTTGTTTAAACTTATGAATCAGAATCAAATTGTGAAGTATTTACTTGTTGCCGATGCATAATTAATTTCGGTTTTGGTGCTTGGAATTTTTGCTATCGGTACCAGATTTTTGGATACATTTAATTTGTGAATTCCAATTGGTGTATCATATATCGATGCTTGAATTTTTGTACCTTGAAACTCTATTTTGAATCGATTTTTAGCAAGCTTCAATACTTGATACATGACTGCCTGGAGTACACAAACGCGATGCATTTCGAGTTTTAACTGTGGTTCAATGCACATTTGACTTTGTGGTGATAATTGGTGGATACCGGTATCGATTTTGGTCATTTTTAAATTTAGTTTTTATGCATTGCATTAATTGATTCATTGCTTTTCGGTAAGTGTTTTTTGCATACACATTGAGAAATAATTTTTGTATCACACATTATTAAGCTTAAGCAGACAATCGTTCGTTACCGGTATCGATTTCACATGATCTTAAATCAAATTTTTGTTCATTCTATTTGTGAAATAGTTTCTGTCCGGAAAGTGATTTTTGCATCTACATTGAGCTTTAATTCATGTTTAATGTATAATTGAGTTTGTTAACATTTTGATTGATACCGGTATCGATTTCGGTTATTTTTTAGACGATTTCTCGTGCATTCTGTGAATTGCGAAGTTGCTGCCTAGAGATGGTAAGTGGTACTCATGTTGTGATTTAATTCAAGTAACTGGAACTGTTTCAGATTGTTTTTATGCCGACTTTTCGTGCACTTGCACATGGGATAAGTTGCTGCCTGGAATTTACATTTGTGTTTCTAATGCGCATTTTAATACTATTTCTTTATGATTTAATACCAAATTAACTTGTGATGCGGATACTTGCCTCCGATTTTGTTTCCTTGTTATTTCTTGTGAAGTCAAGCTTCTTCAACATTATATTTTGATGAATACAACTACTATGTGCATTTATCAAAGGATGAGAAAAAGCATCATGAAGCAATATGACTATGGATCAAGATTGCAACATTATGAATACTTGCATTGGTCTTTATTTATTAAAGTATAAGCATGCAATATATTTTGATAATATAGTTCTCAAAATAATCTCCAAAATTCACTTGCATGTATGGTTCATTTGGTTTAAAATATCTCACTATTTTTAGCTTTAAAACAAAATATTTTTTTATCATACATTTGAAAATTAGTTTTTCATGTTTGAACCATGTTAAATCACTTTTAAATATAATCTATTGACTTACATAAATCAATAGATGTTGCATAAGGTTGGTTCAAAATTTTAGACAAATTTTCAAACATTCAGTTTTTGATAAATATAAGCGTTTTGAACTGCCGTAAAATCACAAAGACCGTCCTAATTTACAATGTTTTGAAGCTGTATTTTATTTTTTGAAATTCAAAAATAATGTTCTGCATTTGTTAAGTCATGTATCCGTTAAAACAGACTTAACAAGTCCTGTATGAATTTGAAAAAACAATCATTTTTAACACCTTTTCATGCATCTTTTCATGAAACCATTTCATTCTAACTTGACAATTGTTCATGATATTTTTGCATAACTTTACCATGTTTCATAGAGGTGTTATGCTTATATAAATATATGAATTTTCAAATTACAATTAAACTCTTCCATTGCAATTAACATAATTATATTCATTCATTTTCAAAAACAAGTGTTTTAATTTTTAACTTTCATTGAGAATTTTTCTACACGTGTTCTTCATATTATTTCAGAAAAATTCCTTCATTATTCATAAACACTTGAGCATAATATATCTTTATATATTGTTTGTTTGGAAGAGAAGATCAATCATTGTTATTGATACATATTCATCAACTTTTTACTTAATATTTTCCATATTTGGTGGTAAATTCTTTGTTGTCCAAAATTATTGGAAACAATAGAGTAGAAAGAAAAGGATTGTTTTCTTGTTCTACTTGTTTGGTTTATTCCTTGTTATCCAAGATTAGTGGAAGGAAGAGGTTTAAAGTGAGAAGATTGTTCTCATTTCAACTTGGTTGATCTAAGATGATTGTTTTTGGTGGAGTTATTGTTAGAAGATTGTAAGAGAAGTCTTGGTATAGGGCTTGTGCAAAGATATAACAATAGTGAAATCTCTTTTATATTGTAAGGGGACTAGATATACTCTCAGACTCTGAGAAGAATTAGGATACATCCTGTGTTCTTTAATTTTTCGCATTTACCGCTTTCATCTTAAAACATAACCAGAAAATAATGGAACACATTTCTAAACACTTAAACACCAAACTGTAGCGATAGATATGTTGAGACTAAGTCATTGGATCGACTTGACCTGCACAGATCAAATAAAAATTGCCATCGCGCTTTATTGTTTCTAAATGAATGGGAAAAGAGCGAATAACCCAAAAAAGAGGGGGAGAGAATCTAAGTTCGAGGGTTTGTTATGCAAAGGGAAGGTATTAGAACCCTAAACATCTATGGTACTCCGCATGAACCTCTTTGAAAATTTGTGTATTTTGGCTATAAGTGTTGTATACAAAAATAGATGTTGGAGATGAGAAAAGAAGTATTTTTTTACAATTTTTGCACCTTCCGCGGTTGCGAACATATAGTGCCTACGTACCACCTTCCGTGCAATAGGGGATCAGGGTACTCGTAGTTCACCTTTAAAAAATTTAAAACACAAGTGTGTTGGTTATTTTTAAGAGATAAGACATCATCGTCATATCTAAGTGGAAAACGTACTTACTATCCACGATTATAAGAAATGAGAATTTGCGTCATCTCAAAGTGGAGGATATGGCTTTGATTTTAAAATCAACAAAGCCTCACTCAACACTCCAGTGGAAAATATCTCACTTCACTACATATCATAGAAGTATAGTAGCTCGCATCACTACAAGGGTCGACAAGAGTCTAATCTTTTGAGAAAACGTTTAAGTAAAAATCCAAAATGGAAAAATGGTTTGAATGAGATTAATTGAATATTAGTCTTCTCACAAAAATGTCAAGGTATTATTAAGTTGATTAAAGTTTGATTAAGAAAATATTTTTGAAAGTGCATGGACCTAAGTCCAAGTTTATTGTGAAAGCGGTTCAAGTTTAGAAAACAAGAATAGTTTTGAAAAGGAGGGAGAAGATTTTTGAAATTAAAGAAGATAGGAGGAGATGAAGGGACTATCCTAAAGCATAAGGTAAAAGCAAGGAAAAAGAACCGTCTAATCAACAAGAAGCCAACACTTGGCACAATGAGTCAATGTAGAATTCACATCCTTTGGACTGAAACCAAGAAAAGATAATAAACCTCTTAAGAAAATCAAGCTTCAAATGCATTAAGTCTTCATAAAAATTGGACAGAGTAACAGCTGTATATAGATGAATTCCCAATCAAAAACAAATTGCATAATCAGAATAACCTGTACACAAAGAAAACAAACAACCCAATGTCTCTGGGTAAACCCTAAGAACTCCAGACAAAATAATAATAGAAGTCACCAAGGTCTCAAGGAGGTCAAGGTCTCTACTCCTAAGTCCAAGAAGTCCATAACTCCAAAATGCCAAGGACAGTAACAAAATAGTCCAAGTAACCTTAAAGTTTTTTATTGTTCAAGTTGGTTATTAGGTATCTTCAAAAAGAAAATGAAAAGCTCAAGTGATCAAAATAAAAATGACATAAAGATAAATGCTCAAATGAGCAAAGATGAAAATAGCATGAAATGTAAATGCTAAAATAAATAGTGCGTAAAAGTAAAGGCGTAAAGTAAAAGCATAAATATAAAAGTCAATTGTTAATGAGTTAGAAATTAGAGGTTAGTTGAATGACCATCTTGAAACTTGCATTTGAAAACTCATTAAAAGATTGATAAAATCAAATCCTCTCAACAACAAGTTTCATTTGCTTTTTGTCAAGTATATCATTCATTTCAATTTCTCAAGGCAACAATAAATGATCAACGATGTTTAAATTATTCACTTAGACAAAATTTTATGAAAGTCTATTAGAGGATTGATAAGACCAAAGCCTCATAACAGTGAACCTCAAGGTTATTGGATCAAAGGTTTCGAATTAAACATACTTGGGCTTGCAAACATATGTTTGGGCCACGAATGATCATTTCTCGAATCGGGACAACATTTAGCGCTATGTTAAGCAATTGTAAGTGGACTTATATAGAAGTCACACCTATTTTGAGATCGGTCAATAGCAATCTATGTGCCATATGTTTACAGAGATGATATGTAGATCATCCTCTAAAATATGTAACACAAATGAGAAAGGGATAAGATGAAGAGGGAGGGGATGTAATGTATGAAATTAGGGTTTCAAATATCATCAATATCATTCATCCATTTTGGTGGATTTGGTTTCTCAACCTATCAACACCCAAGATCCAATGAGGTTGAGGAATTTGTCACCAAATGGAATCCAAGTCAGAACCAAATAAAGAAAATAATAAAATAATATTTAACAAAATAAAATTAAAATGGTTAATAAAAGGAAAATAATTGATAAAATATATAAAATATATTAAAACACCAAATAAAAATCCTAAAAAATAGTCAGAGATCAAACATGATTTAATAAATGTTGACAAAAAATTTCAGAATTTTTTAAAGTCAGAAACTAACTTTAAAAAATGAATAAAATAAGAAAAATAAACCAAAATTTGTGAAAAATAGTCAAATCAGAAATAAAAATTAAATGAGGTCACCAATATTTGTAAAGAGGCCATTGGATCCTTCCACAATTTTTTCAGAATTTAAAAAATGTCAGAAAGTATTTTTAAAATAATTAAAATAAGGTAAACAATGCAAAAATTATGAAAAATATCAAACATCGAAATAAAAATATGAAAAAATATTCACAAAGTCAGAAGTAATTCAAAGTATTTTTATATTTTTTTTCATAATTTTTTGGATAAAAAATAAAAGAGTTATGAATTTTTAAAGATAAAGGAAATATAAAAATAATTTTGTAAAAATAAAATAAATCAGAAAAACCACACATGTTGGATCTCTTTCACTTATACACGCTGGAAAATCTAACGGACCTGAGGTGAGGGAGTATCATGAACCCAAGTCAAGGCGCGCCCATGCAACACAAGAAAGTCCAACAAATCAAAATAAAACAATTGGCTGAGCATCATTGGTTGAAGAACAATATGTATGTCGTCTTCAACCTCCAGCATCCTGTAAGTATGGCAAATCCAAGATCCTTGAATCTGTAAATTTACGTGTTCATAGTGGTATCATTAGATGCGTCTACTTGAGACGATGATAACCATATGCTCGCGAAAAATTTACATAAAGCACAGTGTTGTCGATTTGGAAAAAACCCGAGATGTTTAAAGATGTTAAAATAAAAAATTAGAAGCATCAAATACATTGTTTCACCAAAATTGGGTTAAGAGCGAGCATCAGTGAACATCATAGATCATTCCAGTAATTTGAGTTAGAAGGTTTTGTGCCTTAAATTACCTGAACGAAGTCAGATGAACTTGCTCTATAAATAGACTTGGCTAGCACGATTCAGGGCACCTCAAGGATTGATTCTTCTTCTGTTAGATTCAGTGAAGTTCAAGGATGAAGGACCAATGAAGAAATTGGATTGAAAAGTGGAGAAAAGAGGAATTCGAAATCTCAGAAAAATGAGTTATAGAGGGAGTTTGACATAGTGATTTAGGATGTTCAAGCTTGAGAAAATGAGAGGAGTGAGGTCCCCTATTTATAGGGAAACGAATGGTGCAAAGAATTAAGAGGAAATATGAAATTTGAAGGGAAATTAGATGGAGCTCGAAAGTGGAAAAAAGTGACTCCATGTGCATCAAAACTCAGTCAATTCCTACGTTTTGATCCTTAATTCAACTTTGGGAAATTTGTTAAACATGTTTAAATCAAAAACGCATGCTACTTTGGTGTTTAGAAGACACATTATGAATTTCAAATTTTGACTTTGGAGAAAACTTCAGTTTCAAGGTACCATCTTTGAATCCATGGTGTTCACAGCTCAAGGGGTCTTAGGGCTTGATTCTTTAAGCATTTGAAAGATAAGGTAACAATCTTTGCAATGTGCCAAGAATGAGATCAGATGGATGTTTTAGCTAAAAGTTGTGATGAATCAAAGTTGAGAAAAAGATGCTGACTTTTTGTACTTAGAAAAATTCTAAGTTTTTCGTCAAAAAGTGACCTATAATGTTTTGAGTTCAAACAAGGCAATCCTCCAAAATTGAGCTTTGATAATTAATTCTAGCTTAAAGTAGACTTAACAAAGAGCATTGTGAAACTTGAATAACTCAAAAATACTAAGTATTGAAAAAGTTATGGCCTTGTAAAATTGGTGAAAATTCATGAGGTGACCTATAATCTTTTGAGTTCTTAGGGCATCTTCCACATATTTTCAAGCTTTTCTCATAAAATAAGAGTTAAAGTTTAAATCCTTAAGATCATTATGGAAAATTAATGGGCTCAAGGAGATAAAAAAATGACCAAGTTATGATCCTTTGAAGTTACATAAGGGAATTTGATGGCCTATCTAGAGGACATGTAATCTTTCTCAATCATTAAGAATCTTCCACATAAAATTTGCTTGAAACTTTTGATGTGATTGGTTGATAACCCTTTAACGAGAAGCATATATTTGGAATCACTCAAGAATCTGAAAAGATGAACAAGATATAGCCCTTATAAGTTCAAAACCCTAGCTCCTCAAGCACCAAAATGACTTGGAAACCCCTTTCAATTTTGACAATATTTCTTGCACAATCACTTTTGCCATGTGAATAGAAGTTGTTGTGTATGATAATAAGAAATCATAGCAACAAAAACCACTTCTAAATATTAATAATCGAGAGAGTTATGCACTTGTGGTCAAGGAATTAAGAACTTGTCCAATTCGATCAAACTTCTTCAATCAACCCTTGTATCTTTTGACTTCCTTTCACAAATTGAGGAATGATGAATCATGGTAGACCTTGTCATGATATTACTCTAAAGCACTCTCAATGATGAAACTTGAATCTCAATGAAGCTTTATTAAAGAAGGCATGGAAATAAACTCATGAACCTATGAATCAACCTGATGATATGTGTTTTTCCCTCACCTATAGTATCATCAATTAGAGCAAACATTCATTATATTTGTTAGTTAAAATTTAATCAATACAAAACATATATGATCACAATATAGAAATCAAGGTGCTTTGTGATCCCTCATGAGCAAACCTAAAGATAGGGAGAAGAGCCAAACCCTAGTGTCATCTTGTTGTTATTGAGTTGATGTGAGATGATAGAGGAATCTTAGGGGGGGATTGGGGTACAACAGCTGCCCTTATTTAAGTATCTTCTATCCGGAGATATGAAGGTTAAAATCTTCGTGTCGACGCGATTGAAGATACTTAAATATAAAACAAGCCCTATTCTTGGCCCTAAGAGGCCGTGCAAAGCTTATGATTGTGAATGCAAACAAACAGATCCACAGGTGACACGGGACATCGCTGGTGAAAAAAATAAAATAAAGGATCAAAAGAAAACATTCAAACAGGAAAATAAATCAATGGTGAACAGAAGACTCGACTTTATTGGGGTAAAGCCCAAGGAGGAGAAAAAAGCAACATCAACTCAAATATTGAGGAGAGAAAGTAAAAGATAACAGTGATCGAAGATAAATGTAAACTATCCAACTCACTGAGAAGATAGCAAAAAAAGGTAACATCGACTCACAGGGAGTAGAAATGGTAAGAAAATACCAGCAAATACCAATATTAGGATAGGTAATATATGACCAGCATCAGTACTCATGAATGGAAACAGATGAACTCCTTTAGAGCAAAGTGAATCTCAATGACGAACTATTTCCCATAATGATGAGACTACCATTCATCGGAGCAACAAATCTCAACAATAAACTATCTCCCATAATGACGAGACTACCATCTATTGGAGTAATAAATCTAAACAATGAACTATCTCCCATAATGACGAGACTACCATTCATCGGAGTAACAAATCTCAACAACGAACTATCTCCCATAATGATGAGACTACCATCCATTGGAGTAACAAATCTCAACAATGAACTATCTCCCATAACGACGAGACTACCATTCATCAGAGTAACAAATCTCAATAACGAACTATCTCCCATAATGACGAGACTACCATCCATTGGAGTAACAAATCTCAACAACAAACTATATCCCATAATGACGAGACTACCATTCATTAGAGTAACAAATCTCAACAACAAACTATCTCCCATAATGAAAAGATTACCATCCATCAGAGTAACAAATCTTAATAATGAACTATCTCCCATAATGACGAGACTACCATTCATCAGAGTATAAATCTCAACAACAAACTATCTCCCATAATGACGAGACTACCATTCATCAGAGTAACAAATCTCAACAATGAACTATCTCCCATAATGACGAGACTACCATTCATCGGAGTAACAAATCTCAACAATGAACTATCTCCCATAATGACGAGACTATCATTCATCAGAGTAACAAATCTCAACAATGAACTATCTACCATAATGACGAGACTACCATCTATTGGAGTAACAAATATCAGCAACAAACTATCTGCCATAACAACGAGACTATCATTCATCGGAGTAACAAATCTCAACAATGAACTATCTCCCATAATGACGAGACTACCATTCACCGGAGTAACAAATCTCAATAACGAATTATCTCCCATAGTGACGAGACTACCATCCACTAGAGTGACAAATCTCAATAACGAACTATCTCCCATAATGATGAGACTACCATTCATTGGAGTAACAAATCTCAATAATGAACTATCTCCCATAATGAAGATACTACCATTCATCGGAGTAACAAATCTCAACAATGAACTATCTCCCATAATGATGAGACTACCATTCATCAGAGTAACAAATCTCAACAATGAACTATCTCCCATAATGACGAGACTACCATCCATCGGAGTGATAAATATCAACAACGAACTATCTCCCATAATGACGAGACTGCCATCCATTGGAGTAAAAAATCTCAACAACGAATTATCTCCCATAATGACGAGACTACCATTTATCGGAGTAACAAATCTCAACAACAAAATATATTCCATAATGACGAGACTACCATTCATCAGAGTACAAATCTCAACAATGAACTATCTCATATAATGACGAGACTACCATCCATTGGAGTAAACAAATCTCAACAAAGAACTATCTCCCATAATGACGAGACTACCATCCATCAGAGTAACAAATCTCAACAATGAACTATCTCCCATAATGACGAGACTACCATCCATTGGAGTAACAAATCTGAATCTTCTCTGGGAACTAACAGACTTACTGAGGAAGTACAGGTTGCTCAAATAAAGAGACCCGCCTTATGCTGTTATAAGAAGCCTGTTGGAAAAAGAAATATGACTTCTCTGAGGAAATGCCAATACATTCCTGCTGAGGAGATAAAGTCTTCTAGTGCAAAATAAATGCGCATTATCAATCTAGGGCTTTAATTTAAAGCCTATGAAAATCATAATAATAATGTTTCCAGGAGCCACAAATCCAAATCAGAAATAAATCAGAGTGAAACAGTCAACCAAGATAGTAAGCTGATGAGAAATAAACTCAAAAAGGGATTGTATTCCATCCAGATAATTGATCTATGCATGATGTATGTATAAATGTTATTATGTAATGTTGACAAAACAAACACACAACATTGGGAATAACCAGACAAAACAAACTTGGGTAAAGTCAACACTCGGCTAAATCACATCCATGATTAATATTCCATAAGAGAGTAAGCACCAACTGAGGAAACAAAGTCCTACTTCACGACTTAACTCCACCGAGAAGAAACATGGATTGAAAATAATCATAGCATAATCTGATAGAAATAAACCAATACAGATGTAGGGATATATCACCCTCCTCCAGGCTTCACCGAGGAATATCATACAGACTGTAATGGGGAAGACAACGTCTCAATGTTTAGATTTCCACTTAAGATTATAATGCTGACTTTATTAGGACAGATGAAAACCACATCATCGAGATATCAACTGGGGATCTCGTGCTGACTTCATTGGGGAAGACAATACCATATTGTCGTGGGGAGCCCAAAATACATTCTTCAATACCCAGATTGAAGATTACACCAACTTCCATGGGGAGAAACTATGAAACTTCATGGGGATAACAACTTTCAGAGAGAAGCATCATCTCATCCTCACTTGGAGATTCAAGAAGTCAAACAATACAGCAAGAAATCAAAATTATGGGGATTTTAAATCAGACCTAGCACTTGGCGAGAGAAAACCCAAAAAGTTGACAATTGTTTCCACACTTCTTAGAAAAAATAATGCCCTTGTCTAAATGCCTGAGAAACAAACAACAACAATAATGTTATCACTGCAAAAGGGAAATGTTTTGCAAATGATTCTACCTCCAAACTCAAAGGGAGAATGAACTTTCATCATAGGATTAAAGACCTCACTGGGGAATCTGGGATATAGGTTTCAACCATGCAAACCCAAAATCAAAATAATCATCCTGGAGGAAAATAACTGAACCAAGACTTGACTATGGAATATGGGATCACAAACCCAACACCGCACCATACATCAATTGGAATCATCTCCAACTAATTTGAGAAACACAAGAAGATCATACACATATCAACAAAAGTGACCTGAAAGAACTTTTCTTGGGTCACAAAATCTAAAGTAAAAAGTAATTTGAAAATTCTTTTCAAAAACAATTTTATTATTAAATCTCTTTATTTTGACAATTACTATCAATAATAAATGGAGTCTTTGTAAGCAAAATAAAATAAGAATTACAAAGAATTGTATAAAAGCTCAAACTTTATTAATAGAATGGTAATCTGCGAATGGAGAGACCCCATAGATGATTACAAAGTTTGGAAAATGGTAATATATTGGAAAAGATACATTGAAATACAATAATCTCTATTCTCCCTAACAACTCTGAATTCCTGAGTAGCGACTTCTATTTAAGTATGGTGAAGATCGAAAAATATTGTTGCTTCAATGATCAAGTCTTTCCTGGCGTAGTTAGTTGCCAAGAAATCCCTAACTTTTGCCTAGGTTGCCCTTGTGGGTTTTTAATCTAGCGGGAATAATTTATTTTGTTTGTGTCTCTTATTTTTTCCTAGACCGCCCTTTTGGGTTTTCAGCCTACCGAGACATTCTTTTTTGCCTAAGCTGCCCTTTCAGGTTTTCGAATTAGCGAGGTGTTCTTTTATTTCTTTAGGCGAAGTATTTATTGACTGCATTAGCATTCATAGGACGTGGGAACTCCTCGCCATCCATAGTTTCAAGAATCAATGCACCGCCA
Organism: Vicia faba; assembly: GCA_948472305.1. NCBI lineage: Eukaryota > Viridiplantae > Streptophyta > Magnoliopsida > Fabales > Fabaceae > Vicia > Vicia faba. Next base: position 1,182,748,011 of record OX451737.1, read on the forward strand.
GAGAAGGCTTTCTTGACAATATATAGGCCTTCAAAATTGGGAGTCCACTTTCCCCTATAATCAGTGTTAAAAGACATGATCTTCTTGAGCACAAGGTTGCCTTCTCTGAATTCACGAGACTTGACCTTCTTATCAAAATCCTTTTCATTCTCTTCTAGTATAACTGACCATGACACAAGGCCGTCATTCTCTTTTCTTCAATCAAATTCAATTGGTCAAACCTGCTCTGGATCCATTCAGCCTCTGACAACTTGGTTTCCATTATCACATGTAAAGAGGGAATCTCAACCTCAACGGGGAGCACTACTTCCATACCATACACAAGAGAGAACGGGGTTGCTCTTGTTGAAGTGCGGACGGATGTACGATATCCATGCAAAGCAAAAGAGAGCATCTCATGCCAATCTTTATAGGTAACAACCATTTTCTGGATGATCTTCTTGATGTTTTTATTAGCAGCTTCAACAGCCCCATTCATCTTTGGCCTGTAAGAAGATGGATTGTGATGGACAATCTTGAACTCTTCATAAAGTTCTGTCACTATCTTGTTATTCAAATTTGAGCCGTTATCGGTGATAATCCTGCTTGGCACACCATACCGACATGTAAGTGTATTTTTTATAAAGTGTACTACCACCTGCTTAGTGACATTAGCATAGGAAGCTGCTTCCACCCATTTGGTGAAGTGGTCTATTGCCACCAAGATAAAACAATGTCCATTCGACGCCTTGGGTTCAATTATTCCAATCATGTAAATACCCCACATAGAGAAAGGCCATGGGGAAGAAATAACATTGAGAAGCTTCAACGGCACATGAATTTTGTCAGCATAAATCTGGAACTTATGGCACTTCTTTGCAAATTTATAACAGTCAGATTCCATTGTCAGCCAATAGTAACCTGCCCTATGCATCTTCTTTGCCATCGAATGCCCATTGCCATGAGTTCCAAAGGAACCTTTATGGATCTCATGCATCAACATGTATGCTCCATGTATATCCATGCATCTGAGCAAGATCATGTCATAATTTCTTTTGTATAGCACATCTTCATTGAGGAAAAAGTTGTCTGCCAACCTTCTCAATGTATTTTTATCTTTGTTTGATGCACCAACCGGGTATTCTTGAGTCTGGAGAAAATGATTGATATCATAATACCAAGGTTTTTAATCTAACGTTCCCTCTACTTTAAACACATGAGCTGGTCTTATCCATACTCCACACTGTGATACAAGGCACATCGTTCCAAGTATTTACTTGATACATGGAAGCCAAAATGGCTAAAGCATCTGCCATCTGATTCTCTTCTCTACGAATATGATGGAATTAAACTTTATTAAATAAGGGTAATAATATTCTAGCATAGTCTTTGTAGGGAATCAAGACAACGTGACGAGTATCTCATTCTCCTTTAATCTGATTTATTACCAAAGCTGAATCGCCATATACATCTAGAATTTGATTCTTAGGTCTATAGCCTCTTCAAGACCCATGATACAAGCTTCATACTATACCATGTTGTTGGTACAATCAAATTCCAATCTTGCAGTAAAAGGTATATGCGATCCATGAGGAGTAATAATCACATCACCAATTCCTTTCCAATAAGCATTCAAAGCTCCGTCAAACACCATACCCCATCGGGATTCAGAATCAGGACCCTCCCTAGGCAAAGGTTCATCACAATATTTTATTTTCAAAAACATCACATCCTCATCATGGAAATCATATTTAACAGACTGATAATCATCAACCGATTGGTGAGAAAGATAATCTGCCAACACACTGAATTTTATAGCCTTTTGAGTAGGTATTCAATATCATATTCAGACAACAGCATTTGCCAACGGACAATTCTTCCAGTAAGAGCAGGCTTTTCAAAAATATACTTAATTGGATCCATTTTGGAAATCAACCAAGTAGTATGATTTAACATATATTCCCGCAACCGTTTTACTGCCCAGGCCAAAGCACAACATGTTTTTTCCAACATAGAATACCGTGACTCAGAGTCAGTAAACTTCTTGCTGAGATAATAAATGGCATATTCGTTTTTCCCTGTTTCATCTTGTTGTCCCAAAATATAGCCCATAGAATTAACTAACACAGTCAGATACATAATTAATGGTCTTCCTTCAACAGGAGGAAGCAAAATAGGAGGTTCAAGCAGATACTCTTTAATGCTTTCAAATTCCCTTTAGAAATCATCTGTCCATACACAACCTTGATCTTTCTTTAACAACTTAAAGATCAGTTCATAAGTTGCAGTCATATGGGAAATAAATATGGAAATGTAATTCAAATGCCCAAGGAAGCCTCTAACTTGCTTTTTAGTCCTTGGTGCAAACATTTCTTAAATTGCCTTAAATTTATCAGGATCAACTTCAATTCCTTTTTGGCTGATGAAGAAACCTAACAATTTTCCTGATCGGACACCAAAGGTGCATTTATTTCGATTGAAGCGGAGACAATACTTCCTCAAACATTGAAAAAATTTCAACAAATCCTCTATATTCCCTTATTCAGTCTGGGATTTGGAAATCATATCATCAACATATACCTCAATTTCCTTGTGCATCAGATCATGGAATAGGGTAGTCATAGCCCTCTAGTACATTACACCAGCGTTCTTCAACCCAAAGGACATCACTCTGTAACACAATGTTCCCCAGGGTGTGATAACCGTTGTTTTTTCCATGTCCTCAGGAGCCATTCTGATTTGATTATATCCAGAAAATCCGTCCATGAACGAGAATATTTTGAATTTTGTTATACTGTCAACCAACTTATCAATATGTGGCAATGGAAAGTCATCTTTTGGACTAGCTTTATTCAAATCTCTATAATCAACGCACATGTGAACTTTTCCGTCTTTCTTTGGTACTGGAACAATATTGGAAATCCACTGAGGGTACACTAATGTCACAAGAAAACCGGCATTAATCTGCTTTAAAACTTCTTCTTTAATTTTTAATGCCATATCAGGGTGAGCTCTTCGCAATTTCTGCTTGATTAGCGGGCATTCTGGCTTTAGCGGCAAATGATGTTCCACAATATCAGTATCCAATCTCGGCATGTCTTGGTATGACCAAGCAAAGATATCCACGTACTCTTTCAACAATTCAATCAACCTGTGCTTCACATCAGGGTGAAGCAATGCTCCAATCTTAATTTCTTTTGGATCTTCCTCTGAACCCAAATTAATCATCTCCAACGGCTCTTTATATGGTTGAATGGTACTTTCCTCACGCTCAAGCAACCGTGAAACCTCTTCTGGGATTTCATCATCTTCTTCTTCGGCCACATATGCAGGATATTCAAAGTTGGGAGAGGGTGCATGGTCATTGTACTCAACGGGTTTTTTTAATTAATCTGTGCATATGATTTATGATTGATTTTATAAATTGACACATATAGCAAGTGATTATGCAGATTTAATTACAGTTATTATTTATTTTGAAAAGATTTTTATGATTACCATTTTCCAAGAAAAAGCAAATGAAAAGACATAATTTGGGAATCAAAGATAACTTTTATTATTGATTTTAAAGATCAAAACAAACATATATGTCCATACAATATCAATACTTTCACCTTAGGCAGAGTGAAAGATTTTTGAAAAGATTAACAAACAAAAATTACTTCGAAATATGGATGCAATAGGGAAAATCAATAGTGATTCAATTTTGGACTCTGACTCCATGCATCACGTAGTTCGGCATCTCTTGCTCTTATTCACCTTCCAGAATAGCATTGATCATAGGAACAATTGGATGAAGATAACCTCTGCTACGAATGATGTCTTGATATTTGCCTAAAGCAGACTTGGGCTTCATAATCTTACCTCTATTATTTTTCATGGAGAATCCCAAACCAGCCCTATTCTTATTCACATGTGAATCAACAATCTTCCCCCATGCCTTATTAGGGCCATTATGCACTACTTGTTAAGCATCCTTAAATGAGGCTATATAATCCTCATTTTTCCTCACATTATCAATGGATAAAGCTTGGAACTGAGTTCCAACAACAGCTTCATATGCTTCCATAACACTGAAAGAGGATAAATGAGATATTGACAAAGCTTGATCTCCATTTATGATGACCATATTTCCTTCATGAACAAACTTCAGCTTCTGGTGCAAAGTTGATGTAATAGCCCCTGCCTCGTGGATCCATGGTCGCCTTAGTAAACAGCTGTAAGCAGGAACTATATCCATAACCTGGAAAAGTAATCTGAAATAAGTGTGTGCCTATGTGAATTGGAAAATCTACTTCTCCGATGATGGACTTCCTTGAACCATCAAAAGCTTTCATAGTTATGCCACTCGAGCGCATGGGAGTTCCCTGGTACTTCAGCTTAATAAGTGTGCTCCTCGGTATTACATTTAAGGCTGACCCATTGTCAATCAGCACATTGTACAATGAGTCATTCTTACAATTCATGGAGGTATGGAGAGCCAGGTTTTGATTCCTTCCTTCAACAAGCAATTCGTCATCACAGAAACTCAGGTTATTACAGGATGTAATATTCCCTACAACACTGTTGAATTGGTCTAGAGACATATCACTTTCCATAAAAGCTTGATCCAATACTCTCATCAAAGATTCTCTATGGACAGAAGAGTTCATTAGCAATGCTAGAATAGATATCTTAGATGGAGTCTACAAAAATTGATCTATAATCTTGTAGTCATTCATCTTGATAATCTTCAACAGGTTGACCATATCTTTTTCCAGAGTAGTACCACTAGATTCCCCCACTTCTTTCTTAGGTTCAATACTTTCAACAACATTTTTATCAGCATTAACATTTCCTCGAATGACAGGTGCGAAAACACGACCACTGCGGGTCACTCGGCTGGCTTCAGAAATATTCTTGACATCAGAAAAAGGTTGGATGGTAATTTCCACACCATCCTCCAATATTGTCGCATTGTATTTATATGGCATGGCTTTGTCTAATTCGTAAGGAATAATACCCGACAATCAAATCACCACTGAAGCAACAACTGGATTGCTATGGTACTCAATCTCTATAGGGGCGGGAACACCAAAACAAGGCACAATAACATTAACCCCTTCTTCAGAATACTTAGACATCATAGAATCATTCTTGGAGAACATATCTTCATCGGAAGAAATGAACTCATCTGCAGAAGCATACTCATCATCTGACATAGTCTCGACCAAGCAATCTTCAATCACGTTAATCCCATGGTAATCATCTCTATTGCCTGAAACCTTGATAATAACATTGTTTAACAACATCTAAACACCCTTTCTCACAATGGAGCAACCACAAGAATCTCAGTAGCAGATCTGGCAAGATCCATAATGGTGTTTTTCTTAGCCATCCATGTGACATAAGGTAGCGTGGAGCTGCACCAAATCATCATTCATATGATTCACGTCAAAAATCTTGAATTCTCCAGGACATCCGTAGACCATATTCACATTCTCTTCGTACTCTGCCTGAGGCCTAATTATATGAATGAGGCCTTCGTCCATCATTTCCTGGAGACCAGCTTGTATCTTATCACACCCCTGAATACTTGTACTGAAATACTACAACAAACATGGTTGTGTGTATAGTAGCTAAATTTGTAGAGATTCGCATACATTTTTACCAAATCCCCTCTAATCAGGTTAATATCAAAAATTCATAAGTCTCCAGGACAACCAGCAACCATGTTTACATCATTTGCTCCTCCATGTTTAGCCAAAGGATTATCTTTCACGTTAGGGCCAACATCTTTGAAGGATAGGAGGCCAGATCTCACCATCTTTTGTACTTCTGATTTCAAAGGATAACAGTTCTCAATGTTATGCCCTGGGGCTCCTTGGTGGAAAGCACAAGTCTGATCTGCCTTGTAATATCAGGGTAAATGTGAAGGTATAGCAGGGGGAGGCCTGGTATGAACCAACTTCTTCTGAATCAAAGCTGGGAATAAATCTGGATAGCTCATTAGAATACAGTGAAAAGCTTCTCTCTTTTGACTTTGCCCTTGATTCCTCTTAAGAGGTGGTCTCTGATAGGCAACAGTGGTTGGAGCTACATTAAGAATTGGAGTCACAGAAGCAACCTGTTGCTGGTACCAATGATATCTTCTAGGTGGCCTAATCTTCCTTTCCCCAATAACAGCATTTGTTTCACTTTCTTTCTTTTGAGAGAACCCATATGATGACTTCTTTGTCCCTTCATATTTCGTCAAACACCCTTCTCTGACAGCTTCTTCTAGTCTAACACACATGCTTACCATTTCGGTGAAATCACTCGGTGCACTGGCAACCATCCTTTCATAATAAAATGATCCAAGGGTTTTCAGGAATACCTTGGTCATTTCTTGTTCTCCCATAGGTGGCACCACCTGGGCAGCTATCTTGCGCCAACGTTGCGCATATTCTTTGAACGACCCCTTGTCTCTCTGAGCCATTACCCTCAACTGGTCGCGGTCAGGCGCCACAAACATATTGTACTTATACTGCTTGATAAAGGCTTCCCCCAGATCATTGAAGGTGCGGATACTGCTACTGTCCAAACTCATATACCACTTCAGAGCGGCACCAGTCAAACTGTCTTGGAAGAAATGAATAAGCAAATGCTGATCATCAGTATGGGTGGACATTTTTATGATATACATCATCAGGTGGTCATGAGGACAAGAGTTTCCCTTGTACCTCTCAAATTCTGGCACTTTAAACTTCATTGGCACCTTTACATTGGGAACTAGGCAGAGTTCACTGGCATTCTGTCTAAATAATTCTTTTCCTCGAAGGGCCTTCATTTCCTTCTGCATCTCATTGAGCTGGTCTTGAAAGTTATCTAATCGGTCATAGAAGCCCATACTTTCACTCGGTGGAGGAACAGGACGATAAACTTCATCATTAGCAAATGGCATAGCATTCACCGAAGGAGGTGTAGTATAATGGATCTCATTTCTAGCCATAGGAGTAACATGCACCACATGAGGTGCGGGAGTAGCAACAACTTGAACAACTAGAGCAACTTGAGCATCAAGATTATAACCTTCTCGCATGAAATTTTCTAGCATTCCCCACGGGTAACCCTGAGGCATACGGTTCTAAGCAATAATAACTGGAGTAACGGAAATGGGAACTGTTAGAGCTTCAGTAGTGACTGTTATTTGTTGTGGCTGAGCAAGTGGTGGCTGATTCTGAGAAGCCACCAACGATTCCATCAAAGCAGCCAGATTGGCCATACCGGCCTTCAAAGCAGTAACCTCTTTGCGTAACTCTCGATTCTCTTGTTCCAGATTCTCCATCTTTATCCTAGAATTAGCCCGAGTATTGTACTGGTGAGACAACTGGCTGAACGAGATAGAGAAATACAATAAGACACCTGGTATGAATAAAAGTGCAAGAAATATGTGCAAGATGATGCATGATATGCAATGCACGTGGTTTATTTATCTATTAATATTTCAAAGGACTCAAAGATTTATAGACAATTTGCAAATACTAAAGTACTAACACATTTTGAAATACTGAAAATCTCATTATAATAACTTCAAAATGGATTACAACTTTTAGTAAAAGTTTCAACAATCCCAAGTACAAGAGAAGATGGAATCTAAAATCCTAAGAAGGCGAAGCTGGTGAAGATATCTCCACACACTGACGCTTTCCTGTGAGTCTTGCAATCTGAGCCTTCAACTGCTTGTTCTCTTCTGCATACATGTCAGCAACCTCTTCCCAATCACTAGAGTCAGGAAGTGAATGACTAAGTCCTGGTCAAGATCTAGAGGAAAATAAATCCTCTTTCCTATCCATAATCTCTACAACATTATTCTCAAGAATCTCGATCAGGTCATCTTTCTCTTTCAAGTATGCCTGGTATGACATCTCTAAAGTATTACACTTGTTCTTCCAGGCCTCCTTCTCCTGCTGAATCCTAACTAGGGCAAGCTGAAGCACTTCCACATCATCTTAAAATGGGAGGAGTGGTCTTCACAATCATATCAGACATAGGTTCTTCACGGGAATATGGCATCTTTTATTGAATTGTCCTTGCCTGTACCCACCGGAGATAAGGCTCCAAATAAACATCTCTTCTAGGTCCCAAGTCTTTTCTACTCTTCCTGTGAATATGGAACCAAGCCTTTGCAGTTTCCTCTTTAGCTTTCTTATGATCTTGTCCTTATTTAAGAAAGAAACCACACAAATGAATACTATTTGGCTTATCTCTCATGAGTGAGGGCCATAATCTTCAGAGCCCAACGAGGTTCCTTCTTGACATCCCAGAAAGCATCGGACCGAGGCAAGTGATAAATAAACCACTGATACAACAAAGGTGTGCAACAAATGATCATCCTTCCATAATAATAATCCCTAAGGTGAAGAGAGTAATAAGCATATCCTAATAAGGTAGGAACTAGGTTTCCAATCAAAAATATCCCGATGGCATTGATATCCATAAGTTTGTTGACGTTCAGAAATAAGAACAACCAATATGCAAGTAGAGTAAAGATAGCCTCAAAAGCAACTGTACTTTTCATCCTAGCAAATTAGCAAGCTTTCTCCATTAATAACTGAGAGGGTAAGCCTCTAATTCCTCCTTTGGTAGTCATGTGGGCCTCAATCTCAGACTTCTCCAAATGAATTATAGCAGCAATCTCATGAGACTTTGGCTCCCCTTCCAAACCGGTGAAAGGAACATGATCGGTAACAGGTAAACCTAGTAGGTAAGAATACTCCTCCAATGTAGGAATCAACTGATAGTCGGGGAAAGTAAAACACTGATACATTGGATCATAGAACTGGACCAAAGTCGAGAGAATACCCTCCTTCATCCTGAGCTTCATAAGAGACACGATGGATCCATATTTCTTCTGAAAATATGTAGAACTCTCGATCTCAGGAATCAAAATCATCAAATCATCTATCTTAGGATCCTTGAAACTGTACTTTTGAGTCTTTCTTTTTCCATAATCCATGGTCAAAAGTACCTGAGGTATTCATAAAAGTCAACTTTAAGTTTGTTGAAACAAATGTTTTAAAGGATGCTCATGGTGCATGAATGCATGATGCAACAATCACACACAAGATCACAAGCATGGGGTTCATAGGTTCGACATCACGAGCATGAAGTCAAAGGTACTACCCACAAGGTATGGACTAATATTTTGTCACCTACCAAACAAGGTTCTATGAGGTTCCCAGAGTCTACATCCTTGCTTCGGATATTACTAACATCCCGATTGACTCGGTAATTAGTAATATTCTTAGGAAAAACTCATTTGAGTGTAGTATCACGTGACAACCATTTTTGGATTACTCCGTCATAGCTTCTGCACTACACCTAAAAGGCCAAGATGGGTTAAAGGTTCTACGGTCCTCAACTTCAGCAGGCTCCCAGGTCGAAAGCAGCACGTCTTCCCGATTACTCGGTAAACGATACTATAGTCAAAGAGGCCTTCACTAAGTGGGGGATCTAATGTCTCCTTTTTTGGGATTACTCCCTCAAAGTTAACATGACTATATCGCCCATCCTATCTTAAGTTTTCCCAAGTTCGGGTAGAGGACTTATGAGAAATCACCAAGCACCCTGAAAACCAGGAAAATCCAGAAAAACATATATACAACACATAATATACAACAAATAATAGCACATACACAGATAAACAAAGATAGGCTTAACCCACTTAGGGATGGACCAGTAATTGGTCGATCTTTCCCCAGCAGAGTTGCCATTTTTCTGTAGTGGCAAAAATGTTGAGACTAAGCCATTGGATTGACTTGACTCGCACAGATCAAATAAAAATCACCACTGTGCTTTATTTTTTTCGAAGGAATGGGAAAAGAGCGAATAACCCAAAAAAGAGGGGGAGAGAATCTAAGTTTGGGGGTTGGTTATGAAAAGGGAATGTATTAGCACCCTAAACATCTACGGTACTCCGCATGAACCTCTTTTAAAATTTGTGTATTTTGGCTATAAGTGTTGTATATAAAAACAGATGGTGGAGATGAGAAAAGAAGTATTTTTTTACAATTTTTGCACCCGCCGTGTTGTGAACCTTTAGTGCCTATATACCACCTTTCATGCAATAGAGGATCAGTTCACCTTTAAAAATTTTAAAACACAAGTGTGTTGATTATTTTTAAGAGATAAGACATCATCGCCATATCCGATTGGAAAACGTACTTACTACCCACGATTATGAGAAAGAAGAATTTGTGCCATCTCAAAGTGGAGGATATGGCTTGGATTTTAAAATCAATAAAGCCTCACTTAACACCCGAGTGGAAAATATCTCACTTCACTATATATCGTAAAAGTATAGTAGCTCACATCACTACAAGGGTCAACAAGAGTCTAATATTTTGAGAAAAAGTTTAAGTAAAAAGCCAAAATGGAAAAATGGTTTGAATGAGATTAATTGACTTTTAGTCTTCTCACAAAAATGTCAAGGTATTATTAAGTTGATTAAAGTTTGAGTAAGAAAATATTTTTGAAAGTGCATGGACCTAAGTCCAAGTTTATTGTGAAAGTGGTTCAAGTTTAGAAAACAAGAATAGTTTTGAAAAGGAGGGAGAAGATTTTTAAAATTAAAGAAGATGGGAGGAGATGAAGGGACTATCCTAAAGCATAAGGTAAAAGCTAGGGAAAAGAACCGTCTAACCAACAAGAAGCCAACACTTGACACAATGAGTCAATGTAGAATTATCATCCTTTAGATTGAAACCAAGCAAAGATAATAAACCTCTTAAGAAAATCAAGCTTCAAATGCGTTAAGTCTTCACAAAAACAGAGTAACGGTTGTATACAGATGAATTCCCAATCACAGACAAAGCGCATAATCAGAATAACCTGCACACAAAGAAAACCAACAACCCAATGTCTCGGGGTAAACCCCAAGAACTCCAGACAAAATAACAATAGAAGTCGCCAAGGTCTCAAGGTAGGTCAAGGTCTCTACTCCAAAGTCTAAGAAGTCCATAACTCCAAAATGCTAACGATAGTCACCAAATAGTCCAAGTAACCTTAAAGTTTTTTATTATTCAAGTTGGTTATTAGGTATCTTCAAAAAAAATGAAAAGCTCAAGTGAGCAAAATAAAAATGACATAAAGATAAATTCTCAAATGAGCAAAGATGAAAATAACATGAAATGTAAATGCTAAAATAAATAGTGCGTAAAAGTAAAGGCGTAAAGTAAAAGCATAAAAATAAAAGTCAATTGTTAATGAGTTAGAAACTAGAGGTTAGTTGAATGACCATATTGAAACTTGCATTTTAAAACTCATTAGAAGATTGATAAAATCAAAGCCTCTCAGCAACAAGTTTCATTTGCTTTTTGTCAAGTATATCATTCATTTCAAATTCTCAAGGCAACAACAAATGATCAACGATGTTTAAATGATTCACTTAGACCAAATTTTATGAAAGTCCATTAGAGGATTGATAAGACCAAAGCCTCTTAACAATGAACCTCAAGGTTATGAATCAAAGGTTTCAAATTAAACATACTTGGACTTGCAAACATAGGTTTGGGCCACAAATGATCATTTCTCGAACTGGGAGAAAATTAAGGGATATGTTAAGCAATCGTAAGTGGACTTATATAGAAGTCACATGTGACACCCCAAATAATCCGATTATTAAATAATTAGAATTTTAATTATTAATTTAATTGGAAATTTAATTATTGGTATTTTTGGATTATTGGAATTAATTTAATTAATTAAAGGAAAGAAGTATTGGTGGTGTGAAGAGTGATTAGAGGGTGTGAGGGGTAAAATACTCTACTCTTACTAATTACTAATTTAATTATTTTATTGGAATAATAAAAGGAGTATTAAAAGGAAAAAGAAGAGAAAGAGAGTTATTTTGGAATATTCATCATACGTGCATTTGAGAAGAGGAAAAAGAAGGAGAAAACCGGAAGCGTCAGAATTCGAAGAACCCACAAGGTAAGGGGTGATTTCGATTAGTTAATTCGTATTATCGGTTTAGATATTCAATAGTATGGATCATAGTATGTTAGGGAATCCCGGTTTGGAATTCTAGGGTTCCGTAGAATTGTCCCTATTGCGTCGAATTTTAGGTTGAAAACCATTAGGGTGTCAGATGATAAAAAGGAATGATGAAATAATGTTATTTGATGTTATAATGGTGCAAAATTGATGTGTTTTGGTGATTCTCATGTTGCAATTCGTATGGGTATGTTTGGAATTGGTTTAGAATGAATAAATGCTGTCAAAAGTGAAGAATTTGACTCTGCAGGTCGTGGGAACCGGTTCCCAGTGGGGAGAAACCGGGTTCCACTGTGTGAATTTATAAAAACTGGCAAAAAATGCACGTAGGAACCGGTTCCTGTATAGGTAGGAACTGGGTTCCCATACATTTTTCCAGAAGCGTGATTTTTGAACTTCGCAGGAACCGGTTCCTGCATATGTAGGAACTGGGTTCTGCTGTAACTTTTTGAAAAATATTAAACTTTGAAAATTCATAACTTTCAAACCGTAAGTCCGTTTTGAGTGCCGTTTTGGACGTTATTTCTTAAATTTAATGCTATATTTTATAAAATGAAAAGATTTCCTAAAACCTGAAATTATTTTGAAAATGAGTCAAATCCCGGAATAAGTGATTATTGGCTAACGCACATGGGTGTGTATGTAGCAGTGAACCTGTGATGGATGGATGTATTAGTATTGTGTGAATGAAAGGCATGTTTATGTTGCTAATGATGGTGTGCATGATCGTTGAGATATCATGTTTTTGGTTTTGGTTCAGTTATGATAAATTGATGTATTTCATAGACTGATTTGATGTTGCATGCTAGTGATGTGCGTGTATATGCATTTTTTTGGTGAAGTTAATTCCCATTGTGTGGAATTTGACTTGTATTGCCGTTAACCGATACTCGGGTGATGATGGGTGGTTAGGCTGGATTCGTGTCCGGGTGTTTATGGACAAATCGATGGTTGCTGTATCCGGTTGATGATGGATCAGTGTTGGGTGACTTGGTCACGTGTTGGTACCACATGCATTGTGTCTGCATTTGTGTTTGCATGGAATTGTAACATGTTAGGATGTCTTCCGGTGTTACAATTCTTTGGTTGATTATTGATTTGTGCATAATGACTTGTATGATTGGAACTGCGTGTTGAATCTGAATTTATGCTAAAATGGGTGAAATAATATGCTTGTGATATAATGTTGATTGAGAAGCTTATAATGCATGTTAATTATGAGAAATCTCACCCTTACTTTAACAATTTCAGATTAAAGTTAGCAGCTCAGGAGTTGGTGAGGATGGCTCTAGAGCTATGTTACTTTAAGTCCGCGTGTCAGTGTCGTGCTCTGATAGGTTGTAACATTGGGGAATGTTTAGTTGAGGAATTAGTTATTATTCAATTGTTTCTTTGAATTTCATTGGGAATAATTATGTTTTGGTTTATTCCGTTTTGGTTATGGTATTTTTCCGCTGTGTAAGACATGGTCTTAATTTGATTGAATTATTTGAATTATGACCCTCAGTGTAACATGACTACTGTTTTATTGGAAGTTTTATTTATTTCATAATTGTGACATCCCTTGTTCCGTGTTAACTCTAATGGAATATTTCTTTAATCATTGATATAATTAATATTATTCGGGGTATTTTAGAAGGGGTGTTACAATAGTGGTATCAGAGCATAGTCGGTCTTGTCTTGTGTCGTTATCCCTTTTGTATGCGACTAGTGTAAGATGACACTGTCGATACTTGTGTGCTGATGAGGTTGTTTTGTAATGTTACAGAACAATGGCCGGAAGAGGTAACGGAAGAAACGACGATGCTATTGCTGAAGCATTGGGAATGTTGGCTGGAGTACTCGGAGGGAACCAGCAGGGAGATGTGATTGGTGCTGACCGACAATTGGGGAATTTTCAGAGGAATAATCCTTTGTTGTTCAAGGGTGCACATGATCCCGAAGGTGCTCAAAAGTGGTTGAAAGAGATCGAGAGGATCTTCAGAGTAATTGACTGTGCTGAAGGGCTAAAGGTGAGATACGGAACTCACATGTTAGCAGAGGAAGCTGATGACTGGTGGGTTGTTACCAGAACTGAAATGGAAGAAGATGGTATTGCGTTGACTTGGGTTGTGTTCAGGAGGGCTTTTCTGAGGAGGTACTTTCCTGAGGACATCAGAGGCAAGAAGGAGATTGAGTTTCTGGAACTCAAGCAGGGTAACAAGACTGTCAATGAGTATGCTTCGAAGTTTACTGAGTTAGCAAAGTATTATGCTCATTATACTAACGATGCAGATGGAGAATTTTCCAAATGTATCAAGTTTGAGAATGGTCTTCGTGATGAGATTAAGCAGGGTATTCGGTATCAGCGTATCCAAAGATTTTCTGATCTGGCTGACTGTAGTAGGATTTTAGAGGAGGATCTTGCTAGCACTAAGTCGAATGCTCGAGGGTATGTTGATAGGAAGGTGTGATCGGTGGAAATAGAACTGACTGTTTTGAAATGCTGGTTCGTGAAATGTCGCGGTAAGCAAGAGTCGCGACCGTCTTTTATTTTCTCCAACAAGGAAAGGACAAAAGCACAACAAAATTCCTTTTCGAGATGTTTCTCGGTTCGGGAGGTAGATTATAGAAAGGGAAGGTGTTAGCACCCTTTCTATCTGTGGTTATCCACGGGCTCTTAGGTACTTGCTCACTATGTTTTCAAAAATGTTTGCTTTTCTTGTGTTTGTGGGTTTGAAAAAAGTTTGTTTTGAAAACTTCGTTTTAACTCTTGTATCTGTCCTCAAGAGTGTATGAAGTGTTGTTTGAAAACTTTTGTCAGAAAAGTGTAAGTGCAAAAAGTTGTTTTTGTTTTGAAAGAGCAAGTATCTAAGAACCTCTACCTACTCAAAAGAAATTAAGATGTGTAAATGTCCTTTAGACAGTACTATCCCACTATTGAGAAGTAGGTAGCACCGTCGTTGGAGTTTGTCGGGTCAATTCGATTATAGGGACATGTGGTCACCAAAGCAATAGTAGGACGCCTTAGCGGTAACCCTAATATCCTAGATCCTTTTTATCCGAGGCAACCTTTTCGAGGCAACTTGGATCTTTTAGACAGGAGGGCAACCTCTAAAACACCCTATACTCAATGACCACGTCGAGGCAACCAAGTGAGGCGTACCCTAAGAGTGGCATGTGCGAGTGTGTCAGGATTCAGTTAAATTATCTTTGAACATGTTATGGTGAGCTACGGGTGGATTTTATTTTCAGAACAAGTCTTGTCATGCATAGCAGTTAATAGTTGCGGAAAGTAAATCTAAGCTATTACAAGGCGTCGGGTATTTACATCGCCAAAAACAAACCCTTTGAAAAAGTAAATGCGAGAAAATTAAAGAAAGCGATAAAAAGTCCTAATTACACTATTACATTCTCAGAGCAATTACATAAATATGATCAAAAATATTATGTGCGAATAGAAATTGAATCGGAGAAGTCCTTAGGGTTTTGACCCTTTTTGAGAAAAGAATGAATTTTTGGTTATTTTGCATTCAATTAAACCTAATTCTAATTTAAATAAAAGAAATATTTTTTTTAAGTTTTTTATGTTTTTAATGAAAATAAAATAAAAAGGAAAACATGATTAAAAGTTGTCAAAACCTAATTCTACATGGATTTTATTTGTTATGAAAATAATTAAAGTTAACCTAATTAAAACAACTAAATTAATTAATTACATTTATTTACAAAAATAATAAAGGGTGAAATTAATTAATAATAATAATAATTACATTTTTTAGGTTTTCTGAATTTATCGTGAAAATAATTAATTTGTGAGTTAATTAAATAATAATAATAATTAGTAAAACAATTAAATAGAAATTGAAATATAAAAGAAAAAGGAATAAATAAACCAGGGGGTGATGAGCCAGCTTTGGAGGTGTGAGAGCAATTTTCAGGCCCATCAAGTTGTAAGCCTGCTTGACTTTGCTGATTGTCCAGGCGTTGGTTGACTAGGGAGCATGGTAGTCCTCCACGGATGACCACTGGATTGCTGCTTGAAGCCACATGGCGCTTGGACGTTTGAGGCACATGGTAAACTCCTTTTGGAAAGCTACACAAGAACATATTGAGAAAAATAGCATAAGCGTTTGGGTGGACCTCGGATTCGAACCCAGGTCCCAATGATTCCAAGCCAGCACATCAACCACTACGCCATTTGCCTGCATTTGTTATAAGAATGATAGGCAAATATTATATTGGACAATTAATAAATATGCTGTAAACAACATAAAAACGCGCGCTTATTTGAATTATCCAACCATACGCTTACACGTCCTCGTCTTCCTCGCTGAACCTGCAAAAGCAACGTTAGATAGCGGGGGTTTTTAACCCTCACAAAACAGTGTGACGAAAAATAGCGATTAGCCCTAGGATTTACATAAATGTTTCGCGAGGGTTCCAATGTGTTCGTCTGGTCTTAACGATGCCAACCATATGCCTTATGAACCCTAATTGTTCCTGGATTGTAAAGCCCTAATTTGAAAGCTTATGAACCCTAAAATTCAACCATGGCAACTTTTGATTCTGTGCGTTTTAATCCAATTCAACTATGCCAATAGCTTCATGTGGTCTCTAGCAACACAAAACAAACAAGAAATCATGTCAAATGCTTATGAATCATGAGTTACGATTATGAAAAAAAGTGTCAAACCGTGCGACTGTAACTGATGATTTCTTAAGCTTTAGCGTGTGAATTTAATTGCTACACGTTCCTGGGAACCCCTGCAAGGTGTTAGAATCAACCAATTGCTTTGAATCGCCCTGGAATATAGAAATCAGTTTTCAAGTTTTCTTGGAAAATTTCAATATGGCTATGGCTTTGTTTGCAGCTTGTTCACGTGTGCATGATTAGGGTTAGCTTATGTATATATAGGAGACTGAAATTAGGTCAAATCTTTGAGCAAAAATCCATTGGAATGATGATGGAATATTTGATTGGCAATCATATCTTTTTGTATTTTCATGATTGAAGAAAGTTGCCAAACTTGGAGATTTTTGCATATTTGATTTGTACATGAAATTTCCAGCATATCTTGACCACTTTTGCTTCACAAAAAGATTGAAAAATCAAATCTTTGTATTTCCTACAATTTAAATTAATTAAATGAATTAATATTGATTAAAAATCCAATTAATTAATAAAAAATAAGAAAATAATTCAATTAAGCTTGATGGGTCGTGCATAGGCCATGGATAAAGTTTCAAGAAGAAATTTGAGGCCCATTAGCAAAAACAAGGTGTTTTGAGCAAAGTTGACTTTTGCAAATTCATGAAACTTTCCCAACTTCTCCAATGCATATCTTGCTCAATTTTGATCATATGAACATGTTCTTGGACATTTTGGAAAGGTCTTGAAGTCCTCTAACCAATTCCTTTGGTCCCATGTCATTTGGATTTACCAATCTCAAGTTATGGTCTTTGACTTAAAGTGCACTTTTGTTGGCTTTTAAAATTGACCTATAATGTAGAAATTGATAACTTTTTGTGAGAGCATTTCTTGAACTTGGAGTGTGAATATGGATTGTAGGAAATGTCATCCCCTTAAAAATGAGCATTGGATGGGATTTTTCTGATGAACCATGAAAAAGTTATGCCCTGGTCAAGATACAGTTGACTTTTCTGCTGTCCAAAAATAATAATTTTTTGCATCTTGATGAATTTTGAGCTATTCTTGTGGAATCATGATCAAGACTTGATCAAATGATGATTGTGGACTCAAAATAAGATGTTGACCAAAAATTATGACTTTTAACTGCAAAATGACCATTTTACCCTTGCAGTTGACTGTGGATCAAATGAGGCTTTTGACTGTGCCAATTGGCACTGTGAGTCTTGAAACTTGGCATGTAGGTGCTTGAGGATGTATATAGGCATATGAGACTTGATTGAACCATTAAAAACCCCAAATTCCTTGAAAGAACCAAAACCCTAATTTCAGCTGGCTTAGGAGGTGATTGGACTATGCAATCCTTGAGTAATCTTGAACAATTTGAAGATCATCCTTGACAAATCTTGAAGAATATGGGAGGGAAAATTTTGGGGTACAACAGTTGCCCCTGTTCAATATTCTTAGACCTGAGGATGTAGATTGGCTTGCGTGCCTTTCGTGATCCGAAGGTGGAAGATGATTGAACACTAGAGTGCCCAGAAATTTACACTCGCATGGTGTAGTATCAGTAATGTGATGTCGGGAATGGGCTTACAGATGCCATTTGGAGATATGATGGACAGGAGGATGGGCTTATAGATGCCATCTGGAGATGTGACAGAATCTTGTCGGGGGATGGGCTTATAGATGCCATCTGGAGGTTGTTTGGATAGCTTTGTCTTCGTCGACGGGGTGCTCACCAGAAAAATCTTTAGGAATCGATTTAACTGGTCTTGTCTCCATTGATTGGCTTCAGAAAAATCTTTAGGAATCGATTTAACTGGACCAGAGGAGGTTTTTTGATAATGATGTGATGAAGGAATCTGAGACGATTGCTACTCCAAATAGATGATGAAGGAATCTGGGACGATTACTACCTCAGCAGGATGATGAAGGAATCTGGGACAATTACTACCTCAGCAGGATGATGAAGGAATCTGGGACGATTACTACCTCAGCAAGATGATGAAGGAATCTGGGACGATTACTACCTCAGCAGGATGATAAAGGAATCTAGGACGACTTCTACCTCAACGGGATGATGAAGGAATGTGGGACGATTACTACCTCAACAGGATGATGAAGGAATCTAGGACGATTACTACCTCAGTAGGATGATGAAGGAATCTTGGATGATTACTACCTCAGTAGGATGATGAAGGAATCTGGGACGATTACTACCTCAGCAGGATGATGAAGGAATTTGGGACGATTACTACCTCAGCAGGATGATGAAGGAATCTTGGACGATTACTACTTCAGCATAATGATGAAGGAATCTGGGACAATTACTACCTCAGCAGGATGATGAAGGAATCTTGGACGACTTCTACCTCAACGGGATGATGAAGGAATCTTGATGACTTCTACCTCAACTGGATGATGAAGGAATCTGGGACGATTACTACCTCAATAGGATGATGAAGGAATCTAGGACGATTACTACCTCAGCAGGATGATGAAGGAATCTTGGACGATTACTACCTCAGCAGGATGATGAAGGAATCTGGGACGATTACTACCTTAGCAGGATGATGAAGGAATCTGGGACGATTACTACCTCAGCAGGATGATGAAGGAATCTTGGACGATTACTACTTCAGCAGAATGATGAAGGAATCTGGGACGATTACTACCTCAGCAGGATGATGAAGGAATCTTGGACGACTTCTACCTCAACGGGATGATGAAGGAATCTTGATGACTTCTACCTCAACGGGATGATGAAGGAATCTTGATGACTTCTACCTCAACGGGATGATGAAGGAATCTTTGACTTCTACCTCAACGGGATGATGAAGGAATCTTTGATGACTGCTACTCCAAAAGGTATGGTGAAGGAATCTTTGACGACTGCTACTCCAAAAGGTATGGTGAAGGAATCTTGGACGATTACTACCTCAACAGGAATGGTGAAGGAATCTTTGACGATTACTACTTCAGCAGGATTGGTGAAGGAATCTTGGATGATTACTACCTCAGCCGGATGATGAAGGAATCTTTGACGACTGCTACTTCAAAAGGTAATGACTTTTATCTGTTGATTGATCCTTCCTGAAAAGGTAAAGAGTTAGTTGTATGCAATGTCATGATGTATGAGATGCATGATGTCATGATGTTCTCCAGAATAAATGAGGTCGTGTCGTATACACTTTATCATGTATGTAAATAGGAGATGTGAAATGTGATATGTTTATGAATGTATTTTCGTCTGGGAAAATAAATCCTTGACAAATGCCGTGGAGTTTGTTAAATCCTGGGCTGATATTGAAGAGTAGAGTTCTTCGTTTCCGCTGGGGATGATGAACGAAGATGATTGCAAGAATAAACCGGTAGGAGAAGATGACTCCGTTGGGGAATAAACCTGATGAAGAAATTACTCTTCGGGGAATTACTCTGTGGGAAGAGATGCTTCGCTGAGATTTTAATGATAACTTCGTTGGGGATTCCGTTGATAAGCTCTATTGGGGATTTTGATGATGAACTCTGTTGGGGATAGAAAAGAACTTCGCTGGGGATGATCTTTCTGTTGCAACTTGCTGAGGATAACCCAGTTAGACTCTGGTGGGGATAACCTTCTGAATATGGCTGGGGAGAGATTTTTGTACTCTGCAGGGAACAAGCTTCCAGAACCTACTAGGGAGATGATTCAACTCTTCTGGGGAAACTTTGGAGGAAATGGCTCCACTGGGGTGTCTGTATTCCGCCGGGGAACAATCTTATATTTCCGTCGAGGAATATTAAGACTGTCGGAGATGCTTGCTGAGGAATATATGTATACTCTTCTAGGGAATATTAAGACTTGCTGGGGATATTCAACCTGTTAGGGACTGATGGTAGACCAACTCTGCTTGGGGGAGAGTATTGATGACTTGCTGGGAATATTGTGCAATTATAGGGCTGATGGGAGACCAACTCTACTTGGGGAGAGTATTGATGATTCTTGTCTTACTCTGCGGGGAGCGAAGGTATCTTGGTCATATTCTTCAGCTGAATATATACCTTGGTACCTGGTGGACTGAGCAGTTTGTACAGTTCGAAAAATTCTTATTGCCCCAGTTTCTGCGGGAGAAAGAAGGCCTGTGAGGCGTTTGATAATTGCCGATTGACAAATCTCCTTCTGGTAGGCAAGTGACGAGATGATGGGACATAGTCGTACGCTTTGATCCCTAACTTTTTCCTGGACCGCCCTTTCGGGTTTTCAGTCCATCGGGATACCCTCTTTTGCCCAAGCCGCCTTTTCAGGTTTTCGACTTGCCGGGTGTACAGATTTTTTTTCATTTTCATCCCTTATTTTTTTGCCCGAACCCTTTTGGTTCACCGGGAAGCCCTTATTTTTGCCTAGGTGTGTCAACCTAGCGGGTCTTTGATTATGCGTAGTATTTTTTCGACTATATCCATGCTCTCAGGGTGTAGGGAGTTGCCACTGTCAGTAGTGTTGTGTCGTCATACTACCAGAAGATGTTAGTTCGATCGTGCAGGATTCGTTGCTGGAATTCATGTTCGATGCCCCAAGTGACTCAGGCGGAGATTTTCCCCTGGCTATTTGGCATCTTGAGAGATTCCTTGAATCTTGACTTGACTGCCCTAGATGATGGACAATGCTCATGTCGTGCCCCTGGATTGGAAATGTTTTTCCACTTGATGTGATCCTTTTTTATTGAAAAGGTTTTTGTTCACAAGATATTCATCGTGCGAATTTCTCTGTTGTTCGAACAAATAGTCATATGCAAACAATGTTATTTTAAGAATGAAAAGATTATGTCTGTCTTGAAGTTTTTTGAAAATGCAGTTTTCAATAAAAACAAGTGATTTTTTGTAAAATGTGATGTCAACTCAAGATTTTACAGCAAGCCCTACAGGAGTCAGGATACCTTTGGTAACAGTATGCTTTCGAACTAACCCATGCTTCAACTAGGACTTTTTAAGGGTTATAACGTGGCCTGGTTCACGGTTTAAGAAACAAAGGATAAAGGCTCAAATTTTATTTGTACCCACCCGTTCTTCGTGATGTTCTTCGATCCTAAACTCAGCTAATCGTGCATTAGACCTTGTTTGAGTCTTTGCCCTGATATTCCAGTGATGGTTCGGATATTGACAATTTATTTTGAATAGGCAGTCATTTCTTTTTGTTGAGAGTTTGTAGGACCTCTTTCTCTTGATTTTGTTATCCCTGTCTTTTGCCTGAACTGTTTCTTTTGTGATTACAGTCAGTGGGATGCCCCAGTTTTGTAAGTCTCCTTCATAGGTTTTGACTTATTGGGCTTTTGTTTTTTTTTTTGAAAGATAATGAATGCCTGTCTTGACGATTATTCGGAACCATCACTGTCTTTTGTTTCGAAAAGACTTCTTTGATGCCATTCGTTGTGCATCTGGATCAACTAAGAGAACTACCCTGCCCCAGGTTTTGATTAAGGGTTTTAATTTTTGAAAAGAAAAACTCCAACTTCTTTGGCTCAAAGGGGTTGACGAGGGATTATCTTCCTTATAACTCCACTGTTTAGGATTTGAAACAATGCCTGTACCTCATCAGCGGGATCTATTCAAAAGCATATTGTAAAGATCGTGGTATCGTTTTCGTCATCCTCCCTCAAAAGGTTTAGCATTTTTTTTAATCGAGAGTTGATCATCACAAAAAAATGAAAGCAATTTTAATATAGTGAATACGAATGGATTGATTCAAACAGACATATGCAATGCATTGATAAAGTAACAAAGTTTGACATGACTAAATGTTTGAATAATCAAAAGAAAGTTACAAATTGAAAGTTCCAATGAACAAAAAGTCTTCTCGTCTCAGGACTTGTCACCTCAAATGGTGAACCTTGGAGGGATGGTAGAAGAACTCAGCCTGACCATCTTGTGCGAATTCCAGTGCTCCTTCATCAATCAGGTTTTGGATTTTGTACCTCAACTTCCAACAGTCGTCAGTGTCATGCCCCGGGCTGTTAGAATGGTATGCACACCTTGCATTAGGATTATAGTTGGGTGAAGAAATCTTAGGATTCAGATAAGGTCCTACCAACGTCACCAGATTCAAATTCAACAGGTGTTGCAAAGCTTGGGACAGTGGCATGTTGAGCTTGGTAAACGGCCTCGGAGTAACCCGTTGCTTATGGTCAGGTTGTTGTTGGACCTGTGAGGTAGTGGCACCCTGGAGAGGTCCATTCTTCATCAAACCAAACCTTTGACTTCTCGAAAGTTGATTAATGACTTGATCCTCAGCCTTGACTATTTGCTTCATACTGTTGTATCTTTCTTGATGAAGCTGGTTGATCATAGTTCTCAACTCTTCTTGCTCCCGAGCCAAGCCTTGGATAAGAGCCATTTGCCCCAGCATCTGGGTTCTCATTACATCTACCTCAGCTTGCAGATGTTTCAGCCGTTCGTCCTCATTGTCTTCAGGACTTTTCTTGACCAAATTCCCCATGAGGAGTGTTCTCAACTCTTCCTGCCCCTTGGATAGGCTTAGGAAGATTTCCCTGAACTGAGTCTCTTGAGTATGAAGATCCTGGTTGTCTTGTTGGAGAGCCATTGTTGAAATAAACAGCGAGAACATGAGAAACCTGTCAAGGGTGACCTGTTATGCAATGATATGTATGTATGCATGCAATGTTTTCAAGGATCTCGCAGGGTAAACAGAGGAACTCGTTAGAATTTGAATTTGGTAGCTTGATTGAAGGAACTTCATGTTGTTGAGAGTCCTTCTTCAAGAGTCAAAGCTCACCATAACGAGTGGGTCATAGCCCCTGACTCAAGTCATCATGTTTTGATCTCCAAACAACCTTGGCTAGAGGAAAATAAATCCCCTTTGCCCCTTGCTAGACAGTTGGTTCATCATGACTTGCATCACAAGCCCTTGAGATCCTTGAAATGGGTTAGTCCTTATGCAAGATGTATGCAATGTTATGATGCTATGATGTTATGGTAAAGGCACACCACAAGTATTCACAAAAGGAAAACATGGTAAGGCACACAAGTCACACAAAAGAGCCCTTAGAGTTCAGGCCAGCATGAAGCTTAGGTACTACCCTCTTTCAGTTTCAGTTGGTTTAGACCTGTCCTAAAAAATAGTAATCGGGTTCTAGAGGATCTCAATATCACTGACTACCCTCAATCGGTCATAATTCCAGCTTCGCAACCTTTTCTTGCGGCCGAAACCATCGCGAGAGTTTAGCCTCAATGAGTGTAGCATACTGCTACTGTTCTATGGCCAAGTTGGTCAATTTAAGGTGCTAAGGTCAGTTGGTGCTTAACGACTCCTCAGAAGACCCATATTCTCCTCGTTCCAACACAAGGGATATCGATACAGACCAAGGTGTCACACCAACGTAGCTACTGCTTCACCTATGTCGGTCTACGCCGGACAGGTCCCTCACAGTTTATTGCTACTTACCTAAAGGGTATTCCCCATATCCGGGTTAGGATCTATGAAACTCCAATACAAGCCCACAATATTAAAGCAAACAAGGCATACAATTGAAAACATAGAATGATCTAATCCTAAGGTACACCTCACTTATATAAAATTTCCCCAGTGGAGTCGCAAGTTCTGTGATCGGTGGAAATAGAACTGACTATTTTGAAATGCTGGTTCGCGAAATGTCGCGGTAAGCAAGAGTCGCCACCATCTTTTATTTTCTCCAACAAGGAAAGGACAAAAGCACAGCAAAATTCCTTTTCGAGATGTTTCTCGGTTCGGGAGGTAGATTATAGAAAGGGAAGGTGTTAGCACCCTTTCTATCTGTGGTTATCCACGGGCTCTTAGGTACTTGCTCACTATGTTTTCAAAAATGTTTGCTTTTCTTGTGTTTGTGGGTTTGAAAAAAGTTTGTTTTGAAAACTTCGTTTTAACTCTTGTATCTGTCCTCAAGAGTGTATGAAGTGTTGTTTGAAAACTTTTGTCAGAAAAGTGTAAGTGCAAAAAGTTGTTTTTGTTTTGAAAGAGCAAGTATCTAAGAACCTCTACCTACTCAAAAGAAATTAAGATGTGTAAATGTCCTTTAGACAGTACTATCCCACTATTGAGAAGTAGGTAGCACCGTCGTTGGAGTTTGTCGGGTCAATTCGATTATAGGGACATGTGGTCACCAAAGCAATAGTAGGACGCCTTAGCGGTAACCCTAATATCCTAGATCCTTTTTATCCGAGGCAACCTTTTCGAGGCAACTTGGATCTTTTAGACAGGAGGGCAACCTCTAAAACACCCTATACTCAATGACCACGTCGAGGCAACCAAGTGAGGCGTACCCTAAGAGTGGCATGTGCGAGTGTGTCAGGATTCAGTTAAATTATCTTTGAACATGTTATGGTGAGCTACGGGTGGATTTTATTTTCAGAACAAGTCTTGTCATGCATAGCAGTTAATAGTTGCGGAAAGTAAATCTAAGCTATTACAAGGCGTCGGGTATTTACATCGCCAAAAACAAACCCTTTGAAAAAGTAAATGCGAGAAAATTAAAGAAAGCGATAAAAAGTCCTAATTACGCTATTACATTCTCGGAGCAATTACATAAATATGATCAAAAATATTATGCGCGAATAGAAATTGAATCGGAGAAGTCCTTAGGGTTTTGACCCTTTTTGAGAAAAGAATGAATTTTTGGTTATTTTGCATTCAATTAAACCTAATTCTAATTTAAATAAAAGAAATATTTTTTTTAAGTTTTTTATGTTTTTAATGAAAATAAAATAAAAAGGAAAACATGATTAAAAGTTGTCAAAACCTAATTCTACATGGATTTTATTTGTTATGAAAATAATTAAAGTTAACCTAATTAAAACAACTAAATTAATTAATTACATTTATTTACAAAAATAATAAAGGGTGAAATTAATTAATAATAATAATAATTACATTTTTTAGGTTTTCTGAATTTATCGTGAAAATAATTAATTTGTGAGTTAATTAAATAATAATAATAATTAGTAAAACAATTAAATAGAAATTGAAATATAAAAGAAAAAGGAATAAATAAACCAGGGGGTGATGAGCCAGCTTTGGAGGTGTGAAAGCAATTTTCAGGCCCATCAAGTTGTAAGCCTGCTTGACTTTGGTGATTGTCCAGGCGTTGGTTGACTAGGGAGCATGGTAGTCCTCCACGGATGACCACTGGATTGCTGCTTGAAGCCACATGGCGCTTGGACGTTTGAGGCACATGGTAAACTCCTTTTGGAAAGCTACTCAAGAACATATTGAGAAAAATAGCATAAGCGTTTGGGTGGACCTGGGATTCGAACCCAGGTCCCAATGATTCCAAGCCAGCACATCAACCACTACGCCATTTGCATGCGTTTGTTATAAGAATGATAGGCAAATATTATATTGGACAATTAATAAATATGCTGTAAACAACATAAAAACGCGCGCTTATTTGAATTATCCAACCATACGCTTACACATCCTCGTCTTCCTCGCTGAACCTGCAAAAGCAACGTTAGATAGCGGGGGTTTTTAACCCCCACAAAACAGTGTGACGAAAAATAGCGATTAGCCCTAGGATTTACATAAATGTTTCACGAGGGTTTCAATGTGTTCGTCTGGTCTTAACGATGCCAACCATATGCCTTATGAACCCTAATTGTTCCTGGATTGTAAAGCCCTAATTTGAAAGCTTATGAACCCTAAAATTCAACCATGGCAACTTTTGATTCTGTGCGTTTTAATCCAATTCAACTATGCCAATAGCTTCATGTGGTCTCTAGCAACACAAAACAAACAAGAAATCATGTCAAATGCTTATGAATCATGAGTTACAATTATGAAAAAAAGTGTCAAACCGTGCGACTGTAAGTGATGATTTCTTGAGCTTTAGCGTGTGAATTTAATTGCTACACGTTCCTGGGAACCCCTGCAAGGTGTTAGAATCAACCAATTGCTTTGAATCGCCCTGGAATATAGAAATCAGTTTTCAAGTTTTCTTGGAAAATTTCAATATGGCTATGGCTTTGTTTGCAGCTTGTTCACGTGTGCATGATTAGGGTTAGCTTATGTATATATAGGAGACTGAAATTAGGTCAAATCTTTGAGCAAAAATCCATTGGAATGATGATGGAATATTTGATTGGCAATCATATCTTTTTGTATTTTCATGATTGAAGAAAGTTGCCAAACTTGGAGATTTTTGCATATTTGATTTGTACACGAAATTTCCAGCATATCTTGACCACTTTTGCTTCACAAAAAGATTGAAAAATCAAATCTTTGTATTTCCTACAATTTAAATTAATTAAATGAATTAATATTGATTAAAAATCCAATTAATTAATAAAAAATAATAAAATAATTCAATTAAGCTTGATGGGTCGTGCATAGGCCATGGATAAAGTTTCAAGAAGAAATTTGAGGCCCATTAGCAAAAACAAGGTGTTTTGAGCAAAGTTGACTTTTGCAAATTCATGAAAATTTCCCAACTTCTCCAATGCATATCTTGCTCAATTTTGATCATATGAACATGTTCTTGGACATTTTGGAAAGTTCTTGAAGTCCTCTAACCAATGCCTTTGGTCCCATGTCATTTGGATTTACCAATCTCAAGTTATGGTCTTTGACTTAAAGTGCACTTTTGTTGGCTTTTGAAATTGACCTATAATGTAGAAATTGATAACTTTTTGTGAGAGCATTTCTTGAACTTGGAGTGTGAAGATGGATTGTATGAAATGTCATCCCCTTCAAAATGAGCATTGGATGGAATTTTTCTGATGAACCATGAAAAAGTTATGCCCTGGTCAAGATACAGTTGACTTTTCTACTGTCCAAAAATAATAACTTTTTGCATCTTGATGAATTTTGAGCTATTCTTGTGGAATCATGATCAAGACTTGATAAAATGATGATTGTGGACTCAGAATAAGATGTTGACCAAAAATTCTGACTTTTGACTGCAAAATGACCATTTTACCCTTGCAGTTGACTGTGGATCAAATGAGGCTTTTGACTGTGCCAATTGGCACTGTGAGTCTTGAAACTTGGCATATAGGTGCTTGAGGATGTATATAGGCATATTAGACTTGATTGAACCATTAAAAACCCCAAATTCCTTGAAAGAACCAAAACCCTAATTTCAGTTGGCTTAGGAGATGATTGGATTGTGCAATCCTTGAGTAATCTTGAACAATTTGAAGATCATCCTTGACAAATCTTGAAGAATATGGGAGGGTAAATTTTGGGGTACAACAGAAGGGTAAGCAACAGATGGATCGTGGTAAGCCTTATGATAGAAGTAATCAGAGACCCGGTGGTTGGAAGAAGTTTGGTGGAGGAGATTCTAGTTCTTCCATTAAGTGCTACAAGTGTGGTGAGACATGACATCGTATGGTGGATTGCAAAAGTAAGAAGTGTTTCAAGTGTGGGAAACTCGGCCATGTGGCCAATGATTGCAGAGTAAGAGTGGTGACTTATTACAACTGTGGTGAAGAAGGTCATACTCGTCCTCAGTGTATAAAACCCAAGAAGGAGCAAGCTGGTGGTAAAGTGTTTGCATTGTCTGGGTCAGAGACTAAGCCAGATGATCGGCTGATTAAAGGTACATGTTTTATTAATGACATACCTTTGATTGCGATTATTGATACTGGAGCTACGCATTCTTTTATTGCTTTGGATTGTGCTAAAAGATTGAATTTGGAAATTTCTAATATGGATGGAAGTATGGTTATTGATACTCCTGCGTCGGGTTCAGTGACTACTTCGTATGTTTGTAGGAATTGTCCTATTGTGATTTTTGGTAGGGGTTTCGGTATGGATTTAGTGTGCCTACCGTTAGAACAACTTGATATCATCCTTGGAATGAACTGGTTGGAATTTAACCAGGTTCATATCAACTGTTTTGTGAAGACGGCTATTTTTCCTGAAGAGGTTGGTGTCGAAGATGTGACTATGTCGGTTAAACAGATGAACCTAGCTGTGAAAGATGGTGTTGTGGTATTTATGTTGTATTCTGCAATAGAAGCGGAGGGAAAAGCAAAGAGTGATGGATTTCCAGTGGTGAATGAATTTCTAGAGGTGTTTCCGGAAGACGTTAGTGAATTGCCACTTGAGAGGGAGGTAGAATTTACTATAGATTTGATTCCTGGAACTAGTCCGGTGTCGATGGCGCCTTACCGTATGTCGGCATCTGAATTAGAGGAGTTAAAGAAACAGTTGGAGGAGTTACTTGAGAAGAAGTTTATTCGTCCGAGTGTTTCGTCGTGGGGTGCTCCGGTGTTGTTGGTTAAGAAGAAAGAAGGTTCAATGAGATTATGTGTTGATTACAGACAGCTGAATAAAGTTACAATCAAGAATCGGTATCCTTTTCCTAGGATCGATGATTTGATGGATCAACTAGTTGGAGCTTGTGTATTTAGTAAGATTGATCTGAGATCTGGATATCATCAGATTCGTGTGAAGTCGGAAGATATTCAGAAAACTGCATTTAGAACGAGGTATGGACATTACGAGTATTCTGTTATGCCGTTTGGAGTTACTAATGCACCTGGTGTTTTCATGGAGTATATGAACAGGATATTTCATCTGTATCTTGATAAGTTTGTGGTGGTGTTCATTGATGATATTCTAATTTATTCGAAGAGCGATGAAGAGCATGCAGAACATCTCAGAGTTGTGTTGGAATTGTTGAAAGAGAAGAAGCTTTATGCGAAGTTGTCCAAGTGTGAATTATGGTTAAGTGAAGTAAGTTTTCTTGGCCATGTAATTTCCAAGAATGGAATTGTTGTGGATCCTACGAAGGTAGAAGCAGTGTCTCAGTGGGAAGCGCCGAAGAATGCTTCTGAGATCCGTAGTTTTATGGGTCTTGCAGGTTATTACAGGAAGTTTATAGAAGGATTTTCCAAATTAGCATTACCGTTGACTAAGTTGACCAGGAAGGGTCAGATGTTTGTTTGGGATGTTGAATGTGAGAAAGGATTTCAAGAGCTGAAGAGGAGGTTGACAAGTGCTCCGATCTTGATTTTGCCAAATCCGACTAAGTCTTTTGTTGTGTATTGTGACGCATCATTAATGGGATTAGGTGGTATGTTGATGCAAGATAAGCAGGTGGTGGCTTATGCTTCGAGACAATTGAAAGTACATGAAAGGAATTATCCGACTCATGATTTGGAGTTGGCAGCTGTTGTGTTTGTTTTGAATTTGTGGAGGCATTATTTATATGGTTCTCGGTTTGAGGTGTTCAGTGATCACAAAAGTCTGAGGTATCTGTTTGATCAGAAAGAGTTGAATATGAGGCAGAGGAGATGGTTAGAATTTCTA
Organism: Vicia faba; assembly: GCA_948472305.1. NCBI lineage: Eukaryota > Viridiplantae > Streptophyta > Magnoliopsida > Fabales > Fabaceae > Vicia > Vicia faba. The sequence goes on from OX451737.1 coordinate 1,182,777,920, forward strand.
AAGGATTATGATTTCGGTTTGAATTACCATCCTGGTAAGGCAAGCGTTGTTGCGGATGCCTTGAGTAGGAAGTCCTTGCATATGTCGATGTTAATGGTCCGTGAGTTAGATTTGGTTGAGCAGTTCAGATATTTAAGTTTGGTATGTGAAACTACTCCGAATAGTGTGAAATTGGGTATGTTGAAACTGACTAGTGGTATTCTGGAAGAAATTCGGAATGGACAGAAGTCCGATGTTGGGTTAGTTGATAAATTGACATTGATCAACCAAGGTCAAGGAGGCGAGTTCCGGATTGATGAGAATGGTGTTATGAGATTTGGTAATAGGGTGTGTGTTCCGGATGTTGCAGAGATTAGGAAGAGTATTTTGGAAGAAGGACATCATAGTGGATTGAGTATTCATCCTGGGGCTACTAAAATGTACCATGATTTGAAGAAGTTGTTTTGGTGGCCGGGAATGAAAAAGGAAATTTCTGAGTTTGTGTATGCTTGTTTGGTTTGTCAGAAGTCGAAGATTGAGCATCAGAAACCATCAGGATTGATGGAACCGTTGTTAGTTCCGGAATGGAAATGGGATGGAATCTCTATGGATTTTGTGTCTGGTTTGCCAAGGACATCGAAGAATTATGATTCTATCTGGGTTATTGTTGATCGGTTGACGAAATCAGCTCACTTTATTCCGATAAGAATGGATTATCCGATGGAAAGATTGGCAGAATTGTATGTTGAGAAGATTGTGAGTTTGCACGGTATTCCTTCTAGTATTGTGTCGGATCGAGATCCGAGGTTTACATCTAAATTCTGGACGGGATTGCAAGAAGCTTTGGGTACTAAGTTGCGTTTGAGTTCTGCTTATCATCCACAGACAGATGGTCAGACGGAGAGAACGATTCAGTCGTTGGAAGATTTGTTAAGAGCTTGTGTGTTGGAGAAAGGTGGAGCTTGGGATAGTTATCTACCATTGATTGAGTTTACCTACAACAATAGTTTTCATTCGAGCATTGGTATGGCTCCGTTTGAGGCATTGTATGGTAGGAGGTGTCGGACACCGTTGTGTTGGTATGAATCTGGAGAGAGTGTTGTGATTGGACCGGAAATTGTCCAACAGACTTCGGAAAAGATTAAGATGATTCAGGAAAAGATGAGGACTTCTCAGAGTCGTCAGAAAAGTTATCACGATAAGTGGAGGAAAGATCTTGAGTTTAGCGAAGGAGAACATGTTTTTATGCGAGTTACTCCGATGACTGGTATTGGTCGATCTTTGAAGTCAAAGAAGTTAACTCCATGTTTTATTGGTCCGTTTCAGATTACCAAGAGAGTTGGGAAAGTTGCTTATCAGATTGCTTTTCCTCCGTCACTTGCAAATTTGCATGATGTTTTTCATGTATCTCAGCTATGGAAGTACATTGCTGATCCGTCTCATGAGATTCGGGTAGACGATATACAGGTACGAGAGAATTTGACTGTGGAAGCGGTACCTGCGAGATATGAGGATCGGAAGTTGAAACAGTTGCGAGGCAAGGAGATCGCGTTGGTAAGAGTGGCTTGGGGAGGACCAGCAGATGGAAATGTCACTTGGGAGCTGGAGAGTCAGATGAAGGACTCGTATCCCGAACTGTTCGTCTAAGGTATGTTTTCGAGGACGAAAACTCTTTTAGTTGGGGAGAGTTGTGACACCCCAAATAATCCGATTATTAAATAATTAGAATTTTTAATTATTAATTTAATTGGAAATTTAATTATTGGTATTTTTGGATTATTGGAATTAATTTAATTAATTAAAGGAAAGAAGTATTGGTGGTGTGAAGAGTGATTAGAGGGTGTGAGGGGTAAAATATTCTACTCTTACTAATTACTAATTTAATTATTTTATTGGAATAATAAAAGGAGTATTAAAAGGAAAAAGAAGAGAAAGAGAGTTATTTTGGAATATTCATCATACGTGCATTTGAGAAGAGGAAAAAGAAGGAGAAAACCGGAAGCGTCAGAATTCGAAGAACCCACAAGGTAAGGGGTGATTTCGATTAGTTAATTCATATTATCGGTTTAGATATTCAATAGTATGGATCATAGTATGTTAGGGAATCCCGGTTTGGAATTCTAGGGTTCCGTAGAATTGTCCCTATTGCGTCGAATTGTAGGTTGAAAACCATTAGGGTGTCAGATGATAAAAAGGAATGATGAAATAATGTTGTTTGATGTTATAATGGTGCAAAATGGATGTGTTTTGGTGTTTCTCATGTTGCAATTCATATGGATATGTTTGGAATTGATTTAGAATGAATAAATGATGTCAAAAGTGCAGAATTTGACTCTGCAGGTCGTGGGAACCGGTTCCCAGTGGGGAGGAACCGGGTTCCACTGTGTGAATTTATAAAAACTGGCAAAAATGCACGTAGGAACCGGTTCCTGTATAGGTAGAAACCGGGTTCCCATACATTTTTCCAGAAGCGTGATTTTTGAACTTCGCAGGAACTGGTTCCTGCATATGTAGGAACCGGGTTCTGCTGTAACTTTTTGAAAAATATTAAACTTTGAAAATTCATAACTTTCAAACCGTAAGTCCGTTTTAAGTGTCGTTTTGGACGTTATTTCTTAAATTTAATGCTCTATTTTATAAAATGAAAAGATTTCCTAAAACCTGAAATTATTTTGAAAATGAGTCAAATCCCGGAATAAGTGATTATTGGCTAACGCACGTGGGTGTGTATGTAGCAGTGAACCTGTGATGGATAGATGTATTAGTATTGTGTGAATGAAAGGCATGTTTATGTTGCTAATGATGGTGTGCATGATCATTTAGATATCATGTTTTTGGTTTTGGTTCAGTTATGATAAATTGATGTATTTCATAGACTGATTTGATGTTGCATGCTAGTGATGTGCGTGCATATGCATTGTTTTGGTGAAGTTAATTCCCATTGTGTGGAATTTGACTTGTATTGCCGTTAACCAATACCCGGGTGATGATGGGTGGTTAGGTTGGATTCGTGTTCGGGTGTTTATGGACGAATCGATGGTTGTTGTATCCGGTTGATGATGGATCAGTGTTGGGTGACTTGGTCACGTGTTGGTACCACATGCATTGTGTCTGCATTTGTGTTTGCATGGAATTGTAACATGTTAGGATGTCTTCCAGTGTTACAATTCTTTGGTTGATTATTGATTTATGCATAATGACTTGTATGATTGGAACTGCGTGTTGAATCTGAATTTATGCTAAAATGGGTGAAATAATATGCTTGTGATATAATGTTGATTGAGAAGCTTATAATGCATGTTAATTATGAGAAATCTCACCCTTACTTTAACAATTTCAGATTAAAGTTAGCAGCTCAAGAGTTGGTGAGGATGGCTCTAGAGCTATGTTACTTTAAGTCCGCGTGTCAGTGTCGTGCTCTGATAGGTTGTAACACTGGGGAACGTTTAGTTGAGGAATTAGTTATTATTCAATTGTTTCTTTGAATTTCATTGGGAATAATTATGTTTTGGTTTATTCCGTTTTGGTTATGGTATTTTTCCGTTGTGTAAGACATGGTCTTAATTTGATTGAATTATTTGAATAATGACCCTCAGTGTAGCATGACTACTGTTTTATTGGAAGTTTTATTTATTTCATAATTGTGACATCCCTTGTTCCGTGTTAACTCTGATGGAATATGTCTTTAATCATTGATATAATTAATATTATTCGGGGTATTTTAGAAGGGGTGTTACATCACACCTATTTTGAGGCGGTCAATAGCAATCTATGTGCCATATGTTTGAAGACATGATATGTAGATTATCCTCTAATAGCATGTAGCACAAATGAGAAAGGGATAAGATGAAGAAGGATGGGATGCAATGTATGAGATTAGGGTTTCAAATATCATCAACATCATTCATCCATTTTGATGGATTTGGTTTCTCAACCTATCAACACCCAAGATCCAATGAGGTTGAGGAATTTGTCACCAAATAAAGTCCAAGTCAGAACCAAATAAAGAAAATAATAAAATAATATTCAACAAAACAAAATTAAAATGGTTAATAAAAGGAAAATAATTGATAAAATGCACAAAAATATTAAAACACCAAATAAAAATCCTAAAAAATAGTCAGAGATCAAACATGATTTAATAAGTGTTGACAAAAAATTTCAGAATATTTCAAAATCAGAAACTAATTTTAAAAATTGAAGAAAATAAATCAAAATTTGTGAAAAATAGTAAAATTAGAAATAAAAATAAAATGAGGTCACCAATATTTGTCAAGATTCCATTGGATCCTTCCACAATTTTTTAAGAATTTAAAAATGTCATAAAGTATTTTTAAAATAATTAAAATAAGGCAAACAATGCAAAAATTATGAAAAATATCGAACTTCAAAGTAAAAATATGAAAAAATATTCACAAAGTCTGAAATAATTCAAAGTATTTTTATATATTTTTTCCATGATTTTTTTAATAAAAAATAAAAGATTTATGAATTTTTAAAGATAAAGGAAATTTAAAAATAATTTTGTAAAAATAAAATCAGTCAGAAAAACCACACATGTTAGATCTCTTTCACTTATATACGCTGGTAGATCTAACGAATCTGAGGTGAGGGAGTATCATGAACCAAAGTCAAGGCGCGCACATGCAACACAAGAAAGTCCAACCAATCAAAATAAAACAATTGGTTGAGCGTTATTGGTTGAAGAATGACACGTAGGTCGTCTTCAACCTCCGGCCTCCTGCAAGTAGGGAAAATCCAAGATCCTTGAATCTATAAATTTATGCATTCATAGTAGTACCATTAGATGCGTCTACTTGAGATGATCACAACTACATGCTTCCAGAAAATTTATATAAAGCACAACGTAGTCGATTTAGAAAAAACCAGAGATGTTTGAAGATGTTAAAATCAAAAATCAGAAGCATCAAATGCATTGTTTCACCAAAATTGAGTTAAGAGCAAGCATCAACGAACATCATAGATCATTCCAATAATTTGAGTTAGAATATTTGGTGCCTTAAACTACCTGAACAAAGTCAGATGAACTTGCTCTGTAAATGGACTTAGCTAGCACGATTCAGGGCACCTCAAGGCTTGATTCTTCTTCTGTTAGCTTTACTTAAGTTCAAGGATGAAGGGCCAATGAAGAAATTGGATTGAAAAATGGAGAAAAGAGGAATTCGAAATCTCTGAAAAGTGAGTTATGGAGGGAGTTTGACAGAGTGATTTTGGTTGTTCAAGCTTGAGAAAATGAGAGGAGTGAGGTCCTCTATTTATAGGGAAGTGAATGGTGCAAAGAATTAAGAGGAAATTTGAAGTTTGGAGGGAAATTGGATGGAGCTCGAAAGTGAAAAAAAGTGTGACTTCATGTGCATTAAAACTCAGTTAATTCCTGTGTTTTGATCCTTAATTCAACTTTGGGAACTTTGTTAAACATGTTTAAATCAAAAACGCGTGCTAATTTGGTGTTTAGATCCACATTATGAATTTCAAATTCTGACTTTGGAGAAAACTCAAGTTTAAGGTACCATCTTTGAATCCATGGTGTTCACAACTCAAGGGGTCTTAGGGAATGATTCTTGAAGCATTTGAAAGATAAGGTTACAATCTTTGCAATGTGCCAAGAATTAGATCGGATGGATGTTTGAGCTAAAAGTTGTGACGGATCAAAGTTGAGAAAAAGATGCTGACTTTTTGTACTTAGAAAAATTCTAAGTTTTTCTTCAAAAGTGACCTATAATGTTTTGAGTTCAAACAAGGACTTCCTCCAAATTCGAGCTTTGATCATTGATGCTAGCTTGAAGTAGAGTTCCCGAAGAGCATTTTGAAACTTGATTCACTCAAAAATACCAAGTATTGAAAAATTTATGGCCTTGTAAAATTGGTGAAAATGCATGAGGTGACCTATAATCTTTTGAGTTCTTAGGGCATCTTCCACTCATTTTAAAGCTTTGCACATAAAAGAAGAGTTGAAGTTCACATCCTTAATATCATTTTGGAAAACTAATTGGCTCAAGGATATAAAAATTAACCAAGTTATGATCCTTTTAAGTCACATAAGGGAAATTGATGGCCTATCTAGAGGACATGTAATCTTTCCCAATCATTAGGAATCTTCCACACCAAATTTGCTTGAAACCTTTGAAGTGATTGGTTTATAACCCTTTAAAGATAAGCATATCTTTGTAATCACTCAAGAATCTCAAAAGATGAACAAGATATATCCCTTATAAGTTCAAAACCCTAGCTCCTCAAGCACCAAAATAACTTGGAAACCCCTTTCAATTTTGACAATCTTTCTTGCACAATCACTTTTACCATGTGAATAGAAGTTGTTGTGGATGATAATAAGAAACCATAGAAACAAAAACCACTTCCAAATATTAATAATTGAGAGAGCTATGCACTTGTGATCAAGGAATCAAGAACTTGTCCAATTAGGTAAAACTTCTTCGATCAACCCTTGTATATTTTGACTTCCTTTGACAAATTGAGGCATGACGAATCATGGTAGACCTTGTCATGATATTACTCTAAATCACTCTAAATTATGAAACTTGAATCTCAATGAAGCTTTGTTGAAGAAGGCATGGAAATAAACTCATGAACCTATGAATCAAGCTGATGAAATGTGTTATGCCCTCACCTATAGTATCATCAATTAGAGAAAAAATTCATTGTATCTGTTAGTTAAAAGTTAATTAATACAAAATATATATGATCACAATATACAAATCAAGGTGCTTGGTGATCCCTCATGAGCAAACCTAAAGATAGGGAGAAGAGCCAACCCTAATGTGATCTTGTTGTGATTGAGTTGATATGAGATGATAGAGGAATCTTAGGGGCAAAAAGTGGGGTACAACACAAACCAAAAATAAGAAAAACTAGTTTCTAAAATCGGATACATTTTTAAAGTCCTAATTCACCCCCCCCCCCTGTTAGGCGCACTCAAATACTTACATTTCTAACATGTTTGTTGACTTGTGAGAGGTACTTTGAGAGCACTTTCAATCAATTGCCTAATTTTTTATTATTCAATTAAAGCATGCTATGCCACTTTATTTTTAGATTTATGGATTCGCTTCTGACGTGATTTACTTTGATTCTCATGTTATATGATATATACACTGTTTATGTTTTGTCTAGATGTGAATTTTTGTGTAGGTGTTATGTATGCAGATGATGTGTTTGACACATTATTCTCCTTGTTCTTTATTGATGCTTCAACGCATATTATGACTATTGTATTGTTAATTCTAGCCTGCGCAAAATTTTCCAAAGTTATTCTGCTTTTGCTTGCTTGCTACGAACTTTTGTTCGTTTGGTATTACACTGATTTCGGTTTATGTTTCTGCATCATTTAACGCTTTCCTTGTCATGAGAAGTAGGAATAGAGGTGCATGACTTAGAGTCCATACTTTAGGTGGGAAACTCTGTTTTAAAGACCTTTAGAAGGTATTCTTATTTGTGTTTGCACAAAGCCCTCAAAATGAGGCTATGTTTTTGTTTGCAAAAGACTCCAAAAGGGGAGATTTCTTGTTGATTGTTTAAAGACCTCAAAAGGAAGAATTTTTTCTAAAGTACTCGAAGAAGGAATTTCCCCTTCCCTTTTTATATTTTTCTTTATATAGAGTCAATAAGTGGAACATAGGGTCCACAATCGACCCCCACACATTCTAGTCTGTGTCGTTCTTAGCTCACGTTATACGTTGATATTTTGGATTGTGCCTATTCTTGTCTATTGAGTCAAATAAAGTGGAATACAGAGGTCAGTAACCAACCCCTCACGCTTTGTCATTTGTTTCAATGATTTTAGCTCACGTCGCTCGATGTTGATGCTCCGAGTTGCTACACAATGTCGGTGCTCAAACAAATCAAGTGGAAAGAGTTCCTTACTCCCACTTTAAGATCCATTGGACTCATTTGTTTGTTTCTAGCTCGCACTCGATGTTTGTTTTGGCTTCGGCTTGTCATTGTTTGATTGCGCCTTTGCTTATGCTTTTCATTAGGAAGTAACCTTTGTATGTTCCCTTAGGATACACTTGTCTCGTTTTCAATGCAAGTTAGACATTAGGATTGTTATCCATGCATGCTAACATATGTAGAAATTTCCCTTTGTTATCCAAACTTTAGGACCATCATTGTATGATAACATCAGGAATAGAAATATGTTAGTCCCCTTTAGAATTTTTATCTTCCCTTTTTGCATAACTAAAACTAAAATTCTTTTTCTTTGGAAAATTCATAAAATACTCTAATCATACTTAAATATTTTCTCAATATAAAAAATACTAACCAATCCAAACCTTTTTTCCTTTGGGCCTCTTTTCTTTAAAAATCTTTTTCATATAAGAACGTGTTAATTTTTTTCTACTACAATGTGTGAGTCTCCAAAGGTCAGGTTGCGGTAGAATACGATATTAGCATTGTTCATAAAAATACAACACGTAAAAAATTTTAGATGAACTACGAGTGTCTTGATTTCTTATTGCACGGAGAGGGTACATAGGCACAAATGTTCGCAACCGCGGCAACCACGACTAATAAAACCTTTTTCTTTGTATATACATTTTGCATACATACATTTCCCCTTTAGCTTGATTAGCATTTAGATAGACACACTCTTTAGATTAGAATAACAAGAGTGGATCCCATGGAGTACCACAGACGTGAGGGGTGCTAATATCTTCCCCCTGCATAATTGACTCCCGTACTCGATCTTTCGGTTGTAAGATCGTGACATCTCCCTTCTTAAGTTTTTCTTTGATGATTTTCCTTTCCTTTTTTATGGAATAAATAAATACTCAATGGATAATTCATTGATTCACTCTCAATGATTTTCCTCCGGTTTCTTTAACTTGATCGCCAGAGTGCCTTGCAGGTACATCTCCCTCCTCTCCAGAATTTTCCAGCCAAGCAGACGTTATCAACTCGGAGCACTTTCAGGTTATGATCGATCAGTAAGATCAGATAGTAAATTCTAAAATTGCATATAGATTTAGGAGATTCTATTAATGTTATGCCTACTTCTATTTATAACAATCTTGATCTTGGTCCTTTTCAGAATACAGGTTTAACCATTCAGCTGGCAAACAAAAGCAATACCCACCCTGTCAAAATAAAGGAAGATGTACTTGTTCAAGTTAATGATTTGATTTTTATTGCAGACTTCTACATATTAGATATGGAAGGAGAAACTAATTCAAGGGCAAGCAAAGCATCCATAATTTTAGGCAGGTTATTCATGAAAGAAATAAAAACAAAAACTGATGTTGATGATGGAACAATATCCATGGAATTTGGTGATATCATTGCTAAATTTTACATCTTTGATGCTATGAAACATCCCGTGGAAGAACATTCTATTTTTCATATTGATTTTCTTTCTGAGTTGGTTGACGATACTTATTATGATTTGTTTTCAGTTGATTTTCTATCATTGTCTGACTTTGGTGATACTTACTCTTGTGATTTATGTACTGACACTAACATTTACTCTGATTGTGCTAAGATTAAGGCTCCCCTCCAGGTTGACATTTTTACTATAGACAAAGTTGTTAATGAATCTATTGACATCCCGACTTCCCTAACCGCACCATCCATTGGACAACCACCTTCTTTAGCGCATGAATCACTTCCCGGAGATTTAAATTATTCATCAAAGAATGAATTTGAGAAGGAAGAGAAATCATTGCAAGAAAATAAGAAGGGAGTTGGATGAACCTTGTCTAACATTCTTGATATTAGTCCATCCAGTAATATGCATAAGATCTCACTTTCAGATAAATCAAAAATAGTGAGGCAGCCCCTTAAACCATTAATTCTTGATGTTTTGAGAAATGAGATCACTTTCAACTGCTCATTTGAATCTTTTACTTATCAGAGATCATTATTTGATCATGGAATAAAAGACGAAGGAACTAATACAAAATACAATGGACACAACTCGAAGCTAATCTATGAAAGCCCCTCTTTGGAAGAAGAGATTGCAAAATAGCCCTCACTAGAAAAGGCAGCGTATGAAATCACCTATCCTCCTTGACTGCTTGGGTGTGTTCTTTCCTCTTTCTCATCCTTATTTTATACTTTTTTTCTTTCAATTCACTGAGGAAAATGCGTGTCTTAAGTGTGGGAGAGAGAATCATTTACTTGTTTTCTTCTTTTCCATTTACTTACTTGTTTTATTTTTTTCTAATTTTTAAAATGCATGTTGTTTCTTTGGTTTTTAAGTTACAATTGTGAGTAATTTATTTGTTCTATTGATCAAAGATTTATGGTGTGATGTGATTAATTTGTTGTGCATTATATGTATGTTAAGTAGCATTAAACTCTAAATTATGCATCATTTGTGGTAGATCATTACCCTTTGTGAGATTTTGAGCCTAATAATAGATAACATTAAAAAATCCTTCTCTTTCTTTCTTGTGTGATTTCACTCATATTTGTTAGTTTCTAGAACTTGAATTAACTCTTGTTGAAACTTTTTGTTTACTTGTGCACATTGATATGATAAAGAAAACTTATTTTTGTTTTATTTTTAGCCACTTAGCCAAAAAGCTAACCCTGAATATTATCACCCTTGTTTGAAAACCCCTTGAGCCTATTATCACATCCTTTATTTAAAACTCATTACAAGCCGAAAAGTGAAAAATAATGTTATCATCCTATTCAAAAGATTGAAAGAGTTTTGTTTGGAGTTGTGTAGGGTTGAATAATTATAGTTGTCATATTTGATTTAAAAATTTGGAAGGAAAAAGAAAGAAAAAATAAAGAAAAAAAAGGAAAGAAATAAAGAAAGAAAGATGGATGGATGTCAATACTTATTCTTTATTAAAATAAAAAATAATAATAAAAAGAGAAAAGAAAAGAGAAATAATTGTAATGTTGTTGTGTGAAAGTGAAAGAGGTCTTATGTAGTTTAACTCTCACAGTTTCTTTCAATTTTCTTTTGACTCTTTGAATTTTAGCTTAGTACCCCTTAGGATTTATCTCACCCTGACCTTGGTCAAGTTACAACCCGAATAAAAGTCCTTTTAATCTTTGTGCGCGTGTATTTCAATTGTGGATGTTAGAGTCTTTTCAAGCTTATGGTAGTACTAATTTTAATGATGTACTTTAAGTGTAAACAGTCAACCTAAAAACTTGAGAGTTAAGTTAATTTTATCTCGTGAGGATCTTGCTGCTTAAGATGTACTCTTTAGTAAATTGTCATTTTATCTGCTTTGACTGTCATAAAAAGTTTCTCACTAATGACATATTCTTGAAGTTTAAAATAGAATTTCACTTGCACTTTGTATCTTGAAAACCATTGGAATTTCATATTTTGTTTTATTCTTGTTATTTTTCTTTGAATTTTGAATTTATAATTATGTTCGGAGTGTAAAAGTTCAAGTGTGGGGGAATTTGATCAATTCATTTTATGCATACTATTCTACTATTTTACTTAGGAAACTATATAGTTTATTTTAGTATTTTTACTATTTTAGTGTGTTTTTATATTTAATTTTATTTATTCCTTTAATTTAATTTCGTAATCTATTTTCAGCTTAAATAGTTAACTGATACCTCCTTATTATGCAGACTATAATTTGAGCTATGGAAATCAGATTGACGTGTTCTAATATTTTTTGGAAAGATAAGAGAATAAGTTATAACTTCCGTGTTGATGTCAAAAGTTGATTCGAAGTGTATAAGATTTGAATAATTCGTTTAAGTTCCACACTTAAGAAAAATACATTGCTTTTGGGCCTATTTTCGTAATTTTCTGTCTGGTTGCTCTTTAAACTTGATTCTCTCTTGTAGTACTTAAGTGAAAACACAATGCTACGATATCCTATTCTGAATTTAGACGATAGAACATTGCTTATGGAGAACTAATCACCAATGGTTGACCTACTAATTCTTGTTTTTTCCAATACTTTAAGGTTTAATAATTCCAATTCAATTTCCTTTCCCTTCCAATAATATTCTATATATCTTGTCTGCTTAACTCAGTTTTTATAGAATATATGTTGATTTATTTTGGATGGTTTATGTTCTTTGGTTGTTATCGTGTTTTAGCGTTGCTTTATCATTAAATTGTGTATGTTGAATCACATTTGATTAATTTGTGAGTGCTTTGATCCGTGTGCTTCGTTCGGATAATAGAAGGGTAAACCACATAGTGTCTATTTCGCTTGTTAATTGATATTGTAATAAAAAAGAGATTAGAATCTGCTTAGGGTTTTGGATTTATAATTATTGATGATAAGTTGGGAAATCGAACAGTAGGTTGACTCATTTTAGCTTATATCATAATAACTTATTTCCCCTGTATTCTTAATCAAACATAAAACCCCCTTATATCGTTTCATTAGTTGGTTAATTTTTCCAAGAGTCCTTGCGATTCGATTTGAGTGTTGTTCCGTTTTACTATAGTTTCATTACTCGTTTTTTACATGTGTGTGACAGTTGATCAGAAAGAAAAGAGAATATGTAGTTCTTTTGACGATTGTGTGATTATGTTCTATAAATTCCTATTCAAAATATGGAATTTGTTCCTTAGGGGACATATGTCACATGTGATGTCCTGGTAACTAGTCTGACAAGTTAAACCAGAATCACCATAACTTGTACAAGATGATGAAGTAGAAAAGTAATAAATAACACAATCATTGGTAACCCAACTCGATGAAACCTACACCTACGTCTGGAGGGTTGGCTTCTAACCCAACAAAGGAAATTCACTATTAGTATTTTAGTACATTTAGTATTACAAGTAACAACAAAATCTATGTTATTTAATGCCTCTTCCTAACATTACTCAATGACTTTCTATTTAGGACTTCCACTAAATATGAGACACCCTCTCACTTTTTATCTCTGAAACACTAACCCCTATTGTTTGGTTTACAATCACTAAACCCTAATGATCAACTTCAATCAACAAGATAAGTGATGTTGAATCTAACAACTCAACTAGACAAACCGACAACTGTGTCAAGTTACTGAAATATAGTGTGGTGTGCATATAATAATAACAAGTACTCTAAACAAACCCTAGCACTCTAAAAATCATTAATGTACTGCTTGATTTCCAATGAGGGTTTTAAGTTGCTTATATAACATGATTATTTTGGGATTTTCTTCATGAATATTTGATATGATTGTGTCTAGAAATAATGCAGAATTCGTTGGATATTATTTGTTGCATAAGTCTCTCTAAAAGATATGATTTGTTTAAATTTAAATTCAAATTTAAAAATCTCCATTTATATCTGAATAAATATTTTTTTGGTTGTCAAACAAATCACTTAATCATATTGTTAAACCAATAACAATAATCTTTGACTAAAACGTCTTCCAAAATGCAGCAACAATGACTTGTTGGGCAAGGCCTAGATGTCGTACCAACATGTTGGGACATCGTATCTAGCATTTTTCCCTTCTACACCTCCTTATAGCTTGAGCAATCTAGATAAATCTTTAACACTTCTCCATGTCGTTTTTTTTGCAAAATGCAACCAATCCAAAGAGTCAATCCACAAGCAACTTCAATATCCTTCTTTGGCAAATTGTAGAAAAACAACTCTTCAATATATAACACTTATTCAGTATAGAACAAGTGACAACCAGTAGAATTAATGGATTATCCGAGCATATAATCAGCAGCAAAAATTTTCTTCCAATCACAGAGTTAAGAACCAGCACCAACAGTAATCAGTAGGATCTGAAGGTGTGAAAAACACAAGAAAGGGGGGTTTGAGTTGGATTTTTAAAAACAAAACTATTCTTTTAAAAATATTCCCCTTTAAGTTAAAATTCAACTCTTGATAATGACAATAAGTAAGAACAGGAAGTAAAGAACAATGTATGTTTATACTACTTCACTTGGAAATAATCAAGTTAGTCTAGTCCACCCGCCAAGGTGATTTTGCCTCACTTAATCGAGGACTTAATTCACTATAACCAAACTGATTACAATTTGCACAAGCTACCCTCAAGTGACTAATAACTTCTAAGACTCGCAAGTCAAAGACTTCTTAAGGCTACAGACTTACCCGGTCCCTTAAGGAATATCAAACAATTGTTTGAATACAAGTTTTATTTACATATTGCTTCTAAAAAGCTGAATATGTAAACTATTTTATGAACAATGACTTAAGAATTTGAAAGCTATGAACAACGTTTGCGCATGAATATTCAGTGAATTGACAGCTTTCTCTCTTAGTCTTCAAGCCTTTATATAGCCAATAAAATAATACATTCATTGAGGGATACTCTTGGGATTTTCAGAAACATTGGCAGCTTGAACAGTAACGTGGGGGACAAAATCGTGCGACACGTCTGTCCTTTCATGGTAGTTGAATGAAATTTTGATTGTACAATGTACTATTTGTACCATGTTAACGTTATATTCTTTCTTTCCTCACTTCAGAGGCTTCTGCGAGCATGAGTTTAAAAGCGAGAATATAACATCAGGTCATCAGAACTTCAAGTTTTCAGAGTCTTCAGCACTTGGTTGTGAGAACCTTTTCTTGGAACCTTAGGTCTTTAGAACTTCAAGTCTTTAGAACCTTTAGAACTTCTGTCTTTATATTCTTCAGCACTGGGTCTTGAGAACCCTTATCTTTAGAACCTTGTTATTAGAAACATGAGTCTTCAGCATATGGACTTCACTAGAAACTCTGTCTTCAGATTTTCTAACTTTGTTTCTTGGAACATGTTGTCTTTAAAAGCTTGAGTCTTTAGCATCTGGACGTAAGTAGAAACTTCTGTCTTCATATCTTTTGACTGGTTTCTTTAGACAAACATCATAGCTTACACTTCAAAGCCTTCTTGAGTGTCTTGCTACTATTCAACTGAACTTGTGTAGCATAGAAGCGGAATCAATTCTCTTCTAATGTCTTGGCCATTCAGTCCATCAGAAGCAGAACCTGTTTGTTAAGTACTCAACAATAACAAATATTAGAGTGTCAAAATCGTTCATACAAACATACTCATTTGTTATCATCAAAACTTAGAGAAAATATTGCAGAACCAAATCTTGTTCTTACAATCTCCCCCTTTTTGACGATGACAAAACTATGTATTTTGATGACACAAGTTTGTTCTTATAATCAGAAGAAGTGAAAATAGAAAGGTAAGAAATGCTTATCATTTTTATGATGCTCCCCTTGAGTCAATGATTTGATGAAGATTGAATATCCTGACTCTGAACCATTTGAGTAAAAACTCAGATATCGAGATCTTGAGATTCTTGACTCTGGATGCCAATATACAAATTGAGATCTTGATGTCAATTGAACAGTTGAGATCTTGATTTCACACAACTTCTTCTTATTGAATCTTAACTTTAGATGCCAACGAGAATGAAATCAAAGTGAAATCTTTGAAGTTTTAATGTCACTAAGATAACTTCCAGATTCTTAATTTTGGAGTCTGATTCCAGATTTCACTTCTTGAAGTCTAATTATGAATTGAAAAACACCTTCAGAGTCTGAAGCCAATAGTCATCTGAAACCAACAGGTTAGACATAAGCCTTGAATAGTGCTTTCAAATTTTTGTCTTTAACCAGAGTTCTAATTTCCTGAAAAAGAAAAAAAATCTAATAGAAACAGAAGTTTAACAGGGTTAGAATGTAAGCAGCTCTTTTCAGAGAACATTTTCAAGAACTTGATTATTGAAATCAAAATTACATTCATTTATTTACTCCCCCTTTTTTTCATAATCAAAAAGGTAATTATGTGTGAAAAACATTAAAACCAGAAGAAACAATCAAGAGAAGACAAGAAATTTCTTTGATATGTCAGAAGAAAGCATGATGGAAGAAGTAGAACAAACAAATATCCAAAGAGAAAAGTCTTGCATACATCAAATAAACATAGTCCTATGTTTTATAAGTAAAGGGAAAAATAAAATCCTAGAGCCTAAGGTTCAGAAGCAGGGGCAGAGATCTTCTGCGGGATTAAGTGTAGCATGCTCTGAACATTCTCATTGACAGCCTTATGATAATGATACTTTCTCAGAACACTTGTTGTTCTTCTTTAATTTCAACAATTTCTTTTTCTAAGCGCCCAATGGAGGGATCAGAAGATGAATCAACCAGAGCATCTTCTTTAGCTTTAGCAGCTTCTTCTGCTTCTTTAGCTTTTCTGGCTTCTTCTGCCTCTTTTAGTGCACTAGCTTCTACTTCTCTTTTTTTGCAGTAATTAGTTCAACATATCTAGATTTTTCTCTTCTTTATTTTCTTCCCGTTACCATTTTAACATCCCTAATTCTGGATGCTTCAGAAAAAAGACTTTATTCTTTCAACTTCAGAAGACATCCACTTCTGAAATTTCTTCCAAGAACCATCCATATTCTGAGGCTCAGTAATTGTATTTGCCTCTGCTTTTAACTTAATAATATTTTTCTTAGCCTTGATTCTAAAAATGCTAATGCATTCATCCAAGGTTCTCGGAACATATTTTTCATAAACAATTATGGCTATGTCCTTTTCGAAGTAATGACTTCAGAAGTGATAAGTTCAGTTTGATTGAGTTGTTCATTTAGATCGAAAATATAAGACATAGAGCAGGATTCACTTGTTTGGTTTGTAAAGGTTTCAAAATCACCAGAGATTATTCTCCCAGACATTTTAGGAACAGAGGTAGAAATTGGTTCAGGATGGACAATGGGTAAGTCATGAAGTGGGGTTTCTTTGTTAAAGAGGGCGAAATGAAGATTGATATCACAAGTTGTTAAATGAAAAGTTTGTGTGGGTGATTGAGATGAGGTTAATGGAGATGTAAAGGTGTGGATTGGTTTTGATGAAATTATGGTAGTGAGAGATAGGATAGGATTTGGAACAATAGGAATTTTTGTTGAAGGTTGAGATGTGATGTTTTATGGTAACAATGAGACATATGGAGAGGAGAAGGTAGAGATGGGTATAGAAGGTATGGGTTTAGAGATGAATGAAGGTAAGTTGGAATGTGTGTGGTTGATAAGGTTTCAAGGTTGGAAGAGGTTGTGATTTTTTTAGTAGAAGAAGTTGTTATTTAAGGTAATATTGTAGATACAACTTCAGAAACAAAAGTTTCCTTAGTTAAAGGAACATGATTAGACACATGAATAAATGTGGTAGATGGTGGAAGGGGATTAATATGTGCAGTGGAGGTTGCAGATGAACATTCATTAACATAATTAGGTCTAGACAAGGAAACCTATACAGATGTAGCAACAGACTTACTTGTTGTTTCTGAATAAGCAGCTAGAGTCTCAGTCTTAAAAGTTCTTGACTTCTTCTTCTTATTTCCGGGTTCAAAAACTTATTAACTCTTCTTCCTTTTTCCTTTGGAAGATTCAACATACTCTTGAGCAGGAGGTAAAACAGAATAGTTAAAACTGAACATATCATGTCCTTCTGCTTCCATCATTTTGACGTAGATAGCAATGCTAGACAAGTTATCTCCCTTGGTAAACAAGGGGTAGTCATTCATAGGAATTCTTTTGATTTTGATACTTTCAGAGGGAACAAGTAGAGGTTTAACAACGACTTCCTCTATCAGCCTCATATTCTTCAGAGTTTATCCATTGAAGGAATCTCCAAGACTAGAAGCTAGATCCTCTGTAAACCTAGCTTCTTCTTCTAGAGTTTTCACCAAGTCACTTTATACCAGGATATTAGTGATGATACGTCCAAAAGGAATATAGTTAGAAACCTTCTTTTTGGGATCATCAGTGGTTCTGATTTTTGAAATAGAGTCTCTCAAATAATGAAACAGAAGAGCTAGAAGACACATCTTCTGATGGGTCATCAAATAGTACAACATGTACTTCTTATTTACGTTGAAGTAGTCATAAGAATTGGACGGAGGTCCGGGGTTAATACAATTTAGAATGATTTTGTACCAGATTCTAAGTTCGTCATGGAGATCTTTACTTTTATACTCATTTTCTCAGGAGAGTAGTTCTTGAAGAGGGCTTTGTTAGTCGTCTCCTTCATAAATGTGGATTTTTTATTCATCTTATAAATTCGTTTTCCCTCAAGATTCCGCATGCCCAGAAGATCAACAATAGTTTCAGTAATGACAGTTTTCAGACCCACCACATGAGCAACTACATGAAGATTGTCACAATCCTCTTGAATGTATAAATCCTTAACTAAAGAGTCATAAATAGGACCATGAAGACACATGAAATAATGTTCCCAACCTTTAGCGTTCAACTCGTCAATTAGGTTTGCACCATTTGCAGAAAGGTTATTGAAGTCCACCATATATTCATGAAGAACATTTAACTTATGTGGTTTTAGATTACAGTGAACTTGAACAAATTTATGTGTTATGTTGTGTTTATCAATAATTGATAGAGAAGATGAACCAGTTACCATAGGTAAAGAAAAACTAGTTGGAATAGTTGAAGAATACGACCTAGAAGGATTTAGGGCTTGTTCCATTTCTTAGGCAAACTGAACATCTTCTTGTTGTTGAGCATTCATCATCTTGAAGATGATGAAGGTTGGTGACGAGGGTGATGATTTTTAATGAAGAGCATTGATGAAGATGATGAACACAGAGAACTTGTTGAAAGGTTGAGAGGAAAGAAGGGTTTAGGGTTTCTAAAGTGTGGAAGTGAAGTGAACGTGTGTGATTTATAGTGTTTGAGAAGTGAGAAAATATAAAATAAAACTAAATTTTAATTAAACATTATAATTAGGAGCATTAAATGAAAGTAATGATTATGATATCAATCAAATTCCAAGAAATATGCACACTGCTCATTGCATAGCTTAGGTAGCGTGTGATGATTAAGCATAACCAAGGGTTACACGCGTTAATCAATACATCTAACTAGGTGACATGTTTGATATCCTCAGATCCTGGAGAACCAAAAGGTTTCCATCTAACCAAATACATT